>JARYHS010008074.1:143899125-144003879 GCA_031002005.1 Vandiemenella viatica
CTTACGGTTCGGTAGTTTTGTTGAAAGACTAAAATTTACATCTAATACGGACGTTAACTTCACTCTGTAAATTAAATCATTTTTGAATCGTTTATGGAAAAATGATGCAGAAATGAACGTTTTTTCCCTGTATGATGTAAAATCACAAATAACACAACACTGAGATGTTTTAATAATTCTAGTTCAAAAAAAAAAAAAAATACAGAGTTTTCTGACAACCGAAAACGTCTAAAAATTGGAGATTTGGATTTAGTAATGCTACGTCTAACTTTAGAGAGGCAACATATACAAGCCATTCTTATAGCACTAAGCAGGATGTTTCGGAAAATCTAGAGGCAAATATTACATCTTCTTCCTATGGCATTAGCTGTCTACACAAATCTCACTTTGGTAGCTGAACGAGTATTGATACAAAATCAACCACTAGAAGCTGCATATTCTCACTCCTCGATCGAAGAATTTTTCTATTGAGGATGTTAATCAGAAATATTCGATAGCATTACTGATGGAAAACCACTGCCGAAATAGTAAATTGATAACACAAGGGAAAATGAATAGAACACAATATCTATGCAAAGTCATTAGAAACATTTTACTAGAAGGAGCAGGAAATATTGTTAGTTCGATTAAGGCAAGTAGTATACAGAATTTAATGGCAGTCTTGTAAGGATTTGGAGACTAATCCTAAGATGGAAAGAATACCTGAATACCAAAGTTAATCGTTGGATTACAAGGCGAGTAATAGAATATTAAGATAGCTGCTTCATTCGCTTATGCTTCCTGAGCTTAAAAGGAAGTTAACAAACCCTAGAGCAAAGTCAATTAAATTTGAACGCATACCAGCTTCTTCTGAAAATTAGTAAAAATGTTTAAGAATAAATTACATTTATTTAAGAGAACTGAAATTCCTTTACGATGAAACAGTGAAATTCTAATCTCAAGAAAATATTGGGGTAATTTTAAAATTATATAACTGCACAAACATATATGAAGATTAGCAAAAAAGAGTTATGGTTAAATAAAGACAAAAAATCTAAGTTTTTTACTGTAAAATCTACGAGTACTTGAGTATGGGAACTGACTATTAACAGTATTAAATAAGTTTCATGTGCAGAATGAAACTTGTTAACGAGACTAAACATAACGAAAAGGTTGTATTTTGACAAACTAAAAGCGGTACAGTACATTACAAAAATATGCGAATGGCATACTGAAATTAAAAAAAAAAAAAAACAATAACCTATACCGATTGTTGAAGAATGAAACACAATAAATAAATAAATGATTCGTTCCAATAAGTAAAAACTGATCATCAATAAATATGAAGGCAGAGAAATTTTCGATCATGTTGAAAATAACGGAATTTATAATCAAGAGTAAATTGAAATAAAAATTTGAATTCTGAAGAAGAAGTCACATAATATACAATTTAGACGTAATATAGTAACGAATTTCTGAAAATATTCACACAGCTTAGCACTAATAAAAATAGCAGTATGCCAAAGATAACCTTCGATATCAAATATCGATCCACCATTCTACGAGGAAACCGAATGGAACAAAAAAAAAAAAAAAAAAAAAAAAGATTCAATGATGTGAATCTAATAATAAAGATTGACCTGGTAAGGAAAGAACACGTTCTGTAACTGGGATACTATCATTTTTTAGAGCGAGCTTGCGAAAATAACTGATGAGATCTCATTTTTGAACACAAAGTAGAAGATACAATTGAAGAACGTATATGTGATGTAATATCAACATCAGAGTGTGGAAAACAGAAAATGCATTAACTATAAATAATTTTAAAGCACATAATTAAATACATAACTTAATAAATCGTTTGATTCGATTTTCACTGTTTCTCTGAACAGCGATATGAGATTCCTTCAAATAAATGAAATCTTGTTGTTACTTCGTAACAAATCAGAAGATTTCATCTGACCCAAGCATCATCAGACGACCACATAAATAATTCTACTAGACTACATACCAGAAACTTTCATCAGTACCAATGGAGTTAGGAACAAATGAACAAGAAGGAGCAAGTATTTTGGCCTTCTTTACCGTGATATTAACACAGGAAAAGCGTCTGAGTAACGTCTAATTGAAAATGTCTGCTCCTTGCGGAAACTGAATTCCAGGTAATTGAACACATTTCTTCTTTAAAACAATGTGGAAAGTTAACGATGTTATTAAATTTGCGTACATAATACTAATACACCATACCAAAGGAATGCGAACCTCAAATATTTCAAATTTGGCAAGAAATATAGTTGCAGTCACCCGCTTTTATCCATATTGCCAAATAAGATATATCATGCCAAAAACCAACTTCAGAGGCATCCGACACATTAAATATTTGTAAAAAGACAGTATAAGTTATAAACTCATTCCCTAACGTATAAATGAAATCTCATAATGGGTTTAGTGAAATTAATTTCAGGAAAAAAACGAGTTTTCTAACAATGATAATGACAAAGCAACGTAAATTCCGTCACCAAAAAGACCGTCATAAAATGCCTCCAACAAGATAGAGACCACAAGGAAAACTGTGTGAAGTTCTTAGGAAGTTACTGGCCAGATGATGATGAATTCATATCTTCAGGGGGTAATTTTGTATTTACTATTCTAGATTGTCCCAGTACATATTGAGCAGAAGTGGCTGTAAAAGATTATTTAAGCAAGTTTTGATAAGTTATAAACGTCGTCCTTTCATTTAAAAGTTGCTTAGTCGTAGAACATCGTCTGATTAAGTTAGTGTTTAATTATATACGAAAGATTTGAGTTTCTCTAATTATTGTAGATAATTATTTGCCGCGAATCGCCATATCAACTCCAGAAAATGTCACATAGATTAGTAGTAATTGGGAACAGAGCGTGGTTTGGACGAGAAGGCTCATCACATCTCGAATACATTCAGGCTGGTGCTCATTTAGTTTTAAATTAAAATGCAGTTAATCAATTTAGATCTGTCAAAGTGATACGGGTGACTGTTACCATCGAAATGAAAATCACTGTTCCAAAAGAAACAATCACACGATTTATTCAATACTGCGACTCAAATTTCCACATTTAAATATTCTTTACATCCTTGCAATAACTGCATACATCCAAATTAAACATTGAACTCTCCACATTATTGATCTTAGGTCTGTCACACCCGTCTCGCTACAATGCTTGTGCGCGGCGTTCTGCTCAGCAGTTGCCAGCCAAAAATTCTTAGACTAATTATTACTACCCCAAAAAAAGACACGGTTTGTGGGAACCCTATTATATACAAATTTATTTACATATAGCAACACAATCATTCATAAAAACACATAATTAATTAAAGAAAATAACAATGATTAACAGAAAGTGCGTACGGCATTGTTGGCCGGTTGACAGAGTTTCGATTCGCCGCGCATGCGTCTCTGCTATTACCAGGTACAGGGGACCTACTACAGTGTAACGTGGAATCAGAACCACGGAAACGTTTTGGAATTCTTCACATTACACGGCAAGCTGTGCTAGAGGTGAAAGTCAGGTATAATAATAATAATGCAATATAACAAAAGTGATTGGTAAGGTGTGGTAATGTCACCAAGAGTGTGAACATATTTAAACCAGGGACCGCTAAGGTGTTGGTAGAATAAAAACAGGTGGAGACAGACTGTGCAAGGTTTCACTCGAAGGTTTAACAACTTTCTGTACTGAAATTTGGTTAATAGGCAATGATTTGAGAAGTGATTTTGCATCGGTGCTTCGTGTCAGGATGTTTATGTGTTATTTTTAGCCTATATAAAGTTTCATTAAAAAAAAAATAGAAATGAGAGACCAGACTATTTGACAGCATAAACACAAAGAATTTGCCTGTGGGTCCTCAGAATTTATTTGTGCATCCACACACAGAACTGAATTAAATCGGGATTTATTCATGGTGAAGATTCTCAGAAAACCTGTCTGAATGAGAAATGGGAGAGCTCAAGGGATGACGGACAGCTGTTGATCACGTGACGGATATTCCAGCCTGCAAAACGAATCGTTATTTTACCTCGAGTTCAGCTGCAAATACTGCAGATGTTACTGCCAGCTCCGTAACTGATTTGGCGTATGAACTTTCCCAAGTCTTGTGCTTTAATCGACGGTGTAACTAATGTAACATCATTTTTTACCTATTGGTTGTTACACCACTAGCCGAAAACACTAAACAACAAACTTGTTTTTGGTTTGGTACTACATATAAGTTTTTTTCGTATGTAGGCCCTACTGATTACTTAACTTGGCAATCATGTAATCCATTTTTTATTTTTTTCCACACCATAGTAATGATACTTACATCCTACGTTGTTTATTCCCTACCTTCGAATGAACAAATTTCAAACGTATATAACCGATTATAAACAAAAGATTCTTTCGGCACAGTGTAAAATTTAGATCTAGTAAAACCGGATCACCAATTGAACATAATTTATTCTTCTTTTTTAGACCGGAAAATACTGCATTAGTACATAAAATAGATTTTGAACTTCAATGTAGCTTTTTTTATATTCTTTTTTCTTCTTCTAAGTAACCATTGCAAGTCCGTATCATTAACAGAACTTTGAAAAAGTAAAAGCTTTATTAACAAAGATGTTATTTTTACGAAATTTCTTACTGCAAAATTTATGACTTTCGTTTTGAGGAGATGCACTGAAGACGTACAGGACCAACAAATACAGTGCGTGAAACGATTCTTTATGCCGAACTCAGATTTCAAGATTTTAACTCGGACTTTAAAGAAAAAATTAGAACCCTACTTTAGCCTGATTTTCTGCAATTATCAATCTGGACCAATACCAGGACGGGGGATAATTCAAGCTACAAATGAATAGCGTGACGTTATCTCCATAGCTACTGAACAAAAGTCCCGTGCTGCAATCTAATTTGTAGATTTGGAAAAAGCCTTTGATCGTGTAGATCAACAGTTCCTACTAAGATTATTGAGAAAATTGGGTTTAGGCATCAAGTTCATTACAGCGATGGGAAAAATAATAACTAATGTTTATTCTAAACTTCAAATTAAGGGTACAATGACAACGTGTTTCAAAATAGCCGTCTACCTAAGAGAAGGATGCCCTCTGTCATTGATACTTTTTAGTATCTTGATAGAACCATTACTAGTATCTATAGACAGAGCTATCAACGGTTTTCATTATGACGGAAAACGGGTAATCTGTCGAACATACGCAGATGATGTAGGTTTTTCGTCACTTCACAAGACTAATGAACAAAATCACAAATACGATAAAGTTTTTTTCAACTAGCAAGGAATGCCAGAGTCAATGTTAATAAGTCTGTACTTCTTCATATTGGTAAAGGACTCATAGGAATAGAAAAAGACTATTTAGGCCATGAAGTAACTTCCCTAGGCATACAGCTCGAAGGAAACATGTTAAAAATGTCGACAAATAATTGGAGGAACATCTTAAATAAAATCAGAGTTCTTATGCGAATACAAAGTTTTAGGAATCTCAACATGGTACAAAAGTCAAGGTGATTACTACTAATGTCCTAAGCAAAATGAGTTACTTAGCTCAGGTGTTACCAGCGGCTGACACTATTGCCGAAAATCTGCTGAAAGCTTTATGTTGGTACGTGTGCCAAAATGACAAACCACAACCTACGAAGGCTCCAGTATACCTAGAAAACAATAGGGAGAAATTTACATCATTTCAAGATTTATTTCTTAGAAAAAAGTTACTTCCAGACGAATTGTGATTTATCTCCCCCCAAAGACCAAAAAGGATATTCAAAAGAGACTTGTGTCAAATGTCGGAAGAAATAATATTGAATTAAAATACCCTAAAACTAATTGGCCTCGTGTATGGCGAACAGTTTTTAGTACACTCCTTCCATCTAAGTTAATGTCTTTTTGGTACAAAGTAATTAACGAAATGATACCAACAAATGAGAGACTATTCCGAATATATCTCTCGGTGACCGACAGGTGTCTTAAACACCGCTTTTCTTGTGGCGATGCACAACTTTTTTGGATATGGCTTTGATCAAAATTGGCACAACTGGATGGTACTACAGAAGGTACAATCTCGATACAGGAAATCCTCAGGCTGGATAAGGTCCGTCGACCAGCACAGAAACAAAATGCTGTAACAAGGTTGATGTGGTACAGTATCAACGTCTTCCCGTTATATCACCTCAATTCGCAAACTACTGCAGTTTCTTGTAAAGGGTGGAAATTTAAAGATTATAACTGTGAAAAAATCTTGTGTTTTTTCCCCTCCATTTTATTTCTATCCAGTTAAAAAAAATCTATTTAAGAGTACGAGAAAGAAGTGTTAGTTACCAAATTGAAAAAGTCAATGCTAAACAAGCTAAATATGATTTGAATGTGATCTATGCCCGGAAAATCAAAATGAACTGCGGATTGTTGTAAGCTGATTGGCAGCTGAACAGACGCCGAGGCTCTGATCTTGGAGGTAACCGGCAATCAGATCCCGGCTCGGGACTAGAGGAGGAGACAAATGATCACTAAGCAGCGCGCATTTACTATTTTAATACACGGAACCTCTGTTTGACGATAACCTTGTATACTGATTAAGTAATAATTATGCATTGCCTTGTACGGGCTCACATAGAGTGCCTATTATTAGCTCCGAAAATATTTTTTTCTTATTTTGATGAACACAATCACCTCCTACAGTATTTTACACTTTTTTTTTCACACCCTGTACTTTTATGTGAAAAATAACTGCCGATTATGCGAATGAGTGTACAAGCTAAAAACGATAAGCAAAACATTTTTTACCTGAATGTGATTACAGAAATGTGGCAGGAAGGAAAAAGTTGCATTACTTAAACAAATCAATACATTTACATGAGATTTTAAACAGTGAATTCTTCTAAAATGTTTAAGTTATAATTTTTGTGGAATGATCTGGTTGATATGTGTTATAATGGATTCAGAAAGGAAGATGCAGGTATGGTTATGCAAAGTCAGTATATTCCCTCTAAGCACAATGTATTTTTTTTTTTTTTAATAATTCGAATTTGGCATTTGGCCTTTCAGCCATACAGTCTTTTTCAAGTGTGTTTCTGTTTCTTCAAACGAGTGCATACTATACTATCGTCATTATCGTTTTAATCTCCAATAGGGACAACAAAGGACGGACACAACTCTCAATTAAAACCGCCTATGTCTTCGGCCGGACTCTAACCTGCGACTGGCAACGTGAGGCCAGCGCGCTAGCCACTGCGCTACCGTAGCCGGTGCAATGTACGATTGACATGTTTTCTTAGATAATACAGTGGCTCATAATCAGAAATCGGTTTAGAAATTTGGAGCCACAGCTCATCTATTGAAACTACACTCAAAACCTAGAGGCATCGTCCCTAGGGAAACATTGTAATTCGTTGCCATCATCAACAACAGCAAAAAAAAGTCTTAAAATTATGATACTTTAATATACGAAATGACATTTAATTTAGATTATGAAAGTTTGAGAAGAATAGTGAAAATAACTGTGAGGGTCTTGAAAACATGGAAATCCTTTCCGAAATGGAGAATCTATTCGTTTCTATTTAGGATAGGAACGGAAAGTTAAAAGTCATTACTGCTCTTTTTCCTTTCACTGCCGTTAATGTTGTAACATGTTAATACACCGCGTGCCGACTCACAACAGCAGCAGAAGCGTACTGTTAAGACTGCTGTAATTTCACTGAACGCTTGCCAAAGGAAAAGCAATGAGACTGGGTTCTGCTAATTTTGTGTGAGTTGGTGGGTTTGAAATATTTTCTTCAAGTTAAGAAAACTGAGTAGAGTCTCTATCATGTTCAGTAAATATTAAGTGGTTAATTATTCAAAGATGCGTACTGCTGCCATGATGAATCATTTGTTAACCTCACGAATTTGCACAGGTTCCTTGAGTCGTGTCCGACAGAGCGTAAAGCCAAGGCAAGACTGCGATCTGCCGTTTCAGTTGAGGGGAAGCTCGCCGTAAACTGTTTTTACGGGGAGACACGGTTTACGCAGCAGCTTCATTAAAATATACACAGCTGAGCTCCTCTGGCCTCGTCCTAGCTGGATACCGTCCGTAGCTCGTCATAAAAAAAACGCTGAAGTACACTCACACCATATAACGACAGCTCAGCGAGGCATCTTCCGTCTGGCTTTAAATTTTTAAATGTGTTGTAACCTTTGCTCGACATAACTTGTTAAACGGGTTGGGTGCACTCTGAAAACAATTCGGAAAAGAGTGCGACTGAAACTTTATGTGCTGTAAAATTTCGTCACATCTGGGAATCATTTTATACCATTTTCTGTCTTTCAGATACATTTATTCCAACCTTGAGGTAAGAAAAACAACAACATTAAATCCACTTCTTAAAACTTTCATAACATTTGTCCAGAGAAAGAACACTCTTCATGTCTATTTAAAGTTATTACACCATATAATTTTTACTTTCACTTTTTATTGCCACTTTTCTCATCCATTTATCCCAATCATTTAGTAGCTGCCTACTGTTATAAACTATACTTTTTTTAAAATGATTCAGCTTCAACAATAACTCAAATACACATTGTAAGATTTCTTGTTATTTTAATAAATTATATATTCAATAACAATGTTTATTTATCATATCTTCATACTGAATACCTTACACTAATTCCAAATAACAATACAACGATATTTTCTTCCAGCTGAATGCTTCTCCTCTCTGCCATAAAAAAACTGCTTGGCAAACAAACAACCCAAGATGCTCCGTCTCCCCAACAGCCACGTCAGAGTTGCTAATAAGTCTTCTCAAATAAGAACTGTATAACAGGCACAGATCATATTTTAAAGAATATAAATGTATAGTGAGGAAACTTCGTTTCCTTACAACATCCTCTATCTGGTCGAAGTCTCTCAAATTATTTCAGCAATACTCCACATTGTAATATCCTCAGTTCGCTTCTTCATGTTCAGGTGCTCATTTATTCCAAAGTCTTAGGTTGTCTGTTACATACGTTCAGTCATTGGTTTCGTCTACAGTTCTCTCCTCGGATTGTTCCCTCGACTAATACATTAACCAGTCCCTCATTTCATGTAACATGACTCAACGTAGTCCCTGCTTTTCCAGCTTCTTCTAACGTCTTTCCTTATCTAACATTTCTAAGCATACTGATTTGTACCTCTGAGTTTCCACTACGATTTAAACATGTTTCCGCAGCACCAGATATCGATTTCTTAAATATTACTTCTTCCTTGTATAACATTCCAGAAGTCAATGGTAAATTTGATTATTAAATTAGAAATTTGGGATGAATGTGAATATTTATACTGGAAAAATTCACTTTTTGTCATGGTATTCTTCTCAGCATTTTTCTATTCATCTTAACGCCAAGACACATTCATAAAAGCTTTCGTGTCCGAATCACCTTAGTATTTCTCTCATGGTGATCTCTGATATCTACCTTTCAACTCCAAATACACTTCTTTTTTTGTTTTATCTCTCCCGATCTGATGATTCACTGCGTTCATAAACTTAATATCGGTGACCTATATTTTGCTACTATTTTGAGCGTTCAGGTGACAAGCTCCAATCCCGTTAATTTGTTGTCGTAAAACTTAGTATTAATAGCATTTGTTTTGCTTTCCGTCGAATTTTCCTATTTCAGAATAGTTATTTGGTTTGTCTGTAAAAATATGAGGCCTTTTGTGTTGTGTGTAGTATCTAGCCTAGATTTTCATTTATAACACTTCTTTGATTGTAAAGATCTCGTACCGACCGAATCCCTGACTATTGACACCCTCGCAGACATGACATACCGTACTAAATTTACATTTGTAAACCTCTCATTGCCTGATAATCGTACAGTTTTCTGCTAACAAAATACAAAGAGGAAAAGTGACATATACAATAAATGTTAAATCTTGTTAATTAAGAAGACGGAAGCAATTTGTGTCAAAGAATATGGTGAGTATTTTGCAAAGAAAATTATCTTTCTCATGCGCCACAAATTATAAACACTAATTGAGAAAAGGAACAAAAACTGATGCAGTACCCTCATTGGTGAATAAACTACTCCCAACGTTCTTTAGTCAGACGAAACCCCATAGATTAATTAACTGAATACAGTGATACACATTTTGATACTTAACGCATATATAAATTTTGTTTTGATTAGGTTTTTACGCTTCGTCAACGGATGGAAGAACGAGAGAAAAGGAACAGGAAGGAAGTCAGTCATGGCCTTCTGAAGGAATCATACCGGTATTCGCCTGGACCGATTTCGGGAAACTATGGAAAATCGGATTGTGGATGGATGCACGGGAATTCTAACTTGCTCCCGCCTTAATTCTGAGCACGCGCGGTATCTGAATTTCTGAAGGGGCTTTAAGAACATGAATAAATATCAAAACGTCATGAGGTTAATTTCTAATAGAAAACTGCATCACTTCTATACAACAGGTTTATAATGCTGTGTATAACTGTGGGAGGCTGGGGCTCCCCATCCCCACGGCTGGGAAGATTTTTTGAATCTTTACCACCTGACTATAACAATGGATGGTTGATAAGGAAATCTCTGAATAGGCTACGAACAGGAGTCAACCTAGTAAGATGGGGCTGTGCGGAGATCGAATGCGGGGAAGATCAGACTGTTCAGCACATGCTCCAGTGTCGACTGTGTCCAGCATCCTTCTCGGAATCTGATCTGTATGAGGCCTCAGAAAATGTACTGGAAGTGGCCAAGTTTTGGTCTAGTACAATATGATATTTGTAATTGTATAACGATATCTTCCTCACACGATATAAATAAATAAAACAAATGATGCTGTATAGCTTTCTTCACGAATGTATAGGTTCAACTCAGCCAATATGTTTCCGCGAAATTGTTAACAGGAAGAGAATTGTGTTTGACGTCGTTCTGATCGTTTAGGCGACAGACAATGTTGGCAGCAAACAAGTGCGGCAGGCGCCGTCGGATTCTTCGTCAGGAGCACACACAGCACAGGCGCTGTAATATAGTCTGCGTCCCTGCAGCCCCTAGCTCCCCGGGGAGCCACGGACAAGGGATACGCGGAACTAATATTTGCTGAGCGGGCTAGCGGATACCTCTTGAGGCCGGCGCAGACGAAATACACTGCGCAGCACAACTGCACAACTGCACAACAGCAGCCACGGGGCCTCTCAAGGCGATACAGCTGACGCACAGTAAACACACATATTTCTCCTAGAGGCAGTTTCCAACTGTATCTTACGAAGTGAGAAGTTTTTTTTTTTTTTTTTTTTTTTTTTTTTTTTTTTTTTTTTTTTTTTTTTTTTTTTTACATTTCATTCCTCCCAGCTGAAGGCTGGGAGGCGGGCTACTGAGTCACCGAGACTCTTTTCAGCCAATCTACTCTACGGGGAGGGAAAGTGGATGGAAGGTCGGCCGTGGCCTTGTAGGGAACCATCCCGGAATTCCCCTTGAGTGGCTGAGGAAAACCACGTATAACCTCAGCCAGGATGGCCGAACGAGGTTTGACCCTCGTCCTCCCGAATGACAGGTAGTAGGAGGCCGATCACGGCCTCCTCCCATGTCGGTCAAAGTTTTCATTTTCAATAATACAACCTTATATTTAAAAGGGCACATTCATGATTTAAACTGCAAAAACTGTCACTAAAAGTGGTTGGGGTACTTCCCCTCGTACCTGAAATCGATACAGATGCGCACTTTCAGGTAAGATTGTCATTTTCAGCAATATCATGTCATATTTCAGGGAATGTATAAGGATAAGAAGGTTTTCAAGCAAAAAATAAACTATCTAAAGATAGAGGATCAGACATAAACGATTTAGGAGGTAAATGAAATTCAGGATAAGAGTTTCAGTATAAAGAAGTGACTCAGTGAATATACAGGGTCGGCTTAAGGAATTTCGGGGCCCCCTACTTCGTTTCTAGATGTACTTTTGCCTACACTTTCGATAATTTTCGTGACTTTATGTACACATACATAGACACACACACACGCACACACACACACACATATATATATATATATTGTGTACAAACGGGCCAGCAATTTATTTAATATTAGCTGAACGAGACCAACTTCGCCAAGTCTTTGATGTTTTATCAATGCATCTCATATGGATCTCCCAACTACTGTCACTTTCATTTCTGGCTAAGCCCTGCTGCCCATTGCGTCGAATGAAATTGTTTTTGTATTTAATTTTATAGCTATTATATTTATAATACACTTTTTGTATACGAAATTTCTTTTCTTGCCTTTCTTTGTTAGTAAATATAAGTTTTTGGGTTTGGAGACACGTGAGCAGGCATACACATTTTAATTCAATAACTATTTACATGAAACGCCAAAAGATGAATGAGTTTATTCGAACGAAATTACATAAACAGGTTCAGAGCAATACACGCCTATAAATATATAGGCCTATTGTAATTACATCAGATACGACTTTCTCAAAGCTGAATCTGATGACGGACTTCTCGTGGAACTCCACGCCTTGGAAACGTCTATTGTGAACGCAGCTTATTAATATTCTAAATTTGTAGTTTATTGATTTTAGTAGGAAAATTGTTCGTTAGGTAAGAACAAATTTTGAAGGGGATCATGACGTGGCCCCCTCATGCTTGGGGCCCCCCACGAGTGCGGTTCATGTGGTAGCCTTAAACCGGCCCTGTGAGTATACAGTACCCAATTTGCAGACAGATAAAAGAAAATTAGGTTTATGTGTAGATAGTTGAAAGTGTATAGGACCTAAACGACAAGTAGCAACAAGGCTATCTAGAAATTCTCGTTCGCTCTTACCTGAAGTATTAGTCCCAGAAATATCATCCGTGTGCAATGAATATCTCTATCAGACAATTTAACATTGCCAATGTTAGAGAATTAACAAATACCTTGCTGCATTTTAAACTGTGGTTCAAAAATGGGAATAGAGACCTATACAAGTTTCCAGACACTGGTACTGTGGTCTCTTAAAAGGTTTTTAGACTGCCTAAATCACACGAGGACTGTTACTTATTAAATAAGTTTGATTAGTTTGATTAGATGGAGAGATATTATTAAAACTGAATAATATAAGAGTCAATCACTGCATTTATCTCACTGCGTACTATACCCTACAGTTTATTTTCCATCAAATTTGTTTTACGTTATAAAACTGAATTTATTCTAAAAAATTTCCATTTAGTCTGCTAGATGGAAATTACCTAATGACATGAATGTAACTTTTGACAGTAATTTTCGGGTAATTCCGAGCTACCAAATGCCAATATGAAATATTAAATAAGCAAAGGACATGGCTTATCAATATGACCAGAAATAATAACATCGGTACAAAAATTAAAATAAAGTGATGTAGACTCAGTAAGTGAACTTGAAATTTATGAGTAAAATTACATCACAAAATCGAAGTAAACATTATAACCTAGGGTTCAGAGAACATATTTTCTGAAATCATATACATCCAACACAAAAACATATGGAAAATATAGGAAGGTAAAAGTTCAATGGATACTTAGTTGCTAGATGAGGAAGGGATGGAGGATTGCATCAAACCAGTCGAAAGACTGACGACAGCAAAAAAAAAAAAAAAAAAAAAAAAAAAAAAAAAAAAAAAAAAAAAAAAAATATGAGTGTGTTCTAGAACTGATTGATGCATTTAGAAAGAAGTTTGTGAAAAGTCTGATAGTAAGAAAAAATAGTTTGATGAGCCAAATCTTAAGACCTGTCACACTAAAAGACAAGGAGATGGTTAAGAAAGTACTTGGAAATTACGAGGATTACAACGCTGATGTGTCTTGAAAGGATACTGGTAAAAGGTGTGGAATAATTTATATAAAAGAAATATAACCGTGACCAGAAGCTGGCACTTGAGTTCAGGAATAAAATAATGGATTTCTTAATTATTATTATTTTCTGGAAAGACTAAAGTAAATAATTTCACAAAGGAAGTGCTACGATTTTATCAAAAAACTTAATCTTCTGTGGAAAAATTGTAATGACGTATAAGCTCTACATATTTCAAATGTATTCGAAGTTTTATGTATATTCAAATTGAAGTATTGCAATCACAATTTTCTTTTAATAACTTGAACATTAGTCTCTGGTGAGTAAAAGTTACGCATATTATAGCAGTGTTGATAAATTATTTATTGGATGATAAAATACTTTCCTTAAATATGGTTGTTAATTTAGTTAAAACATAATTTCTGATTATCTTTTTTATCTGCCTCAAGGAAAAGAATAATCATAACAGAATTATAATAACTGTTATAATAAATAAAAAATTAAATTGAGAACAGTTTTTATCTCATCCGCTTATTACTGAAATATAGACTTATTAAGATATATTGTGAAATATTATAAAATTATCTGGGGTCCTACCACGAATCAACGTTATTTTAATTAATGTGTTAAAATGATATTTATTACATTAATAAAATGAATAATTTGAACATAACATTGAGTACGTTTAAATTTAACGAAATTCTCACGTTTTAAAACAAAAAACAAAAAAAAATCTGCAGCACATGTGCAACAAAATTACGTAAAAAGTAGAGGTTTTGTGCTACAAAAACTGGAAACAGGAATTATACAATTAAGATCGTTCCAATTATTTGAAATGAGAACCAACATGATTCTCAAGAAAAACGCGTATAAATATAAGAAAAAAATCTATTTTTAAGATCGGTAGATCTAGACTGCAAATCAATGTTTTTCTGTTGCCTCCCTCGGAATATTGTGATTATTCAAATTTCTTAGCTAGTGTTATTAAAAGAAAAAAGTTTAAACATCGTATTTTATAATTCATCATGTTCTGCAGACTGAAGGGTAAAATGTGAAGAGACTCACTGCTCCTCCGCAGTTTTAAGACTCTCAAATCCACTTTCTCCTTTGATTGTGATTTAATAATAAGTCATTAGCACTGTAATGTTCCGATTGAACATTAAACTGTGGGTTAACCCACTGCAGGGAAGCAACGAGCATCACTTATAAATGATATAACCTATATCAGCAAGAAGCATTTTAATTAATAACTTGATCAATTGCAAGCATTAAAATTACTCATTGTTAATAATTATGTTATCAGAAAAAAATAATTTCATCAGTATCCAATTAGTTAATACGTATATTCTTGAACCAGTAAGTTGCTAGGTTGTTCTCGTAGGACGTGTACCAAAATTATTGCAGACATTAAAAGACCATTTTGTTCCTTTGTGTTTGTGTTTTCGTACAGTTGATTACGATGTCTGTTGTTGCGTTGTGGAAGAAACGATGAAAAAACAGAGAGGGTGAAAGCCTTAGCCAGCTTATCCAGACCTACTCCTCCGAAAGAAAATAGATGAATCACCTTCAACATTTTCGTATGCCCTCAATCCACGCAAATTGTGTAGAGGATTGTGATGTAACCCAGGATTTTGGTACACCATCTGGTGATCAGGAATCGTCCACCACTATCTTTCTTACACTCCTGGCCAAGTGACGATAATTTTTTCCACCACGAGTGCTCGCATCAGTTTATCACATGACCATCACCGGACTCAACTGCAGAATAGCGTCGATAATCCAAACTAATTGGGACCGAGGATGGTTCAGATTTTCGATTTTTATGGTGTCGTATAGTTTTTATTTTGCCTTTAAAGTTACATTAGGCAGATTATAATTTTACATATCCTAAGCAAAAGAAGTCTCTTATTTTCTTCTGCTTCATTCTGGAAACACTTATGGTAGCTTTTAAAGATGGAAATGATGCTATTATAGGCATATAACGTTGGTACAAGATACGAAAGTCAACACAACTCACCAACGCAGCAAATCAATAACAAAGGCTGAGGACAAACACAGCGTGTTTCAGATTTCTAAATTAAGCTCAGAAGTACCGGAACATTGAAGGAATTGCTACCACAATCATTCAACATCAAAGTCACTGGATGGTCAATAGCATAGTGTGGCGATAATACAACAACAAACGCGAGGTGTAAAACTCATTGTACCTTGTTCTTTGTTAGTGGAATTTACGAACAAAACATGTGCAGAAGTGTAGTGTACTGTAAATCTGGAAAAAGAAACAAAGCTGATGCTTCTGTAAAATAGCGCATAAATCGTGTAAAAAAAAAAAATGATAAATTTGTTCGGACAGTTGAAGTTTGGGATTAATGACGTTTCAGATAATTTACATTTAGGATAATTGACGTTTCGGATAATTGACGTTTTTGATAGTTGACGTTTCGGATAATTTACGTTTCGGTTATTTGACGTCTTGGATAATTGACGTTTCGGATAATTGACGTATTGGATAGTTAACGTTTCGGATAATTGACGTTTCGGATAATTGATGTTTCGATTATTTGAGGTTTCGGTTATTTGACGTTACGGATAATTGACGTTTTGGATAGTTGACGTTCGTTTTATATATGTATATTATCGCAAGCATCCTTGCGAGAGGAGTACTCTCGTTTATTTGAACGGTAAAGCTAAAGGATTCTCTATCCCCCTACAGAGAGAGAGTTATCAGACACATATTTCTGGAGTGGGTTAAGAATGTATTGAATGGCTACTGAACTTGCAAATTACTTGGTACTACAACAGGATAATAAAACCAGTAATCAGTCATTGTATCATCCGAACTTTTATTTCTGCTGAGAAAACGTATCTACAAGCGTCTGATCAATTTGCGGCACGAAACTTAAAGCGTGAGAGTTTCTTAAATTGACAAAATTTAATAAAGAATCTGAAACGCGGAATAATTGGCATAACATTAGTGAGTTACTGGTTGAAGTGGAGGAATTAAGAGCATCCTGTGTATCTGTGGCAGCGTCAGGCAGAGGGAAGTGCGGCCCCGGGGGGAACTTCTAAGCGCATTACAGAGGATAAAAAAATAAGTAGGTTTACAAAGTTAGAAGTTCTGCAAGGAGCCGTGAAAAATGAGTGCTCACGGCTTACGTAAAACGAAACAAAAAAGGATGAAATACGGAAGGGCAAGAAGATTGGCGGTGTTAGCTGCAGTTTGATAACCCGATAGAGGGATTAAAAAAAATTAAAACTTTAAGGATCAAGAGAATGAAGGATTAAAAGATTGCTTTATGTTTCCACCAAACAGACATTACGTTTTTATTTTTCATACAATTATGCGCTGCCTTATATAAATTCGTTTTAATAAATTTTTATAATCGCCAATTAAAAAATCTAGCATACCTTTCACACTTATTTTGAATGGAGCTTCAAGATAAAACTTTTATTTGCATACTACATAACTAAATATGTCTGTTCCAAAGATCAATTTACATAGTCTTTAATACTCATTAAAACTTTGTAACGTAACAGTGCCTTTTTTTAGAAATTATTTTATTGTAGCCACCCGTTTTTTGTTTGGCAAGTTTTAAACCAGCTTTTATGTTATGGGACTATGTTGGCGTTAATGTTAGTGGATTCAGATATCATTTTCTCGGATGGCACTAATTAAAATAATCAAGTACTATACAAGTATGGTGCAAGGTTCGCTGAGGTTGTGTACCAACCGCCACACACTATTTTTACAGGTATATACTATCACATCGTTAGCAATTTATCGTTATTGTTTCTGCCACAGCACTGAGCTACATGTTTGGCACTGTGCTGGGAACATGGAATTTGTATGTGATACTTAAAATAAAACGTGTGGGTCTTCCTTTTGGAATGCTGTTTACAGGTAGGTAATGTCTTACAAAAAAAAAAAAAACTCGAAACTGAAGATATTACACGGCCACACAAATCATTGTACAAGTATAATTCCTTGCTGCACTGCTCTTTACAGAGAAGATTTTGCATTATATAACGCTTATTAAGGTGGGAGCGGGAGGGAGGGGTAAATTCAGCCCCTTTGCCTTAGGTTTGAAAGCGGACCATCAGCAGGAGCAGAGCTTAGCAGTAATATTTAAAGAAATGAAGCAGAAAAGCGAAGCATCAAAGAAAACATTTCTGATTAAGAGAAGGGTCCTATTGCGTTGTTTTCGTGAAATTCAATAACAGTATATAAATGGTTCTGCTAGTGTAGGATTTAATTGCAAGGTTGAAATAGTCTATCCAAGACTCTGAAGATCTGGTTTTCTACATTAATTGAAAAATAGTCAATAACCACCCCTGCCAAGTATATTAATTTTTAAAAATCTATCAGCAAGGTCACCATAGGAAAACGATTAAGATAATTTACTGTTTTTATTCTCCTTATTTTTTATTAAGATTTGTTTACTGAAATTTATAATAAGGAAGTACTGAAACAATTTCTACTCTAATTCTGATCCCTTAATTAATCAACGTCAAATATTTTCCCTGTTTATCAAGTATCTTTAGTATCTACCAGTAATGGATATACGAATTTTCCGAGCAGGGAAATTCCAATTGACCGCCATCCTGAAGCTGCAGCCCCCCCCCCCCCACCTTCGTACAAAATATGGCAATGGTACCTACAGGGGTGTATTAATATACACCATCTTCAGTTCAATCGTAAACAATATCATTTACGGAGCACTTTGTCACTTGTGCGGTATTAATATTACCTCCTTCACTGCTAATGTTAATCTTTATATTGGAATCGTTGGTCACTTATAGTCCAAAGTACATTTCAGAATCCATGCAATAATAAATGCAAGTTTACTGCAGGCATTGTTTGGTAAATTCCTTATTTAAATAAGTTTATCTCTGCATTCGAAGAGACAAAAGAGTTTATCGTTTTCAATGTTTCGACGAAACAAAAGAAGAAATAATGTACTATCAACAATTTTGCCTAAAATAGTTATAACAGAATTTAATCAAATGAATAACTTACCGAAAACGTTAAAAATTTGTAGGTGGGAAGTTGGGTGTGTAGGTAAATTGCCACCGGAGCGTGTGCTCCATTGCAATTAAATTAAATTAAAAATCTTTGTAACAGCAACCATTTTCCTTTTTTCATACCTTTTTTTTTTTTTTTTTTTTTTTTTTTTTTTTTTTTTTTTTTTTTTTTTAAATTCTGTTGTTAATATTCAAAATAGGAATTGTTTCTTCGAGATACGTACGTCAAAGGAAATCTCTGCAGTATGGTGCACTTAGAAATAATTTTCAAATTTTACCTTCTCAAAATAGAAAAGTAATTTCAATTAATCATATCAAACACATTTTCCATAGTAACCTAATATCTTCAATCCTATACTAGTACATAAATGCTGTCTCAAATCATCTATCCAACTTCCTAAGTTGCGTAATAAGAAGCATATTTATTGACTATAATAAATAAAATCGTTCAGACTAAAAACGTTCAATGGAATATTAAATGTTACAATTAAATAAGGTCAAAAAACGAAAGTAGAATCGCTAAAATTCATCTAACTTCAAAGTTAAATCACTATTATTCCGTTAATCACAGTAACAATAGTTTTCAAATTATTTTGAATTAAGCACAATATGAAATCAAATTTTCTATCAACCTTTTAGTTTTGCAAATATAAGCCGACGATAATATTGTTATATTTAACTGCAACTCCACACTTATAATCGCTGATATCTTCAGCTTTAGCAACAGCTGCAATGAAGCAACCAGTGACGTAAGAGAATAAAAGCCCTATGCACATAAAAACGCATGAATTCACATTTTTGTAAAATTTCAGTTTATTATTGCTACAGATGTTACATTAAGAATAAGTTTAACTTGCAGGAACCTGTTATTTTGAAGATACACAAACCCGCTTAAAAGTACACAAAACGATACGAATGTCGAGAGTCTAGAAAATGAATTACTGCAGGAACATTTTGCTTCTCTATATCACCCTTGAAAGAGCAAGGAAAATCCGTAATGAAGGTATTGTAACATAAATAAATTCGTTAGCTCTGATGAAATACGTTATTCATGTTCGTCAACGTTATTCTTTCCTATGTACAGTGGGAGACAAATAGAAACACAAAGCTACGGAACGCATTGAAAAATACGACGTATTCAAATAACGTGCATCGTCCAACATTGCAGAATCTACTAAATTAAACAGACGAAAAGACTATAAGTGTCCTTTAGAAATTTACCTTCTTTTGATCAACTAAACATTTTATTTTTATTTTTTCTGTCATCAGCCTTTCAACTGGTTTGATGCAATCTTCCATTCCTTCCTATCTTGTGCTAACCCCTTCAGCTCTATTTACCCCTTACAACCCACGTCCTCAGCTTCATATATTCTAATCTCTGTCTTCCTCTATAGTTCTTACCTTCCACTGTTCCATCCGCTAACAAATTAACCAATCCAGTATGACCTGCCAGCCTGTCTCTTCTGTCTGTAAGCTTCTACCACAAACTTCTTTCCTCACCCATCATTTCCAACACTCGTTCATTTCGTACTTTGTCTGTCCACTTAATTTTCAACATTCTTCTACAGCACGAAATTTCAAAGGCTTCATTTTTCTTTATTTCTGGTATTCCTAAAGTCTATGCTTCACTAAAGTAAAGTGCTGTGCTCCTCAGAAAGAGTTATAAAAAGTTTTTTCTAGTTTTTTCTAAGTCCTACTTGAAACTAGAACATTTCTTTATCATTAAGGCTTTGTGCTGGTGCTATTCTGCTTTTAACAACTGCTTCGTCCGTCGGTAATAATTTTTAATCCCAAGTAGCAGAATTCACTTACTTCTCCTATTGCATCCGATCCATTTTAGCCTATATTTAATGTACTGTGATTAGTATCATTTCTGCTACATTTCATCTCTTTTGTCTTGTTTCGATTTATATTCACTCCAAAATCTTCCCTCTGTATTTTGTTCATGCCATTCAGTGACTTCTCAATACACTTAGCCTGTTCTGCTAGCAAGACAGTGTCATCAGCAAATCGTAGCATACTGATTTTTTTCTCCTTGAACAATTACGTCACATGACACTTTTTCTTTGACTTTCTTTATTGCTTCCTTAACATACAAGTTGAATATTAACTGGGATAGACTACAAACTCGTCTCACACCCTTTTTAACTGATGCATGTCCCTCTACTTTTATTATACCCACTTCATTCTTATACAGATTATAAAGTATTTTTCTATCTCGGTATTTTAGACCCGACTTCTTTAAAGTTTTGAATATCTTCTCCCACCTAACATTATCAAAAGCTTTTTCTAAATCAGCAAATGCCAAAAAAGTATCTTTGTTTTTCTTGACCCGCCTATCAAATATTAATTTTAAAGCCAGAATTCCTTCCCTTGTACCTAAACCCTTTCAATTCTACTGTATATTATTTGGTCAGTAATTTTGAAGCTTGTGATGTTAGACTAATGGTGTGATAATTCTCACATTTGTCGGCTTGTGCTTTCTTCGGAACTGTAGAGATGATGTTTTTATTAAAATCAGTTGTAATTTCATATTTTTTTTATATCATTTTGCATAATCGTTTGGTTCCCTCTTCTCCAATGGAATTAAGAAATTCCGTAGGTATCTCATCAATTCCAACTGCCTTATTTGCTTGAAAGTCATTCAGAGTTCTATCAAATTATGTCCTCAAAATAGGATCTAAGTCATTAGTGTCGACACCGACTTCCTTTTCCATTACGTTGTTGTTCAAGTCGTCCCCATCATACAGTTTCTTAACGTATTCCTTCTATCAGTTAGCTCTATTGTCTGAGCTTAAAAGATGTTTCTCATCGGCAGCTTTCATGTTTACTCCTCTATTCTTCATTTCCCCAAAATTTTGTTTGATATTCTTACATTCAACAACTACTTTACCTATTACCATTCCCTTTCTACTTTTTCACACTTATTTTTTTAGCCATTTCTCTTTTGATTTTTTGCATTTCCTGTCTATTTGGTTTCTAAACTGCCTGTATTGCTCTCTTCCTTCTTCATCCTGAGCATTTTTGTGCCTTCTCGTCTAATCCATCAGATCCAAAATTTCTTCTCCAAGCTATTCTGGCGGCTTGTTCCCTAAAGCCTTATGTTTCTTTACCAGCTTTCATTATTTCTCTCATCAATGCTTTCCATTCGTCCTCGGTTGAGCTCCTTTCAGAGTTACCTCTTACACCAAAGTCTACCATTTCTGCAAATTTTTTCTCTCGTATTAGATTTCACTTCCAGTCTGTTCTGCTTATACTGCTTCCTTATTCGCTTGAATTTCAGCCTGCACTTCATTACTTTCATCTTATGGTCACAGTCTATGTCTGCTCCTGTGTACCCTTTACAGTCTAGAACTTGATTCCTGAATCTCTGTTTCACCATGAAATAATCTAGCTGATATCTGCCTGTATCCCTTGGACGTTACCAACTGTATATCGTTCTTGCATGGTTTTAAACAAGGTGTTCACCACGACTAGCTTATACCTTTCACAAAATTTACCAACCTTCTTACTCGCTCATTTCTCCTAGACCAAAACTTCCTACAGTATTCCCTTCTCCCACTATCGCATTTCAATCATCAATGATTATTAGATTTCTCCCCCCCCCCTTTTTCACATATTGAATTAATTCTTCAATTTCGGCGAATATTTTCTGTTTCTTTTGTCATTTTCCTGTCACTTTGGCATATACACTTGTAGTAACGTGGTTGAGGCAGGCTTAGTTTCTAACCTCGCTAAAATGTTTATAATAACTCGTCCGTTTCCCTACACTCTTATTCATTAAAAAACTTGTACCAGTAACTCCACTGACAGCTTTGGTGTTAATTATTTTGTGTTCCCCAGACTAGAAATCCTGTGCATCCTTCCACTTAATCCCGACATCTAACATAACTCGTTCCATCTCTCTTTATAAGTATTCTAACCTACCTTTCCTATTCAGATTTCTAACATTCCTCGCTCCGACTCGTAGAAATCCTCCATTTCTCCATGACATATCCCCGCCCGGAAATCCAATTGTGGGACTATTTTACCTCAGGAATACTTTACCCAGCAAGAAACCATCATGATATATTTAATTTGAGAGTATTACATGTCCTTGGGATACTCTTTGAGTCTTTAATGCAGTGGTTTTCCGTTGCCTTCTGTATCCCCATGCCGTTGATCATATCTGATTCATTTGCCATTAAGGGGCGTTTCCAACTCCAGGGCATGAGTGAGCCCTGGACTGTTCCCCGCTCATCCGCCCTCCTTTAGGAGGCCGTTGGCAAGCAGTTGGTGACTCCTTATACCAGGAATATTTCTGTCACCAAAAACTCGTCCTTGCAAACAGGGAACACCACGTGAAGAAGAGGTTGAAATTTGGTTGTAAAAGGCTAATAAAGTCACACCAAAACCCGTTACACCCCTCAACTAAACTATTAACATTCTTATTCCTACTGTTTTATTTAGACGTCCTTTTAAACAAATTTGCTCTGAATCAAATTGCTGAAACACTCACTAATTAATTTTAAAAGACAATATAAATATCTAATCGCAGCATGTCTGACTGGTAGCATTGTATTCGTATCAACAACCCGTTATCAACTTAAGTGCAAAACTACAGCTACTGGCAACCTTTAATTTGCAGATTTTACAACTGATTATTTTTAAATACTAACTAATATACTACATAATTTCCTAAGCTCAATCACTCACTCACCTCTGCAGCTATTGGATCGAAAACGGTGACGTCACGAGCCGACCTTCACTCTCAAATTAACAGCGAACAGAGATATATTAAAGGTAGAGGTTAAATTCAGCATAAATAGCTAAACAACTGCTATGAAATTAATTGCCAGAATACATTAATAAAGTTTGCTTTTCGTAACATTTCATTCTTAAAAACATATGAAAAAAGGTGGAACTACGAATACTTTTTAGTAAGTAGTGAAAGTACAATTAAAAAACTTAAATTACTCATGATATCTGCTGTAACCACGAATACCAAATGTCACTCCGGCCTAGGCTAAATTTCATTTTAATTAAAACTTTTGCTTGACCAAAGATTATACATTACGGTTTTATTGCTTTTTACGTAGTTTACTGACAACGTTCGACAACGGTCTTTGTACATTTTCAGTGTACGTGATTATTAGGTTATATAAAGTGGATATCAGACCAATCGAGTATTCTGGCAATCAACAGTTTCTTCGCTTTTACTTAACTATTTAAAAATCTGAAATCTGTATTAAGTTCTCTGGCCGTTACGGACACTATGACCAAAGATTATGTTATAAATGTTTGCCCAGCCGCAATCAAAAGCAACGTGATGCTTTCCAAGCAATTACTTACTCCTTTTAAACAGAAATTCTCAGTTTTTTTTATGCTAGACCATAGCATTTAATTAACTGCAAACCTGAATACAGGGTGTTACAAAAAGGTGTAGACGGCTGTGATACAATACGCCATTCTCCAGGGCTGCATCAGCGCATCAGGGATTCCATGCGACGGAGGGTGGAGGCATGTATCCTCGCTAACGGAGGACATTTTGAACATTTCCTGTAACAAAGTGTTTGAAGTCACGCTGGTACGTTCTGTTGCTGTGTGTTTCCATTCCATGTTTAATGTGATTTGAAGAGAAGTAATAAAATGAGCTCTAACATGGAAAGTAAGCGTTTCCGTACACATGTCCACATAACATATTTTCTTTGTTTGTGTGTGAGGAATGTTTCCTGAAAGTTTGGCCGAACCTTTTTGTAACACCCTGTATATACTGAAGACCATAGTTGAAGGACCTGTTTCGGTATGCAATATGTTGAGACTCGATGAGTTATCAAACTAACCACTATCTTCAGAAATCCGGGTAGTTAGTTTACGTCAAGGACAGCACTAAATGCTAACTCGGTTTTATTCTAACTTGCAAGAAACTGATGTCTTAACGACAATCTGTTCTATATAATAAAATGTGGCCGCAATGAAGGCTAATACGAAAAATTTAATAACATAATTCATTTTAGCCGACGTATAAAGAAGAGTAGATACTGAACTGCGATTGCATCGGTACAGCATGAAACAAATATATTTTCAGGCGTTGCTGGATGTTAAATTGTAAAGAACACGTCGTCGGTAGCATTATCTCAGGTTCATCATTACTAAACCCACTGTCTCATTGATGACCGGCTTGAGAATTACCACCCATCCACCAGGTTCCATGCTATTGCTGGTAAGTATAACAACTACAGTGACGAAGTGGACAATACGCCGCTGCATCCACTATCGTAACACCGGATAATTCGTTATAAGACAACACACCGGCATTCATCCACGATGTGTAACAGTCGGAAACCGATATTTACATGTATTTCACGGTGAGTTACATGTATTATTCATAAATGGAGCCCATATTATTGGAGACTGCAACTTAAAAGAAACATCAAATTAAATTCAGCAAAGTTAACGCGTCTGTCAGCGTGAAATTGTAAATTTAATTAGCAACAGATTCTAAAAGTTATAAACAGCTGTTTATACGGATATGTTAACATAAACACGCTGGTAGCAAGATTGCATCTACCTTCTACAGTAGATTCGCACGAAAAGATGGACTACAACAAACGGTAATAAATTCTGATTGCAGCATTTCCTTTCTTGGTTAAGGTTTTACGCTTCGTTAACGTTTAGGTCATTAGATGTGGGAAAGGACGGGGGCCAAGGAACAGGAAGGAAATTGGACATGGCCTTTTGAAGGAAGCGTCCCGTCATTCACTAGAATTATTTGGGGAAATCATATCAAACGCAAATCTGGATGCCCTTTGAACTAGCTTCGTCCAGAATGCGAGGCCGAGCGTTAACCGTTCACACACCACGCAGCCATAAAAGTAATGACACGCGTATCTAAAGTTCATCTTAGACCACACTACATCAAACCAACACTTCAATATTTTTGGTCAAATTTGAAGTCGTTTGTAACCACAAGTTGCGGTAAATAAAAAAATTATGTGAGAAGTATAAAAATAAATAAGTGGAAAATATACTAAAGTCAATACATGTCTCACTATGGATTTAAATTTCGAAAATTCTGCTCTCTCTCTTTAAACTTTTTGCGCATATGCTGTGCACTAAACTATTGTAACTTCCTAATTTTAACAGAAGAGAAGGAAATCTTAAAACATAGAAATCCGGCAATTACGCAGCGGAGGGTACTTGGGAGTTTAATTCAGAGACCTCCGCAGTTTTTATCGCATTAAATCGGTTTACCTACAAAATGAAAAAAGGCGGCTGCTAATAAATGCGAACTACTTGAAAGTTGGCAAACGCTTTTAATGAGAGCGCGCTCTTTAGCAGCGGGCGGTGGATTTGGGTCGGCGACCAATGTCGCGATTAAAACTGCGGCGGTATTAAGCCCCGAGTTGAGTGGGGTGTGAGAGGGGGTGGCGGGCATAGTTAAAGTTAATTAGCTAGGGCAGCCTGATTGGACAGCCGTGTCGCGGCCAAACGGTACATCCAGCCTGCGAGCCTAACGAGATTTCAGCGTGCATCCATTTGTCAGTGCCAACAAGCAACCGGCACGGGTGCGCCAAACTCCACCTGATGCGGTGACATCACGCCATACAGGAATTAACACCTCAGATTTGTTTTTGTTGTGGTGCTGTAATTTCCTCAACTGGCTCACGCGACTATTGGATTCATATTACTTATTCTCTGCGAGAGTTTATCTGAATGCTGAGGTCGATGGCATCTGGTTACGCTGAACACTATCTGGATATACTATCCTCGTGTCTGCTCAGTTTAATTATTGTTCTTTTGTTGAAAGTCCTGGCACACTGGCATATCGAAATAATGTTGCAGAAGCCTTAGTTGGTAATTGTGTCTGTTTGCTTACTTGTTGTAATGGCACTGCTCCTATGTTTAAGTACCGCTGAAATGGTTCTCTTATAGTGCTGCACTTAGTCTTCAAGTTTAGCGACACAGTATAACAGCCCCGAGGCCCAGTCCTTTAATGAGATTGAGAATTATGTGCAGCAAGATGGGAATTGATTAATTGTGGATTTGTATAATTTTCGTTTGATTAATTGTGAATTTGTGTATATCCGTCATGTAAATTAACATTATTTTATGTAGAGAAACTGCGTAAATGATATGTAATACGATTAAGGACAGTATTATGTAAAGACAAAAGCAATCTTAGGAAATGATCAGAACTTTTATGAATACTCCTTCCTACATTACAGATCTAGTTTATTTATAGTTTAATGCCATGAACCACAGTCCAGTCTTTTGTTCATTATAATTAGTTGATTATACCTTCATAACAATGTATCCTTTTTTTCTTTTTTTATGCTCTACTAGTAAACAGTAGTCAGAAAACGTTATGTCATTTACATTATATGCAATCAAGTGTTATGCGTTAGAAGAATAATGATTATGTCATAAATATTAGACATTCATATTTAACCTAGAAGTTAATTAGATTTTATAATTGATCATCATATAACTTATTAACTGGTGATATTTTCCAAAAAGACTACACATTACTCTATGAATTTTGATGAATTTTTCATCGTCATATTGATTTTCACTGTTGATACCTAATATAAACTCTTCGTCTTGTTCTGTAGGATGTAAAACATTGTTTGGCCTAATACCCAAATGCAGCTTCGCTTTTTCCCGTGGAACAGTTTTGATGTCCCGACGTACTAATAATCTGATGGCTACATTCATCGATGATACTTGTAAAAGGGCTGTTATAGCATGCTTTGTCAACATCCATATTTGGTATGTATCACCACACTGAAAACGATGTAGAAGTGAGTCGATATTTCCGCAAAATTCACATCTGTCGGTTGTTTTTAAATGTGTTTGAAATAATTTATCATTTGTTGCAATTAACTACTTTATACCATACAGCTGAAATGACTCAAGGTATGTTGTTATTCAAAACAATTAACCTACCGATTAGTATCTCTATATTTTGTTTCTATCTTGTTGCATTTGCAGTTAAGATTTTGTAGAACTCTCTTATGTTTGTGGAGGTTTTTGCTGTTGAGTTGTTGTGATATAACTATTTTCTAAAAAGTAATCCGTGACATGTTGGAATTTTATATCGATGTGGTCAATCGGTATAAAAGCATCTGTACTTACGGCTCTATATGTTTTTATTTATTTAGATGTAAGATTATTCATTGCCATCGTAATTTTTGCTGTTTGCTAGTAAAAAGAGCACCTTACATTTGACGTCGGTATTAACTACATTCAATCCTCGTCTGTTGTGTGGTAAGGTTAATGTCTGAAAGTTTACGTTAAGAAACCTCACCCTAGCATAGAAATCATGAGATTTCTCGTTGTATGTTTTGTGTTATGGCCATGGGGACAGGTAGAATTTGCGCAATGTAAATTATTTTACCGAATATCGATAATTTAACTATTGTTTCTTTTTGTATTATGTTCATCTGCTTACTTTTGTGCACTTGTAGAGTTTCCCTGAAGATATTTAAAACCCGATGCCAATAATTCGTACTCATTGTGTGAGGATTGGCTTGAAGCCATACGCCTATTGATTTGTGTTTATTTATTTTCATTATTCCATGCACTGTCATGTTATTTTGGAGCGCTAGTCCAATATGTAGGACACCAGATTAATTAATGTTAACGGTTGCTGCACTCGCATTTCCGAATATTTATAAGTGATATTTGATAGTATCCACGTCTTTATTCCTTGAGATTGCGTAAATCATCTGCATAAGCACGGCAAGTATAACGTTTGCCTTGGAAAATGATGCCTCTGTTAAGATTATGAACTGTACGCAATTGAGGTTTTGTATCAATTGCGAACAGAACCGTAGAAAGGGGGCATACTTCCCTCGTCGCTCTGAACATGTGGAAACGTTTTGACATATCTCTATCTAAGTATAATCCGTGAAGTGACATTTCGATATAAGATTTTTTGATGGCTATAGAAGATCTGTATTCTAGCCTCATTTTTGTGATGGTTTTAAGTAGATACTGGTTGTAAATCTATAAAAAGGATTCCCGCTTTTAAAGATTTATGTGCTGCTAATTCTACAGTGGCATGTGAAATTCCTCGCTCCGAAATACCTGATTGGTATGATCCTTGAAGGTTTGGTAATAGGTTTACTGTACATACTTTTAAACTAGCGGTTTACATCGAGCAGGAAAACTGTAGCACATGAACACATCTTCTTCAACTCACGACTTTTATGCTTATCCTCTTTAATAAAATGCGTTGTCTGATGACTGCGCGCTCACCTCCATGGATCGGCAACCTTCGGCAAGTCTCGGTAATGGCCGACGTGTTAGTCACACTGCCTGCCTCAACAGCGCTGCTTTTGGCTAATCAGCAAAATTCAATTGAATAACTGTATTTACTTTATTCACGCTTATGTTATTAAAAGGAGGTGTACATTTCAAATAAATAATTTAATTTAATTTTTCTTGCACTTATAGTGTTAAACGATAGTGTAACTGCGATGTTAGAGAAAAGGTAATTGTCTGTTGTGGAAGTAACTGCACAAATATACAAAGAGCGGGGATAAAAAAAATTAATGCGAGGCAATCATACGTTTCAAAGTAACAATGTTACGTTCGTTTAAATTTAAGTGTTGCATTTTTTTTATTTGCAACTAGATGCAGAAATTCATGTAATGAGCATGTTATTCGATATTTACGCTATGTATCAGTTATAAGGACTACGTTAAAGCATAATCTAAGAATTTTTTGGCAGAACATAAGAAACAATTAAGTTTATTAAAAACTCAGAGAAAGTTTACACGAAATGTACGTAATCGCGAAATGTATCAGTCAAATAAACAACAGTTATCCGTTGTCGAAATTAAACTTTCCGCCAGTTAAAGTTAAATATATTGACTTAAAATAAACCCTAGCCAAATACTCCGATAAACTAACCAGATAAAGGTACTCATATCACGCAAGACATCATTAAAAATTATTCTTATTCTTTTTTCCTTACAAGCTTTCCCAGAATAAATTCACACTACCATCATAGGTGATATTCGTAATTTTTGACGTGCTTTAAAATCAGTTATTAACAATTACAGTGATTTATCCGTCACTGCTGACAGGAACACGGATGAATGATAATGTCAGAATTTACAATTTTTTAGAACAGTTGAATATTTGTTTAATGCTGTAAACAATTCAACTGCGAGAGTTTACTATACCGTACTACTGTTTATCTCATGGGTGGCCAACCTGCCGCATGCGGTCCGCCTTGAGCTTTTTTCCGACCCGTGAGATTCTCATAAGTATATATTTATTTTATAATATCCAAAGTAGTGAAAAACATTGTATTAAAAAAATACATTATTTGCATATCCATATAATAAAAAACTAACCGTCGAAATTATGAGTATCATTATTATTTCGTTATCTATGTTTACATGTAAGAATAATAGCAAACACAATAACAACTCACTATGTTTCATTTTTCATTCCAAGAAAATGTCAATAATGGGTCTAAATCGAATATGGGGATATATGAATTTACATGCGGCCCGCGGAGTTATGATTCATTTCCAAAGGGGCCCGCAAGATCATTTGGGTTGCCCACGTCTGGTCTATCTGTTTAGTAATAACCGATTCACTGAAAACCTAAAACTGGGATTTTGATGGATTTTTTATTTTTCGAATAATGTAGAGCCCATGGTACGGGAAAAGCTGGGAGGATAGAATGGAGCATGTTTTACTTTCATGTGAAGTCCGAAAGTTGAGAAACATCATTTTTTCATATAAAACGATTCGTATAAAAATTACTAGTCGGATTTTGATGAGCGGTTCAGCAAGATACAGCGCAAAATTTCGGAGTTAAAACTGAGAATATTTCGTTTTGATGTGAAGTCGAAAAGTTGTTAAATTTAAGTTTCCACGTGAATTGAACGCAGTTCAAGCAAAAACTGCTGGCTGGATTATTAATCTAAATATTTATCGTGATTTCAACGTACGAGAGGCATCGTTTTAGTTTATTTGTAACTGGCGATGTGTTAACTAAGAGAGTTTCTTACTTTAAAGCTCCACAGGATTAGTTAGTATTTAGTAGCCTGATGGTAGATTTTCTATACAGCCATTTCTGTTTGGTCCTGCGATTTGACACGTGCATTGCCATAGCCGTATCTTTTGCATTTATGTATACCGGAATCTTCGCTGGGCTTGAAGCACAGTGATTCACATGGATTCGTCTAGATCTACTGCTTGATGTTTCTTTGTTGCTTCTATCAAGACAGGTGAGGTACCTCTATTTTCTCATACATGTAAATTTAAATTCTGTAACACGTATTTGTGTGAGTGGTAAAAGGTACAACTACAGTAGCTGCATTCCACGTCGTCACTTATGTGACAGATTGAACTAAAGTGGGAAGAAAGAGGAACTCCATTAAGTACCCGTACAATAGATAATTTCACATTTCATCAAAACTCACAAATTACTATACAAATAAATATTCCCTCTTTTCGTACATTACTGTTAAAGTAGTTACTATTCTATCAGTCGGAAACTTAAAGATGGAAGTCAGAAATCGGGTGAATTGTCTTACAAGTTATTCTAAACATTTTCCTTAAGTTTTCTAATAGGGTTCACAACTACAATATCCTAGTGTACAACAGGCTCGACTTTTAAGTAAAGCATATTTGGTGTCTTCGATATATTTATTAAACATATGATTTATCATACACTGGAATGAAATTACTTACTTTTATGTCACAGCGTTACCTGTGAAGTGTTTAATCTCACATATCCGATCGCTGATTAAAATCATTATGAATTCTACAAACAAAACATTGTGCTCCTCTTTTTCCATGCTGTTAAATTTTGCCGAAGTTGCTATTTCAGAATTTGGCTATCTCATGAATTTTGAATTACTTAATAATTTAGAAAAAAGATATGGGCATGTATCATATCATATGAATTCCAAAACGTAAGAAGAAAAGCTTCATCCGATTGTTTATTCATAGCATATCCGAAGGGAATTGCCGGATAGTTAAATTTTCTAAATGCCATTAATTCTATTAAAATGCGATATCTCGTTACAAAGTGTAATAACCTAAAAGAAAATAATGTTTCGACACTTCGCCGAAAAGAGTTATAACTGGATAGTAATCTAATTTTATCAAATGCTATTATATTGCTTATTGAATGATATGTTTGTAATGATTACTTACGATAAATTTTTAATTTTTTAGGTGTGTTAAACATCTAAAATATTAGTTTCTCTCCAACAATGGAAGACCTGACTGGCTAACAGTCGCTTTATGGCTTTTGGTAGCTATTTCTTAATCTGTTGTCATGGTATAAAAAAAATTGCCTTCTAATTATGGATTATAATGTAATATTGATACTGGAAAACGTCTTGCATTTGGATTACAGAGCGAAGATTTATATGCTATTTTTTTAATTTGTCGGAAAATAATGTTATGATAATTTCTTAAAACACAATATAAAGGTCACCGACTCAGAAGCAGAGATGAGATCTTAAAACCATTTCATAAAAAAAGGCAAGCTGTAAAATCACAATGTATAGGCACTAGAGATCAACTGTGTTATCACAACTGAAAACTCCTAAGCTCTCCAGTCTTTGTCTTAATGAGGATTAGTTACGAGCGAGAAGTACGTTTAGGGTAAGAGGATAAAATGGAGAGAAACAGATTTCAAAAACCCTGATTTGGTGACTATTTTTATAATCGTGTTAAGTAATAGCCTTATTCTATGATTTGGTAAATATTTCTGTAATTTTACAAGGAATTTGGTAAATTTCCTAACTTGGTGATTATTTTGGCAATGTGTTAGAAAATAAGTCCCTTTTCGTAAATAATTCTAAGCTTGCGTTTGAAGCTGGTGAATACCGTTTTAAACTGACGAATCTAAGCAGGATTGAAGTTCATATTTCAAATGAAGTTGAGTCTACCACCTGATGCTTCCACCCTCACAGCTGCAGCGTTTGTCATTAAGGATACTCCTTAGAGGCTACTGACATAATAATTCTCAGCGGCTCACGAAGCGTTCTGTAATCGATTGCCTCACTGAAACTCAACAAGGAAGAGCATACGTCTCGACCAGCCAGATTGCATAAATTCCCATCCTTATAGCTTTGAGGTCCAATAATACTCATCATTACCATAGCTACAACAAGGCTATTCTCTTATCTCTCAGCCTTAGGACCGAGTTTCGAAATAACCTCACTGTTCAACAATAGTAGGATTGGAACCACAAACTGTTACCATTGCACACTACTGTGAACTACTGGCAAAGTTAGAGATCTGAATCGTAAACACACGCTCTTATTGCATAGCAAGCGAATTTGGACGAATTGCTATGCTCGTAAATACTAGCATTACAGATTTGTGATTATATATATATACGTTTCGGATCTGAAACCTTGTCATTAGTTCGCAGTAGTGTGCAGTGGTAACAGTTTATGATTCCAGTCCTACACGACACCAGTTACATCCAGAAAGGCGGGATCGTAAGTTAATTTCCATGAGAGACTTGGGACTTCACCTTCAAGGAACTGCTTCGCCAGTCACACACCAAACAACCGTTGCCTTCTTGATATAATGAGTATAATTGTGTACTCACAATTCTTTATATGTGAGAATTCGCTTTAAAAATGAGTCTACTGCTGATACGAAGCATTCTAAAAGCTTCAGAGACTCTCGCTTTGCATTCATCATGTAGGCACCCACTTTGAATAGTTTTCCAACAATTGTAACTTATTTTAAGTGATTTTATTCACACTTCTCTAGCTTATCACAATTTCTGAAGTGAAACTTGTTTGACCGCGCTAGGGAGGAATTTGTGAGTTACGCGTTATGATACGCCTTGTAGTTACTGCGCATGCGCCGCAACGTTCTGCTCATGCGCAGAACACAATGAGTATTGTTTTGTGGGTTCTTTCTGCCTTGCAACCAAACAAAATGCTTTTGATGGCATACGCGTTTCGCCTTTATTCAAGGCATCATCAGTGCCCTAGATAAACATATATACACATATATATACAATGCTGTTGTTTGATTTTTGTACAGTTTTCTAAAAAAGTATTAAGTGGGTACTTACAGTTTTTATATATTCATTAACACGCACAAGTTCGTGTTTCCATACCAGCTACTCTTTTTGCACTATCACTACTGTCCCAAGTTTGTGTAGGCTGCATTTTTGATAATTTCACCGGCCACGAGCTGTATATATAGTTATTTGTTGTTGTTGACATCGAAAAGTCGTGAGCCAAAGATTATGTGTTGTGTAACTATTTGTTATTTTGAATCTGCGGTCATTAGCTGTGTGTATTTTGTGGCGGTATGTTTGATTATAGGATATGTGTTATTTATTCCTGTTTTAATGTTTTGAACAAGGTTTGGTTCGTTAGGTGTATGTATTCGTTCATAACTTTTTTACCATTATTGATTGCTTTTTGTATTTGCAGGTTTTCCTGAATTGTCAGCATATTTTTGTTGTGATTATTAATCTTTAGTATTTGCATATCTGTCTGTATATTAGTGTGTGAATGATTGTGTTGTAACAAGTGTTCGGCGAATGTTGAGTGGTTGGTACATCTGAGGGCTCTCAGGTGTTCCTTGTATCTGGTCTCAAATTTTCTAGCTGTTTGTCCTATGTATACAGTGTCACACTGCTGGCATGTTAATTGGTATATTCCAGATTGGTGGTATTTGTCTGTAAATGTACCTCTGTTAAACTGTCTTTGAATAGTGTTTTTGGTTCTAAATGCTATTTTTATACCCATTTTTCTGAAGACGTTTGCTATTTTGTGTGTGTTTGTGTTTTGATATGTCATAGTGTACCAGTGTTTGTTGTCTTTTTGTGTGATGGATTGTAGTTTTATGTGGTGATCATTGGGTGTTTGATTTATGTTCTTGTTTGTTTGTTTTCTGATTTTTTGGTTAAGCTTTTCTACTGTGTTACTATTGTATCCGTTGTTCACAGCTATGTGTGTTATGCTGTTTAGTTCCTTGTTATAGTTGTGTTTAGTGAGTGGTATTTGATTCATCCTGTGTAACATATATCTGAGTGCTGCCTGTTTCTGACTGGAGGGGTGATTGGAGCTTTGGTGGATGATTATGTCAGTGTTGGTGGGTTTTCTGTGTATGCTAAAACTGTGCTTGTTGTCAATCTTTTTGACTGTAATGTCTAGGAAATGTAGTTGGTTGTTTGTTTCTGTCTCCATAGTAAAACTGATATTTTTATGTATGTTGTTAATGTCTGTGTGAAATTCTTTTATGCGTTCTGGTGGTTCATTATGAGACAAATTACATCATCTACATATTTAAGCCAATAGATTACATTATATTGTTTACTGGGGACAATGGATTCGAATATTTCATTTTCTATATAATCCATGAAGATGGAGGCCATTATTCCAGATATTGGGCTCCCCATTGGCAATCCTTCCTTCTGTATAAAGTAGTCATTATTGAATTCAAAGTAATTTTGTGCTGTGACTAAATTTAGTAGGGCCAGTATTTCTGTTATGAGGGCTGAGGGCATTTTGCTGTGTGTTGTCAAGTTTCTGTGTATTTGGTCTATTGTTTGGTTTACAGGGATTTTTGAAAACATGCTTACTACATCAAATGATATAATGGTTGCTGTGTCTGGGATGAAGGTATTTTCTAATATTTCTGTCAGGTGTTGGGTGTTTTTTATGTTTCTGTCTTTGTGGTATTTGTAGTGTTTTGTGAGATATGTATGTAAATATTGGGCTACTTTGTAAGTTGGAGCATTCCTGAAATTTACTACAGGTCTTACTGGAATGTCCTCTTTGTTAATGGCTTCAACAGTTGGCAATTTGTGTAGCGTTCAATGTCAAATTGAAAATTAGAAAAACATTAGGACTGTAGTAGTTATTGATTAATTACATCATTCATTATTACCCTACAAAGTACAAGGTTCCGCTTTACTTCATAAACATTTTTTTTTTTTTTTATTTTTTTTTTTTTTTTTTGCTGTCGTCAGTCTTTAGACTGGTTTGATGCAATCCTCCATCCCTTCCTATCCTGTGCTAACCTCTTCATTTCTACATACCCCTTACAAACCACGTCCTCAATTATCTGCTTCATATATTCTAATCTCTGTCTACCTCTAAAGTTCTTACCTTCGACTGTTCCCTCCACTAACAAATTAACCAATCCAGCATGTCTCAAAATATGACCTACCAGCCTGTCTCTTCTTCCTGTAAGCTTCTTCCATAAACTTCTTTTCTCACCCATCATTTCCAAAATTCGTTCATTTCTTACTTTGTCTGTCCACCTAATTTTCAGCATTCTTCTGTAGCACCACATTTCAAATGCTTCAAGTTTCTTTCTTTCCGGTATTCCTAAAGTCCATGTTTCGCTACCGTAAAGTGCTGTGCTCCACACATAGAGTTTTAAGAAGTTCTTTCTAATTCCTAGATCAATATTTGAAACTAAAAGGTTTCTCTTTTTCATGAAGGCTCTTTTTGCTAGTGCTATTCTGCTTTTAACATCATTCCTGCTTCGGCCATCGGTTGTAATTTTGCTTTCCAAGTAACAGAACTCACTCACTTCTCCTATTGCATCCGATCCTATTTTTATATTTAATCTGCTAATATTGGTATCATTTCTGCTACATTTCATCACTTTTTTTTTACTTTGATTTATATTCAGTCCAAAAATTTCCTTCAATAACTTCTCAATATCCTCAGCCCTCTCTGCTAATAAGACAATGTCATCAGCAAATCGTAGCATACTGATTTTTTCTCCCTGAAAACTAATGCCACATGGAATTTTTTCTTTGACTTTCTTCATTGCTTCTTCTACATACAAGTTGAATATTAACGGGGATAGTCTATAATCTTGTCTCACACCCTTTTTAACTGAAGCATGTCTCTCGTGATTCTCTACTTTTATTACAGCCACTTGATTCTTATATAGTTTATAGAGTATTCTTCTATCTCGATACTTTAGACCTGACTTCTTTAAAATTTTGAACATCTTGTCCCACCTAACATTATCAAAAGCTTTTTCTAAATCAACAAATGCCAACAAATCTACAATAAATATGATATAAAATACCTATGGTTTTTATTGGAAATTTTAATGTCAGTTTTGTATTAGACAAAACAAAGAACCTGGTTGAATATTTAAGAGATAACCTCAATTTATCATTAGAAAGTAATACACAAATTTCAACCAAGAATCCTAATACGACAGTAGATGTAGTCTTCACGAGGGACGTGAATCATATTAAATGTGAAACATATATTTTCTAATAACAGCTGCATTTTTCGAGAAAGCCGCGTTATTTATATGACAGTCTAATCTTCCGGCTGTGATACTGCAGTCTTCCTCAGAGATACTATTAATGTTTACATAGCAACGAGCGTCAAGCATCGCAGAGAAATAGGTCAGTGTCATCGTTGAAATTGTTCGTATTATACAAAATTTCTGCTGCCTACTTCATTCGGCAGAATGGCAACCGAAAGCTGTCTGTTAAATAAATAACTCGGCATTACAGCAAAATCCAGTTGTTATTTGCAAAGATGGCCCGGAAACCTGAGAATTCATATATGTATTTTCTGTTTCAGGTACTGTAAACCTTTGATTACGAACGTATCTCATACAGATTCACTAAATACAACGGAATTTGAATACTAATTATTGTTATTATTATCAACATACTATCTGTAAATATCTATCTGATAATGTTTATTTGTCCATAAAAATGTTATGTTGCTGATGATACTAGAGTTTTATTGATTGTAATAACGGTTATCAGAAGATTTTTTCCAAGTTGTTCTCCGATATAAAAGCGAACACAAAATGCAGACTAAGACTCCATACAGTACTGTACAATGTAAATTCTAGCATCTCTGATAATCTAGCTAAGTATGTATTAACTTTTTTAAATTTTCATTTATTTACCAGAATTACTTAATCGGGGAGGTCTTCGGTGTGGAAACCGGAATCAGAGAACGATAATTGTGGAATTATACAATAACACTCCTGGTATCTCACCCTAATACCATTCGTCCTGCTTTGCCTTCGCTTAATACAAGAAATTCAGTTAAAAAATTACCTTTTAAATTGTGTATAGAAATGCTTATTTGCTAAGCCAGCCAAATGATTACGTGATTTGATGAATCGAACTGCAGTTACTTAGTGTGATATAATGCAATCGATTTTGTCTTATTGTTTGAATGTTCAGCCTATAATGGAGGCTTTCTAAGTTGTCACCCAATTCTTTGCGTGTTGCACCTATATTCCAGCAATAGAATTCAATATAACCAAAAATATCTGCTATATCTACTGTTGAAGAAGCTCTACTCTTTTTACTAATCTGTGCTGCATCAGATTTAAAAGATTCAACTTTACAAATTTGTTCATCTTTAAAGGTACAACGGTTTTTCTGTTCATTATGCACTTATAACTTTATGAGCACTAACTTTTATTTCTGGAAATGCCTCCTTGGGTTGCGTCAAGAACAAATTATCAAATCATTCGAACTAATTGGAATCTTCTCCATAAATCGATAGATTCTGTTGTAATCTCACCATTTACAACAACAAAGTAAATAAAAATATAAAATTTAAAAATACGGTTCTATTTTTTTCAATTGATTTTTTATTCGATTTATGCATATATTTTTAAAATCAACATCACAAAACGAACAATGAACGTCATTTAAAAGTGGATTGTTACTGATTTTAAGACGTTTTAATTACTAACATCAAACAGATGATTTTCGAAGAGTACACCGTTCTCTGACCAAGTTAACCAGGCGTTTACCTACACTTTTCAAGAAAGAGAGAAAATAAATTACGAAACCGGTTTTCGCTTTATTCGAAAGATTACAAACGAACACATTTGTTTTTTTTTAAAGCGGTATTAAAAAGGTTTAAATGGAAAAACGTATATCAAGTGACGCATATTATTTAGGATGTATAGTTGGAAAGAAGAGATCAGATTAACTAGTCTCACTACTGTGCATGTTTAAATTGAGTAAATGACTGAAGGGGAAGAACCGAATGTTCATCGAACTGAAATTAAGCGTGGTGAAACGTGCTCCTCAACTAAATATCCACTAACCATGACGGATAACAAAGTGTTTACAGAGCAGGAAAACTGAAGTACTAATGAGCATTGCTTCCGTATAGAGAGAATGCAACAGATCTAGAACGGATTTCGAAAGACTAAGGATGTAAAGTGGTACGCAAGCTGTGGTCTTAACCCTGGAACTACATACCGGGGTAGATATCTACCCAAGGTAAACTTTAAACTACGTTTCTACGTTAGCCAGTGGCACTATCGACTAGACATCTATACCATAATTTAGTTCAAGGTTATAACAATAAGGCGATGTCGCGAGACCATTCAGTTTCCTGTTTACTGTGTAGGAGTGAAGACGTGAAGCAAGTATGGGGTTGATATCTACCCCGGTCTGCAGTTCCTGTTAGTGTATTGTGTAGATAAGTTTTTTTCTCTTTTTTCGTTAAAATAAATTTAATTCACGTATTATAACCATTTGTAAAATAAAATATTAGATATATTGATTTCAGCAAGCAAAAGAAATTGATATGCACTGAATTTTTTTTTTTTTTTTTCAGATTTTGGTAAAAAGATACAATTTGAGAAGCGTCGATTCACTGGCAAAACCTTTGACGGAATCCGAGACTGCCAAAGAATCAGCAAACGACTGTATTTCCGATTGAAGAGAATGAGCGGATCGGAGTCGGAAGAAGATGCCGATAATGAAGAAGTAGAACATTCAGATTCAGAGGAACTAGTTCCCGAAAAAAGACAGGGACGTGGAAGGTCCATTACTCGTGGTGCTAGTCGTTCAAATCGCGGTCGAAGGGCAAGTATCTTCCGTGGAAAAGATGGGCATAGATGGTATACGACACCGCGTGGACGATCTTAGCAACGTCGAAATCCTCAGACATCGTACTTGCCGAGCCCATATGAAGCAGAGAAACAAGTTCGTACACCTTTTGAAGCATGAAATTTGCTTTTTCCTGATTCTTTGTTGGAGAAGATAGTTCGCCACACGAATGAAGAAATTCTAAATATATTTAGAGGCACTCGAAACTGATGACACAGTAAATCCCAGGTACTCGAACATTTCTTTGAATGAATTGAACGCTTACATAGGATTACAATATTTTTCGGGCATGCTTAAAACGAGTCACACAAATCTTGAAGATTTATGGTGTGCTGATTACGGTTCCATCAGATAATCCGATTTTCCTTCATATCGAAGTACATACGTTTCGATGATAAAAGTACACGGCTTGAGCAAAAAATTCTTTAAATTTCCTGCAGTCCGTGAGATTTAGGAACAATTTGTATCAAATTGTACAAAATGTTACTCTCCAGTTTCATATCGTACAATAGATGAGAAACTAGTTTGCTTCCGAGGATAATGTCCATTTAAAAAATACAATGGCACTAAACCAGATAAATAGGAATCAAGATCGTGATGCTCAACTACGCAAGAATGTTCTACATATTCTCTGCATTGCCATACGCGGGAAAAGTACAGACAGAGAATGACGAGAGTGTCCCATCATATTACAGTAGGAAATTATCGGAGCCACTGCTTGAAACCTCCCGAAACATTACTTGTGACAATTGGTTTTCGTCAATCCAAATTCCGAGAAAATGCTTTCAGAGAATTCCATTACCATGGTCGGAACACTACGGAAAAACAAACGTGAAATTCCTGAGTATTTCCGATGCGCAGGACAGGTGTCATCATCCAAGTTTGCGTTCGATGGGAACATGACTTTGGTATCCCAGACTCCAAAACAAAATAAAATAGTCCTCCTGCTGTCAACATTACACCATACTAACACGATCGACTCGAACACCAAGAAACCAGAGATTATAAGTTTATATAATACAACGAAAGGAGGAACTGACACCTTTCACCAAATGCGTCACAAGTACTCCACGCACCGTAAAACTCTCCGATTGTCTATGAGGATGGATGGCCATGCTTGACCAAGGATGAATCAACGCCTTAATCCTTTACAACTTCAACGCTGTTCTTGTGAGCATGAACCGAAAACAATTAATTAAATGCTTGGTCAACTCGCTTTTGAAGCCACACCTCAGGACAACATTAAAAGAACCTTTTCTTCGTCGCGAACTAAAAAACATCTTGATTCTTCTTGATAAAATACTTCAGCCAGCTAAAGAGCCATAAACACGAACTGTACAATGTGGCGCGTATCTCCTATCGCTGGATACACGCAAATATATAACACAAAGTACAAATAACTACCTGCGAGAATTGCTGAGTACTGCAGCGATTGTGGCGACTTTGAATAAGTTGAATGACAAATGTACTTTTGAATTTCTCTTTTTTTTTTACATCATTTTGCATTACAGAAACCGAAATATATTTTTGAAAACCTATATTTTATGGATTTTTATTTGACTTTTCCATAGATCAGATTCCTAATTGTGTTCTTAATAGGACTCGGTAATGTGACACTAACAGGGCGACAGTTTACAAGTCAAAGAGCCCGTAAGATACCTTTGAGAAATTGCTCCAATTTGCCAGGGACTTATTAAATGAGCCTACTGAACTAACACTCTACAAGACGGTATAAGTGTCAAATTTTTTGTTCTTAATAGAAATAAATTGGTTTGTGAAATAAATTCAGTACTTTTTGTGAACACATTTTTATTATCATTTGTCACGTTTGGGGCTCAATATTAATAACATTCAAGTTGTTAGAGTAATATCAATTAGTTTTTCCTGCTGGCACAATATTATGCGTCTAATAAGTATATGCAAAAAAAAATAGAAACACCCACTAATGAGATTGTTACACACCTCTCTAACGACCTTGACGTCGACGAGATGAAAAGCCATAAGGAAATACGTAGGTAAAGGTAGTGGGTTTTCACAGCTTTCAAGCTGTATTCCCGTATGATTAGCGGAGGTAGAGCTCCGCATTCATATTCCTGACCGTAGGCACTGGGATGGACGTACCGTGGTCAGCGACACTGTCTTTACTTTCCCCCGGAACTTCCCCCACGGTACTCATTTGATATCGGGCTGAGAGACCCTGTTGGGGCGGTTCAGAACGTTCAGCTTCGAGGAAAAATCCTCCGCTTCTTCGGGAATCGAACCCCGGTCTTCCGGGCCGTACCTCTACCGCCTGAGCTACGCGGCCGCCCAAGGAAATAAATAAATCACGAAAAAATAAAATAGTTGTGTTTTTTAGATTGACTTGCCTTTCCCTTTGTAACGTGCTTATATGTAACATTTCTATTTTGTATAATACTTTAAATATATTTATATACTTTATTGCCTCTTATTTCCAGCACCAGACCAGTATATAGAGATTTCCTTAACCCCTCTTTGCCCGGCGCTGGTTTTAATATGATAGTCACGCTGAAAGATCAAAATTATTATTATTCCAATTCTTATCACACAAACTCAAATTAATTCCTTTGTCTATATCTACATATCTCAATCTCAAATCAAATCACTTTCTACTTATCTCATCACTTGTATATTTTTTTATTTAACAAACAATTCTCTTTTCTCAAGTCATATAACATTATCTTTATCCATAACCCTAAATCTTCTGCCCTCAGGCTAATGTTCTACTATTAATAATCCCGCCAGGATTCTTGTGGCTTCTCCAGTGAGCCAAACTGTTTCATCTCTTCTTTCAAACCTATTCATTCCAAAAAACCAAAACTCGTCCTCTCCATCCAAATCTTCTCTTCAACAACTCACTCTTGGCTCTTCTTTTATTTTTCAGAGATCTCATTATTCATCTTGCTATTCTTTGACCTTTGAACTTAAAAATTCCGAATTAATACAGACCATTACAATTTATTAAATAAAAAAAATAGTTTAATTAATGTAAAATCACACAAATGTGAGGTTATGTACCTCACACCTTCTATAGCTCGTGATGAAGGAAGAAATGCGAAAATTGTTTTTCCGGAAGATTAACAAAATATAATGTACGTATTCTAAAATGTATTTTCTCTTTTCTCTTCCTTTAAAAGACTAACAATAGCATAGAGAAAACTACTGCATAAAATATTAAACTCATAAAAATATCATAAATCTCTTAATAATAAATCAAGTAATCTGTTTAATTTTCTGGTCCTCTCCCCATTCTATAACTACAATCGTGTTTTTGCGGCCATGAGCACATGGTGTTAGCTAGCTCACTAGCCCTTCTGTCGTTTCTCCCCGGCCCACGTAAGCCCTCCATTTGGAAACGGCAGTTTCCCCCTACTCACCCCCGTAGAACACTCTCTCACACTGCTGAATTTTTCAATTTCACGAGAGGAACCAATCTGATTCCGCGCTGTCCACTTCCACCCACTGTCAAGAGCCAAGCACAGTAGACGCTGGCAAAAATACATCCTCTCATTTCATACTGTTACACACCTTGCCGATGAGGAAACATTTGGTGAAGTATGTTTCAGTTTAGTCTAACGTGGTATTATACAATCATGAATTCAAGGTAACGATCAAAAACAAATGAAAATCCCACTTGTAAATAATGTTTAGGAATTCTTTGAAAAAATATAAAATTTTATTTGATTAACTCAATTACAGCTCAAATAGATAATAAATATGACAAGGACCAGCCATTGGAAGTAAATATATTTTGATTATAATTCATGGCAGATTCGAGGTATAACACTTTCATGTAATCCAGTTGTTGACTCACCATTAGGAACATCATACTGCAACTATTACATGGTACCGTTTTGCAAGCTCCAAGTTTCATGAATAATAAAAGGATATATTATAAAATGTAGATGTAGTTACTGATGGGAGGCCTCTGTATTATGTAAAAACAGTTTTTCTGTTAAACCGCGAATACATATATTCTAATAACTTAAAAACTTCCAACTTAATTTCTTCTTCTTCTTCTACACAGCGTGTCTCGTCTTCATACTGCGTTCCATGTTGTAAGGGGTACGTTGGTTGTTGTTTATTGTTCCCTATAGTGTTCCTCACGTTTTGGGGCAAACAAATCCAGTAATTCGGGCACGAACTATTGAAGAATATTTGTTTACACATTTTCTTGTGTAGCACCTGTTGAAGGCTGATTATTTTTAGAAATCGACGACACAGTAATTTTTGAACGTTTATTCTTCACATGTTAAACTATTCAGTACGACATTATGCAAAACACTAAATATTGCCTCGACCACACCAGGTCTGTCGGCTACCATTTCAGACTGTCTACTGCCGCCGACCCTTGCTGCCCGAGGCAGGGTCACACCCCTCTTATTTTTTGTGGTCTGCTCCAGGCAGCACTTTTGCGAGCACTGGGAGAGACAATTTCAAATCAAACGCATACTGAACGAACTACCCCGAAACTGAAACCTCTAATATAAAAATACATATAATTTTACAAATATTTTTACATTCTATGTATACAGATACCTCACAATCTTCTTCTTGGCCATTTAATTTTTTTTTCTGACTTTAGGTTTGTAAGATAACAATTTGTGAATAATTCGTTTTTTTATGATATCTATATAGACTCTGCACTGTTGTATATAATTTTGGATATAAATGTTTAGCTATTGTATTATTATATAATTTCTTATTTTGGATAGTTTAGTTGATCCTTTGAATTGAGCACAAACTTCATTTCTGATACTTGTGTTCTTAATTTCTCTCTTCGATATGGAATCAAGTTTTCACAAGTATACAACAGAGCAGATGTCACCAGGGGGATTTACGCCCTGACGATCCTTTCACAGGAGAATTCACTTTTGAAACTGGCAGTTTTCGCATAATGCAGTTGGTAAACTGTTATCACAGCCTTGTTCGGCTGTTCTTGTTGGTTGCGTGGTGTGGCGTTATTAAATTTTATAAAACTAGATGTAAACAAGATTTCGGTCTCATTCGGCTATGAATAGGGACTGATTCCACAGATGGTTGCTGTTCATTCTCAGTTTATAAGTTTCTCAGTTTTAGCTCACTATATAGTTATACCAAGTGTTGGCTCGATCACTAGCTTTAATTAAGTAAAAAGAGGCAAAATCATTTAGTTTACAAGATGTAAGTTTCAGTTTGTTTAGTTCCTTTACAAACAAAGAAATATTGTTCTCGTTCTTGAACAATGTGGAAATATATTAGAACTTGAATTCGTATTTGGATTAACCTGGATATGGTTTACAATGCACGATACATGCTAATGAATACTAAGAGTATTTTACGATATTGCTTTTATACGGAGTGATCGCCACAGCTGGGCAGACTTCTCAGAGATGCTAAATTCTTGTATTGGTGTCGGGAGCACAGATATCAGCCATATCTGGACAATAGGCGAATATCAACCAAGCAAACATCGCCGAGACTAGTCAATGGTCTTCTCCCTCATCCTGAGTAACCAGCCACTCTGTCTTGGCGTTCGGACGTCTTCTCTTCTCCTTTCGTCTCCACGTGTCCTCAGATAGCTTCTCACATCTTCCATGTCAGATACCCATTTATGCGTTACGTGATGTGCTATTTACAATCAAAACTCTGTTAAACCTTTAATCCTAATTTTACTTCACGGCAAAAGATATTTCAATAATCTGCATTGCTTGGTTCAGAGATTATATATCTTATTGTTAAAAGTCAGGAATTAGTAATAACACACTGACTTGTGATTGTACTACGGAATCAGGAACGTTCTTGTCAGGGATATGATAAATGTTTAAATCTATCTTACCAAAGAAATGCTGTTTATGAAACATGGATATTGCTGATGAGACATTCCTTCAATTTTTACGCATACTTGTTGCTTATAACCTCTTTAATATTTTAATAACTGTCACAGAGATTTAGTGTCACAGTTTTTAACATTTTTCCGTATTACTGGTGACAAGCAAGACATTCTTGTACAATGTTTGTAAATTGTTAGGTAAGCATAAATCATTTGGAATATCAGCGTAAGAGGTTTTTTGATAATTTAAGTCCCTTATATAATTTTTACTAGAATTACCCAGACAATTGTCTAATGGACGGTTTCTTCGCGCATTATTGGCCGTTCTTTTTACATCGTACCAAATTCTTGATATACGACTTTAAACCATTACAGAACAAAAGCATTCTTGTAAGACGTTACCATTATTCCATTCTTTATTTAGATCGTAATGTGTATATAACCTTCCTACCACGTGTTTACCAAAGAACCACAAAATTATTTTTGATTTAAAAATAGTGAGGATGGTGTGATGACATGATAAAATGTGGTACTTGTTCGCTGTTTGAATGCTCATATTTTCACATATACGTATCTTAAATCAGTCAGAAAACGATGTTTCTGTTTTCATGCATAAAATGTCCGTATTAAGTCAAGTTATTTTGAAGAAAAGTTAGTCTAAATTATAATTATTTGTCTCAAACAGCAACAAACTCGTAAACAAACAGAAGAAGTACAGTTACGCATTAAATTTTCTGCCTAATGTTTCAAGCTTTCAAAAGTTTCCGGCAGGGCCGTAACAAGCTTACGGCTAAGGCAGTCTTTTCCGGACTCACTCAAGGACTAAAAGCAAAGTTTTCCATCGAAAACTCTGACTTGATTATTCGAGCAATACAGAGGTATACAGTTTTTAACTAATTTTTAATGAGGCCCGAGGAATTCTTTTATCGTTGGGGACAGTAAATTCAAGAACCCTTTTAAGTCGAGTATTTCTATTTTAAACATTATTTTTTCAACGTTTCAGAATTGAATTAACTCCAAACGGAACAGTCGACACAAACGTCCAGTTGAGAGTTTCTTCATCGATCCCGATCTGAGTTGTGTCAAAGCGAGTAATATTATAGTCGTATTTTGTACGGCAAGTACAGTACATGTGGCAAATTATTTTCCAAACTTTTTCATCATTCTTCTGGATGCGCCTATATTCTTCTACTAGCGTTATATAATCTTACAGTCATTTTCTTACCTATGTTTTTTCTGATGTTTTGTACAAATTTGATGTTTCTTGTGTTTTGTATACTCTTGTAATCTGCCTTTCTTCTTATATTTTTGTCCAAAACATCTTAAATTTTGTTTACGATTTAAAACTTCTTGTATTATTATATTTACAGATAAATTTCTGAATTATTTTATAACCTGTAAATTATGCTTAGAATCACCATCACCTGGCAGAAAACCCCCCACTCCCAAACTCCGATTATAGTTCAGGTTTTCCGAGGTACTACTGATATTTTTAACACGTTCATAATTATTTCCCGTGCAATAATCTGGCCCTTTAACTCAGAATGTGCAACATCAGGGTTCCGCTTTTGTCATTAAATACAACAATATTTCACTTGAAAAACGGTGTCTCCTTTTTTTCCCTTTACACTGTTTCAGTTTTTAAACAATATAGGTTATGTTTTATGGTGCACAGGTTGTTTCAGGTTGGTTCTAGTGATGATATTCCCGTCCTGTAAGCAGGTGAGTATTGAAAAAATTCTATTTACTTTTTGCGAGTATAGCACTACTTCATCGATGTTATTACTGCAAACATTTCAGCATCCAACATGGGGCGTTCCACCTAGCTATTTCTGGTTGATTTATCAACCGAAATGTTGGCAGTAAGAACATCGTTGAAGCAGCGCTAAATTCGCAGAGATTTTAGATTGTTTGCTGATGATCCGGTTATTTATAGGGAAGTAAGAAATTTGGCCTATTGCTTAGAAATTCAGCGCGATCTGGATGTTATTTTGACTTGGTTCGTTGAGTGGCAACTTACTCTAAATTGTAAAAAGTGCAAGACAATGAGCATAACTAACAAAAAGAATCCAATTGTTCAGAAATACGAGTTAAACAATGCAGTTATTGATATGGTCTATCCTATGAAATATTTGGGAGTAATAGTACAAAGGAACATGGAAAGGGACATACACATTAATTCGTTAGTAGGTAGAGCAAATTCTAGGCTGCGATTCATAGGTCGAACCTTGAAAAATTGTAATGAACAAACAAAGGAGATAGCGTACAAATCTCTTGTGCGTCCACATTTGGACTATTGTTGTGCCATTTGGGATCCGTTTAGTAAGGGGTTGATCGAAAGTATAGAGAAAGTACAGAGAAGAGCCGCTCGATTCGTGACCGCTTGCTAAAGTCCTTATGAAAGCGTCACAGAACTGATTAGTAGACTAGGCGGGGGGTCTCTGGTAGATAGACGACGCACGTTTCGTTTAAACTTATTGGTAAACATGTGTACTCCCACTTTCACTTACGAGTGTAGTGAAATACTTCTTTCACCAACCTATTTGAGCCGGAATGACAGGAAAGATAAGATTAGAGAAAGAAGGTGCCATACTGATTCATATATGAATTCTTTTTTCCCTCGTACCATTAGGGTTTGGAATGCACAGCAAAGAGATTAGCTTTGGTGCTGAGCACCCTTTGCCACCCACAATTTTGTGAATTGCAGGGTATATATGTAGATGTAGATGTACCAACATGACGCTTGCTAAAAGCGTAAAACTTAATGTAAGATGTGGGTTGGATAGACAACGATTTGAAGATCGAACGCTGTCACAATCCCTATAATCTATGGTTGTGCTGGGTGGACTGAGACGATAAAAAGTAAAGAAATTACTCTGAGAACCATTTCAGTAGATATGCTAGCAAACCGTACTCCCACGTCCTCGGAGACGAATGCCGTGTATCCCCTGTGCAATGGAATCTTTGATATGCTTGAAAGAATGGCGGGCCTCCGCCTCCTTAAAATTTGTACACTCAAGCTAAGAGAAGAAAAACTCTAAAATATAACCCTGATCCTCCAGGTTGGGGGGTGTACAGTGCGTTGGTAACCCAATTAAGTAAAACGCCATCTATTCATAAGCTTCAATGGATAAGGCTGGGTGGTCCTACCGGTAAAACCAGGGCATGAGAAACGGGAAAAGAAAATGATTTAGTATAGCACATATACATAGAAGATTATCACATGCGATGTGAGAGTTATCATAATGAAAGAGAATTATAAAAGCAGCTCAGAGCCAAGCATGCCAACCAAGCAGTAATCAGTGTGACAAAGTAAATATTAACAGCAACCAAAGACTGGAAAGACTACGGTGGGGCTTGTTAAGGTCACCCATCCCGGTGCCTTGTAAAATGTAAAAAAATAAGATTGAATAATATGATTAAGATGTTTTTCAAGTGTCTCAGACAACAAGGAGCAAATATGAGGGCTCGTTATGGAGATTACATATTAAGATTAGAAGAAGTGAAGAATTATCAAATGATTGGAATGGACTGAGGAGAACTGTACGATATGAAATTGGAAATGGCTCCGGTAGAGAGATGCAGGAATATGAAAGGATATTGACTTATTAAAAATATGTAGGCTGCGGCCAAAGAGAACTGTATTGATTACGTTGTGTCATATCAATTACACATAGTGTGAAAAGTGATGTACAGAGCGGAGTAATATAGGAAGTATTGCAGAAAGATTTCATAGTGTTGTTGATTTTATTTAAAGGAAAAAATCGTAAAATAATTTCAGGTATAGTATAAAGGTTTATTTCAGATGGTGAGAAGAACTATAATAAATTATAATCGGAATGGCGATCGTGAAAATCCGCCTTAGCAAAAAGAGACAGCATAAAAACTTATTTCCTTCCTGGCGGAAAGTCTTCAGGAGCATGGCGAGGCAGAAGAAAATATTGCAAAATTATTTATAACCATTGTTGAATGACCATAGAGAGAATTTGAATATTGTTTGAATGAAATAAAAAAGGTAAGAAGTATTAATGTGAGAAGAAGATTTCCGTATAGCAGGAATACATCGAAAGGGTAGGCTGAACAAGGAAAAAGAGCATCTGCAGGGGTGGGGATATTAATTAGCCAAAAGTAAAAGATAGTTCTTGTATCTTGCAAGTGTTTAAATAAAAGGCTAGATGATACTTTATATTTATAGGTCTTCGTAACCTGAAGAGAACAATAATTATACCATTAACGAACTGAAATCAAAGTAATACGAGTTTTTGATGATAATGGCATGCAGTAACTATTAGAATAAAGAGAAAAAGAAATATTTCACATGATAAACGTCTAAATAAAGGGAACTTTGATTGCTAGAATCTGCAGGAAAACAGTGGTTGCTCTAGTTATCCGGAAAAAGTTGCACGATACAGTCCAAACAGAAATAAGTGCGCAGTTTTGTAAACAAAATTATCAGGTCGCATGCAGAAATGGCTAATCCATTTAAACAGTATTATTACTAAATCAAGAATCTCCTTTCGAACGGTAACAAGAGTGAACAGTCTTCAAACATCTACCACCAACAGCGTGGATAACAGGATTCTTCGGGCTACAAAAATTAAATTTCTGAAACCAATGTTCAAAAGAAAGGATGGACAAATAACTATTAAATTGCAAGAAATCAAATTGAAACTACTGCTCTGTGAGTCCTATAGTTCAGGCAAGACTGAAGTGATTTGTACTTTTAAAGAAACTGAATCCAAAGAGAGAGGCAGAGGAAAATTGTTAACAGTGTGAAAGAAAATGGATAGCTGATTGACTGTGAGAAAATGATGGATTGATCATGTTGAAAAATACTTGGAAGTAAGCGTCACAGAACTGATCGAAATACTTGTGGAAGAAGTGTATATTGCTAAAAAGACATTTACGGGATTCTTACAACACACCAGAGCAACTGAAGACGGTTAAATAATGATGATGCATGAGTTGTAGCAGTCCCCAAGCAGCTCGGATGCTAAACCTGTTTTGAGTTGCATCTGGTTTGCCACGAGCTTACCACACTGACAAATGGCATCTAGCTGATGACTGAGCGCACGTGGTACTGACTGTCCTAGCGACTGACGAGCTCGGCGGTTCTCGCAGCAGTCTCACTGTGGTCCGCTGGCTGCCGTCTGCCCTGCGCTAATGAGCCGCTGCCGCGCCGGCCGGTGACAGCCGCTCCTGTGACCATTAATTAGAGCGCACGCAGTACACGGCGGGTTACCAGGCGGGCTGTCATTTAGGGGCCAGTGCCATGAACGTCTAACTGCAGTAAACTGCAATTTTATGCTTGTCTTCTTTTCACTTTCTTCATTATAGCGTAGCTTGTAGCATGAATACGATAATTCTCGTAGGGTTGAACTCTATAAATATTGTGAGCTTATAAATGACCCAACTGCTTGCGTCACAGGGTTCTATCAATCTTGACAACTTCGGTACCAGCTTCACGGAGCGTGTAATGCAACGAGAGAAAAGTTGGAGCTCCGTTTAGATGCGCCATGCGATTGTTGAATTATTCGTACCACTCATTCCATTGCATTGGAAATAAACATGGAAGCCTGATCTACTAATACCGAGCTGAACGGTTAACGCTCTGGCCTCACATTCGGGATGACGCTGGTTCGAATCCCCGTCCGGACATCCAGTTTTGGGTTTTCCATGGTTTTACAAAATCATTCAAGGCGAATGCCGGGATGCTTCGTTCAAAGGCCATTGCCGAACTCCTTCCCGTACCTTGTCCCCAATCCCATCCCACCTCTAATGACCTCGACGTCGACGAGGCGTTAAGCTATAATTAAAAAAGTATATACTGAGCTGGACCGGTAAACTGGAGTTAGCTTGAATCTCTTACATTTTCATATTATTAATATCGTTTTTTGTAGCATTATTATCTTCAGTAAATTGGAATACGATTATAATAACAATAATTATTATACTAGTAGTTAATTTATCTCAACCACTACATAAGAAATCGAAATAGATTTTTTACATACAAGCAAAGGCTACTTAATATTTAGGTCGCCAGTACACAAGAAAAGTCGATGAAAAATTACTGAATTTAATTTATTTATTTATTTGAGATGGAGTCCAACTTTGTTTAGATATTTCCCTAAAATTTATTTTCCCATTTCTTATTAATTTTTATTTTAAATTCTTTGAGTTTAATTTTCCCACACACTTCCTTTTGCTCTTTATGAAATTATTCCACTTCCCTCTGTTTATAACACCTCGCTACTACATGACGATGCACCGTTTCACAGTTACACGTTTATTTTCAAGAAAATCATAAAACGTCAAGGCAAGTAGGACATGGTAGTAAAAGCAGAGTTAACACAAATTTTCTGGGTAGACACGTGTTAAATGTTAAGAGCAATGTTTATTTCACCGTACGTGTATTTTTCTTTACGTGTGTGTGTAATGGTGCGTCAGAAATTGTTTTACCTTCACAGCAGTTTTTATGTGTTTAGTGTTTGTTTCTCCACAGCAAAAACACGAAGTATTAAAACTTCGATGTACATTTTACGCCTGTGCCTACCAAAGGCTTAGCTGCGAACTAGCGCTGCCAGTCGTGCAAACTTCTGTTTTATTTTTCCCCGGAAATGGACCACGAGACTTGTAATATAATTCAGCGTTTATTGCAAAAGCAGATGAGACGAGTTTTAAATTTGTTCTCCAGGAAGTTCGCAGCTGCGCGCTGGGTTACTGCAGCGCCTCTGGGGCCTGCGTTTGTTACTACCAGACACTTTCACTTGCAAATTGCGATCTGAGTGTCGCATACCGTTGAGGTAGGCGGGAGGTGCAAGGAGGAGCCGAGGTTATAGACGGGGCAAACAACTGCTTCCCGATTCCTAGCAAACAGACATTTTTGCAACTGGTGTACTTTAAACTAGTTTTTAGGACGAAAAGCATAGACAACTGATACTTAAATCAAAGTTAGATTAAGTTCTTAATGAAATGTGATTAAAATTAGAGTTTCAAAAACTTCCAAACAACTGTCACTTAAATGAAATATAACAAATTACAAAAACAAAAATACCTACGAAAAATCAGCTAAATTATCCATAGTTGTTGACATTTTAAACTCTAAGCTGTGGGTAGAATTTTATCTATTCTCATTAATAGTGTAGGCAGAATAAAAATATTCTTAATCATCATTTTTAACTTTTCACATCTACCAATTCCTTGACTTCCATGAGTTAATTGATTTATGGGAGTAAGAAATGAATCATTGGTTCAGAGAAAATACTGAACAGAAATCTACTTATTTATAATCTGTATATATGAACTGTTATAAACTGTAAATAGTGTGAATTTAAATTTTGGTAGTTAGCTCTCTGTAAAGAACATAATGCTATCGTTTAGGTTTCCTTTTGGGAATAACAGTCAGTAGAGTTTTATCACTTCTTAGATTTATATATAAAAAAGAGATAATAGCTTCCCTGTTAACTTAATATACGAGAAAAATACCTATGTACTGGTAACTGAATGAATTGTGCTGGAACTGGAGGTAGCAGAAATTTGAACGTATATTGTACCGGGTCCATCGCCCTATAGTGGAAATAGTGCGTCCATTTCCAAAATCCATGTTCTGGGCAGCTCAGTGGAAGTCATCTAGTTTCAAGAAGAATTCTTTGATTTCGTTTAACACTACCAATCCAACTACACCTTTTTACTTTCACAAAATATGAAACACGTGAATAGAATGAAAAAATAAAAATACCGTGGATAATACTCCATTAAATCCCCAGAGAAAGACCACTTAAAAGATGGAGGTAGACCGTAGCATCCCAAATAATGATGATGATTGAATTTTCCAGCAATATTGTGTTTTCCAACTTGTGTATTTAGTTTTTAACACTCATTACCGATTACGTGTTGTTAGTAGAAGTATCAAAAAACAAAACGAACAATGTCAAAACTACTACACTGTGATTCAAATATCAGATGACTTATTAAAAAAGCGGGCCTCTAAGATATTATCGAATATCTTCCTATTCGTCAGCCTATTCTTCGATTGGTCTGCGGCTGTCCTCGATTCAGATATTTTCTCTGTCTTCCTCTTCATATCAACATATCTCCTGCAGCCAAAACCTTATATTAGCTGCTGGATGTATTTTAGCTGAAGTCTAACTCTATATCTCTTTCCTTCTATCATTCCCTCTAGTATTGTTTTCACTAAGCTTTTATGTCTTAAGATATGTCCAATTAATATTGTCCTCCGCCTTTTTATACTCTTCGATTTAGAGTTATACTCTCCTGCCGTCTCAAAAACTACTTCATTAGTAATCTTGTCCCTCCAACTAATCCTTAAAATCCTTCTGTAGCACCATTGCTCAAATGAAATTAATCTTCTTTTCTCTTTTTTTCCCAACTGTCCAGGTTTCACATCCATACAGGGCAATACTCCAAACATAAGGTTTTAACAGTCTCTTCTTTCTCATCCAGCTGATATTATTTGTTTTAAATATTCGTTTCTGTTTGCTGACTGATCTTTTTGTTGAGAAATCCCGTATTTTATCTCCTTCTTGCTTCTTCAATCTTTTATAATTTTACTTCCTAGGAATTCTTACGCATCCTCCAACATTTCTCCATTAATTTTAGTGTTCATTTTCGAATCATTATTTTTACCACATACATTGTCATTCGTCTTCGCTTTATTAATATTCATATTGTATTTAGTCTCCAGAATATTGTGAACTGATTGTTGTTCCTTTTTCCTCTTCCACCATTCTCTTGAATGGTTTGCTCTCTTACCACCTTAAACTAAGTGCTTCATCGCATGATACCCATTACAATCTACATCATCAATCATCTACTTCATGTATACCAAAATATGTTGTCTTCTATATTCAGTTTTTGATGTTCCCTCTATTTATAACTTAATCAGTTCAATATGACTTAAAATGTTACTCATCATCCAGGCTTTTCTTTCTGTGACACTTTTCTTGTTTGCTAACATCAGCTTATATTTTTCAAATAAATACTGAAATGAAAATGTAAAAGTTGTTGCTAGTTAATAATTATAAACTAATTATTATTTAACACTTTGACTTTGCTTTAAGGAAATGAAATTTATTAATCATATGCCCTTTCTTGAAGATTTTATTATTAGTTAATAGCAATTAAAACATTAATATAATTAAACTGATTTTAATAAACTGTGAGTCAGTATTGGTACACGTGACAGTTAATATCATTCACATAAGATCCACATGAAAATATGTATTACGCAGATTATGATCTTACACGTTCCGTAACGCAGAAACCAATTTAAATGTAAAACAACCGCGCCCGCAACAAATGAAATTACAGTCTGAAATGGAGCGCTGCAGCAAATATTAATTCGTAATCTTTGCAAGCTATGTATAAAGGATCCTTTATCACAGTATTATAAAAATTATGATCATTTACACATGCCCATTTAAGGTAATAGTACAAGGCAAACTTCCTGTTGCAAGTTGAACTTCTTGCCAATATTTCTCTACTTGTTTATGGCATACACGAGGATCAATAAAATATGAACGAGCCTATGCTCTTGATCACAATGCTGTGTCTTTTTAGTCATCAGGCTATCTACTTTCACTGAAGGTTTCACAGTATTATGCAGCGTTGATAATTCGATATCCTGAAGAAAATTACCGTACACAACATTTCAGACGATGATCGTGAGAACCTTACCAACTTGTAAAAATTATTTCACATTTCTTTGGAGATGCTGCCCCTTTTTATGTGCCATTTCTGACTCTGTCGCATCATTTTGGGAGTACAGTATTCAACGCATAATTCCTCACAAGTGAGAATACACATAAAAATCAGATTCCTTCTGATGCAAATCGCTTCAATCATTCAACATTCTTGGCACTTACCCTGAGGCGATTTTGTGCAGAGGTAATTCTTTTTTAATGGTGATTTACGTATAATTTATTCAGGTTTCCCCATTAATTATTCCTGTTTTTTCGTAAATAATGTCTTAGATTTTCAAAGTTGTCTGCGATCTGTTACCTGTTCCAGGAAGGCGTGCATAACTCAGGTTAGAATACTTCACAGAAGATCTTTCCACACTATTACACTTCATATTTCGAGACTGTATGATTGCCGAAACGTAATCTGCAAAAAATTCGTTTTAGCTCAGCTTCACGTACAAGAAACGAAATAATTATGCACTGCGGAATGAACTCACTGACCTGTTGAGCATCGTTATATGAGTAATAAGTAAATAAATGTAAGTAAGAACAAATCTGTAGCATTTAACATCCGTTGTTGCCAAATTAAAGAAAGTTTAATTTTGGTTTATATTTGATCGCCTCTGCAATTTTAAGTACTAGCTACATTCATCAGGAACATAAGAGATTTATTTATTTATTTCTCATGTCCAGGATACAACATTACAAGTTGAAAAAAACAAACAAATAAAATTAATTAATTAATATCAAGCGTATGGATTTTAGCACACAATTAAATGGAATGTGACCAGAATTCCGCATTCCTGATGGCCTTCTTATTTGCCCTAAAAAGGTCGTCGATAGTGCAGGTTTGAGGAACATTTCTGCATACCAGAAGATGTTGTGAGTCCTACAGCTAACCACATTAACAAAATTCGTTTTCAGAGGTCTTGATTTCGTGACAATAAATGCTCTTTTAAACACAAAACTACACTTCAAATTTTCCAATATGTACCCTTTGAGAAAAGTTTTGTTTTTCCGAAATTCTGCTGAGCAAATATTATTTGTTTTATGCGAAGAACGTTCCCAGCATCCTCACATTAATTACGGGCAAATTAGAGCTGTTTGCTTTGGTAAATCCAGCTTCCATTGCAAATATTATTTATTTTATGGACTGGTAACCAGAACTAAGTAGTGGATTGACTTAAAACCTTAAAGATACGAATCACAGAATGTCGATCGGGACACTTCAGTACTCAATCTATTTAGTGCCTTCAAACGTTAGAGATAATATGATATTTGTCTTATTTTGGGAAAGTGGTCGCATTGTAGCTGTGCGTCTACTATAACCAAAAAAAATAATCTACTTTTATATATTGATTTGAATATTGGCGCCAAAACGCAGCTTCATTTCGTTTTTTTGTGACGTTACGTCTCAGTTCATACTGCTTGAACAATGCGGCGGTTTACTTATTTTGTTGATAAAATGAGTTCTACAATTTACAAGTTGCGTGTAGTGTCTCAGTGTGTAAATACATTCATTAAAACGCCAAAAAATGGTTTTTTTTTTTCTTTCAAAACTAGAAAACTATGTGGAAAAGTGCCTGAACATGCATGACGGAACTCAGCTTAATTGTCTACAAGTCTTCTTTCTTTCTTTCTTTTTTTGCGAAGATCACTGATGTAAATTTCTACGTTAATATTTTTTGTGATAAACTTAAATATCTATCGATAAAGAACTATCAATTTCCAAGTTAAGTATAGCGTGCTCCCATAAACATAACGTCTTCACAACCTGTTGAAATTAGTCAAACATCATCTATACAAACTGATACATGATTTAAATGAATATAGGTAGGTCTACATAACTCATCCAGAAAATTAGTAATTCTTTCCTAAATATGTCTGTAATTTCCACAACGTCGCTAATGTTAAGAATCAGCTGCTCATCATCAACAATGCTTACGATTATCTTATTATTTTCAAATAGCCTGTGGCTAATACAAATGCAGTTTTATTTTGATAGATTTAAGTATACTATATCATCACGATTAATATATTATCTCATCCGAATATTTGTATATTGTCGCTACGAATGCTTGCTGCTAGTTCATTATCTTCTTATGAGAACAACAATTAAGCAATATTTTCAACTTAACTACTTCCTCTGGCAATATTAGTCATATAAACCTGCATGTAGCTTATATTAACGATTCTTTCTAGGCTGTATAAGTTTCTTAAATTTATCAAGTAAAGCTTAATATAAAAATATAACTCCGAGAAAGGTTTTATTATTATATAACTTTTCTTGATTTCGTGACAATAAATGCTCTTTTAAACACAAAACTACACTTCAAATTTTCCAATATGTACCCTTTGAGAAAAGTTTTATTTTTTTATAAATTCTGCTAAGCAAATATTATTTGTTTTATGCTAAGAAAGTTAATTACGGGCAAATTAGAGCCGTTTGCTTTGGTAAATCCAGCTTCCATTGCAAATATTATTTGTTTTATGGACTGGTAACCAGAACTAAGTAGTGGATTGACTTGAAACCTTAATGATACGAATCACGGAATGTCGATAAGTGCTTAACACATGGAGAAAAAGTGGTGCGTACTGAGAGGTTATAGTATAACATCCAGAGAATAATTATTATCAGAAAAAAAATCGGTTATTATAGAGACCAGAGGAAAAACAACAAGAGAAAGTTTTGGCTGGCGAGCGACTAGACGAGCTTAGTTAGCATCTTGCGAGGTGTGGAAATAAACTTTACTGATCAGCTAAGGACCTGAGTAATTCTTGGGTTTGTTTGAAAAGAAAATAAGGCGAAATAAACGACAAATGCAAAATTAGAAAGACTTACTTACTTACTTCCTCTTCATGGATAGGCCAAAAGCCTGTTCCGACCTCATTCTTCCGACCATCTCTTCCTAGGTCTTCCAATGTCCCTTCTGCCTGTCCAAGGCAAGCTTAGGAAATCTGTCCTTTCTCATCCTTAGGACGTGGTTCTTCCAGTTATCCCTTTTTTGGGTAATTCTATCATTTAGCGGGGAGATATTCAGTTGTTCCCTTATTTCCTCGTTCCTCCTCCTATCATTTAGGGAATACCCTTTTACTGAACTTAAAAATTTCATTTCCGATGATTGAATTTTGCTTTTGTATTGCGTTTTATTTACCCATGTTTCGCTGCCATATAGCAGAGTCGGTACGGCCATTGTTTTATAAAACTTGAGTTGAGTCTCCTCTCGTGCTTTACCTTTCAGTGTTCGTCGAATTGTTCCACACATATACTGAAATCGGTGAAGTTTCTTCTTCACCTCGTTATCCTCATTGAAAAATAATTCACATCCGAGATAAGTAAAGCTGGAGACTTGTTCTATTGGCTGATTGTCTACCACTATTTTAACTCTGATAGGGTATTTCCCCTGCCATGCCATAACTTTCGTTTTTGCACGAGACAGCTGCAGATTGTAATCTTTGCTGATAATGTTTAGTATATGAATTGCTTTTTGAAGTCCATCTTCATTTTCCTGGAGGATAAATTGGTCGTCTGCAAACAACATAGTATTTATGTAAGTGTTGTTGCTTATTTTTATACCAGGATGGACATTTTCTTTCCATTTCCTTACTAAGTCATCTATATACATATTAAAAAGTGTTGGAGACAGGCTACAACCTTGCCGCACTCCTTGGTTAGTTGCTATTTCTTCTGTAAGTTTATTTCCCAGGTCTAAGACGATTTGTGTCCTTCTATACATATCTTGAATAACTTGTATTAAATGCTGTGGATATCCATTTCTTTTCATTATTTCCCATAGTTTTTGTCTATTTACTTTATCGAACGCTTTTTCATAGTCTATAAAAGCAATGAAAGTCTTTAAATTAAATTCTCTTCTCTTTTCCAGGAGTTGTCTTAAGCAGAATATATTATCTATGCAGGACCTTCCTTTCCTAAGCCCACATTGTTCTTCTGATAGGAGAGCATCTGCTATTACTTTTAGCCTGTTATTTATTATTTATGCATATATTTTGTATCCCGTATTTAATAAACTAATTCCTGGATAGTTATCACATGAATTCCTATCTCCCTTCTTAAAAAGTGAAATAACTTTGGTCTTCCTCCATTCTTCTGGGATGGTTCGCTTTTTCCAACACATATTAATTAAGTGTAAATATCTAAATTTCAGAATCATTCCCCCATACTTAATCATTTCTAAGTTAATTGTATCTAGTCCAGGAGCTTTTCTATTTTTAAATGATTTTAGTGCTGCATCAACCTCCTCTATGTCTATAGGATCTATTTCTTTAGTATCCACATGGTCCATTCCTATTTTCTCTTCTTCTTCTTTATAATTACTATTGTACCATAATGTTCTGTAGTGTTTTACCCATGCCTCTTCTTCAATTACATTTATATTAGCACTTTCCTTTTCATCCTTGTTGAGATGTTTCATAAGTTTATAAGCCATCTCTTGTCTACCATGGACATCATCTTCTATTGAACTGATTAATCTATCCCATCCCTCTTGTTTCAACTTCTTTGTTATTGTCTTAACAATATTTCTTCTTCTTTTATATTCATTTTCATTTTCTAGGGTTCGACCTGTATCATTTTTAGATAAGCCTTTTGCGTCTGTTTGATGGCTTCTGCAATTTCTTCGTTCCACATTTTAAGTCCAGTTTTTCTTCTAAATTTCTTTTTCTTGCCAATGGCTTCGTATGCTGCTTTCAGTATTGATGAAGCTACAGTTTCCCATTCTTTATTGATGTCATTATTTGTTGGGTTTTCCAGTAAGTGCTGTTGTAATCGGCTTTGATATAGATGTTTTATTCCTTCATCTTTTAAAAGGTAGGTAAACTTCTTGATCTTGTTGTAAGTTTTTATTCATTCTTTTCCTCCATTTAGCAAGTATTCTTATTTTTGATATAACGAGATAGTGATCTGTATACATATCACTACCTCTATGTACACTGGTGTCTACTACATCTGGACCTAATTTTTTATTAACCATTACATAGTCAATGATAGACCTTTTTCCTCTTGCCGTCCATGTAAATTTATGGATATCTTTTTTTGTAAAGAATGTATTTGTAATCTTTAACTGGTTGAAGGACGCAAATTCTGTCAGTAGTTTCCCATTTTCTTTTAATGTGTATTCACCTCTGTTCCCCATTACCTCTGGAATTGTACTATTTCCTACGATAGCATTAAAATCGCCAGCCAGTATTAGGAAATCACTTTTATTAATTCTGTCTATCACCACTTGAAGCTGTTCATAAAATTGTTCAGATTCTTCTCGTTTGTTTTCTTCTGGGGCATATATGGCAATCAAGGTTAGGTTACCTCTCTCTACTTTCAATCTTAGAGTCAGAATCCTTTCACTTATCATAGTGTAACTGACAATTTTATTTTTCCATTTCCTATCTACTAATATTGCCACTCCTACTGTAGCTCTTTTCTCTCGTGCCACTCCACTGTAGATCATTGTACATTTATCTATTTCTTCTGTTCCCTTCAATTTCTTTTTTGTTTCTGTAATTACAGCAATATTGATACCCTTTCTACTTAACTCCCTGTCCAGATCATATTCTTTATTATTTATACCTCTCACATTCCACGTTCCTATTTTCAAATTGTCTTTGATTCCAAATCGTTTGTCCTTTGACCTTGCCTTTGTTGTCCTCATAAGATCCATCCGGTTTTCCTTACTTTGAGGTTTATGAGTAATATATCTTCTTATGTGGAAGGGTTACCAGCCCTTCGCACAACCCCCATCCTGGAGGGCCAGGGTTTTATTTCAGGGTGTTCCTTCCCTTAGCCAGAATGTCCCAGTTTTAAGGCGCTGGGGGCTCGCCTTCCATCCTCTCCCGTTAGCTACACTCAAAAAGTGCATTGCCCAGGGGTCACGCGGCTTTCACCTTCGTGGACGTGGGAGTAGGGTTTGCTGGCAGAGCTGCTAAGATAGATCGCAGAGGCATTTCTTAAGGTTTTATTATCTCAGCCCATCCGGCATAGGCTGAGATCATTGAGACCATACCATCCTTGACCCCCAAATTAGAAAGACCATTATTATTATTGTTCGCTACAAGAACTTTAAAAAAAAATTATTCTTTGCGATATGTCCATCCATGTTACTTATAAAGCAAAAAGGCTTTAATAAAATAATAATACAACATCGACGATATAAAAATAATATACGACAAGGTGACGTCACGCGCTCTGATTGCTTTTTCACGTCATGTGACTCACTGGTGAATTTTTGCATTTTTATTTTATTAAAAATAATTTGTTTTCAGCTCTTGTTAAGCAAATAAAGTTGTTTTTTGGCGTCATTGTTGTGTAGTCATTTTCATATAAAATTTCATCTAACTTTTTTTTTTTTTGGCTTTCAATCGTGCTCTCGACTGGTTTCGTGCAAAACTCCATTCCTTCCTATCTTGTACCAACCTCATCATCAGAAGATATAACTTACAGCCCACGTCATCAATTATCTGTTTAAAATATTCTAATATCTGTCTTTCCATACAGTTGTTACCTTCTACTGTTCCCTCCATTAATAAGTTAACAAGTCCTGCATATCCAAAATATGATCTACCGTCCTCTATTCTTTCACAAACTCGTTTCCTCACCCATCATTTACAAGACTCCTTCATTTCGTACATTATATGTCCACTTAATTTTCAGCATCCTTTTATAGCTCCACATTTAAAATGCTTCAATTTTCTTTCTTTCAGGCGGTAAAGTACTGTACTCCACAAATAGAGTTTTAAAATCTTCTTTCTGAGTCCAGGATCAATATTTTAAACTGATAGATTTCTCTTTTCAATCAACGTTCATTCATACTTCGGCCATCAGTCGTAATTTTTATAACAAGAAATAACCAGCAACAAACAATAAAAATAGTTGAAAATTTGGGTAATAGGAAATGCTCCATTCGCAGCGGCAGCGTTTACAGACATGTAACGTCACGACTGTCGTTGCACACGCCAGGCAGCTAAAGAGCGTTTTGGAGGGCTTTTTAATTCTTTAAATTTTATGCAAAATAATGCTCTTTCGTCAAAAAATCTCTTCACTCGGTGGATAAGGTGTACCAATAAACAATTTAAAACCATTTTCAAGAAGTAGTCAAATACCCAATTAGCAGAATTCACTTACTTCTTCTATCGCGTCCGATCCTATTTGGTATTTATTCTACTATTATTGATATCATTTTTGCTACATTTAATCATTTTCGTCTTGCTTTGGTTTAAATTTAGTCCAAAATCTTTCTTCGATATTTTGTTCATGACATTCAGTAGACTGCATCTAAATACCCTCAGTCTGTTCTGCTAATGTCATCAGTAAATCCTAGCATACTGGCTTTTTATCCATGAACACTTATGCCATATTCAAATTTTTCTTTCATTTACTTTATTGTCTCCTCTACATTTTCAGTTAAAGTTTCATTTTTTGTGTCAGGTATCCTATTATTTACTGTACAGACCGTGGCACAGTGAGAGTGTGGTCCATTCCGTAGTTTCGTCCCCTGGTAGCTGAGTGGCCGAGCTGTCGGGTGAGGTGGCGGTGAGGCGAGACGGGGAGCGTGATTGCATGTTCCGAAACGAGCGTAGAGCCCGGGCGGCGTCTTGCAGCCGCCGATAATCCAATCACAGGCAATTTAATTTTCGCGTCTGGCTGCGATGGCTGCGGTGGCGGTGGCAGAACTCCGCGCAAGTGCGGGAGGCAGAGCGAGCGATGCCGACAGACGGGAGACCTAGACTGGCGGTGCCCGCGTCCAGCCAAAACTGTACACAGAAAGACGTTAAGTTACGTAATACCAGTTAAGGCAAACAGGCATCCAAAGCAACCGTATTCTAACAAGTGCAACGGCATTATTTGAAACGTATTTTGCCGGACCGACTAAAGCACTTATTTAACATAGAAAAGGTGAATTTTATAAAAATAATGTTGAGTATTTATCTTTACCAAAACTCACTAATTCTACGATTATTTTATCCTAAACGACTTTTTAAGATAGTGTTTATTTATAGTCCACGTTGTTACATTTTCTGTGGACGATTTGGTAACTAATCAATCCATCGAGTTTCGTCCTTCTTCTCGCCATCTTTCTCAAATCAGCCCCTGTTCCTGCCTTCTCTTTTCAGTTTACATACTAGCCACTTCATTGCATTTCATTCGCCCAATGAGCCAACGCCTGCTGTTTGGCGTAAGGATGTAACTTTCTTAGACTCAGGTTATTATAATATAATATGCGTGATCTGTAGACTGCGCACGTCGTCTATTGCTACTGGCTAGAGAACGGTGACGTGCCAGCCGTCACTCGCCAATCAACAGCCACCATAAAGTTACGATCGTTCCTTTATGTTGCTTTTTGTTTATTTACGACAACTAGATGCATAAATTCATGTAAAGAGAATGGTATTCAATTTTTACACTATTATATCTATATCAATTACAAGGACTAGGTTAAACCATAACCTAAGAATTTTCTTGGCAGACGATAAGAGACAGTGAAGTTTATTAAAAACTCAGAGAAATGTACGTAATCGTGAAATGCATCATTCAAATAAATAACAGTTATCCGTTATCGAAATTATAGTCTCCGTCATTTAAAAAAATCCTAGCCAAATACTCTGATAATCTTACTAGAGTAAGGTACTCATATCACGAAAAATATAATTAAAAATGATTCTTATTCGTTTTTCCTTACAAGCTTTTCCAGAGTGAATTCCTACTACCATCATAGATGATACCCTTAGAAATTCATTTAAGGAAAAGGACATTCAATGTTTACGCTATTTTATCTGTATTAGTTACAAGAACTAAGTTACAACATAACCTAAGAATTTTTTGGGTAGAAGATAAAAATAACAATGAAGTTTGTTAAAAAGGCACAGAAAGTTTGTACGAAATGTATCACTGAGATAAATAACCGTTATCTGTTTCTGATATTATACTTTACGTCATTTAAAATAAAATGCATTTATTTAAATAAATCATAGTCAAATACTCGAATAATCTATCCACAGTATGGTACTTACATCACGAAAATATTAATAAAATTATCGTTATTCTATTTTCCTTATAAGCTTTCCCAAAATAAATTCCTACTTCCACCATAGGTGATGCCCGTCGTTATTCATATGAGGGTAATAGAAGCTATCATTTTCGAATGCAATATTAGTGGAGGTTGTGTTTAAGTTGACCAGAATCGCAACTGACACATTTTGTTACAGTATAATTCACTCTGACATCTGTTTAACAAACCATTTAAACTGCTTTCATAAGCGCCATGTAACTGAAGGTATTAATTGATGCGGGTGGAAATAGTTCCATATTATCGTGCTGAATAGTGCCTCGACCAGGAATTAAACTGATATTACATGGCAGTTTTTGGGATTCCTAATTTTTTTTTTCATTTCATTGGTTCTATATTTCCGTCATCAGCAATACAGCAGTAACTTCTACTGAATTAATATGTGGACTGCAAATGAAATATGTTAGAATATTATAAAATCAAGGCCATTAGCATTATACAATAAAAATTCCGTATAATTAACCAACTACAAAAAAAAAATAACGCCAGAATGTTGCGTTCAAACCGTCATTTTTGACGGGCGCGAAGCTAGAGTATAATAATTCAACTTAACAATAGTACTAGACACGTTTAAACCTTACCGTATCAGGTAACTCCATCACTGTTTACGTCCTGCAATCTCTCAACGTTGTATTACTTGTAAGTATTTCGCATTTCTGCTCCTCATTCTGCTCTGTTTTGTCTTTCCAGAACTGCATTTAACAAAACTAATCAAGGAAAGTTGAATCCTTCTCACAATCACACCTCAAATGAATGTGGTTCATTATTTGTTTTACTTTTTATTTGCAGAGATTGTGATTCTGCTTCCAACGATACATCATCCTAACACGAAGAGAGAGGTGTCGATAAGAGTACGTTTGTTACTTATTGTCCTTTTGGCTGTAACTAACTCAGGGGTCTGATTAAACAGAAATAATTAGAGTAAACGACCGAAAGACAAGGAAAAATGTAGTTATTTACATATGATCGTAAAATATTTCGGAGAGAAAATCGATACCCATTCGGATTCCCGGGCAGAAACTGATATCGCCAAAAGCATTCACAGTAAATGTGCTTATAAAAGGGGATTTAAACCGCATAAGTCACTTCTAAGAGTATATAATTATAATTGAGGGATATGATCCATGTCTGTAAAACTAGATTGCGGAAAATGTGCGTACCTATTACACAAGAAAATTAAGACGAATCACAGCAAACATAAGAAAATATTTAAGAAATTTGTTGTTATATAATAACTAAAAATTCTAAACATGAATGGTTATTAAATTGTTGCAGTAAAAAAATATAAATTGAATATATATCATAGAAATTATATGCTAAATTTTGGGAAAAATGTAAACTACCTTCGGCAACGTCGCAGTTTAACACAATTAAAACAATATATCGAACAGTAAAAATGAAGATTTAGAAACTTTTTTGCGATAAATGCTTGAATATTGACAATGGTAATATTTGATAATACAGAGTAAAATTCAATCTAGCGTATGTCTAAGTAAATATTTTGCAGATACCAAAGACAAACTAACACTAGCAAATACAGATGAGAATAAAAAATATCAATCGCTTTACTAAACAAAGATACCTTAACACTACTTCAAAACATAAAATTTACTGAAAAGACACATGCACTGACATTTTAATTTAACAGTACTAATCATAGCCTTGTCGTCACTAATGTTAGCCACAATCTACCATGTAATATCTATCCTTATTCTTGATGTGTTAATTATTTTACAAGATATCAATAGTAACTAATCGTGTTTAATATGCTTCATTGATTGCGAAAATGGTGAAAATTAAACAACTGTTATATCCTGTGGATAAGTTCTTAAGTGGTGTGGAATAACAATTTAATCATTCTCCTTTCCAATAATGGGTAATTCTACATTTATTGAAATTAATAAAAATCTTTTCTTTTTTTGTGCTCAAAACAAATAAGTGAACGATTAGAGGAACCAAATTCCACAACTTCGACAGACGTTTTTCGTGGAGAACATACGGAAAAAAAAGTGCCAGAGATCATCAAATTTGCATCGAGCTATCTTGTGCTAATAATTTATGCATAAATTACATAACATTTGGTTATTCTTATTCAGTTCAAATCACACTTGGAAATTTCCTTTTGGTTCCTTTTCCACCGCCTTCTGCAACTTGCACTATATTGACCGGTACAAAGTTCATAGCTACAGGCAAAGAGATGATATTCAGTAACACATAGTCACTTTTCTATTTCCAGTATCATTACTTGAGACAGAGGTTTGGTTGTGACTTTTTGGGCAAGAGACTACGTCGTTTCCATTTGACTACATTAGCAAAAGCTCTAAAATACGCATTCATTTACAACTTATGTGAAATACGTTAGCAACCAACGCATTTGTGTCACAATGATAGAAGTGATAAGATTAGAGGTTTAAGATGCATACTGATTTTTTTTTCATATTAATCTCCCAACTTTTCATTACAGACTGAAATATGTATACAAAAATGACGCCAGTTTCCGTTAAATGCACTCTGCACAACAAAAATTATTTTAATTTCAGAGTATGGACGTAGATATCCATAACGACATTTCTTACGTCCTGATTATTGTTTTATGTGATTCTTGCAGACAAATTTTAAACTCATACTAACAGATAACAATGGACATTAGATAACACGCTATAAGTTAGAAGACGATTTTTGTTAACGATTCATATATAAAATACAAAAGATGCTTGTTGCCTAACAGTTGAAAGATAACATCTGTTGTACTTGGCTCACAAACAGAATAACTGCTAACGTTATCAATCGTTGTATAATATTCGCATCAATAAATATGGTACGGACATGAAACTTCGGTCGCTTTTTTTGTCTGAAGAACAATTGCTGAGGCTTTTTTCATACCTTCTTGAAAAACCGATGGATAAATATTGCATTCCTGTCAGTGAGAAAATTTTGTTAATACTATCGAACTTGGAAAAAAGTTACATTATGTAAGACATTTGATTTGGGGTTATATCTACTGGTCGAAATGAGGCTGTGCGTAATGGATTTCCAATGAAACAAAATTCGTTACTGCAATGCAACCAGTGCTGTGATTTATTGTGTTTATTCAAAGCGACTAAATTGATCAGTAATGTAGTGTCTGTCTTATTTGTCGTATTCGAACAAGAACATTTTCATAGCGTTAATACTATTGATAGTGTATGGGGATGTTTAATGGAATAAAGGAGTATTTCGATGCTGGAATAGCCAAAAGCGCGTGCTAAAACATACCGATATGACTTACTCTAAAACGCAAATGGGTATTAATCTAGGTGCAACTATACGTAGTGATTGGTGTTACAGATTACCTTCTATGGTATTGTAACGACCCTCAGACCCAGACCTTTATGAAACTGTTTTTTAAGAATTGTGTATAGCAAGCTGGGATTTGATTAATTAAGGTTTTGTACAGTTTTCGGATAACTGGTAGTGAATTTGTGTAAATGAACTTTGTTTTATGGAAAGAAACTATGTGAAATGCTAGGTAATATGATCAAGGACAGTATTATGAATTAAACATTAATTAAAAGTTTATAAGTGTAAGTATTGATACGAGTTACGATGTTTTGACGACAATTAGCGACGGTTTCGACTGATTTATGTAGATAATTTTAGGTGTAAATGCCTGTAAATAATTTTAATTTTCAATTCCGTGTGTTTCATGATGATAGTGAATGAGTTTGTATTAATTCTGATTGTATTTTGAATGGATTTAATTGTTAAAGTATTGTTAAATTTAGAGAAATGTCGGTCGTAACTTTTTGAACAATTCTGGATGTTTCTAAAGTGTCTATTTAAGCACGCAGAGATAGCGAGCATAGTTATTTGTCGGTCAGTAGTTCTGGGAAGTGTGTGAGCTCAATCGACGGAACATTTGTTTGTGTTTGTACTTAGTATCTTTGGATCGATATAATATCTTGTTCTATAATGTGGTTATAGATGCAGGAGAGAATAAACATCAGTGAAAACTGATTCTTCGTACTAGTTATTTAATACAACCAAATACCTATCAGTACGAACTATAAATATTATAAAAATTCTTACCACGAAAAATAGTTTGTTTCAAAGCTAGCGAAAGGAAAGTAATGATGATTATCAGATTACTAAATAAATAATAGCCAAAAATGATAAGTTATGTTATCACCTTTTGAAAATAAGGTATCGTAGATAATAGTGTGCAGTATCATGGCTGCCTCAGCAACGTACAAAAATGATTAGTGTAAAAATACGTCAGTACTCACCATAGTTTGCTTGTGTAGAAAGAGAAAGCACCTTTGGTTATAGAAAGTCAACACAGCAAGTATAGCTGACTGCTAGAAAAGTACAACAAGAAGTATTGCGAATAGCAACATTAAATGTAAGAACGCTCACTGGAGAGGCAGAGGAAATTCAAATTTGATGCAAACACGGAAACTGGATAAACTGGAACTAGCAGATACAAGATGGAGAGAAGAGGACGTGAAGGGGTTACGGAAGAAATACAAGCTGTAGTATATTGGATACAGTCAGGGGAAAAAGAAATGGACTGGTGCTTGTGATGATGAAGTGTAACTGTTTAAATGAAGAAACAGTAGAAATGAATGATAGTATGACAAAGGCTAAAGTGAAATTCAGAGAAAAGTGTATGAGTTTATCCAAGCTTATGCCCCTCGAGTAATCTTGACTGAGCATAAGAAGGAAACTTTTGAAGACGATCTACAACAACAGCTATTCAGGAGCAATCAGATGATACTTGTTGGTAGTGCCCTGAAGGGTTAAAGAGGTACTGGGAACTGAAGGATGTGACAGCACTAATGCATAAGGTAGTAAGTTGTCGGAGTTCTGCAAACACAATGGTTTAACTATGAGTAATTCTTAGTTTAAGAAGAGAGAAAGCTATAAGATAACATGGTATAGTGCAGACTGGTCTCGGAATTCTTTTTAATAAAGGAACGGTTGTTCATATAAAGGTCATCCAATCAGAAATCTTAGATAGTGACCACCAATTCATCATAGCCAGCCAAAAAGAGAAAAAGACAGCTATTACATCAGACAACAAGGATGTCGTTGGTGATATTTTTCATCGTATCCAGTAAACTTTAGATCTCAGTTTTTCATTATGATATGATGTATACCAGGAGATCAATTTTAATTAATTGTTGACGACAAACGTTTAGCGTTATTCAGGGTGCACCATGTGTAGGCTCATTAGCTTTGCACAACTACGTTATCTCAAAGGAAGTATTCATACTGTTATATACTAAAATTCTTATACTTTTAGCTGTTTTACTTTCAAATACTCGTCGATTACGTTTTTATCAATAACAACGGAAAGTACACGAAACACAACTTTTATTTGAAAACTTTTCAAACTTAATCGCAAAATAATCACAATTTCTACTTCCACGTCGTAATAAATTTTACACAAATCAACTAAGTTCTACATTTAATGTCCTACTAATGCTTTATAATTTCTGCAGCAAATTCCAGGCTGCTGACGTACTCTTAAGTTATGATTTTCCTTCTCTTCTGCATTATTAACTTCATAATTAATCCTTTTCATTGACTCTAAATCAAAAAATTACTCCTTGCTTTCAGAGATAATCACAAAATAAAATTATTATTAATACTTGATAATTCGCAATACAAATAAATAAATATATTATTTTATATTTATAATTATTAATATGACGTATGGCCATTAAAAATTGTTGCCTCGAGCATAAAAGAATTGTAGATCCTTCATCTTAATTTCCACTGTGATCCCCACTTAAGAATCTCAGTCAGTCCTGTGTCCGCTTTTAGTCCGCAACATTTAATATTTTACGCAAAAATAAGCACCTCCATTCGATACGGCGAATGTCTTTTCGGTAGAACGTGTGTAATCACATCACATATTTCCAAAATATATTAAAATAAAACAAGTAGGCCTCAGAAATGTCATGAAAGATAGCCGTTATCTATACGCATGACACCAGCTACTCAATAGATCAACAAGATGTTTCTAGATTGTGATCACATGAATCCCATTTTTATTTTTGATAACTCACTTTTGTTGTCTTTGGGATCACAAAATTTACTGGCGTCAAATCTTGCAAGGATTAAGATATGTGAGGATACAAACCATACGATTCGTCAAAGCTATATTGTATTTCTTCGTTGTCTACCCTAGCATACTGTATCTGTGGAGGATAATAACAGCGAAGGTTCTTTTTCTGAGAGACGGCGTTGCTGTTGGGTGCGCGACAGTAGTTTGTTTGCGCGATCGTCACGCCTCCGGCTCGTAAACTGGGCGCCCGCCGGCTGCCGGCTGCCATTAATGTGAACAACGTCGGATGGAGCTCTTCCAATGGCATCAATCGCCATAAAAATAGTTAACGTCCCTACATCAGCCGCGATTGGTGGGCGCGCCCGCTTTTTCGATGCCGTGTCGCTATAAATAACGGAAGTAAATGCTCAAGTGCAACCCGCTGCCGGATATTAAAAATTCCCGTCCCAGGTTTACTGGCGTGTCGATACACACGTGACTTACGAGGCGCATTTACACAGCGCCCTTGTTGAAGTCTAGACGCTCGCAAAGGGGGGACGCAGGAAACAGCTTTCAGGCTTATCACATTCGACGAAACATCCAGCTTGTAGGTACAAATTTCTTTTCTATATCTACATATTCATCTATGTAAACTTTACAACTTTGTTTGGAATCACAATACAGTTATAGCGGAAAGAGAAACATGATTTGACCCATGGTTAGTGGACGTTACGGATTATCTTACGTAAATCGTAATAGCAAATAAATTTCTAATTTATTTTTGCCTATACGTAATAACGCCTTGAAATTTTTCTGAAGTTCCGAGTCTCATAGCTTGAAGCTATTATCGCCGCCCATAGCCGAAGCCGGTTCCTTTTCGAACGTGATACTGAATTGTTTAAGTAACGCTTAGTCCAGTTTAAGAAGTAACGTTTGAGAACATTTATCTGGGAAAATACTCACCGAAAATTATGTAATTCAGATCATACTTATGAAAGACATTGTGTACTGCATAATGGAAGATATCATCAAGACTCGTCTGAAAGAGAAAAACTATTATTTATATAAGCCATAGGGTAGCGAAGGTATTTAATCAATTAATAAATGTAGGTATGCTATACATTGGAATGTGGTCTGAAAACTTTTAAATACGTATCTGTGAAACATTACCTTCCAACTGTCCCTTTGTTCAATAGTTTTATTCTCCCTTTAAAAGTGAATAAAATTTTGAATACAGTATAAGACACTGTAATATCCATCTTCTGCTGGATATTACATTTTGATGTATTTAAACGCATTTCAGGACACGCCCAGCCATTTTGTGAGAAAGTGGAAGGTGGCATAATCCTATCTGACGACAAGTTGTCGGCCAGTGGCTGTGTTCCTTTGTTCGTTTGACACAAATAGATACGGCGCCCCCCCCCCCCCCCGGAGACCGGACGGGTACGAGTGGGGCCAAGCACCATCGAAGACACTTCGGGGAGGAACGGCGGAAAAAACGCAAGTGTGTATGTGTGCGTGTGGACCCCAAAAAGGTGGATGCCTAATTTTGTCACGGCATCTTCTTGTGGTGGTTGTTTCTACATATTGTGAACGTTGTAATAAGCGTTAGTTCTAGAAGGAAACGGAAGGTCAAGAACAGACCGTTCCAGCGTGTATTCTCCACCCACCGTCCCAACGGAACTGATAAGTGACATTTTAATTCGAGCCTTTCTTTTGCCCAGTTTATTGGCCCTGTTGAACAATGTCGAACTGATCGACAATAGAAAAAAATTAGTCTCATTTTTACGCTAGCCGGTAATAATTTAAACATTGGTATAATTTCGTTTATTGGCTGAGTTCATTTTGTTGTAATGCTAAATAAGAAAAAATTAAAAATTCCTTGATTCAATTCTTGTACCACTAAAACATATAATTTTTCTTAGTGTTATATTTTTATAAAATTATTTTTTTATTATTATTCTGTATTCGAGTTGTTTCTTTGTGTATGCTCAATTTACACCTTCCATATGCGATCTAAAAATATTCATAATTCGTTTAAACAACCAAACGTTGCATCTCACGAAGAGATGAAGCTTAATGTCTGTGGTACTTTGGGCGAGTATAAATTTGCAGTGAACCAAAACATTTCAACACGGATAATGAAGTGACTACATTCATTCCTTAAAGCAAATTCCACTTGGATCCATATCCCAGTTATACATTTCATATCGTTTTGATATGATACGCTGTACAATCTTCTAAAATGAAATTAAGCGTGTCTTCAAACGCGGAATAACGAAATCTGATTAATAAGTTAAGACTCACCAGACCTAGAGGACGTGCTATCGAAAAAACTATGTAACTTAAAATTTAAATAAACTTCGGTTATCAACACTTTCTAGAGACAAATGTAACTTAATGTCTGAACGCTCGCTGAGACTTTATCGCTGTGCGGTGAGGAAGATTCCATTCTAATATGTATAGGTTTGTCACAATTTAAAATTAATTGTATTACTACAACGAGGGATAATGTGTATGATAACCGGTGGTAGAAGACGAGACGTATGAATATCTTATCAGTGGCAGCTAGGTAAGATCACTGAGGCATAAGAGAATTCCCTTCCGTCATTATGTCCTCTTGTACCTCATATTACTTATCAAAACCGCATAAACTTACTGTCTGCAGTAGTTATTTTTACTTTTACTACGGTTAACAGCCTGCATATCTTCACGATTTAGCTGCCCAGGATGCACAACAAAACTTCGTAAAATATTTTTTGTATTAGCTGATCACGGGATCCATAAATGGGATCGGGAACAGCACGAATTGCTTGATCTAAAATTTAATTTTGTAATGCTACTGCTCTTCGAGTAGCATAACATCCATCGGTATTGATTAATGATTAAAAAACTGCAGATTGGAATTTCAATATATTATCATGCGCACAGATTAGAAGTTTGGTATCTAAATTATTTCTGTTACGAGATCACAGTGAAATTTTAATTGGTTAGGATATGCAAAAAGAACACTAAGGAAATTAAACCTGTATCTTGCTTTCTTATTTCGTACCGAGAGTGGTGGGTGACCTGTAACGCTCTGCCTCGCATTTAGGAGGACGCAGGATCAAATTACGGTTGGCCATCCAGATTTGGGTTTTTTCATGGTTTCACCAAATCACTCCATGCGAATGCTGGGATGCTTCCTCCAAAAGGCCAAGGCCGAAATCATTCCCATTCCTTGTACCCAATCCTTTCTCACCTCTAATGACCTCAACGTCGACGAGGCATAAAGCCGAAACAAGTTTATTTCGGGTTCCTAGCTCAAATGTATCATCCACAACATACCTCAATAATAATATTAATGAATAAATCCAAAATCTTCGACGCAACCGACAATCTATGATGCAAAAAAAAAAGACAAGAGTATTCCCACCCGTTTAGCTGTTTCTGGCGATGAAACTATATGGAATTCATTACAGTCAATGCGTAAGTGAGAGAAAAATGTAGTATCATTAACCATTTTTTTCTCACATTACATCTTCAGCTTGGCAACCTATAACGTTCTAATATGGAGTGCCAATTCTTCTTTGATCAGCAGTTAACTGTTTTATCTCTTCAAACAACAAGTACATTTAGCATTGACTGTTGTTTTGATGGTTGTATGATCAGATAGATCAAACAGCAATACCTCTTACAGTACGCTGTTCGTCAACCAGTAATGACAACAACGATGCACGGAGTCACGTAATATGGATTTCGTTGCAGAGTGATAATTTTTTGCAATGCAGTGTAAATAAATAATTCTTAGGCTATGGTTGCATTTTAGCCGAAACCCTATTCTCCTAATAATCTAATTAAGATTCTGCATTTTGTCTTCCCAAGAATTGATGTTGTATCATTAAGTTCTCTATGAATGCATCTGGTTTTTCCCAGCTAATGACTATCCGAAGGAAAGCCTAAACAACGCATAGTAACCGCAGCAAACAAAGTTATGAAATAATGTTGGAAATATATTGAAATAAAACTTTTAATGTGGAGAAGAAATAATTAATGATATTAAATTCATTATGGGGATGATGTTTAATACTTTGGCGTAAGACATTAATGTTAAGCAAATTAGTGAATGTGATTCTTTGGCTGCCAGTTCAATCAAATACATCTCAATGTTGTTACATATAAAATTAGTCATGCATAAGGGAAGGTGGTTAACGTTATCACGCTAGAAATGGAGAAACCCACAAATTTACTTCATTATTTTCATTCAAACAAATCGAAGTTAATGATTTTTTTTTTAATAAACTGAAATGGAAATAATGTGAAGAAACATACTTGAATTAATTTGGTCATTACATTTCTATTCTCTTTTTCCCTTATGGCTTTACATCTCGTCGACATCAAAGTCATTAGGGGCGATAAAGGGACTAGAAATAAGGAACGGGAAAAAATTAGGCTATGGCCTTTTGAAGGAAGCATCCCGGCATTCGCCTGATTTGGGGCAATCATGTTAAACCAAAATCCAGATGCCTGGACGAGGATTCGAACCTTCGTCCTCTCGAATGCGAGCTCAGAGCACAACACAAACAAATGCAGATAAATGTCTTTCATATTGGTATAACTTAATGGAGGGCATGAAATATCTCAAAGGCGTTTACTGGGCGTTTGAAAATTGAGTTCTGTTAAAAATTGTGGTACAAACTAAGTTCCTTTACCGTTCATAGATAGGTGCCGTCAGAAGTGTCGTGAAGTAACGGAAAAGTTCCATTACATGATCTCGGCTCTGCAATGATGCTGGTTGTGAAGTACATGTAGTGTCACCCCGCCACGGCGTGTGGTGCTGTGATGGGTCATCAACATTCAGACGCGATGGCCTCAACGGGTGTACGTGAGCCACAAGACCCGAATAACAATTCGAAGTCAAAACCAAAGGTCGAAAGAAAACATCCGGGTTCTCTGTGCAGAGCAATACTCGCTTTGCCACGTCTCCATCGGCGTCGCCCAATCATTTCACCCAGCAAATGAGCTCGGGAAACTATAGGCAGAAATGTTTTAGCATTAATTTGTAGCCACGGTCTCGTCTTATTTGCTAATCTTTTTGACTTGTGCTCATTCAACATTTCCACACATAAGATTCACTGCATTCCGCACCATCTTATCCACGTCACTTTCCAATGTCCTGCGAAGATACACAAGCCATCGACGAGTGGTAATAAAACCTATTTACTGTCTCTATTCATGAAATATAATCTTCACTGGTTCTCCGTGGGATGGTGTTGAAGTAAGATGAGCTTTCGCTAATGAGCTCTGCCGCCACTAATAGGTTTGTTTTCCTCTGGCATTGCAGAACGTATATAGCCCATCCTGTCAGGTCTTTTGACCAACGTACGTTTCGTGCTCTGCCCTTGGCTTTCGTCAAGTGTGTACAACACGCAGATAATTTTTATGAATTGTTCGTTAGTTGATTTAATTTTTCTGATCACTGACCTAAAATATGCATGTAGAGTGTGCCACCATTTAGTTCACGACCATACAAGGAGCTACGTGATGCAGTGAGTGACGGACTATGCAGTAACTGGTCCCTAAGGAGGGAGAGCCCTACACCGCGGGGTGGTCCACGCAGACAATCCGATTAGGGCCTCTGCTGCGGGTACGAGGCAGCAGTCCCCACCTCGGCCGTCTTCCCCCTAAGCTCCTTCCTCTGGTTTAGAGACAACGTGAATTAAAAACATAGAGGGTAGTTTGCCTGAGGATCCATTTCCGCGCTCAGCCTCTTGCGAGAAACTTTATGATGAGATATCTTCTCATTAAGACCTTCCATAGAGGATACCCTCATAGTGGAACGTCAGGTAGCTCTCAGAACTTACTTACTGCAACTTATTACAAGCAATATAGTAACATGTCATCGCAAATTAATTTACAGGCTAACAGTAAATATCGGGCCGAGCACCCTTCCGGAGTTGACAAGTAAGATACGTATAAAAACTCGTACCGCGAGCAAAATTAATATAGGACGATCTGAAACTCCGAAAGCCGTTCATTTCATTTTATGAAGAATGTTTAGAGGTATTCTGTTTTAATGTATCATATCACTGTGAAAATTTGAAATATAGCATAACTTTTCTTTTGTTTACGATTGTCAGAATTTTATAACTGTTTATATACGTCCAGTATTTTTGACGTCTGTGATTTCACCATTGCTTTGATGTTTAACATCATTTTTAGTAATGCGCAATAGATCTGCCTGAAATGTAAAAAAATTTAAACAAGGAATAAAGAACACCTAAGAGTACCCAAGTACAACAATCGTTCAACATTTGCAGATCAGCTCATACAGCACAACCATAACATACCAATATTAACGTATACCAAACATAGACAACAAAAATACGCAAACTTTATCATTACCAGAAGATTAACACTTTCACGAATCATTGAATGAAGGAAAACATCCAATAAACGAATACATAACCGTTATAGATTAGAAACTGTTCTCATTAGTGAAAAACTATTAACAACCACGTTTTAGACACAGACAAAGAGACACAAACAAAAAGCAGCAAGGCTCAAAAACCATACCGAACATAAAGAAAATCAGATTACAATCAGCAAAGTAATTCCACCTAATAGTATAAACTCGACATGTGAACATGATATACAGCCATGTTGTGGACAACGAACGGGTACGGTGTTACTAGTGGTATTTTGAAGGAATAATCACCGCCTTCATATGCAGTATTTTCGGTAAATCAGGATGACTGAACTGGTAATTGAAACTGCACACTTATAAATGTCAAGCCTTGACATTGCTGGTCTGGCCATACTATTTGGAAAAATCTACATGATGTAATAATAATACAAAACGGCGGGACAAATGTTACATTAACACATTCGTCACGAATAATGTGTGTCAGAAAGTGATATATATTAATTAATATGGCAGGAACAAATAAAGGTCGGGAAGTTAGTGCATGAAAAGATATGTAGTGGACTTTCTAGTATATCAGTTGGCTTTTTCCACTACCAGCAAAGAACGAATGGCGTGTAACAAAAACTGTAATTAAAATAACGTCGGTCAAGATGTGTCATCGCATGTGTATGCGAAATAAAGCAGCTCTGATTTGTATCTGCCTCACAATGATTAAAAGAAACAATTCAATGGTGCTGGCAACAGCTGGATCAAAGTCGAATATAACTCAAACCAAAGAATCACAACGGATCCGGTCAAAAAAAAAAAGTTTTGTACTGACTCGTAACGATAATACTTAAGAAAAAATGACTATTCCTGTATAATTGTTGGCAAAAGGAAACTACAGTTAACTGTCATATTTACTAGAAGCTAAATGAAACTAGCATTTGTATTGATTTATTAAAATAAAGGGCAGCCTTACTCATTCATATAGGTTAAGTAAACTTTGTCTTGTGCGGGGAGATATACGTGTGTGAATATTAAATTGTATCGATACACAGGAGCAAGTTATAAAGAACGAAATACCATGAAAAGTCGTTGATTAGCGGCAGTAAAATTTTCTGGCAACTAATTGAAACGAAAAAAAAATCTAAATTCCACCTTGTTTTGATATTGGAAGTGTTAATTAATTTTAAAAAAAAACGGGCTTTACGTCTGGTACAAGAATCAACGATAAAAGTCATGTTTCATTGCATATCTCGTCACAAAACAGAGATACTACAACTAAAATATTTCCGTATGTAAGATTGTCAACAGTGGACTTAGTAACCATAAAAAAAAAATTATCACTAGCTGGTCGTAAAGGCATAGTTATTATAAGTAGAAGACACCCCACGTTTTTTAACATTAAAGTTATTTTTTAATCAGTGACATTATTATCATTTTTAGCTAATTTAAAAAAAAAGTTATACTGAAAATATGGACATCCTAGCGCTTGCGAACAAAATTTTGATATTAAAAAAATATTTTTAATCTTCTAGTTCACGTTGCTACAAAAGCGTGTATTTTTTTAAACTATAATTTTATTTTTGTTCAACTTTTCAAACGATTCGGCCAACTGTGGGACAAATTTCTAATAATTCGGACTTCTGAATGTGGGGGAACATTGAAACGAAATATTCCATTGCATTCAACCTGTTATTTATGACAAACATATGGCAATATCAGGACATATTTATGAAATTATCGGTTCATGTGCAAAAACTCAAAAAATGTGGACATCAAGAATTTGGTTAAAATTCAGTTCCAAAATTCATCACGCTCAACCATTTCCCTATTATTACTTTCAAAGTATTGATAAGAGCAGGACGTTGCTGTGAAATTATTGTATTGTCTTCGGTTCTTAATGGCTGTGTAAAATTTCAAACAATTCGGACGTCAGGAAGTTGTTGAACGTTGAAATGTAAGATTCCATTGCATTCAACAATTTTGTATTATTACTGTAAAAGTAATCAGAATATCAGGACACAGCTATGAAATTATTGTATTTCCGTCGGTTTTCAATACAGCCGAAAATATCAAATAATTTGGACATCTGGAAGTAGGTTAAAACTCAAAAGAAAAATTCCATCATATACAACAATTTATCTATCGTTATTGCAAAATTAATGAGAAAAGCCGGACGTTGCTATGAAATCATTGTATTGTTATCATGTATTGTTGGCAGTTCTCGGTACACGTGAAACATTTCAAACATCTAAAGGTGGGTGAAAATTAAACTCAAGGATTTCGTTACTTTTCTATTGTTACTGTCAGAGTAATGAAAATAACAGGTCGTTGCTATGAAATTGTTGTATTGTCACCATTTCATAGGTCTGCAAAATTTTAAACATTTCGTACATCTGGAAGTTGGTGAACATTGAAATAGAAAATTGAATTAACTTTAACAATTTTTATTGTTACTGCAAAAGTAATGAAAATATCAGCAAATAGCTATGAAATTATTGTACAATATTGTCATCGGTTCTTAATACGTGTCTAAAATTTCAAACAATTCGGACATCTGGAAGTGAATAAAAATTGAATTGTAAGATTTGCTTACTTTTCCATTGATACTGTCAAAGTTATACAAATTGCGACGCTGCTATTAAATTATTATATTGTCATTGGCCCTTAAGACGTGTGCAAAATTTCAAACAATTCGGATTTCTGGATGTGGGTGAACAATGAAATAGAAGATTCCATTCGATTCAAATATTTTTCTGTTATTACTGTCAAAGTAATAAGTATATCAGGATATTGCTTTGAAATCATTGTATTCTCGTTGGTTTTCAATGCATGTGCAACATTTCAAACAATTTGAACATCTGTAAGTGGGTGAAAATTTAATTGAAAGATTACGTTACTTTTCTACTGTTACTGTCAGAGTAATGAAAATAGCAGGACGTTGCTGTTAAATTAAAACACGTGCAATATTTCAAACAATTCGAACATCAGGAAGCTGATGAACATTTGAATACAAGATTCCATTGCCTTTAACAGTTTTTATATTATTACTGTCAAAGTAATAAGAATATCAGGACATAGCTGTAAAATCAATATATGGGAATCGGTTCTCATTACATGTCCAAAATTTCAAACATTTCAGACATCTGGAAGTGAAAATGATTTTATAGGTTTAGTTACTTTTCTATTGTTAGTGTCAAAGTAATGAGAATAAATGGACGTTTCTTTGAATTTATTATACTGTCACCGGTTCTTAATATATGTGGGAAATATCAAACAGCTCGAACATCTGGGAGTGGGTGAAAATCCCGATTCATTGTTTTGGCATCTGTATCGGGGTTGCAAAAATCCAAGTCTACATATTGCGCGTGCCGGAAACCAAGAAGAGACAACACGTATAAAAAACAGACGCTTGTATTATTCTCAGAAACCAATCATACTATAAGTTCATAACATTTATCAGTTCCTCCGTTGCGCATTACAATAAGGGAAAAAACAGGAGTACTTTTTTTATTATTACTTCGTTTAATCGAAGAATATCCCCTTTGTACGTCAATGTCGTTTACTACACAACAGATTAGGCAGGAGAGTGAATGTTGTCATCAGCTCCGAATCGTGTAAGTTATGAAAATGTTTTTTTTATGTACTTACAATGGTATGACATGTAATGTTTGAAGCAAAGAGTGAATACCATCGCAAAATTTGTCCCGGTGAGTATTTACAACTTCAGGAAACCATATTCTGTGACAGTCAAGATCGTTTGTTGAAGATAGTGGTTCTACAATACGCTCGATCAAACAAGTGCTTAATAGAACTCGACTAAAGGGTGAAATAAGATTCCGCTATACGTAGTACAGCAGCAGATAGGTAGGAATATGTTTACGTTTAATAGATTGTGAAAACTGAGACGTTCTTAAAGCAAGGTCTCTTACACTTTAGTGGTGGTATACCGCCAAATTATGCTTTCCATACACGATGTTTTGACCACTATTTCTGTGGATACTTTAAAGTGATGGTGTTTTGTGTGCTTCAGCGAATTTCATCGCATATGTATGGCCTGTTATTATCTGAACTACTATTTCGCACCCAGTACACGGTGATTCATCCGTGTACCAATAACAAAGAGCCTTACACAAGAAATGGCGCAATAGATGATAGTTTGTGGTAACGTGTAGCCTTAACCTGACTACCCTCGCAGAGAAAACAGCTCAAACACTCGGCTTGCAAAATACACTCGTACACTCGTATGTGCAGTAACAATAGGGTGGCAGGACGGGCAAAATGACAAGGGCCCCCATGCGAAGGGCGCCCCGATGCCCGGCCGCAGGGGCCCCCAGCCCAAAATCCACCCATTGTCACCGCCCGGTGGAGTAGTAGACCTAAGTAAAAAAATAGGTTGCCCATCCGACCTGAGTGAGGGGCACCATACGACGAATTGCCACGGGCCCCAATCGGTATAGTTACTGTGTGTAATAACGGATTGTTGAATTGTTACAAAATACTGCTCACAGAAATATATTGTGGATGTAAGGTCAGATAAATAAAACGCTACCGTTAGCCCTATTTATATGATCCACCGTGCAACTTAAGATATGAACTGTCAGAGATTATTTTAATGACCTCCCTCCATCTCCCCCCCCCCCCACTCCCGTTCCAGTAAGGTTTCTTTTAGGTTGAAAAAGATACAGAGGCTACTAGATTAACATCCCTCCTCGCTGATACTGTACTGTAAATGACTTGAACTTTGTGGCGAAAATAAAGCCTGAACGCCCATTGCGAGTGGATTACTTGAGCCTCCCCCGGGGAGAACTTCTTTCGTTCAGGGGCACACACCGAGGCCGACGCTGTCGAGATTAATCGTCCTTCATTACGGCACTCGAGAACTTTAATCCAGAGCTCCCTCTACTCCGCCACCCTACACTCCTGCCAACTTCCGCAAAATCATTTTCCAAGTAGTGCTAACCGTAATAAATTACCTAAAAATTGCAGTCCTGCTTTATTCGACCATCCTGACGAACCAATAGTTCTCAAAAATAATTTTCTGCGGAGGCTATCCCAGATTTATCTTCCGTAGATGTGCTGCAACTTGTTCCATCTAATATTTACCATTTTTAAAAAAAAAAAAAAAAGGGCTAGTTGCCTTCTCACCTACTATTATTGGCAAAGAAGGGAAAAAAAGTCAAAAGTCAAGAACTGCAACATCGAAATAAAACAGGCGAGAATAAAAGAAATACCCCAACAGTAAAACTGAATATTTTACAATCTAAGAATATATTCAATTTTATGGAAATTATTTCAAATTTCAATGTCCAGAAACTTGATGACAAAAAATTTTCTCGCGTATTCTGCTGGATAAGTTCTTCTGTCCAAAACGTTTCGGCCTCATTCTCCGCTGCCTTCATCAGGTGAGATGTCATAGCGAAGCTACCACTGTGACGACAAGGCACCAAAAAGAATTTTTGTCAGCCATGCATCGGGAAAAACTTAATTCTCACAAGAAACTAGATACTAATTGATATTATAGCTATTTATATCAAACAGAGTTAGCGTTCAGAAATCCACATCTCTTCATTTGTTATTACTGTGAACTTTGCGTTGGAAACTTTAATTTGAGGTGGAGATACAATCCCGCAAAAATATCTTTATCACTACGGTGTAGACACTGACAGAGAGAATGAGTATGTTTCGCCTCCATAACCAAAGGCATTGATTTAATAATCGACGAATACGAGAATATTCAAAACAGACTAAAAAATATATATTCTTCTCTTGTAACGTGTTGTTTGCGGTATACGTGATAAATTTTAATTCCAGGTGTTTTTAAAACAAAATACAACCCAATACTGGTCGCCATTGACAGAAGTTGTTCATATTGAATCTTATAAAACATGCAAAAACAGCCACATATTTTTTAACAGGTTGAAATATAACTGTTCAGTAAATTTTACAGATATATTTATTTTCAAATATTTTTCTATAAGTGCATGCCCAGAAAATGTTGTTCGTTACAATTTCCTTCCTCCAATTTGTCACATCAGTCAAACATGTTCCAAACCACTCTCTTTCTTTTACCACTTCTTCAGTTCCAACAATAAATATTTACAGAAATTTAAATTTAAACAGCCTAAGAAAAATATAATATATTCTATAAAAGCCATCTGATATAGAAAACAAATACCAGTGGCTGCTCTGGACAATGTTTGACAAAAACATTTTTCATTTTATTTCGGATAAAAGTTCATCAAATTATCTTAGTGTAGTACAGTTTTAAAACATCACCTTCTTAGTAAACACTGGACACGAGCTTTATCTACAATTTTGTAAGATTTTAAACCATTGTTCAATTACACATTTTCACGTGCAATATAATTAACCGCAATCACATTTCAATCTGCATTTTCCAGTTCATCGCAGATATTAGCTGCCATTTCACATGATTGACAGACAGATCTAAACTAACACGCCTTCCGGCTAGTAACCTTTTGACCTTAATTATCACAATGAGTAATTACTATTTTTACGTGGGTTAGACACTTTTTCATCCAAAAATGCTCATTCAACTTGCCATAAATTTCAGAAATTTCAGCAGCTATATAAATTTTTCTCTCATCTCCAGACAATTTAGATGTCCCTTAGCCTCTATACTCTGATTCACAAGTCCTATTTATTGTTTTCACTTTCAGGTAAGGATTTCGATATAAAATCAAAGGTTGTATGAAAATCATATGGTGGGGAACCATTTCGATTCATCCACTTGCTAAGGAGTTTTTGCCGTGTACCTGTAGCCAGCTGGAGTAGAACGGTGAACCCCACGCCCTTTTTGATTTTTCAAGGTTTATGTTGAATTTCTTTTACGGAATACAAAGAGTTTAGCAGTAGAAAGTGTTTGAGTATAATGTTGCTTGGGTTTTTGTGGGGTACGTTTAGTGTAATAGTAACTTTTTTATGCTCGTCCGTCCGTGTAATAGCCTCTATTATTCGCTGCTACGTTTGTGATGCCATTTCATATGAAGCTTTGTATTATTGACAGCGATAAAGATCAATCCTTGACTTATGCCACAATTCCCCCAGATAAAAAAAAAACTTCCTCTCGCCATACCTGAGAGAGCATAATATTGTCGAACAGCTATTTAAAAAGGAAATTAGTTGTATTTTCTAACATTATTATTTAGTTGTGTATTTCGAAAAATATGAAATAAGTCAGATTTAATGTTTCGTCCTGCCATCTAATTTTAGAACCATATGACTATAGATCACAATAAAATACAATTCTGACAATTGATACGAAGATAACACTTAATACGATGGAAGCAACAGGCCCTGAATCATGGGTTCTCGAGTTTTAAGTTATTGTATTACCAGTAAGATACGGCACTGCTCTGTGAGAAATAATATGGAATTTGCATTTAAGTTAGCAACCCATTTTTTTTCTTTATATGTCCTCTGTACACATGCTATTAGTTTATTAGATAATTTAATTAGAATGATGCGACTACGTTCTTGTTTGTAGAATTTAACTCAAAATTCCTCGGAGGGAACAGTAAGTTGATATGAAATTTTATGTCCAATGTCGGCTACAGATCTTAAGTACAAATGTATACATTACAGTTCGTCGAGAAATACACAAAAATAATAGATTTTTGAATTTTAATTGTGAATTTTTCAGAGATCACTGTAAAAAATTAGCAAGATTATAACACAGTTATGAAAGAGTAATAGAAGCATGTATAATAAAACAATTAATAATTGGGTAAGATGGTCAAGAATCTCAAAACAAAATCATAAGAAGCAACAGCAATTGTCTGTTGAACTTGTTTGATACATGAAGTAAAACCTAGTGCTTATTTGTATGAATTCTTCATGTGGTTCTTAGCAAATGTTGTTCAAAATCACTCAAGTATTATCATCACCCGTATGATAAGCCCCTACGCTATTGGCCTTTTGTATTTTCGTGAGAGAACAATGAGTATGTAAGTTCCAATAATCTTTGTCTTTTGATATATGACTAACATTTGTGGACTTCGTGCTGAATGTGCCAGGTATTCTGTATCGAGATGCTGTATTTTAGATATCGTGATAACTTCGCCGCTACACAAAAATCCGTAGTGATATTAATCAAAGTTTTTCTTTCGTTAATTCAACATTTAAGACTGAGATCACGTCTTTCTGACTCACATTCATCATACGCCTGTGAAGAATTTTTCCACAAGGAAAATAACGATATAGAGAACGAAAATACACAAGAAATAAACTACCTTGTTTCTAAATCTACATTTGTAACCATCTATTATAAATATTGAATGCCCTGTAATCACTCCGTCTTCGTCAGTTTCTATCCACGGTGCACATTATTTGGTCTTATGATACAATCCCCGCTGACGTCTTCCTTAATTTTTTATCTTCTCACCTACACTTCAATCATACCCTCAAGGGCTGTTTTTACCGATAATTAAGTCCAGTACTGAAATATACTGCGGACTCATTCTTTCACTGATACCACTGTAGCTTCTTCTTAATCGTCATCCAAGTTCACCATTCCTCTTAACGAATGCCCCCCTTGGAATTGTAGAAAAATTCCTTAGATGATCAATCATTATCGGAGATGATGAATGAAGAAATAAACCAGTAACTTCATATCACAATGTATTGGATTCTGTTTAGTTAAAGTAGTCTCAAATACTCTACAAATCAACTGATAAACTGTGTAAGATTGCCCATTTTAAATGATTATAAGAAAAACATATCGTACATCCGCTTCTACATTTTCCAGTTTTTAAAAAAAATAGGAATATAATGAACATATAAAAATGTGATCACAAACTTTTTTATATTGTAGGATTATTGCAGTTAAAGTTTGAAGCAAGGTGCTGTCATGTATTGGTAAGCTTAGTAAATCCTCGGCACTCAGCATATCTGACCTCGCATCCAGCCGAAAACCCCTGGGTGAGTTATCTATCGCGTCACGTTATATTAACGAGAGAGTGCTGCTAATTTCCTCGTTAAATCTGGTAATTAAATTCCTGTCGAGTTGTGCTGTCTGAAGGATTAATAATGACGGCATTCAATTTTATCCGTCGAACGGTATTAGGTTTTCGAACGTGATATGCTGCTTTATGACGGACAGTTATTAATGTTTGGAGTATTAAGATAAGTGCACAGAAGCTGAGCTTTCACTTTGTAGTTATGATTAGGATTTACATCCCTGTAGTAATAAACTAATGAAATAGATTTTAAGTCCTAATTGCGAAAGTTTCTAAACTAAAGAAGAGTGTTGGGTTTTTATTTCAGACTATCTGATACCCGTGACTTCGTACGCGTGGATCAAGAATTTCTTTGCCAAAATTGAATATAGAAAGTTGTTAGTAACGAAGGATTGGTCAGAAACAACACCGAGTCGGCATAATATGGCAAGAAATCCATCACTATATCATTCTACCATCGAACCTGTCTCTTGAAGAGAATCAATTTCCAACATATTTAAAAAGAGAAAAACAAACAAAGGTGAGGGGGTGAGGGGGGGGGGGTTTGAAGGTGTTAACTAAGGGCAGCTTTATTTCACCCTGGTCTTTTCTTCGGTATGAGTATTCGATTCATGGGTTCTAATAACTTTAGCAGCTCGTGCTCTGCTAGAACTACAACTTAGACCAGTTTACGCCCGCAAGGCATGTCAAAAAAAAAGGCAAAATAAACTGGTGCCAGAAACATTTAAGCAGACACAAAGTAATAGGACAGAGAAAATCGACATCTACACTAAATAATACGTTTTTGCTCTAAACGAAATTTATTAACAAATTATACACTAACATAATGGGCGAGAAGCATAGCTTGAGCAAGCGACGTAACATTACAGACTAACACACACATCCGTCTCTCTGTCACCATTCGATAATAAGTTCTCAATATTTCGTGGCTACAACTGTTGATCATACCGAAAACAAATGTACTGTGCCATCCCTACAGATTTTCTTGTGAAATTCCGTCAATATTGGTATAGGCATAGGCAAACGTAACAAAAGACTTACTTCCGCATTTATAGTATTACTACTGCAGATCACACACACACTGACTGCGAATCACCCCTGAGCGATCAATATAACGTAAAAAAGTGCACACCTACAACATTGCAAGACTACCTACGATCTGTCTCGCATTGCACCACTAACTTTGTGATATCTACAGTTTAACATTTAATCCGAATAACCTACGGCCGAGGCGTGACTCTTACGGTGAAAAACTATTTTTTTAAATCTAAGCATCCACGAAGATTTGAGCCGGAGACCACGAACCAAAGATTATTTAGCAAGCGCTTTAAAGACTGAGCTAACTGACACAGAAAAACAATTCACTGACCTCCATATCAAACGCGTCTGTCTATCGCCGTTCAGTAATTTTTCGAAATTATAAGACAACATGTATTATTTATACAGATAATTTTTCAACCAAATGTAGACAGTATTTTTCTCCTTGTTTCAAAGGATAAGTGTGCAAAGTTTCATCGAGATCGGAAGAAAACTGTGGATTTGTATGAAGCACAAACAAACTAACAAACATACATACATTCATCTTTATATATATATAGCGCGATATAGCGCGATCCTGTTTACTTGGAAAGTTGTAGAATACAAAGAGAATTATTTTTTAGCGTGACATTTGTATAATACCAGTTACATAGCAAGTATCTTTTCGCAAAACATATTTATAAATATTCGTCGTATCTAAGATATAAAAATACCCCCTTGAGCTAAGTGACCAAATTTCAGATTCCCACCCCCACTAATTCCGGGTCTGTCGTATCACAACCTAATCTATTCTTATAACAAGCGACTCTTGGTCATTTGTGACGTCACGGCATCACTCTATGACGTTCTACGTAATGCATGTTATTTAATAACATTTCTAAGCATCCGCAAATAAATTAACTGACAGAACATTGAAATAAAAGTATGTATTTCGTTTAAATCCACACATCAATCATTAGATGTTTATATTTACGTAATATTCTTTTCATATACAGAAGTATTCCTTAAATTCTTTTCCATAGACATAAAATCTTTAAGTTTCGAGCATTAATGTTAGCGAATGTTTTGATTAAATTGTTAGTTAGCATGGGTCTGAATTACAACTGGCATTTGACGTTGCAGCAGAGGGAATGAAAAATTTTGTTTTTTCAAAATAATTTAAACTGTGTGCTATTATTTAAATTATTAAATCATTTGAACGGAAATAGTTACTCACTGATCGCGATCTGTACAGCCTACACTACAACTAAAACAAATATTACGTGGCATAATGTAAGTTTATAAGATTAATTTTAATTTCCTTTGCTTCCACTGTGTAATATTACTGAGCCTATTATTTCAGCAGCATGTAACTGTGTCAGCCATTCAAACGTTGTAATATCGGTCTGAATCACGGATAACAGAAAAGAAAGGTATAAAAACCCTTGAAGATTTTTGATCAAATTTATATCGCGATGCATTAATGCCACTAAAATGGGATACAGTACATGTGTTAATATGCGTATGATTGAAATATTGTTCTTCTGGCTGCAAGTTTAGCGTAGTATGTGGTTAGGTTTAAATGCAACCTGGACCCGAATGGAATCGAAAACCTTTTGCTACAGCGCAAGGCACGAGGAATTTCATAGAATTTTATTTTATAACAATTCTATTTATTTAAGCATTTGCTGAGACATGAATTGTAAGAACACTGAAAGAAAAGTATGTATTTCGTTAAACTTGGCTTATTAATTATCTGTTTTTTACTTAAATCATTACATGGTTTAAATGAAAGAAGTTCCAGATTGATCACTATATATGTGGCCCAAACTACAATTAAATATTACGTGGCATAGTGTAAGTTGTTAAGATTTATTTTTAGCATCTTTCGTTTTCATTGGGATCATTATTTCAACCGATGTAAGCTGTCTCAGCAGATAAAATATCGATCTTCATCACAGGTAATGAGAAAGAAAGGCGTAAGAACCTGTGAAGATTTGGAATCAAGTTTATATCTTGATGCATGAAGACGCTGACATGCGATACAGGAATCTATTAATTCGCAAATGACTGAAGGTTTTTTTTTTTTTTTTGGGGGGGGGGGGTGAAATATTAGGCTGAAATTCAGCCTGGACCAAGTTGACAACAGAAGCTTTTTTTTCTACAGCACGACGGACGATAAATTACAATGAGCATTATTTTATAACAATTCTATTTAGTGGAACTGCAGAGAAATAAATTACCACAACACTCCGTTAAACCCGTCATTTTTTACGGGCTTTGGGGCTAGTATATTATAATTCGACAGCAGGTTTAGAAAGTCTCTGATAGTGCTCGGAGTCACTTCACCATAAGATGGCGACAATGATTGTGATCGCAGAAATATCGCATGATAGCACTTCGTTAACTCGACTATCCGAGAACATTTTTTTAAATTGGCTTCCTCCAATCGACCACCAACCACCTTTCGGAAAGTGGCTGCATATTCACCCAGGTGACCAGTGTGAATCATGAGAGGGGGAAGAAACTGAGTTCCTGACCGACGTCTCGCAGAGTCTGTCAGATCTGGCGTACTCAATCTGCTGGAGAAAAGACTGTGATGTCATCTGTCTACAATACGTGAAACTTTGTGTACTCTGTTTGATAATTTAGTTTTTTATTGTAAAATGTGTAGTTTATGAGGCGTAGATTTGCAACCGTCAGAGCATTCACTATATGATTGCGGGAAACCACCTAAACATGCAACCAGAACGACTGTTACCCTGGGGCGTGCCCGGTCCCGTTCTACCTCCCCGATCCAGTGTGCACTGAACCACATGGGCGGATATATATATGATATTCTATTTATAATTTTGTGTTTGCGTTTAATTAATAGGTGCTTGATATTTTTAACTGAGTTTGGTAATTATGTGCTTTTGATGGACTGGAGTCTACTTTGATCACACCTGGGATAGCAAAACATCAAATAATCTTAGAATTTCATATTTAGTGAATCTTTAAAAAATTTAATTGATTCAGTTTTTAGTTGGTAGAAGCCTGTACGATGAATAATTTTTTGTTTAAAAAAATCTTGATTCTAAATTATTATTTATTTATTTCATACAAACGGATTTTCAGACGTTTTCCTATTTTCTTTATACAATTTCTAAGAAGTTTACTTTTCTCAGCACAGTTTTTAGATTTATTTATTTATTTCTCGTGTCCAGGACATAACAAGTTGAAAAAACAAATAACATTAATTAATTAATATTAAACTATAAACACAATTATATAGAATGTGACCAGAATTCCGCAATCTTGATGGCCTTCTCGTTTGCGCTGTAAAGGTCGTCGATATTGCAGGTTTCAGGGAGATTCCTGCATATCAGAAGATGTTGTGGGTTCTGAAGCTGACCACATTCACATAGATCGTTGTCATTAGTGTACCCCCATTTTTTAATATTATATTTACATCGGGATATGTTAAAGTATAATTTAAATAGAAACACACACGGGGTAGAACTAAGACGCCTTTTAGTGGGTTAAGAAAGGTGAGTTAATAACTTTATTTCAGGCAACATATACTATCATCTATCCTTTATGAAAATTGTTGGCCTTACAGTAAGAAACTACTGGGTCTGCGATATTTTTTTGTGAGACTATCATTTCTACATTAAATACTAGTGCCCTAGCAAGGATAGATCATAATCTGACTATTTCAATCATAAATTGAAACTGATCTCATCTTGTCATCGGATACAAAAAGTGCATCAAGCTGTAAGTAATGTTTCCATACGTCTCTCTGCGATTTGATTAATTTCGTGATGTGTTATAGTAGACTAGGGATGACATGTATGTTAACTGTCCGCAGAATATATTTAAGGGGTAAAATAGAAGCCAAACGTTGGACATATGGACCAATTTTCTTTTATGTTGGAAAAATAAACTCAATCCTCTCGGAACATATAATACCAAGGGATTCCTCGTGAGAAGCATAAAGCATACAATTTTTTCAACCTAGATCCTAAGTTTTGTGAACCTCCTATTACCTTAAAACTTCCCAACAAAAATTTGTAAATGTTAACAGAAAAATGCGAAAAAAATTGTATGTTACACACTGGATCAGTTAAAATTTAAAGGTCTTCTCCTCGCTTTGTAAATATGAAATTTAGGACTACATATCGATTTAGCAAGTACCACAGACCTTATTTTGTGATATGTTAAAGTATATTTAAATGTGGGTTTGATTGTATTCATTTACAGAAAACCAACTTCAGAGGGTTAAATAAGTCCCCAGTCTAGAGCTGTAAAATAAAAAAAATCTGCTGTTTCATACAGAAATAGGAACTGAATTTTGCGAAACAAACTACAAAATTGTTCAAATCATAGTGTATTAAAAAGATAGGCAAATCATTCAATTTTCATCAAACCATCTCTTCTTTCTAAAGTTTCCAATATACAAACCTTAAATATTAACAAAAAATTATATTTAACAGTAATTACTTCACACACACCCATACTACAGAGAGATTATTCAACTTGCTCCTGCGTTAGTGATATTATGCGTTTACACATTCTCCAAAATAAAAGATATGTTACAATTAATGTGACCGCTGAAATGGCAGAACTCTATCGATTATGACAGATGCTGCCGTTAACTATTTCCGTAAGCCAACAGACAGGCATCTTTTAACAATAATACAACTATTATTCAGTAAATATTTAGAAGAGGGATTCTCATAAATTTTTAAACTAAATGTTAGAATACTGCGTAAATTATCGTGTGTAGAGCTACTGTTGACTTAGCTGTAAGGTCCTTTACTGAAGGAACGAATAATGGGTAAGATTATTTTCACAAGAACTTAACGTTTTCTACATTTATGACAAAATCTTCTTTATATTTGTGATGTTCCCGATAAACTCTTCCATGGTTCAAAACCATACATCCTATTTAAGATTATTTGCTTAGATTAAGCGCGACAAAGGCGGAAAACTCGCCTAACCAACAATCTGTCGTTCAGATGGAATAAGTCGAGTGTGGTGGGTGAACGGTAATGCTCTGGCCTTTCTTTCGAAAGACCGTGGGTTAGAATCGCCGTCGAGACATCCAGATTTTGGTGTTCAATGGTTTCCCCAAATCAGACCAGGTGAATAGGGGATGGTTCCTTCATAATTACACGGCCGAATTCATTTCCCGCCTCTAATGACCACAAAGTCAACATTGCATAAAACCATAATAAAAAAAAGATAAAAGACCTTCTATATTGACCCTATAATCAAGTAATTTCATGACGAAAAATTTTAATCTCCTTCCTGCTTCTTTTAGACATTGCATGGTTATTTTTTTTCGATATTTCGAATTAACTATAAAATTATCTCATCATCGCTTCTTTAGTATCGCATATTCTTCTCATTCCGGATGATAATTAGTCTCGCAACGCTTTAATTACACTGTTTACATTTTTTTTGCTGTCGTCAGTCTTTAGACTGGTTTGATGCAATCCTCCATCCCTTCCTATCCTGTGCTAACCTCTTCATTTCTACATACCCCTTACAGCCCACGTCCTCAATTATCTGCTTCATATATTCTAGTCTCTGTCTTCCTCTACAGTTCTTACCTTCGACTGTTCCCTCCACTAACAAATTAACCAATCCCGCATGTTTCAAAATATGACCTACCAACCAGTCTCTTCTTCCTGTAAGCTTCTTCCATAAACTTCTTTTCTCACCCATCATTTCCAAAACTCGTTCATTTCTTACTTTGTCAGTCCACCTAATTTTCAGCATTCTTCTGTAGAACCACATTTCAAATGCTTCAATTTTCTTTCTTTCCGGAATTCCTAAAGTCCATGTTTCGCTACCGTAAAGTGCTGTGCTCCACACACAGAGTTTTAAAAAGTTCTTTCTAATTCCTAGATCAATATTTGAAACTAAAAGGTTTCTCTTTTTCATGAAGGCTCTTTTTGCTAGTGCTATTCTGCTTTTAACATCATTCCTGCTTCGGCCATCGGATGTAATTTTGCTTCCCAGGTAACAGAACTCACTCACTTCTCCTATTGCATTCGATCCTATTTTTATATTTAATCTGCTAATATTGGTATCAGTTCTGCTACATTTCATCACTTTTGTCTTACTTTGATTTATATTCAGACCAAAATCTTCCTTCAGTATTTTGTTCATGCCATTCAGTAACATTTCAATATCCTCAGCCGTCTCTGCTAACAAGACAATATCATCAGCAAATCGTAGCATACTGATTTTTTCTCCCTGAAAACTTATGCCACATGGCAAATTTTCTTTGACTTTCTTCGTTGCTTCTTCTACATACAAGTTGAATATTAACGGGGATAGACTACAACCTTGTCTCACACTCTTTTTAACTGATGCATGTCTCTCGTGATTCTCTACTTTTATTACAGCCACTTGATTCTTATATAGTTTATAGAGTATTCTTCTATCTCTATACTTTAGACCTGACTTCTTTAAAATTTTGAACATCTTGTCCCACCTAACATTATCAAAACCTTTTTCTATATCAACAAATGCCATAAAAGTATCTTTGTTTTTCTTCATCCGCCCTTCAAGTATTAATCTTAAAGACATAATTGCTTCCCTTGTACCGCGATTTTTCCTAAACCCAAACTGATCTTCACCTACTGTCTCTTCTACTACCCTCTCCATCCTTCTGTATATTATTCTGGTCAGTAGTTTTGAAGCATGTGATGTTAGGCTAATGGTGCGATAATTCTCACATTTGTCAGCTTGTGCTTTCTTTGGAAGTGTGAAGATGATATTTTTATTAAAATCAGTTGGAATTTCTCCTGTTTCATAACTTTTTGATATCAGCTTGAATAATCTTTCGATTTCTTCCTCTCCTAGAGATTTAAGAAGTTCTACAGGGATCTCATCAATTCCAACTGCCTTATTTGCTTTCAAGTCATTCAGAGCTTTATTAAATTCTGTCCTCAAAACAGGATCTCCTAAGTCATCCATGTCGACATCGCCTACCTTTTCCAATACACTATTGTTCAAGTCTTCCCCAACATACAGTTTCTCAATGTATTCCTTCCATCTGTTAGCTCTATCTGCTGAGCTTAAAAGAGGTTTCCCATCGGCAGCTTTAATGTTCATACATCTTTTCTTCATTTCTCCAAAATTCTGTTTGATCTTTCTATATGCAACATCTACTTTTCCTGCGACCATTTCCTTTTCTACTTCTTCACACTTTTCTTGTAGCCATTTTTCTTTTGCTATTTTGCATTTCCTATTTATTTGATTTCTAAATTGCCTGTTTTGCTCATTTCCTGCTTCATACTGAGCATTTTTGTACCTGCTCCTCTGATCCATCAGCTGCAAAATTTCTTCTGTGATCCAAGGTTTTCGGGCAGCTTGTTCCCTAAAGCCTAATGTTTCTTTGCCAGCTTTCATTATTTCGGCCTTTAATGCATTCCATTCGTCCTCGGTTGAGCTCCTTTCACAGTTACTTCTTAGACCTAAGTCTATCATTTCTGCAAATTTTTCTCGTGTGTTAGAATGTTTCAGTTTATTCACTTCCAGTCTGTTCTGCTTATGCTGCTTCCTTATTCGCTTGAATTTCAGCCTGCACTTCATTACTATCAAATTATGGTCCGAGTCTATGTCTGCTCCCGGGTACGCTTTACAGTCTAGAACTTGATTCCTGAATCTCTGTTTGACCATGAAATAATCTAGCTGGTATCTGCCTGTATCACCAGGACGTTTCCAGGTGTATATTCTTCTTGCATGGTTCTTAAACAGTGTGTTCGCCACTACTAGCTTATATCTTTCACAAAATTCTAGCAACCTGCTTCCTCGCTCATTTCTTTCTCCTAGATTGGGGGACTATTTTACCTCGGGAATATTTTACCCAGGAAGAAGCCATCATGATATATGTAATTTGAGAGGATTACATGTCCTCGGGATACCCTTTGGGTCTTTAATGCAGTGGTTTCCGTTGCCTTCTGCATCCCCATGCCGTTGATCATTTCTGATTCATCCACCTTTAGGGGCCGTTTCCAACCCCAAGGGCAAGAGGGTGCCCTGAACTGTTTACATATGTTTACTAATTTTCTCTTTCCATTCAGTTTTCCTACTCCGTTCTTTAATGCTCCCTATTTTACACTTCCTTCATCTCTTTTCCCCTTCTGCATGTACAGCAATGTTTTCCTACCTCTTGTACACCTCTTCCACCCTACTTGCCTCTTGTAATATTTTGGTTTAATCTTTATTTGTCAATAACAGTCATGTATCAAATGTATACATTTTCAATTTATCAACAGATTCTATATTACTAGTTGAAATAACACGCCAATGCAACTGTTTAGATTCTATATATTTGCTTTCGTTTCGAATTGGGAATTCATACATAATCTCAGTCAAGAAATTTTTGGTCTGGGGCTGTGAGAGTTGGATGAACTTCTTTATGTGGTTCTTGCATGGAGACCTTGGGCAATCCGTTACCCGTACGGAGGACTATAGTCTCAGGGATTCGATGAAGATTTCTCGAAATCACGTCAATAACACCTCATTCCACTCACAAGAGGCAATCGAACCAAGGTATAATGGGCCGGCGAACATGTCTGCTCGCACCAACACTGCTTGGTATAGAGTCTTAGGATTAACCCCAAATTGCAGGGTCTGCTTTACTGGACTACTTCTGCAAGTGACGCATTGACTAGTTGCATGTCCTCCCACAAAGTATCCAGACAGCGCTTCCAGTGTCTCAGAGTGGCTTTACGATAGTTAAGGAGCGAAGAATTTGGACATTTGCTATCGGCTGGCGTTCTGAAAAACAGATCCGGCATATATCTAAAGGGAGACTCATTCATCATTATTCAGGAATCCGATCTAGATGCTGCTTTTTAGCTGACATGAAAGAAAGGCCTCACAACTCCGATAGTGAATAATGCAGTGTAATCGTCCCACCACGCCTGTCCAGCTTTTGAGAAATATGAATTATGTGTGATCTTGTAAAACACGGTGTTATGTAGAAGGGATGGATCACCGAAAATTTAAGATTACTTAAAGTCTAATCTAACGAAGCAATTAAGTGAGAGCGAGTAGAGAACTTTAAGGTAGTTTTAAGTATAAATTGTTTAATGTACGTTCTGGCCTCGCATTCGGGAGTATGCCAGTTTGAATCCCCGTCCGGGAATCCAGATTTGGGTTTTCCATGGTTTCTCAAATCACTCCAGGCAAATGCCGGGATGCTTCCTTCAAAAGGCCATGGCCGATTTCTTCCCATTCCTTACCCCCCATCCTTTCCCGTCTCTAAAGACCTGTTAAGAGACGTTAAGCAGTTAAAAAAAATGTATTTTGGAATATTTCGAGTGGGAACTAACCTATCAATACCAACAAAAAAATATAGATACAAACTTGATAAAACAAAATCTTGACGGTTTGGAGAACGGGCTGGGTTAATGTGTCTGGTATGCGGGCACGAAAGTCCATAAGGCAGAGATGATATATCAGAGGCTCTCAGAGCCAGTAATTAAGATTGGTATCACCGTCTACAGTTTAGTCGAATAAGAAAGTGAGCATTGGCAGCCGAACTCGGTATACCATTAGTCAAGAAAGAGTATAAAACATCCCGAACTTAAGCTCACTTTACAATCTACACGGAGCGTTGATCAGCGATACAAGACAGTATGGACTAATTTGTCATATAGTCATCACTCAACAACAGCATACTTCAGGTTGATGCAGCGCACGAAGATTCCGTTACCAGTAAAATAAATTGTTTGTAATTGGTCTTTTTGTATTCAAATTCATTGTTTAAATAAATCAGTTTGTTTTCTTACATTGAATGTGAAATAAATAACATTCGCTAGCCTATTTGTTTACAACCAAATAATAATTAAAATTGTTAACCGCTCAGCTGTTATGGTTAATTGTTATTTTCAGAAGCTGTTTCTTGCGTTTACCTTTGAGCATTAGAAGCGGAAGTTAGTATACCAGAAAAAGCAACTAAGTTGTGTGTCGCTGCAAAATACATAAACTATTAGACATAATATTGTTCTAATTGCCTTTGTTGCATTCTGTTACATTAGTTTATCGTCAACATCAGTTTAATTTCAAAGACATTTTAAATCCATGTCTATGTTATTATAAATCTGTAAGAAAACTGCGCGTGTCTCATTATTTGAACGGGAACTGCGGAAAAACTACCTCAGTAATTTGGATGGTGTTTTCAAATTTGTAGAGCTGATGGTACGAATTAAAATCTGCGGAAATAGCTTGAGACTTATATGTACCGAGGGACGGAGGAAATAATTAAATACATTTCTGGACAGAGCATTATGGGCCACGGATCACACTGTAATTGATATGTTCATTCCTTGAAAAACTGACACACAACTTAAGTTAGGATTAAGTTTAATGTTTTGACTTCGAATATTTAGTCTTCCAGCTTTTCTGAATTCAGTATAAAAAAAAGGAATACCTCAATTAGCATTACTGACATTTAATTTACGGCAAAAATAATGCGTTTGACAAGTTTGACAAAAGATGAATATACTGATCTCTTGATTCTTTAATCTTTGGTTATATTTTTAAGATTTTATGAATTTTAATTGACTAATTGGAATTCGTTACCCAAACCATTAAATAATGTATTAAATCTTCAATAAGAATAACTGAATTGTAATATTTATGGTAAGTAATTTTCTGCTTAATATCGATGGTAAAGGTTTTTCACAAATTCGCGTAGCCGCAATTTGATAATGAATAGTGATAAACAATTCGAAAATAAATAATGGAATCTCGCATTGATTACCGGTAGGTATCAATATATCGTGAGTCAAAAATCAATTGTATGTATAGTTCTTTGTGCCTTTGCGACGTTATTAATCGTTTCAAGGCCACATTTAAAATTAACGACAATCGCTAGGAACAAAAGAAGAATAAAGTTACATTGCAACACAGTCAGTGTTTTTGTTCTCTTGCAGTTCAAACTGAAGTTGTATTATGGAATTAATTGTTATAATTTGTGCCATGCATACTTTGAATCCTGAAATAGACAATGTTGTCATTACCAACAATGTATTTAGCGATGAGTTTAATGTGTTAGGTGTATCTGCATCGTTTGATTTGAAAACGGCAATATCAGTACAGATTGTGGCTAGGTCGAAATGCAGCCTGGACCAGAATGTTCTTGCAACAACGTAAGACATGAGAAATTGAGTTATTGTTAGTAATTAATAAGCTGTTTTAATGAGTGCCACGAAGACGTATACTCCCGAAAACAAAACTAAAACAGAAGAAAAACAAAAAAAAAAACCACTGTGCATGTCCAACCAATATTTCCGTGTTTCTTTGGCGATTTGTTTTTTTTTATTTTCTAGTTTAGGCCATATTTCAACCTAACCACTTCAGTTCTGGGTACGCATAGAAGTTATTAAGCAAGAAATACATCTTATTATCCACGACATAAGAATGTATAATATGGTTTCACGAAAACTTACCAGTGATTTACGATTCGTTGTTGCAAATGCTATCGTTGAAGATAATTTTAGAAATAGCCGTCGACTGTTCTGTCAACACTATCGCATACGGTATCTTTCGTATTGCCGTATGTCTGAGATACATTGCTTTTTGCTTTAATATGAACTTTTTATCATCAGAAAATGTGTTCCAAGTTTCTGACCAGAAGGACTGATTCTCGGTACGGCCTTAATGGACCGTTACCGATAATCAGGGGCGGCCCTAGGGCGGTGCGAGCGGTGCGACCGTACCGGGCGCCGTCATATGGCGGGCGCCGAAAATGCAGCGAAAGATCGTCTGCGCAAACAATAAATTCTATAATAACCCAGTTTTCTGTTCACATATTATATTAACATAATAATCATCCAGAAGAGTTTATAAACGTAAGAGTTTCAGCTTAATGCATAGTCAAATGTTCTCATAGAATTCGAGTCAACTCGAGTTACTCTAATCAAGAAAATGACAACTCGTCCCATAATTACTCTCTCCGGTGCCGCGCCGCGCCTCCCGCATCTGTTTCCTGCCTTTTCGGCTCTACTCTTGGAGTTCTCGTGTGGGTGCATGTGCCTGGGGCAAAATTCAACCTACTAACCCATTTCTGCCATGTTGGACCTTAGGTGATTGCAATTAATGCTGGTATCATAAATATTTACAAAGCATAATGTGTCGTTTACAGATAAGTCGCTACCTATAAGAAAACCTGCCTGATGCACAATACTTAAAAAGAAAAGAAAACCAATGCGAAGCTGAGAAGGATTCAAAATTGTTTAGAGTTTATAAGTCATCTGAATCGTCGGCCCCGGGACTACGTCAACATGTGACGGAAGACAACTTATTTAATAAAAGTTCTTTAGGCGAGGCCCATGATAAAGAGCAGCATGTATTTAGCAATGGTTTGAGCGTCGTCTGCAGTTCAAAATATTACAGAATGGGGTGTCAAAGACATACCACCACTGTCGCCTTTTCAAAGTACAAATTATGATGATATTTCAAAATGGTCAGTCTTTGACACTGCGGCTAGAGAGGAAATATTTATCAGCTCAATGAAAAAATCTAAGAAACAAATCATCGACGTCATTTTTCGAATACGCATTTTTAAAGAGTATTGCCAAATGGAGAAACTTATAAAAAAAGATGGCTTGTTTACTCTAAATCTGCAGATAAAGTAATTAGTTTTTACTGTTGTTTATTCAACAGAAGGTCTCACTCTTATTTGGGAAAAATGAGGATTTGATGAATGGAGCTACTTGTCAGAGCGTCTCAAAACTCACGAAACTGCAACATTGATTAGATTAAAAAAAATGAGTGTAACATACAAGCATTTGCAAAAAAAATCACAGTGGTTTGCTATCCTCGAATGAATGATGCCCAAAGTATTCTTTTTAACATGCAATATTTTTTTGTTCAGAGGAAGCTTTGTATCTAAAACACTAAATACTTCTAATAATGGTAACTTCCTGGGTATATTACCCTGTAATGGTGGAGCATCTCCGCCGTATTACTAATGAGAGTAATGTCTATTATTTTGGCAAATGTATTCAAAACGAATAAAGTTCATAATAAAATTTTGACTGTGGTTAAGTCATCTAAATACTTTTCCATCATACTGAATTAAACTCCTAATGTCTGTTACGACGAACAATTATATTATATTATATTATATTTGACACTAATGTAGACGAAGTCCAAGTGCACGAGTGTTTTGATGTTTGCAAGCCAGTAAGTGACTTTTTGAGAGCTGGTAACTGGACTCACTGACCTATTTATCGATATCTTCGAGCATTTTTAATCCATGTAGCTGTCATTAAATTAGGTAATAGCAGGTGCCGCCGAAACATCAGTTAAATCGGTTTACTTGTCCGGATTTCTTTAAAGAATATTTGTTCTATTCTCTCGATCAACATAGCGATGGGAAGTGGTATCCAAGCACTTGGAAGAAACATCACCAAAAAACATTTGCGAAATTCGTTTGGAAACTAGAGTTTCTAGCCTCGCTGCAGTTCGTTAACACACTCTTCAGTTCGTGACGCCCCATCTGAAAACGAATTATTCAGTTGAAGCAACAGAAGCTTGTCTCCGGGCAAGATCACGTAGCAATTTGTGTTCATAGTTACAATGGTGAGTTGGTTTAATACATTGTTTTAAGTAAATATCGTAAGCAAGGTTAAGCAGACTGAAAGTTGATTTATGAAATGCTTCACAATTGCTGGAAAACAGCTCGGAATTTGACGAAGAGTGCCGGATTTATTCTTCCGTTCTCATAACAGCTAAAGAAATTACTTCTCAGACTGGGACATATCCTATCAGATCCCCAAGAAAATAGAGATTTTTTTACTACGAGGCCGTAGATGAGATAGCAACAGATCCAGAAGAATTGTTTACAATGAACGTGTTTCAGCCTATGATTGATAAAATTGTGACTGCGTTGGTCACTAATTTTACACAACTGTGCAAATTTAATGATACAGTATAGCTCTTACACATTATCAAAACCATTCCTGAAAAGTGTTGTGCAGATTTAGAATAAGTTTAACTTAAGGTGAACAATGTGAGTTGGTTGAGAAACTTTCTAGCTGAAACTAATGTTGATGAGGCCTGAATCAGGAGAACCAATAAAAGTTCAACTTATGAAAGAAAATGGTTGGCAGGATATGTTCCCGAATGTGTGGACAGAACTTCGAATTTTGCTAACCATAGTCTATATCTGTAACTGTCGCTAAAGGAGAAGTAAATTAAAACTTATCAAAACATATTTACAGTAAACTTAGACTCATGATAGACTGTCAGATCTCGCAATTTTATCAATAGAAAATAATATTGCCTAAGAGCAAAAGCGAGGAAGGTGATCTAGGACTTGTATTTATGACTTTATTTCCTCATTTGTTTATTTTAAAAACAACTTATTAAAAACTAATTTGACGTATACGTGATGTGAGCATTGTGTACTCCATAGTACCTTAAGTAAACCTTTCAAACATATAATGTTTCTTTTTACTGTTGTTATTTCTCATTCATACCGATGCTATCCTATACTAATTTATCTGATGTTTGAGTTATTATTAAGATATAAAGACTATCTTCTGCCCGCGGCTTTGCTCGAATGAAATTCATAACGCATTCATACAGGTATTCGTATTCGAACCTCACGGGAACAAATTTTTCGATCGGAATAAAATTAGAGAGCCAATACATTATTCCAAATTTTAGACCTAAGCCGTTCTGTGTTTCGACGTGAAACAGTGACAAACTTCTACATTTATAATATTAGTAGGATGTAAAAAAATGTAAGTTATTTTCAGTATGTTTGTGTCGACACCTTAATCAGGAATAAGCGATTGCTTATTTGGGGCGCCACAATGAGATCTCGCACCACCTGAAAAACTTGCTAGGGCCGCCACTGCCGATAATGTTTGGTGAAGCTTTAATTTCTTATATTTAATGTATTATATCGTATTAAAATATAAGTGCAACAAAAAAACTTTAGAACAATTGTATGAAAACCTAATATATGGTTAATAATTAAATGAAAAGAAAATTTTAAAATGAACTTTTTGTTTTGTTTCTCCAAGTTAATATTTTGAACTAAAATAAAGAAAAGGTAGAGCATTTCTATACACGCCAAGACCCGCGCGTGCGAAGCAGCGGGTAAATGGTAGTGTTGTCATAAATGTTTATTATGGCCTTAAGTAACCAGATCGATATGTCTAGTAATAGCTTATAGTAAAACACTTTTGCGGTAAGTTCAAGACCCACAAAAAATGCGAATATATCCTTCCGTTTTCGGGGGTCAACAATGGAGAGGGCTGAGAAACTGCCGATATAAACGATGAAATACGCGCCAGTGAGTTAGCGAGAGGAATATTATATCGGTATTTACGTATTTTCATAACTACAGTGTTGATTTACGCGTCGCATAGCCGCCATAAATCGGTGTGTATGGGTATTTCAGAAAGCAGACGAATGGTTAATGGACGAGGAAAGCCGTGGCGCCGAGCTCGGAGGAGTAACATTTCAATTTCACGCAACACGCGGCCGGCTAACAGCGAATGCGGAACAAGGTGGGAGGTTCCCCCCACCCCGCACCCCGCCAGGCCAATGAATACTTTATGCGGACGTCTCGGAGATCCCCGGGCTAAGCCGAGGCATAGCGAGTGCCGGCCTACTCTACCTCTTAACGCCAACGACCCGACAAGCTCTCTCTTGAGCTCCGGCGTGCTCCGATCTTCTGTTTGTGTTCCGGGCGCACTGAAAGCTATCGCCGGTCTTATCTGCTGTGTTAAAATGGAGATATGAGAACTGGTATTAACATTTAGTGGCACGATACGGTCGTTTAGTACACCGGAACGACATCTGACCCATCACTGTGATCTAGGTTTAGTGAAATTACGAGAGCGGCGCTGAATTCCCGATGAAGACGAGAATTTTTCCTATAAGCACCAAAAGCCTCTCCGAGTCCATTTAATCTAACGTAAAATCTTTACCGGCAGAGAAGGAAGTTTGTATTTCGAGGTAAAGTTGCCGAATCATTACGCAGATGAAACTCCATAATCTATACCTGTACGAGTTCCATGCACTTGCATCGAACGCTTTTATCGACTGGTGGCTGAGCGGTGACGCTCTGGCCTCGCGTTCTTGAGGACGCGGCTTCGAATCCCAGTCCGGCCTCCAAGATTTCGGTTCTACCTGGTTTCCCAGCATTACTCCAGGAAAATGCCGAGATGGTACCTTCAAGAGTTCATGGCGTAATTCCTTCCGTTTTCTTGCCACAAGACTTTCCAGCTTCTAATGACAACAACGTAGACGAGGCGTAAAGCGATAAACAAAACAAAATCTAAACAGAACAAGAAAACAAAGGAGTAGACAAATATAACTTTTATCTATTATGAAAAGAGGCTTCATATGCACAAAAAAAAAAAAAAAAAAAAAAAAAAAAAAAAAAAAAAAAAAAACTGTAAGCTAGCGTGTTGGTTACTAGTTGATACTATTATCATTGTAGTAACATGTGATTTTAAAGCTGAAGGTTTTTTTTCCTGGTGTTTATACGTCTTTATTATCTTGGCTGCTGACAAACAAAAATACCACCATACGATTTGAGATTTCAGTCTATAATGATTAATGATAGTGTAAATAATAAAGTTATGTCATGATTTGATCCTCTTTTTTTTAATACGCAGCGAAACTTATTACTATTCAATTTTTATGTCGCTGAATGATGGGAAATTGTCTTCACTAGAATCTGTCCAGTCGAATCCTCCATTTTTTCCGTTTTATTTCTAAATGGATTTTTTTTCAAAAGATTCCAGTTTGTCTCTCACATTGAGCTCAAAATCCAATGCTATTATAAAAATACCTTCCGCGTGAGAGCGCCAGTTAAGAACCAAGCAAACGCGAAGCCTTGCCGTCCTATATACCGGCACCGCTGGAACTAAATCCCTCTGCATGGTTTCGTGTAAGTGGCAGTACACTCGTATTTTCTTTTATTGCGAGAGATAATTCAGAAAACTTGATAACAGCAATGTCTATGAATGCTGCTTCCATTGCAGCTCCTTATACAGGGTATTACAAAAAGGTACGGCCAAACTTTCAGGAAACATTCCTCACACACAAACAAAGAAAATATGTTTTGTGGACATGTGTCCGGAAACGCTTACTTTCCATGTTAGAGCACATTTTATTACTTCTCTTCAAATCACATTAAACATGGAATGGAAATACACAGCAACAGAACGTACCAGCGTGACTTCAAACACTTTGTTACAGGAAATGTTCAAAATGTCCTCCGTTAGCGAGGATACATGCATGCTCCCTCCTTCGCATGGAATCCCTGATGCGCTGATGCAGCCCTGGAGAATGGCGTATTGTATCACAGCCGTCCACAATATGAGCTCTAACATGGAAAGTAAGCGTTTCCGGACACATGTCCACATAACATATTTTCTTTGTTTGTGTGTGAGGAATGTTTCCTAAAAAAGTTTGGCCGTACCTTTTTGTAACACCCTGTATATATTTTCAGGAAAATACGATTCATTCGATCAGCAAAGGATAAAGAAATTTTTTTATACCGAGTGGTGATTGTATCAAGTCAGACTCGGGGAAAGGGGATGCCATTTTCTGTATTTTTCGCAGCACTTGGTAACTAACGAACGGTATAATTCTGGCTTTGTGAGGCTAGGGTGAAATTGTGGTCTAGGTTTAACATCATGAGATTGCGAAGGAGTTGAAAATAACTACAAACAAACCCAATGTCGGTTTATACTCGCCAACATACAATAACAATAAAGGGTTAGAAAGAGCACCTACCCAGCAATCCATTCTACCGTCAATAGAGCTGTAGCAAACCGTGTGTATTCGTTACTGAGTATCGAAAACATCGCCTGACTCGAAGTACCGAAACGTTATTCACAAATTCATTTCGGTAATCATGTTTTTCGTATAGATGTCAGTTTGATTCGATAAACGAACGAAAACAATGTATCATGCGGGAGCTGGAACGGTTCGCCCAGCGATTGAATGAACAGGTGAATGTTTTGAAATTAGTTGATTTAAGTATGCTGCGATTCTGATATTAGGTATTATTCTTAATTATTTAATATTCAATGCAGTAAATGAA
>JARYHS010008074.1:144004879-144022083 GCA_031002005.1 Vandiemenella viatica
ATTAATTAAATCAATTAAAATCAATTAAAATCAATTAACATTAATTAAAATCAATTAAGGACCCCACGCAATTCAATAAAATTAATTAAAAACTGGCAACAAACACAGGTTTACACACTACTCGCGAGAAGCATAGCTTGAGCAAGCGACGTAACATTACAGACTAACCACACAATACGTCTCTCTGTCACTATTCGATAATAAGTTCTCAATATTTCGTGGGTACCACGTTGATCATACCGAAAACAAATGTACTGTGCCCTCCCTACAGATTTTCTTGTGAAATTCCGTCAATATTGGTATAGGCATAGTCAAACGTAACAAAAGACTTACTTCCGCATTTATAGTATTACTACTGCAGATCACACACACACTGACTGCGAATCACCCCTGAGGGATCAATATAACGTAAAAAGTGTAGACCTACGGCATTGCAAGACTACCTATGATTTGTCTCGCATTGCACCCCTAATTTGTGATTTCTACAGTTTAACATACAATCCGAATAACCTGCGGCCCAGGCCTGACTCTTACGATCAAAAACAATTTTTAAAAATCTAAGCATCCATGAAGATTTGAACCGGAGACCACGAACCAAAGATTAGTAAGCAAGCGCTTTAATCACTGAGCTAACTGACACGGAAAAATAATTCACTGACCCCCATATCGAACGCGTCTGTCTATCGCCGTTCAGTAATTTTTCGAAATTATAAGACAACATATATTATTTATACAGATAATTTGTCAACCAAATGTAGACAGTATTTTTCTCCTTGTTTCAAAGGATAAGTGTGCAAAGTTTTCATCGATATCGGAAGAAAACTGTGGATTTGTATGAAGCACAAACAAACTAACAAACAAAACAAACATGCATACATTCATCTTATATATATATAGATGGCATGACCCTGTTTACTTGGATAGTTGTAGAATACAAAGAGAATTATTTTTTAGCGTGACATTTGTATAATACCAGTTACACAGCAAGTATCTTTTCGCAAAACATTTTTATAAACATTCGTCGTATCTAAGATATAAAAATACCCCCTTGAGCTAAGAGACCAAATTTCAGATTCCCACCCCCACTAATTCCGAGTCTGTCGTATCACAACCTAATCTATACTTATAACAAGCGACTCTAAGTCATCTGTGACGTCACGGCGTCACTCTATGACGTTCTACGTAATACATGTTATTTAATAACATTTCTAAGCATCCGCAAATAAATTAACTGACAGAACATTGAAATAAAAGTATGTATTCAAATTCATTGTTTAAATAAATCAGTTTGTTTTCTTACATTGAATGTGAAATAAATAACATTCACTAGACTATTTGTTTACAATTAAATAATAATTAAAATTGTTTACCACTCAGCTGTTATGGTTAATTGTTATTTTCAGAAGCTGCTTCTTGCGTTTACCTTTGAGCATTAGAAGCGGAAGTTAGTATACCAGAAAAAGCAACTAAGTTATGTGTCGCTGCAAAATACATAAACTATTAGACATAATATTGTTCTAATTGCCTTTGTTGCATTAGTTTATCGTCAACATCAGTTTAATTTCAAAGACATTTTAAATCAATGTTATTATAAATCTGTAACAAAACTGCGCGTGTCTCATTATTTGAACGGGAACTGCGGAAAAACTACCTCAGTAATTTGGATGGTGTTTTCAAATTTGTAGAGCTGATGGTACTAATTAAAATCTGCGGAAATAGCTTGAATGACTTATATGTACCGAGGGACGGAGGAAATAATTAAATACATTTCTGGACAGAGCATTATGGGCCACGGATCACACTGTAATTGATATGTTAATTCCTTGCACAAAAACTGATACACAACTTAAGTTAGGATTAAGTTTAATGTTTTGACTTCGAATATTTAGTCTTCCAGCTTTTCTGAATACAGTAATAAAAAAAGGAATACCTCAATTAGCATTACTAATATTTAATTTACGGCAAAAATAATGCGTTTGACAAAAGATGAATATACTGATCTCTTGTTCTCTAATCTTTGGTTATATTTTTTCCGATTTTATGAATTTTAATTGACTAATTGGAATTCGTTACCCAAATCACTGCATAATGTATTAAATCTTCAATTAGAGTAACTGAATTGTAATATTTACGGTAAATAATTTTCTGCTAAATATCGATGGTAAAGGTTTTTCACAAATTCGCGTAGCCGCAATTTGATAATGAATAGCGATAAACAATTCGAAAATAAAGAATAGAATCTCGCATTGATTACCGGTAGGTATCAATATATGGTGAGTCAAAAATCAATTGTATCTATAGTTCTTTGTGCCTTCGCGACGTTATTAATCGTTTCCAGGCCGCATTTAAAATTAACGACAAGCGCTAGGAACAAAAGAAGAATAAAATTACATTGCAACACAGTCAGTGTATTATTGCGCGTGTTTTAGTCCTCTTGCAGTTCAAACTGAAGTTGTATTATGAAATTAATTGTTGTAATTTGTGCCACGCATACTTTGAATCCTGAAATTCCGCCGGGAAAACTTACGATTACACATCAGTCACCTCTACGGGGAGGGAATGCTAAAGCAAGTCAAGAAGCTTGATAAGCTCCGAAACAGGAAACAACGCCTGCTGAGCGCACTTACCTTTCTGAAGAGATGCCGTGACAACTACATAGTACCAACTTTTTGCCAAGGTTGTTCATCACATCCAGACACCTGCTGCGAACACCCGAGAAATCTTCAAACATCAGATCCGCCGGGAAAACTTACGATTACACAATGTTGTCATTACCAACAATGTATTTAGCTACGAGTTAATGTGTTAGGTGTATCTGCATCATTTTATTTTAAAACGGCAATATCAGTATAGATTGTGGCTATGTCGAAATGCAGCCTGAACCAGACTGTTCTTGCAACAACGTAAGACATGAGAAATTCAATTATTGTTAGTAATTAATAAGCTGTTTTAATGAGTTCTATGAAGTCGTATACTCCCGAAAACAAAACAAAAAACAAAAAAACCACTGTGCATGTCCAACCAACATTTCCGTGTTTCTTTGGCGATTTTTTTTTTTTTTTTTTTTTTGGTTTAGGCCATATTTCAACCTAACCACTTCAGTTCTGGGTACGCATAGAAGTTATTAAGCAAGAAATACATCTTATTAACCATGACATAAGAATATATAATATGGTTTCACGAAAATTTGCCAGTAATTTAAGATTCGTTGTTGCAAATGCTATCGTTGAAGATAATTTTAGAAATAGCCGTCGACTGTTCTGTCAACATACTGTACTATCGCATACGGTATCTTTCGTATTGCCTTATGTCTAAGAACATTCCGTTTTGCTTTAATATGAACTTTTTATGCTCAGTAGAATATGTTCCAAGTTTCTGACCAAAAGGACATCTGATTCTTGGTACTACCTTATTGGACCTTTAACTGGAATGTTTGATGGAGCTTTAATTTCTTATATTTCATGTATTATATCGTTTTAAAATATAAGTACAACAAAAGAAACTTTCGAACAATAGTATGAAAATCTAATCTAAGGTAATAATTAAAAGAAAATCTTAAAATTAAATTTATATTTTTTATTTCTCCAAGTTAATATTTAGTACTAAAATAAAGAAAGGTAGAGCATTTCTATACACGCCAAGACCAGCGCGTGCGAAGCAGCGGGTAAATGCTAGTGTTGTCATAAATGTTTATTATGGCCTTAAGTAACCAGATCGATATGTCTAGTAACAGCTTATAGTAAAACACTTTTGCGGTAAGTTCAAGACCCACAAAAATGTGAATATATCCTTCCGTTTTCGGGGGTCAACAATGGAGAGGGCTGAGAAACTGCCGATATAAACGATGAAATACGCGCCAGCGAGTTAGCGAGAGGAATATTATATCGGTATTTACGTATTTTTATAACTACAGTGTTGATTTACGCGTCGCATAGCCGCCATAAATCGGTCTGTATGGGTATTTCAGAAAGCAGACGAATGGTTTATGGACGAGGAAAGCCGTGGCGCCGAGCTCGGAGGAGTAACATTTCAATTTCACGCAACACGCGGCCGGCTAACAGCGAATGCGGAACAAGGTGGGAGGTTCCCCCGACCCCGCACCCCGCCAGGCCAATGAATACTTTATGCGGACGTCTCGGAGAGCCCGGGGCTAAGCCCAGGCATAGCGAGTGCCGGCCTATCCTCCCTCTTAACGCCAACGACCCGACAAGCTCTCTCTTGAGCTCCGGCGTGCTCCGATCTTCTGTTTGTGTTCCGGGCGCACTGAAAGCTATCGCCGGTCTTATCTGCTGTGTTAAAATGGAGATATGAGAACTGGTATTAACATTCAGTGGCACGATACGGTCGTTTAGTACACCGAAACGAGATCTGACCCATCACTGTAATCTAGGTTTAGTGAAATTACGAGAGCGGCGCTGAATTTCCGATGAAGACGAGAATTTTTCCTATAAGCACCAAAAGCCTCTCCGAGTCCATTTAATCTAACGTAAAACCTTTACCGGCAGAAAAGGAAGTTTGCATTTCGAGGTAAAGTTGCCGATTCATTACGCAGACGAAACTCCATAATCTATACCTGTCGAGTTCCATGCACTTGCATCGAGCGCTTTTATCGAGTGGTGGCTGAGCGGTGACTCTCTGGCCTCGCGTCTTTGAGGACGCGGCTTCGAATCCCAGTCCGGCCTCCCAGATTTCGGTTCTACCTGGTTTCCCAGGATTATTCCAGGGAAATGCCGAGATGGTACCTTCAAAAGGCCATGGCTTAATTCCTTCCGTTTTCTTGCCAGAAGACTTTTCCGATCCTAATGACAACGACGTAGACGAGGCGTAAAGCCATAAACAAAACAAAATCTAATCGGAACAAGAAAACAAAGGAGTAGACAAATATAACTTTTATCTATTATGAAAAGAGGCTTCCAACCACAAAAAAAAACTGTAAGCTAGCGTGTTGGTTAGTGGTTAATACTGTTATCATTGTAGTAACATGTGATTTTAAAGCTGATGGTTTTTTTCCTGGCATTTATACGTCTTTATTATCTTGGCTGCTGACAAGCTAAAATACCACGATATGATTTGAGATTTCAGTCTATAATGATTAATGATAGTGTAAATAATAAAGTTATGTCATGATTTGATCCTCTTTTCTTTAATACGCAGCGAAACTCATTACTATTCATTTTTATGTCGCTGAATGATGGGAAATTGTCATCACTACAATCTGTCCAGTCGAATCGTCCATTTTTTCCGTTTTATTTCTAAATGGACTTTTTTTCAAAAGATTCCAGTTTGTCTCTCACATTCAGCTGAAAATCCAATGCTATTATAAAAATACCTTCCGCGTGAGAGCGCCAGTTAAGAACCAAGCAAACGCGAAGCCTTGGCGTCCCATATACCGGCACCGCTGGAACTAAATCCCTCTCCATGGTTTCGTGTAAGTGGCAGTATACTCGTTATATTTTCTTTTATTGCGAGAGATAATTCAGAAAACTTGATAACAGCAATGTCTATGAATGCTGCTTCCATTGCAGCTCCTTATACAGGGTGTTACAAAAAGGTACGGCCAAACTTTCAGGAAACATTCCTCACACACAAACAAAGAAAATATGTTATGTGGACATGTGTCCGGAAAAGCTTACTTTCCATGTTAGAGCTCATTTTATTACTTCTCTTCAAATCACATTAAACATGGAATGGAAACAAACAGCAACAGAACGTACCAGCGTGACTTCAAACACTTTGTTACAGGAAATGTTCAAAATGTCCTCCGTTAGCGAGGATACATGCATCCACCCTCCTTCGCATGGAATCCCTGATGCGCTGATGCAGCCCTGGAGAATGGCGTATTGTATCACAGCCGTCCACAATATGAGCTCTAACGTGGAAAGTAAGCGTTTCCGGACACATGTCCACATAACATATTTTCTTTGTTTGTGTGTGAGGAATGTTTCCTGAAAGTTTGGCCGTACCTTTTTGTAACACCCTGTATATATTTTCAGGAAAATACGATTCATTCGATCAGGAAAGGATAAAGAAATTTTTTTATACCGAGTGGTGATCGTATCAAGTCAGACTCGGGGAAAGGGGATACCATGCCATTTTCGGTATTTTTCGCAGCACTTGGTAACTAACGAACGGTATAATTCTGGCTTTGTGATGCTAGGGTGAAATTGTGGTCTAGGATTAACATCATGTGGTTGCGATGGAGTTGAAAATAACTACAAACAAACCCAATGTCGGTTTATACTCGCCAACATACAATAACAATAAAGGGTTAGAAAGAGCACCTTACCAGCAATCCATTCTACCGTCAATAGAGCTATAGCAAACCGTGTGTATTCGTTACTGAGTATCGAAAACATCGCCTGACTCGAAGTACCGAAACGTTATTCACAAATTCATTTCGGTAATCATGTTTGTCGTATAGATGTCAGTTTGATTCGATAAACGAACGAAAACTACGTATCATGCGGCAGCTGGAACAGTTCGCCCAGCGATTGAATGAACAGGTGACTGTTTTGAAATTAGTTGATTTAAGTGTGCTGCGATTCTGATATTAGGTATTATTCTTAATTATTTAATATTCAATGCAGTAAATGAAGTTTACATTCAGTAGATATCAGAAAGATCTATGTGGTAATAACTTTAATTTTGATCAAACGAATACTTTACCTAAACTTACTTTACTAAACGAACAATTTACTTAAACTAACGAAGTCATCCCGTACGCGACGCGACTCGATGCGATGCTTTATGCTAGTGCTCCATTGTACCAAAAGTAACGAAAGTAACGATATGATAGTAACGAGTACTGATTGGTTTAGTAACGAGTACATACGGGTACACAATTTCTCGTTACTTCTACAGCTTTAACCATCGTAACCCCGGTGGAGCGAGTTGAGAAGCCAAGGAAGTTGCCATGATGCCAGTGATTTAAGTGTGCCGTAGACTTTGGTTCTTCTATGTGAACAGACGTATACATTCCGTAATTTCACTTGCAAGAGAGACAGAGTTTAACAGGAATCATTTAACATTATATTGTAGGCACCACGAAAGACATCACGAAAAACATCACGAAAAAATCTATATATTTATTTAATAAAAGTGTTTTATAATTCTTTTCGGCTAACTGTACGACCATAAAACTCTAATTTTTACTACAAGCACTTCTTTACAGTCTTCTATATACCAACCACACTTCTGGCATCACTGACCTTAACTGTTAAGTAATCGATATTAAATCCCACTAGGGTCCAAATTTATTTTCCCCCATTCATGTAGGCGCTAGCTGCAGTGACTTCAACGTGCTTGTAATGTAGGAAAAAAAAAAAAAAAACAGGTTAACCACTACCCAATGAGAAATTAACCATCATACACATTATTTCTGAAAGATGTTTTCTTTGGCACAAGCTATTATCTCCATTCATACTTAACACAAATCGATAAATGAGGTATCATTTTAAAGATTAAGGTATCCGCTTTAAATACATCATATTTTTAGAACGTAATTTTTTCCAAATTCCTCCCTTAAATGTAAAAATGTCAATATCTATAAAATGCGTCTTTCTGTGTACCGAACCATTTATTTTCCTTCGATACCTAACCGAAATCGAGAAATGAGGTTTCATTTTAAAGATTAGTGTCTCCGCTTTGATCACATCATATCTTAAGAACGGAATTTTTCAAATTTTATCCTTAAAGAGCAAAAGTGTCATTATTTCCAAAAAGTGATTTTTTGTTACGAGCCATTTATCTCCCTTGATACTTAACCGAAATCGAGAAATGGGGTATCATTTTAAAGATAAAGGTCTCCACTTAGGCGAAATTATAAATTAATAACAAAATTTTTCGGAATTTGACTCTTGAATGACAAAAGTAATAACTGTGAAACTCGCGCGTATGAGACAGTTCAGAGCCCAGCTACTAGATAGCTGCGGCACGTATCCCAGATATATTAATAAACTGTTTCACTGGTGTCGACTTTTGATATGTACCTATTACACTAAAAAGATAAACAATGCAACAAATGAGGCGGTTCTGTTACAAACCACCAACTTTAATATTCATCATGTTCGCGAAATTTTCGCACGGGCCATCTAGTTTATTAATTAAATAATTTACTCAAACATTAGTAGTGCGGGTAGGATTTATAACCGGATGGTTTTGCAGATTAAATAACTAGGCACACTTAATTTCATTATGATATATGAAAACATGAATTTCCATTCAGTGTAGGGTTTGACTTGTAATGATTGTTAATGACTGCTTCTTGGAAGTGTGCGTGGAGACTTTCCCGGCGTACTGAAGCAATGTAGTCTTCACGGGTGTGCAGCCGGATGGTGTTTTGGAAACGGGTCTTCCACCACGCCGACGGAATACAAGGAGGTTCGATGGGAGGGGGCGCCGCAGCGGACCGCGTTTGAAGCCGCCGCTTCCGACCAACCACCGGATCTTTCCGAAGCCACCGTTCCGACCAATCAGAGCGGATCCTCTACCTCGCCGACAGGTATATAACGAGCTCCGTCTGGGAGGCTACGCCAGTCCACGCGGTGACTGCCAGCTTTCGTCAGCCTGTAGACACCGGACACCTGATGAAGACAGCCGAGCTGGTTGTCGAAACGTTGTGTTTCCAAAACACCATCCGGCTGCACACCCGTGAAGACTACATTGCTTCTTGGAAATTCGATTAACTAGAGTATGCCGTATACTCAATAACAAAGGCGGTTGGCTGTCTGTTGGCGAGGTTTAGGGCACCCTGCCGGCGGTTCACTGAGTTAGCTGTGACTTCTCCACCCGATCTGAGAAAGTGATGCATCTTGGTTGACAGCTGGGAGTCGGCATATCTTGTCACTGCCTAATGCACGCCCGTCAAAAAAACCAAGACTGTGCTCAACAGTATGATACCAATGGTGGTAGGTTTAGTCTCGACTTGGGTCATAACAGAGTTACCTCTTCTTTGCCTACCGTCAAAGCTAAAAGTCGTCACTTCTTTCCCACCTGCCGGCAGTGTTGACACTTGACTATGCCAGTGTCTAAAGCTAGAAGTCGATTCTGTCGAAGGCAGCAGAATGACTGTAATAGGTGCTCCTTCATGCACTCAGGCCATGGTATTTTGCTCACATCTTTGTGTAGGTAGAAAGTGTTCAAGAATCACAGTGGACGTCATCAAAAGCGATCTAAAGCGAGAAGTAAACAATATATTTAAGATAACAGTAACTTAGACAATCACTCAAATAAAGCTCACACGTTCGATTCATGGCTCTTAATATCATTGTTGACTGTGCTGAGCAATTTTCTAAAAGGAATTAATTCGACGCAAAAAATATTTTTCTGAATTATGATTTAATTCTTTTTACTTTTGTTTCTTTTGGTTGTTATTGGAAGCTGAATCGCAGGTATTATCAGTAACGTTACTGAGATTAGTAATATGCTCTTTCATACATTGCAATTCACAAATTTATTATATATCACGTCTTATCATCAGTTTTATTCCATTATTCTTTATTATATTAAGATATTTATCTCTCTACGTAACATTTTGTGATGTACAATTAAGAATTACAAATTCAGAACTAAAACGGACGTTAATTAGTAAATTAGCAGTAAAATTATTAAATCTGAGTCGTAATCCAGACACTTTACTAACACCCAACTGGTAGATAATGAAGATACAACAAGTCCGTTATGAAGTTTCAGGTATCAAATTTTATGTAGAGTGAATTTCCTTCTTTTGTTTTGTTTGCTCTTGCTTTAAAAATACGTATGGAAATTTTCTCAAGAGACGGTTATGAATAACAATATTTAAATCAAAAAGTAAATATTTAACTGAAATTTTAATTGCAAATCACCATTTGTAAGGAACAGACATTTTACATATTTCTTTTGCGATACACATATGATGTTGTTTAGGATGTAGGTAAATAATTGGCTAGTTCACTCAATTTGAAAATTGGGTTAATACTTTACCTTATTGTTTATTTTACTCAAGAAACGTATTATTTTTTTTAAAATCGAGCATTTACATTATGTATTTTGCATTTTTAAAAACGAATATAAATTTGCCTCCAAAACGCTCAATACTATCATAGCGTCTTACATGACGTCACGTCACCCGAAACAAAACGAAACAGTCATGTATGTATATGGCAGGTGTTAGTTTTCTTTAATTAAAATTGAATTCCTCGTATAATAAGTACTGTGTAGAGTCCCGGTGTAAAAGCACAAGAATAAAAACTCCAAATAAGTTATTTATATATGTTCCAAACAATGAGCAAATACGGAAAAAGATGTTAAAACTTGCTAGGAGGGAGGATGCTCATAGTTTATCTGCGGATTCAAGAATCTATTTTTGTGAAGATCATTTTGATGAAAGTGATTATGCACAAAACTGATGAATTTTGAGAACCACTACTTTTCAAGTATTGATAACAGAATAAAGCATGAGTTGAGGTTGTTTTGGTTTTATGATTTAAAATCTTTCTTTAGTGTTATGTTTAATAAACACACTCTGGCAGCACTATCATTACCGTGGTGCCACAATCTGATGATAGATTCTTATTTATCTCGATGAAACAAATCGAAAATACACAATAATTTTTTTTTAATATCTCTCTTGATTCTCGATATATCTTAACTGAAAGGTGATGTTGATAGGCTGAAATGAAGCTTAGAGCAGACTGGAAATTGGTATTGCCATAGCTTTAAAATTCGTCACACCTGTTTTTGAGGATATACTTTTCTAGAAAAGGTTTATATGAAAGCAAGAAGAAAAATACCTTAGACGTAAAACAACAGAAAAGTTACCTACGGCACAAAATTAATAGTACCGAACAACCGTATCCAATGACATTATTTGCGCCAAAGATAGTACCACTTCACCTTTCGGTCAAGATATCTAGCGACCCAAGAGATATATATATATACATAAAAAAAATTGTCATTTCCATATGAAGCTCTTGAGGACCTTGAATTAATTTTAGCTATTTAGCACTTGCTGATACTTCGCAAATGTAATCTCAAAACCAGTATCAATTAATTTATAAAACCTATATCTAAGCAATAGGTTATTGTTTACGAAACTGAAATAATGCTATTTAAGCTTATAATGTGCATTTGACACTTGTGTATATTTATATCGAAGTTTTAACATTGCGGAATTCCGATGAGCAAAAGTCGATGTTTGACGCGAAAAATCTGCCTAGTGTTACGGTGTCAATATTGGGAAAATTGTTACTTTTTGCTTTGCTAAATCCTGGTTCCGTAGCGAATTTCAATTCTCTTTCAGCATATAACTGAGAACAACTGTATTAACGTGACAAAAGTTGCTACAAATGAATAATTTACCAAGTAACCTATTCTATTCCTCAAAAATATCAACAACAACTTTGGCGATTCGGGTGGCGTGACGTAATGCTTTCTCATTGGCGTTTACTGTCACGTGACTGAGTGATTGATTTTGTCGAATTTATTTTCTAATAATAATAATAATCTTTATCTTTTATAATAAATAATTTTGTTTTTGATACCTTCATATCATTAAAAACTGTTAGGCGTTCAATTTGTTCTTAATGGACACAAATCTATTAACTAAAGAAATTAAAACGGATTTTCCTAAAGTACGTTAGAAAAAAAATCTCATAATTCCGACGCCTCCCAGAATTATCTATTAAGGTGTCAGGAAATAAGTGCACGCCCAGCTTTTGTTATGCTAATGCGGTTTCCTATCGCCTTTGGTGGGAGATGAACGGCTTTCCTTTTTCTTTGTGGCCTTTCAGAGGGCTAATCTGAAATTTAAATAAGGCGCTCGTAGAATTTAGGTGCCTCCGCCTCGCTGGTCAGTTATTACGCTCGCCAATCACATGCTAAATTTTGGAAAAAATAAAGTAATGAAAGTGATATCAGGCAAAGGTACCGCACAGAGTATACAGTAAAAACTAAAGACTAAGAATAATTCAGCAAAGAGTGCTCACACATTTTTTTATATAATACCTGCATATGTAAGAACATATTGAAGGGACAGATACATATAACATCTGACAGCTGTGTGCTAGTTGCTATGTATTTCGCAATTGCAAATAATGATAAAAACAGGGCAAGTAAATTATAAAGCGGTATTATTCTAGAAAAACATTTCAGGCACAAGGGTGTGTGAAGATTTTCTTTCGTAGGAAAGAGTGTCAGGAATTGAAATAAGTTACCCAGAGAAATGACGAATAATTTATCAAAAATGTTGAAACAATATAAAGTTGAAATTTATAGACGGCAAAAGTAGGTGTATACAGGAAAGGGAGAAAATGGGTGTCTATGGAAATTGCCAACGGAAAGTGCTTTCCATCGTAAAATATTAATAAAAGATGAGCTAACGGACCGTTCAAATTCACTTCTTGTATCCACTATGTCTTGATAATATTATGTTCTCGTGATGATAATTTGTGGACACAAATAATCATTATTTTATGTTTTAATACTTGCAGGAGTAGATGTTCCGTGGTGTCCTTCTCTTGTGTTTAGGTTTTATTATTTTCCTTTAAATATTATTTCTTATTGTGACAAAATTACCGTAATGTCATTTGGTACTATTGTTTGTAGGATTTGATATTGTACTTAAATACAGTGGTAAAAATAATATTTAATTCACATATATCCCTGAGTAATTATGATTTTGAGTCAGAGCGAAGTAACAAGTTATGGTCCAACATTAAATTATTAAAACCTCATTAATTAATCAGATACTACAATTTCCAAATGACCTGAGATTGAAAAAAAATGTTTTATTCTGTTTCGAACAAAACAGATAGTATTTGGGATTTTTAATAACCCAATCAAGGTAATATTGAAGTATAACTAAATTTTAATTGGTCCTGACAACCTAAAAATTCTGTTTTATGTGCGGGATCAGGTGCCTTCTCACGAAAACGGTATGTTGCCTAAAAATCAAACAGCGACTGTCGGCGATAGCCCCAAGTTTACAGTTGGATACGTTGAATTATCGAATATCACGCAACATATATTACTCACGCTTGCCTATCGACGTTAATGGTTAGCTCTGCCGAACAACAATTTCGAGTTTCCAGGTTTTTTTTTTTTTGCATGTAGTTATTGTGAACGGATGTGGCATCCAATCATCTCTGTGCAAGTGTCAGTTGATGTCTTACAGTCTCTAATTTCTGTCTAAAACTGAATCAAGTGGATCAATAAAATGTTAACACATTTTCTTGGATGTTGGACGAAATTATTTTTTACAATTCCAAACGCAGTGAGATTAAACAGAAATTTCAAGACAAAATCGATGTTACTAGGATCTGAGTTTCTTTTTCCTACCAACTTTGCAATATTGAACAGATGAAATTCACTGTCTCAAAATCTCCTTACTGATATCTGCCGTCAGACATATTGTATCACCATCACTAACCAACCAACGATTTTTGTTATTATTTTACTATTGGTCTCAAACCCAGTCAAAAATGATGAGTTGAATGGAGTGTTGTGACAAGTAATTTATACGCAGTTGCTGATTGCTATAAAATAACGCTCAATGCAATTTTTCGTGCCTTGCGCTGTAGCAGAAAGTTTGTTCTCTTCCTGGTACAGATTGTATTTCGACCTAACCACAAACTCCCCTAATATTGCTGATTTAAAATCAAAGATTTTATCTCAAGCAATTTAATATATCCACTGTATCACAATATAAAATTGACCTAAAGTTTTCACTAGTTCTTGCATCTATTTCGTGGTTCAAATCCATACTAAAACGCTCTAACAGCTGTCATCGTTACATATGGCTGCAATATGACGTGAGTGAAAGCTATCGAAATTAAAAATAAATCTCAAAAGCTCACTTTATGCCGCGGAGTATTAGTTTTAATCCTTGTCCAGGACGCGATCAGTGAGGATATATTTTCATTCAAACGTAGTAATGTGACACTCATAAAAATAAATTAATTTAACAAAAATAACTTAAATTATACGCATGCGCTCTGCTGTAACGCCAAACGCCAGTTGTCATTCTGATACAGGTTAGTTAAAATAAAAAACTTCGTTAACATTGTTTCCCTAAAATTGAAGCATTTTTCTTACATATGTATTGGTTAGAATTTTATCGAGAACTTCTGCTTCGACCGAATACAAATAAACAAAAAAGCCTAATAATAATATTTTAATTTAAAACCGATACTTACCTTTATTTCAGTGTTTTGGCAAATTAATTTCATTGATGTCTAAATAGAAATGTTATTAACTAAAACTAATAACCGCTGCTATTTAGTTTCTGGTCGTTGTTAGTTGGACAGCGGAGAGGGGAAGCGTGACGCAAGAGAGAGGAACGTCCAGGCAGTCCATTATTTTAAGGTTGCCTAAATAAATCGAACTGTTGTTGTGTAATGTTCATAACCTTATTTGGAAAATTGTTTATGTTTCGTTTGTAGTTTACACAGCGATACAAATGGAACTTTTACTGAATTCATGATGCCAGAAGTTGGTAAACAATGAAATTAGGAATCCCGAAACTGTATGCTATAGCGCATGATATTGGTTATATTCCTGGTCCAGGTCTCATAAACTGGTTCTTAAGCTTGTTTTTTAAGTAATACTTACAACACTACTAAGAAATAATTTAATTTATTTTAGAGGCCCACAGAAATTTTCGTTTTATTTAGATCATTGTCAAGTCTGATTGTACTGCGGTTTTATAATATTATGTACAGCTGTGAGTTTCACATAAAAATAAAAGAAAATTCCCACAATTAATATTTTTCATTTCATAAATTATTGGATGAACACGTTATAACTTGAACTGCAGTTCTCCTTGGTCAGATTTACATCCACCATAAGCTCCCTCCGCACGATTGTAGTGCCGGACCCATACTGGTCCGCCGGACACGGAACCTGGATGTAGGTCCGCATAGCTGGATGTACACCCGGACCCGACTCCTTAAAATCTAGAACCTGCCCATCTCTAGTTGGTTGGCGCCTGCATTGTAGCAGGGGCTGTTTGTTTGTCGTGACATTTGGAGAAGGTTGTGTGACGCGTGCAAAACCTCTTAGTACACAAGCTAAAATAGCTTTGAAATGTATGGAAACATTGTTTCAATGTAAAGTTGTGTCAGTGAATGATATTAATTAAAATCGATAGTATCTCGATCAGAACAGTGAGTTTTTCATCAAAATACATCTGAATTTGTATATCACACCTAACTGATTGCACGCGTTGAAAGAGAAGAATTGGGACAATCTCCTCAAAATAACAAGCCGTCATGGAAAAATCAGGATCGTCTACAATATAAAGGAAATATAGGGCAATGGAGTATTTAAGTCTGAAATATTGTAGTAGAAAATGCAGGTTGTCTTTCACCAAAACCTGGTGAATAGTGAAAATTATTTCAACCCAGATGTTTCTTACTCATTTCAAAAATTTAATTTAATTTAAATTAATAATCATCCTTCTTTTAAGGTTAAAATGAAGTGTGTTTAAGATATTCATGTAACGAATAGATAATAGAAGATAATATCTGGGGAACCTACGCTTGGATGACCAGTTTTACTCAATCAGCAGTTTTATATTGAAGCATATTGTTTTGACAAATCATATACATTCCATTTTATTAAGAAATACTCTTTTGAACTCATAGAGAGTGAGGCGGATAGAGAAACCTGGTCGAATTTTATTGAAACCCAACGGACCGTCAGCCAATAATTTCATTAATAAAATTGAGAATAACAAAACTTAAAATGTATTATCAAGGTCACTTCTTCCATAAATTAAATAACAATCAAAATATAAAAATATCTAGTAATGCTATATAAAAGGAATTATAAAATTAAAGAATATTAAAGACATTGAGTATCTTTACTTGCAAAATATAAGCCGTCTACGAGAAATAAATATATTTGTTAGAAGCATAGATGCTCTTCAGACTCAAAATTACTGCATATTTGTTTTTCTTCAATGAAACAGATAATTTACTTAATAACATTCCGTAGTATGTCCATCAAAAAAAAAAAAAAAAACCTTCATTTTCGTTAGCAACACTCCCATTCAAATTGCCATTGTCATCACACCCACATATTCTAGAAAAGTCATTTCCTTCAAAACTACCAATTTCTTTTCTTTAAAAAAAAAAAAAAATTCGCTATAATTTTCACTCACAGAAGAGTAGTATCGGAATTCTGCTTACTCCGTTTATGAGGCTCGTAATGCAGCTTAAATACATTAACATTAATTCCTCAGATAAATTCTGACACAGCCATATATCTTTGCTGATGTTTATTATTCTCATCCGAACCTCCCACAGAAATGAAGTAGGTGAATTTTTGTGGGCAGTCCCTCACATTCTTAGCATTCGCACTCCGTCATCGCCATCCCTTTCAACCTTTCTCTCTTCGTTTTTCTTTTTCACTCAGAGTGGATCTGCCCAACTGCGTGATTTCCCTGGTGACTGAATAAATAATGTCCAGTCAGCAAGAATGGAAGAAGTGGCTGACAGGTTTTCAACAAAAGAGGAGAGGAGATCGTAAAGGAACACCCGCTGTAAATTGTGGTATCGTTAGCGGTCACAGGTAGATTCGAGCTATGATTGTCACTTTCAATAATGAAGACACTTTAATATCTGCTTATATTATATTAATTGTTGGGTTATATTAATAGTACAGCGAAAACTGAAAAAAAAATCTGTGAATGGTAGGAATAACAGTTTTGATGAAGTTACACTAGTGGTTATTGTACTTTTATCTTGGTAACACTAAAACAAAAATTAGTTTATTGTCATGAATTGTGGATCATTTATCTTCTGGTTGGACAGATTTAAACTAAAACTACTGTTTTTTCAGCCCATCGTTGACTTTTCTGAATTTAATTTATTTGCCTATTTCACTGTCGTATTTCCTTCGGTTATTTTTGTGGTACGTCAACACTGCGAAGACTTCTGAAAGTATTCAACTGCTTCTCCTTCTGAATTATGACAGTATACAAATAACATATTGCAGCTTTTAACTAAAACAAACTTATGTTTAGCTTTTAATCACTGAGCCTTTGGCTCTGAAACAGTAGTATAAGTAAACAGATCAAGAAGCCAACTACGCATGTATAACTTTATATGCTTTATACGCCTGAAAACAGCAGCAAACTTGAAATAGTTACACTGGTAATCAATAGAAGGAATAAAAGTATATTTTCCTGTACGTTTAGCATTAATAATTTATCGACAATGATAGCT
>JARYHS010008074.1:144023083-144045076 GCA_031002005.1 Vandiemenella viatica
CTGGGGACCTTTCGATCTCCAGTCAGATGCCTTCACCACTGAGCCACCAGGCCATTCACAGTTTAACTAAGTGAGCCAAAATAAAACTGCAGGGCTTTGAACGGATTGAAAAGATTTTTTTTCGATTTCTTACAACCAGCATCCTAGGTTTGTTCTGTTGCGTTAACTTCTATATTTTTCCTTCTTTTTACCACGGAAATTACTGAGCAGACTGATGATTCAGTGGTCTTGAAAACTATTCAGAGGTATCCGAATGCAAGCCTGGCTTTGCCGGAATTTTCACAAGTTCTTAACTTTTACAGAAATTTTGTTTTGATTATATGAAGAAAACTCCTTTATCTTCTACCATTCTCTGGCATGTTTAGTACAGGATATCAACGTAATGTCATTTGAATAACTGCTATAAGGCTTGAGATCACGTGGAAATATATTATGTAAAAATTGGAGTATCCATCTTTTATCAGGAAAAATTTTAAAGTTTGCTTCTTCTTATAACCTCCTTAGTTTTCCGCCAAATTGAACCTACGAATATTCATCACTGCTTCCTAGTTACAGCCACCAATTTTTTATTCAGTTTATGTGTCTTCATGATATCTTCCAGTTCGGACATCCAAATTTGGATTTTCCATGGTTTCCCCAAATCACTCCATGCGAATGCCGGGATGCTTTCTGCAAATACCCCATGGTCGAATTACTTTTCGTTCCTTGTCTCCAATCCTATCCCATCTCTTATGACGACGATGCATAAAGCAATAAGTAAAATAATAATAATTTATGAAATCAGTTTTTAACGTTTGTATAACTTGCTAGTTGCTTGTAATTCAATATATTAATCTTGGATGTTTTGGGGTGTGCTGGATATCTTTAACCACGAAATATTTCCGAATATGATGTAGATAGACAAGAATGAAACTAAAAAAATTGACGAAAAGATAGAAAAAATTTCCCTAATTTAGTTTACACCAGGATTTTGTCATGTCAGATGTAAAAATTGAGTTTTTAATACCGTATAATGCTGAAGTATTTACTTGATTAACACATAATGTGTCGTGAAACAACGAACGAAATAGTGTAGATTCGTCTTTAGAGGCATTTGAAGCAGAAATTGTTGAAAGAAATACGAAAAATATTGCTCATCCAGCTAAAGAACTTAATTGATAACCCACGTTGTTTAACGATACACTCAAAGTTAAACTTCAGCTATGATATCAGAATATTCATAATAACTGTAAAAAGACGATTATCTTAATTCATTAGATGATGGATAACAGCATGCCTTCAGTAACATAGAACGAATGTTCACTTAATATTTTCGATTCTTTACTTCAAAAAGCATTGGAATCTCTGCCCTATCCATCGATGGCAAGGAGCAGTGTAATATCTAGTTGTGGTAAGGTTATATTTTTCCTATTGGAAAATTCTCTCGGCGCACCTCTACCCCAATACGCGGCCTCCGGTTTCAAAGAGTCGAATCTGGTGCTCGTGTATCAAAGTACCTTCGTAATACGGAATCTGTGTATCGAGTGGAGTCTCTTTCACACAGGATCTTCGGTATATTATTTCAAAGGATTGTTACGCGACGCATTCCAGGAATTTTTTATATATTGGCGTTGTAACTTCTTAGACTACTGTTATTATCAACAGTATCACTTAACAAGTCATCTATCACACTTTTAATAACATCAAAAATTAAGAAGAGTCTGTAATTTTTTGCAAGTTATGATTACTAAACAATGCTGTTAATTTGTACAATGTTTTACCTGTGTATTTGATGTGTATGATTCCAGAATAATAATTACTAAACAATATTGGAGGAATTTTGATCGTAAAAAGTAAATAATCATGTATATTCGTTTTGGTTTTGAATTACAAACATTCTGGTAGCCAACGTCGACATGTACAGTGCTCATACTAAGAGGGAAGTTGCTAACTACGCGGCTACATTAATCAGCAATTATTGCTTTGATTTACTGCCATCATAAGAATAAAACTAGCTGATATTAATCAGTTGTCAAAACTTTTGGGTAATGTTGCCAAGACGTTATTTTTTGAGATAAAGTTAGGATGCACAAACAGCGATAATAACATTAAATTTTCACAATTTACATCACAATATCCGTACCTAATTTTAAAAACTTTTCTCTCTGTGGTTAGTGGTACTTCTGTCCAATCAGACTAAAGGTTAGTAATAGTTCATCCGAGATATAAACAGTCTTGTTAGAGTTACATGTGATATCTATAGAAAATAATAATTTATCTGGATAGATATCAAACTTTAATCTCAGGAGTAGGTTGTAAGTTATTGTTTTAACAGTATTAACATCCATAATTTTCACCAATTCACGTCAGCAAGCAAGGACATTCGATGACATGCATATCGTTAATGATGTTAAAGCGAGAAGAATAAAACGAATTGAAAATAAATATAATGCTTGGTATTTTCCAGCAACAAAAACAGTAATTACCTTTTGAATAAATTATCACAACGATCCTAGTAATTATAGCACCATTAGTCTCGCTGTTAAAACAACTGTTTACACTAGCTATCATTGTCGATAAATTATTAATGCTAAACGTACAGGAAAATATACTTTTATTCCTTCTATTGATTACCAGTGTAACTATTTCAAGTTTGCTGCTGTTTTCAGGCGTATAAAGCATATAAAGTTATACATGCGTAGTTGGCTTCTTGATCTGTTTACTTATACTACTGTTTCAGAGCCAAAGGCTCAGTGATTAAAAGCTAAACATAAGTTTGTTTTAGTTAAAAGCTGCAATATGTTATTTGTATACTGTCATAATTCAGAAGGAGAAGCAGTTGAATACTTTCAGAAGTCTTCGCAGTGTTGACGTACCACAAAAATAACCGAAGGAAATACGACAGTGAAATAGGCAAATAAATTAAATTCAGAAAAGTCAACGATGGGCTGAAAAAACAGTAGTTTTAGTTTAAATCTGTCCAACCAGAAGATAAATGATCCACAATTCATGACAATAAACTAATTTTTGTTTTAGTGTTACCAAGATAAAAGTACAATAACCACTAGTGTAACTTCATCAAAACTTTTATTCCTACCATTCACAGATTTTTTTTCAGTTTTCGCTGTACTATTAATATAACCCAACAATTAATATAATATAAGCGGATATTAAAGTGTCTTCATTATTGAAAGTGACAATCATAGCTCGAATCTACCTGTGACCGCTAACGATACCACAATTTACAGCGGGTGTTCCTTTACGATCTCCTCTCCTCTTTTGTTGAAAACCTGTCAGCCACTTCTTCCATTCTTGCTGACTGGACATTATTTATTCAGTCACCAGGGAAATCACGCAGTTGGGCAGATCCACTCTGAGTGAAAAAGAAAAACGAAGAGAGAAAGGTTGAAAGGGATGGCGATGACGGAGTGCGAATGCTAAGAATGTGAGGGACTGCCCACAAAAATTCACCTACTTCATTTCTGTGGGAGGTTCGGATGAGAATAATAAACATCAGCAAAGATATATGGCTGTGTCAGAATTTATCTGAGGAATTAATGTTAATGTATTTAAGCTGCATTACGAGCCTCATAAACGGAGTAAGCAGAATTCCGATACTACTCTTCTGTGAGTGAAAATTATAGCGAATTTTTTTTTTAATTGGTAGTTTTGAAGGAAATGACTTTTCTAGAATATGTGGGTGTGATGGCAATGGCAATTTGAATGGGAGTGTTGCTAACGAAAATGAAGGGTTTTTTTTTTTTTTTTTTTTTTTTTTTTTTTTTTTTTTTTTTTTGGTGATGGACATACTACGGAATGTTATTAAGTAAATTATCTGTTTCATTGAAAACAAATATGCAGTAATTTTGAGTCTGAAGAGCATCTATGCTTCTAACAAAAATATTTATTTCTCGTAGACGGCTTATATTTTGCAAGTAAAGATACTCAATGTCTTTAATATTCTTTAATTTTATAATGCCTTTTATATAGGATTACTAGATTTTTTTATATTTTGATTGTTATTTAATTTATGGAAGAAGTGACCTTGATAATACATTTTAAGTTTTGTTATTCTCAATTTTTTTAATGAAATTATTGGCTGACGGTCCGTTGGGTTTCAATAAAATTCGACCAGGTTTCTCTATCCGCCTCACTCTCTATGAGTTCAAAAGAGTATTTCTTAATAAAATGGAATGTATATGATTTGTCAAAACAATATGCTTCAATATAAAACTGCTGATTGAGTAAAACTGGTCATCCAAGCGTAGGTTCCCCAGATATTATCTTCTATTATCTATTCGTTACATGAATATCTTAAACACACTTCTTTTAACCTTAAAATGAAGGATGATTATTAATTTAAATTAAATTAAATTAAATTTAAATGAGTAAGAAACATCTGGGTTGAAATAATTTTCACTATTCACCAGGTTTTGGTGAAAGACAACCTGCATTTTCTACTACAATATTTCAGACTTAAATACTCCATTGCCCTATATTTCCTTTATATTGTAGACGATCCTGATTTTTCCATGACGGCTTGTTATTTTGAGGAGATTGTCCCAATTCTTCTCTTTCAAAGCGTGCAATCAGTTAGGTGTGATATACAAATTCAGATGTATTTTGATGAAAAACTCACTGTTCTGATCGAGATACTATCGATTTTAATTAATATCATTCACTGACACAACTTTACATTGAAACAATGTTTCCATACATTTCAAAGCTATTTTAGCTTGTGTACTAAGAGGTTTTGCACGCGTCACACAACCTTCTCCAAACAAACAGCCCCTGCTACAATGCAGGCGCCCTACCAACTAGAGATGGGCAGGTTCTAGATTTTAAGGAGTCGGGTCCGGGTGTACATCCAGCTATGCGGACCTACATCCAGGTTCCGTGTCCGGCGGACCAGTATGGGTCCGGCACTACAATCGGGCGGAGGGAGCTTATGGTGGATGTAAACCTGACCAAGGAGAACTGCAGTTCAAGTTATAACGTGTTCATCCAATAATTTATGAAATGAAAAATATTAATTGTGGGAATTTTCTTTTATTTTTATGTGAAACTCACAGCTGTACATAATATTATAAAACCGCAGTACAATCAGACTTGACAATGATCTAAATAAAACGAAAATTTCTGTGGGCCTCTAAAATAAATTAAATTATTTCTTAGTAGTGTTGTAAGTATTACTTAAAAAAAAAAAAAAAAAAAAAAAAAAAAAAAAAAAAAAAAAAAAAAAAAAACAAGCTTAAGAACCAGTTTATGAGACCTGGACCAGGAATATAACCAATATCATGCGCTATAGCATACAGTTTCGGGATTCCTAATTTCATTGTTTACCTACTTCTGGCATCATGAATTCAGTAAAAGTTCCATTTGTATCGCTGTGTAAACTACAAACGAAACATAAACAATTTTCCAAATAAGGTTATGAACATTACACAACAACAGTTCGATTTATTTAGGCAACCTTAAAATAATGGACTGCCTGGACGTTCCTCTCTCTTGCGTCACGCTTCCTCTCTCCGCTGTCCAACTAACAACGACCAGAAACTAAATAGCAGCGGTTATTAGTTTTAGTTAATAACATTTCTATTTAGACATCAATGAAATAATTTGCCAAAACACTGAAATAAAGGTAAGTATCGGTTTTAAATTAAAATATTATTATTAGGTTTTTTTGTTTATTTGTATTCGGTCGAAGCAGAAGTTCTCGATAAAATTCTAACCAATACATATGTAAGAAAAATGCTTCAATTTTAGGGAAACAATGTTAACGAAGTTTTTTATTTTAATTAACCTGTATCAGAATGACAACTGGCGTTTGGCGTTACAGCAGAGCGCATGCGTATAATTTAAGTTTTTTTTGTTAAATTAATTTATTTTTATGAGTGTCACATTACTATGTTTGAATGAAAATATATCCTCACTGATCGCGTCCTGGACAAGGATTAAAACTAATACTCCGCGGCATAAAGTGAGCTTTTGAGATTTATTTTTAATTTCGATAGCTTTCACTCACGTCATATTGCAGCCATATGTAACGATGACAGCTGTTAGAGCGTTTTAGTATGGATTTGAACCACGAAATAGATGCAAGAACTAGTGAAAACTTTAGGTCAATTTTATATTGTGATACAGTGGATATATTAAATTGCTTGAGATAAAATCTTTGATTTTAAATCAGCAATATTAGGGGAGTTTGTGGTTAGGTCGAAATACAATCTGTACCAGGAAGAGAACAAACTTTCTGCTACAGCGCAAGGCACGAAAAATTGCATTGAGCGGTATTTTATAGCAATCAGCAACTGCGTATAAATTACTTGTCACAACACTCCATTCAACTCATCATTTTTGACTGGGTTTGAGACCAATAGTAAAATAATAACAAAAATCGTTGGTTGGTTAGTGATGGTGATACAATATGTCTGACGGCAGATATCAGTAAGGAGATTTTGAGACAGTGAATTTCATCTGTTCAATATTGCAAAGTTGGTAGGAAAAAGAAACTCAGATCCTAGTAGCATCGATTTTGTCTTGAAATTTCTGTTTAATCTCACTGCGTTTGGAATTGTAAAAAATAATTTCGTCCAACATCCAAGAAAATGTGTTAACATTTTATTGATCCACTTGATTCAGTTTTAGACAGAAATTAGAGACTGTAAGACATCAACTGACACTTGCACAGAGATGATTGGATGCCACATCCGTTCACAATAACTACATGCAAAAAAAAAAAAAACCTGGAAACTCGAAATTGTTGTTCGGCAGAGCTAACCATTAACGTCGATAGGCAAGCGTGAGTAATATATGTTGCGTGATATTCGATAATTCAACGTATCCAACTGTAAACTTGGGGCTATCGCCGACAGTCGCTGTTTGATTTTTAGGCAACATACCGTTTTCGTGAGAAGCCACCTGATCCCGCACATAAAACAGAATTTTTAGGTTGTCAGGACCAATTAAAATTTAGTTATACTTCAATATTACCTTGATTGGGTTATTAAAAATCCCAAATACTATCTGTTTTGTTCGAAACAGAATAAAACATTTTTTTTCAATCTCAGGTCATTTGGAAATTGTAGTATCTGATTAATTAATGAGGTTTTAATAATTTAATGTTGGACCATAACTTGTTACTTCGCTCTGACTCAAAATCATAATTACTCAGGGATATATGTGAATTAAATATTATTTTTAACACTGTATTTAAGTACAATATCAAATCCTACAAACAATAGTACCAAATGACATTACGGTAATTTTGTCACAATAAGAAATAATATTTAAAGGAAAATAATAAAACCTAAACACAAGAGAAGGACACCACGGAACATCTACTCCTGCAAGTATTAAAACATAAAATAATGATTATTTGTGTCCACAAATTATCATCACGAGAACATAATATTATCAAGACATAGTGGATACAAGAAGTGAATTTGAACGGTCCGTTAGCTCATCTTTTATTAATATTTTACGATGGAAAGCACTTTCCGTTGGCAATTTCCATAGACACCCATTTTCTCCCTTTCCTGTATACACCTACTTTTGCCGTCTATAAATTTCAACTTTATATTGTTTCAACATTTTTGATAAATTATTCGTCATTTCTCTGGGTAACTTATTCCAATTCCTGACACTCTTTCCTACGAAAGAAAATCTTCACACACCCTTGTGCCTGAAATGTTTTTCTAGAATAATACCACTTTATAATTTACTTGCCCTGTTTTTATCATTATTTGCAATTGCGAAATACATAGCAACTAGCACACAGCTGTCAGATGTTATATGTATCTGTCCCTTCAATATGTTCTTACATATGCAGGTATTATATAAAAAAAAAAAATGTGTGAGCACTCTTTGCTGAATTATTCTTAGTCTTTAGTTTTTACTGTATACTCTGTGTGGTACCTTTGCCTGATATCACTTTCATAACTTTATTTTTTCCAAAATTTAGCATGTGATTGGCGAGCGTAATAACTGACCAGCGAGGCGGAGGCACCTAAATTCTACGAGCGCCTTATTTAAATTTCAGATTAGCCCTCTGAAAGGCCACAAAGAAAAAGGAAAGCCGTTCATCTCCCACCAAAGGCGATAGGAAACCGCATTAGCATAACAAAAGCTGGGCGTGCACTTATTTCCTGACACCTTAATAGATAATTCTGGGAGGCGTCGGAATTATGAGATTTTTTTTCTAACGTACTTTAGGAAAATCCGTTTTAATTTCTTTAGTTAATAGATTTGTGTCCATTAAGAACAAATTGAACGCCTAACAGTTTTTAATGATATGAAGATATCAAAAACAAAATTATTTATTATAAAAGATAAAGATTATTATTATTTTTAGAAAATAAATTCGACAAAATCAATCACTCAGTCACGTGACAGTAAACGCCAATGAGAAAGCATTACGTCACGCCACCCGAATCGCCAAAGTTGTTGTTGATATTTTCGAGGAATAGAATAGGTTACTTGGTAAATTATTCATTTGTAGCAACTTTTGTCACGTTAATACAGTTGTTCTCAGTTATATGCTGAAAGAGAATTGAAATTCGCTACGGAACCAGGATTTAGCAAAGCAAAAAGTAACAATTTTCCCAATATTGACACCGTAACACTAGGCAGATTTTTCGCGTCAAACATCGACTTTTGCTCATCGGAATTCCGCAATGTTAAAACTTCGATATAAATATACACAAGTGTCAAATGCACATTATAAGCTTAAATAGCATTATTTCAGTTTCGTAAACAATAACCTATTGCTTAGATATAGGTTTTATAAATTAATTGATACTGGTTTTGAGATTACATTTGCGAAGTATCAGCAAGTGCTAAATAGCTAAAATTAATTCAAGGTCCTCAAGAGCTTCATATGGAAATGACAATTTTTTTATGTATATATATATCTCTTGGGTCGCTAGATATCTTGACCGAAAGGTGAAGTGGTACTATCTTTGGCGCAAATAATGTCATTGGATACGGTTGTTCGGTACTATTAATTTTGTGCCGTAGGTAACTTTTCTGTTGTTTTACGTCTAAGGTATTTTTCTTTTTGCTTTCATATAAACCTTTTCTAGAAAAGTATATCCTCAAAAACAGGTGTGACGAATTTTAAAGCTATGGCACTACCAATTTCCAGTCTGCTCTAAGCTTCATTTCAGCATATCAACATCACCTTTCAGTTAAGATATATCGAGAATCAAGAGAGATATTAAAGAAAAATTATTGTGTATTTTCGATTTGTTTCATCGAGATAAATAAGAATCTATCATCAGATTGTGGTAATGATAGTGCTGCCATAGTGTGTTTATTAAACATAACACTAAAGAAAGATTTTAAATCATAAAACCAAAACAACCTCAACTCATGCTTTATTCTGTTATCAATACTTGAAAAGTAGTGGTTCTCAAAATTCATCAGTTTTGTGCATAATCACTTTCATCAAAATGATCTTCACAAAAATAGATTCTTGAATCCGCAGATAAACTATGAGCATCCTCCATCCTAGCAAGTTTTAACATCTTTTTCCGTATTTGCTCATTGTTTGGAACATATATAAATAACTTATTTGGAATTTTTATTCTTGTGCTTTTACACCGGGACTCTACACAGTACTTATTATACGAGGAATTCAATTTTAATTAAAGAAAACTAACACCTGCCATATACATACATGACTGTTTCGTTTTGTTTCGGGTGACGTGACGTCATGTAAGACGCTATGATAGTATTGAGCGTTTTGGAGGCAAATTTATATTCGTTTTTAAAAATGCAAAATACATAATGTAAATGCTCGAGTTTTTTAAAAAAATAATACGTTTCTTGAGTAAAATAAATAATAAGGTAAAGTATTAACCCAATTTTCAAATTGAGTGAACTAGCCAATTATTTACCTACATCCTAAACAACATCATATGTGTATCGCAAAAGAAATATGTAAAATGTCTGTTCCTTACACATGGTGATTTGCAATTAAAATTTCAGTTAAATATTTACTTTTTGATTTAAATATTGTTATTCATAACCGTCTCTTGAGAAAATTTCCATACGTATTTTTAAAGCAAGAGCAAACAAAACAAAAGAAGGAAATTCACTCTACATAAAATTTGATACCTGAAACTTCATAACGGACTTGTTGTATCTTCATTATCTACCAGTTGGGTGTTAGTGAAGTGTCTGGATTACCACTCAGATTTAATAATTTTACTGCTAATTTACTAATTAACGTTCGTTTTAGTTCTGAATTTGTAATTCTTAATTGTAAATCACAAAATGTTACATAGAGAGATAAATATCTTAATATAATAAAGAATAATGGAATAAAACTGATGATAAGACGTGATATACAATAAATTTGTGAATTGCAATGTATTAAAGATAATATTACTAATCTCAGTAACGTTACTGATAATACCTGCGATTCAGCTTCCAATAACAACCAAAAGAAACAAAAGTAAAAAGAATTAAATCATAATGCAGAAAAATATTTTTGCGTCAAATTAATACCTTTTAGAAAATTGCTCAGCACAACCAACAATGATATTAAGAGGCATGAATCGAACGTGTGACCTTTATTTGAGTGATTGTCTAAGTTACTGTTATCTTAAATTTATTGTTTACTTATCGCTTTAGATCGCTTTTGATGACGTCCACTGTGATTCTTGAACCCTTTCTACCTACACAAAGATGTGAGCAAAATACCATGGCCTGAGGGCATGAAGTAGCACCTATTCCAGTCATTCTGCTGCCTTCGACAGAATCGACTTCTAGCTTTAGACACTGGCATAGTCAAGTGTCAACACTGCTGGCAGGTGGGAAAGAAGTGACGACTTTTAGCTTTGACGGTAGGCAAAGAAGAGGTAACTCTGTTATGACCCAAGTCGAGACTAAACCTACCACCATTGGTATCATACTGTTGAGCACAGTCTCGATTTTTTTTGACGGGCGTGTATTAGGCAGTGACAAGATATGCCGACTCCCAGCTGGCAACCAAGATTCATCACTTTCTCAGATCGGGTGGAGAAGTCACAGCTAACTCAGTGAACCGCCGGCAGGGTGCCAGAAACCACGCCAACAGACAGCCAACTGCCGTGTTATTGAGTATACGGCATACTCTAGTTAATCGAACTTCCAAGAAGCAGTCATTAACAATCATTACAAGTCGAACACTACACTAAATAGAAATTCATGTTTTCATATATCATAATGAAATTAAGTGTGCCCAGTTATTTAATCTGCAAAACCATCAGGTTATAAATCCTACCCGCACTACTAATGATTGAGTAAATTATTTAATTAATAAACTAGATGACCCGTGCGAAAATTTCGCGAACATTATGAATATTAAGGTTGGTGGTTTGTAACAGAACCGCCTCATTTGTTGCAATTGTTTATCTTTTTAGTGTAATAGGTACATAGCAACAGTCGACGACAGTGAAACAGTTAAATAATATATCTGTGATACGTGCTGCAGCTATCTAGTAGCTGGGCTCTGAACTGTCTCGTACGCGCGAGTTTCACAGTTATTACTTTTGTCATTCAAGAGTCAAATTCTGAAACATTTTGTTATTAATTTATAATGTTGCCTAAGTGGAGACCTTTATCTTTAAAATGATACCTCATTTCTCGATTTCGGTTAGGTATCAAGGGAGATAAATGGCTCGTAACAAAAAATCACTTTTTGGAAATAATGACACTTTTGCTCTTCTATACTAATATTATAAAGCTGAAGAGTTTGTTTGTTTGTTTGTTTGAACGCGCTAATCTCAGGAACTACTGGTTCGAATTGAAAAATTCTTTTTGTGTTGAATAGACCATTTATCGAGGAAGGCTTTAAGCTATATAACATCACGCTGCGACTAATAGGAGCGAAGAAACAATGGAAAATGTGGAAAAAACGGGGAAAATTATTCATCTTTGAGGGCTTCTGTTGCGTGCGCTGCGAAAACGGTTCAAGATACCAAAAAAATATGTATGAAAGGATTATTCCTCTTGAAATGATCTAAAAAAATGTCCGCGACAGTATATGTCTATCTTTTAAGATTAACTCACTAGAACCGTTTTTATGGTAATCAAATTTGGTCGAAATTAATGCATTATTACCAATTATTTGTTAGAGTTGTATCAACATAATAATATTAATCTTTATCCAAATAAATGTTTTGTTGATTAAGAGTATTTAATTGTGAGCAAAATTGTCTTTGGCATCACTTAATTTCAATGAACATCTTAGAAGATATTACGCGCGGTCGGCTCCCTTCTGAACGGTTGTATGCAGCGTTATTTGTTTTTGCGATATAATATTGTCGTGTAGTAATATTTTTTAAATACTATTTCATTTTGTTTTAAGGATAATATTTTGGTTCTAATAATTTCACAATTATTAACACTTTTATGTGTTGTTGATTAAGAGTATTTAATTGTGAACAAAATTGTCTTTGGCATCACTTAATTTCAATGAACATCTTAGAAGATATTACGCGCGGTCGGCTTCCTTCTGAACGGTTGTATGCAGCGTTATTTGTTTTTGCGATATAATATTGTCGTATAATAATACTTTTTAAATACTATTTCATTTTGTTTTAAGGATAATATTTTGGTTCTAATAATTTCACAATTATTAACACTTTTTTTTAGTTTTGATGTAAATAATTAATTATAAGTAGGTGTCATGGTTTTCTTTATAGTATTGTTTGTTTTAAGGATAGTATTTTGTTTCTAATAATTTAACAATAATTAACACTTTTTTGTTTTGTTGTAGATAATACCTGGAAATAGGTGTCATCTACATAATTATTGTTATTAGGTTAGGTTTTACTTTAAGCATACAGTTAGTTTACCTTATTTTCATTTTATGGACGTAATTACCAAATACAGGTAAAAATAATTAGGTTCCTAATTATTAACCTTACGTTTGTTTTTTTTATTGATTATGAATTACGGTTTAGTTAAGTTTTCATTTCCTACGTTCTTTCTTCGTCACTATAATGCCTAGAAAAAGATCTCAGCTTTCTCGGCAGACTGCTACTGCAAAGCGGCTGCGAGTTTTGCGCAGCAATGAAACAGAGGATGAAAATATGCATAGGTTGGCTACTCAACGAGCAATCAGTGAACAAAACCGTGCTAATGAATCGATCGTTGAACGTTCGCAGCGTCTAGCCTCACAAAATTTCCGAACTTCGGCGAACCGACAACGGGAATCAAGCGCTGAACGTTCTGAACGTTTATCCTTACAAAATTCCCGAACTTTGATAAACCGAGAACGGGAATCAAGCGCTGAACGTTCTCAACGTTTAGCCTCACAGAGTTCTCGAACTTTGGTGAACCGAGAACGGGAATCAAGCGCTGAACGTTCTCAACGTTTAGCCTCACAGAGATCTCGAACTTTGGTGAACCGACTACGGGAATCAAGCGCTGAACGTTCTCAACGTTTAGCCTCACAGAATTCCCGAACTTTGGCTAACCGCGATCGGGAATCAAGCACTGAACGATCCCATCGATTAGCACAGCAAAATGCACGATCAGCAAGAAATAGAACTCGCAGGCAACTTAATTTATTAAATGCTGCGTTTGCTTATGATTGTACCCTTGACTATACTGAGCTAAATGATATTGATATTGGCAGAATGGATAAAATATGCAACTTATGCCAAGCAAAAAAAATGGGCGACTGAAGCTCCTGGACTGTGTTGTAGTGGTGGCAAAGTAAATATACCTACAATTCCGGAACCAACTACAGTTTTAAAAGAACTGATATCAGGCTCACATCCATCATCAAAGCATTTCTTAAATCACTCAAGACAATATAATACACTATTTCAGATGACTTCATTTGGTGCCAAAGAAATTCGTGAGGGAAACTTTATGCCTACTTTTAAAGTCCAAGGGCAAGTTTATCACTTGATCGGTAACTTACTTCCAGCTGAAGGGGCACAACCCGAATTTTTGCAAATATATTTTGTTTCCCATGCAGATCAGGTATCCTTGCGCTCAAATTTAAATCCAAGCTTGCAAACCGATCTTATCGACGTTCTCCAAACATATCTTCACGATCATAATACGTATATTCAAAGTTTTAAATACAATCTGGAAAATAGACCACCGAATGACTTAAAACTTATTATTCATGCTGATGTGAAACCTCCTAACGAGCATCGAGGTCGGTATAATGTGCCAATAGTAGATGAAGTAGCTGTTCTTTTGATAGATGAAGACAAAGGTCCCCGAGATATTGTGTTGACTGCGCGAGATGGTGGACTTCAACGAGTTTCTGAAATTCATAGATCTTATGATCCACTTCAGTATCCTTTACTGTTTCCCTTTGGTAATGACGGATATTGTATAAATATTCCACAGCAGAATACTGCTGCTAGATCTAAAACTGTATCATGTATGCAGTTCTATGCATTTAGACTCATGGTGAGAATAAATGACTTTAACAGCATACATTATTTCAAAGGATTATTCAACCAATATTGTGTTGATATGGCGGCAAAAATGATTTCTGAGAGGCTTGACTTCATCAAAAGAAATAAAAAAAAAAATTGAGAGCAGAAGAGTACATTCATTTAAGAGATGCCGTGGTTAATGATGCCAATATAAACGCTTCTAATATTGGCCAGCATGTTATATTGCCGTCGTCATTTACAGGATCCCCCAGATACATGAACGAAAAAAGTCAAGATGCCATGACATATGTCAGGAAATTTGGAAGACCAGATCTCTTCATTACATTTACAGTGTAACTCCGAATGGCCGGAAATAAAAATTGAGTTATTACCCGATCAACATTCTTACGACAGACATGACTTGGTTTCTAGAGTGTTTCATTTAAAACTCAAAAAAATGATAGACCTACTAACGAAGAAAAATATTTTTGGACCATCGAAAGCCTTTGTTTACAGCGTAGAATGGCAAAAAAGAGGCTTACCTCACGCCCACATTTTATTGTGGCTGGCTAACAAAGTACAACCAGATTCTATAGATGCAATAATATCGGCTGAAATACCTGACAAACAACAAGATCCAATTCTTCATAATATTGTCATAAAAAATATGATACATGGTCCTTGCGGATTTCATAATCCTGAGTCACCATGTATGAAAGAAAACATTTGTTCTAAAAAGTACCCTAGGCATTTTATTTCTGAAACACAAACCGGGGATGACGGTTACCCAACCTACAGGCGCAGGTCTCCAGATAATGGTGGAAACACAGCAATAATTCGTGTCAAAGGTACAGAAATGAGCGTGGATAATAGGTGGGTTGTTCCCTATAATCCAGTGCTATCACGAATTTTCAATGCACACATTAACGTAGAGTTTTGTGAATCGGTCAAAGCTATTAAGTACATCTGTAAGTATATTCATAAAGGTTCTGATCAAGCCACATTTTCGTTACAAAGTAATAACGATGAAGTAGAAAAATATCTAAATGGTCGCTATATAAGTTCCTCGGAAGCGCTCTGGAGAATTTTCCAATTTCCTATTCACGAACGTTTTCCGGCAGTAGTTCATTTAGCAGTTCATTTGGAAAATGGACAAAGAGTTTATTTTCATAATAATGCAAACCTTCAAGATCGCGTTAATAATCCTTCATCAACGACACTTACAGCGTTCTTTGATCTTTGCAAAAGTGACGATTTTGCAAAAACCCTTTTATATCACGAAGTACCCCAGTATTACGTATGGCAAAGCAATTCATTTTCTAGAAGAAGACGTGGGCAAGATGTTGAAGGATATCCCGGTGTAAAAAAAGACACAACTTTAGGCCGTGTCTACAACATTCATCCAACTCAAACTGAATGTTTTTATTTAAGAATGTTACTGCAACATGTTCGCGGTCCAATGTCATTTGAACATCTAAGGACCGTGAATGGTGTTATTTGCCAAACTTATCAACGCGCTTGCAAGGAGTTAGGTTTACTGGAGGGAGATGAACATTGGCAAAATACAATGTCAGATGCTGTCATGTCCGAGCCAGCCACAAAATTAAGAGAATTATTTACCATCATCCTTATATTTTGCCAACCATCTGACCCCTTAGAGTTATGGAATAAATTTCGTAATGCTTTATGTGAAGATATATTAAACAGAATGCGTAATGAGAATCAAGATATGACATTAACATACAATGATGATATATACAATGATGGACTAATCATAATTGAAGATAAAATTCATGAGATTTGCGATAAATCACTAACCGATTTTGGGCTTCCTGTATCAAAAAGGATTAATTCACTTAATCATCTGGATCCGTTAGAAGTAGCGTTGCGAAAACCGTATGATCTAAATGAATTAAATGAGTATATTACTCAAAATGAACCAAAATTAGTTAATGACCAGGTGACCGCGTATAATTGTGTTATGCGAAGTGTTCGTTTTAATGAAGGAAAAGTATTTTTTTTTGATGCTCCCGGTGGAACCGGCAAGACCTTTATTACTAATCTTATATTAGCAAAAGTAAGGTCTCAGGGAAAGCTAGCTTTGGCAGTAGCGTCGTCAGGTATCGCTGCAACTTTATTAGCAGGTGGACGCACAGCTCATTCCACTTTTAAACTGCCCCTAACTGTTTCTTTACAGAAAGATAGCGTGTGCTCTATACGTAAAAATGGTCCTTTGGGAAAAGTTTTACAAGATGTCAGTTTAATAATCTGGGACGAATGTACCATGATCCATAGAGCTCATGTGGAGGCTCTAGATAGGACTCTTAGAGATATTAGAAGCTGTGATAAAATCATGGGTGGGATTACTGTTATGTTTGCTGGGGACTTTCGACAAACTTTACCAGTAATAGTAAGGGGAACTAGAGCAGACATTGTAAAGTCTTGCCTTAAAAGTTCCCCATTATGGAAGTTTGTTAACATTTTAAAATTAACTACAAATATGAGAGCACATTTGGGGGGAGGTAGTATAACTTTTCCTTCAAAGTTACTTTTAATAGGAGACGGGAAAGTACCTCATTTTGAAAATAAAATTGAAATTGATCGCGATTTAGGAGAAAGAGTAAGTAACATTGAGGACTTAATATCGAAAGTTTACCCTGAAATCAGCGAAATAGAAAATAAAGATCATCAATGGATGTGTCAAAGGGCAATATTGGCGGCGAGAAACAGTAGCGTGGACGAAATTAACGACCTAATTTTAAGTAAACTTCCAGGAGACATAGTTACCTACACATCTATTGATAACGTAATGGATCAAGAAGATGCGGTACATTACCCACAAGAGTTTCTTAATTCTTTGAACCCAAGTGGCCTTCCCCCATATTCCCTCAAGTTAAAAATAGGTGCCCCAATAATTTTACTTAGAAATCTCAAACCACCAAATTTATGTAACGGAACCCGACTTCAAATTAAATTTCTACGCAATAACGTGATCGTTGCAATAGTTTTGACTGGTCCAGCAGTTGGTCAAACAGTGCTTATACCTCGCATCCCAATGATTCCAAATGATTTACCTTTTAATTTTAAAAGAATTCAATTTCCCGTTAAGCTATCTTTCGCCGTTACAATTAATAAATCACAGGGGCAAACATTTAAACACGTAGGAATCGATTTACGTCAAGACTGCTTTTCACACGGCCAACTATATGTCGCGTTGTCAAGATCGGGTTGCGGAGAAAACCAATATGTTCTTCTGCCACAAGAAAATAAAACTAAAAATATAATTTACGCAGAAGTACTTTAAAATAATTATGTTCTTTTAAAAACTTAAAAACTAAATTTGCAAAAAATTGTCTAAAATAATAACAGAAATTGACGCGGACAAAGTCGTGGGTAACTGCTATAATTTATAAAGCTGAGGAGGTTGTTTGCAAAAATAAATATGATGCCCAAAATAACTATTCCACGCGGACGAAGTCGCGGGCACAGCTAGTTAAGGATAAAATTTCGAAAAATTCCTTTCTTAAGATATGATGTGATCAAAGCGGAGAACCTAATCTTTAAAATGAAACCTCATTTCTCGATTTCGGTTAGGTATCGAAGGAAAATAAATGGTTCGGTACACAGAAAGACGCATTTTATAGAAATTGACATTTTTACATTTAAGGAAGGAATTTGGAAAAATTACTTTCTAAAAATATGATGTATTTAAAGCGGATACCTTAATCTTTAAAATGATACCTCATTTATCGATTTGTGTTAAGTATGAAAGGAGATAATGGCTTGTGCCAAAGAAAAAATCTTTCAGAAATAATGTGTACGATGGTTCATTTCTCATTGGGTACTGGTTAACCTGTTTTTTTTTCTTTTTTTTTCTTTCTACATTACGAGCACGTTGAAGTCTCTGCAGCTAGCGTTTACATGAATCGGGGAAAATAAATTTGGACCCTAGTTGGATTTAATATCGATTACTTAACAGCAGTAGTTAAGGTCAGTGATGCCAGAAGTGTGGTTGGTATATCGAAGACTGTAAAGAAGTGCTTGTAGTAAATGTTAGAGTTTTATGGTCGTATAGTTAGCCAAAAAAATTATAAAACACTTTTATTAAATAAATATATAGATTTTTTCGTGATGTTTTTCGTGATGTCTTTCGTGGTGCCTACAATATAATGTTAAATGATTCCTGTTAAACTCTGTCTCTTTTGCAAGTGAAATTACTTAATGTATAGGTCTGTTCACATAAAAGAACCAAAGTCTACGGCACACTTAAATCACTGGCATCATGACAACTTCCTTGGCTTCTCATCTCGCTCCACCGGGGTTACGATGGTTAGAGCTGTAGAAGTAACGAGAAATTGTGTACCCGTATGTACTCGTTACTAAACCAATCAGTACTCGTTACTATCGTATCGTCACTTTTTACTTTTGGTACAATGGAGCACTAGCATAAAGCATCGCATCGAGTCGCGTCGCGTACGGGATGACTTCGTTACTATCGTATCGTTTCGTTACTCGTTACTTTTGAGCACTAGAATCAAGCATTAACATCAAGCATCGCATCGAGTCGCGTCGCGTACGGGATGACTTCGTTACTATCGTATCGTTTCGTTACTCGTTACTTTTGAGCACTAGAATCAAGCATCGCATCGAGTCGCGTCGCGTACGGGATGACTTCGTTACTATCGTATCGTTTCTTTACTCGTTACTTTTGATAGAATCAAGCATCGCATCGAGTCGCGTCGCGTACGGGATGACTTCGTTACTATCGTATCGTTTCGTTACTCGTTACTTTTGAGCACTAGAATCAAGCATCGCATCGAGTCGCGTCGCGTACGGGATGACTTCGTTACTATCGTATCGTTTCGTTACTCGTTACTTTTGACAGAATCAAGCATTAACATCAAGCATCGCATCGAGTCGCGTCGCGTACGGGATGACTTCGTTACTATCGTATCGTTTCGTTACTCGTTACTTTTGAGCACTAGAATCAAGCATCGCATCGAGTCGCGTCGCGTACGGGATGACTTCGTTACTATCGTATCGTTTCGTTACTCGTTACTTTTGACAGAATCAAGTATTAACATCAAGCATCGCATCGAGTCGCGTCGCGTACGGGATGACTTCGTTACTATCGTATCGTTTCGTTACTCGTTACTTTTGACAGAATCAAGTATTAACATCAAGCATCGCATCGAGTCGTGTCATGTACGTGTGACTTCGTTAGTTTAAGTAAATTGTTCGTTTAGTAAAGTAAGTTTAGGTAAAGTATTCATTTGATTAAATTTAAAGTTATTACCACATAGATCTTTCGGATATCTACTGAATGTAAGCTTCATTTACTGCATTGAATATTAAATAATTAAGAATAATACCTAATATCAGAATCGCAGCATACTTAAATCAACTAATTTCAAAACATTCACCTGTTCATTCAATCGCTGGGCGAACCGTTCCAGCTCCCGCATGATACATTATGTGTTGTATTCGTTCGTTTATCGAATCAAACTGACATCTATACGAAAAACATGATTACCGAAATGAATTGGTGAATAACGTTTCGGTACTTCGAGTCAGGCGATGTTTTCGATACTCAGTAACGAATACACACGGTTTGCTACAGCTCTATGACGGTAGAATGGATTGCTGGGTAGGTGCTCTTTTCTAACCCTTTATTGTTATTGTTATGTTGGCGAGTATAACCGACATTGGGTTTGTTTGTAGTTATTTTCAACTTCCTTCGCAATCTCATGATGTTAACCTAGACCACAATTTCACCCTAGCCTCACAAAGCCAGAATTATACCGTTCGTTAGTTACCAAGTGCTGCGAAAAATACAGAAAATGGCATCCCCTTTCCCCGAGTCTGACTGATACAATCACCATCGGTATAAAAAAATTTCTTTATCTTGCTGATCGAATGAATCGTATTTTCCTGAAATATATACAGGGTTGTTACAAAAAGGTACGGCCAAACCTTTTTTAGGAAACATTCCTCACACACAAACAAAGAAATATGTTATGTGGACATGTGTCCGGAAACGCTTACTTTCCATGTTAGAGCTCAGTATTGTGGACGGCTGTGATACAATACGCCATTCTCCAAGGGCTGCATCAGCGCATCAGAGGATTCCCATGCGACGGAGGTAGCATGCATGTATCCTCGCCAACGGAGGACATTTTGAACATTTCCTGTAACAAAGTGTTTGAAGTCACGCTGGTACGTTCTGTTGCTGTGTATTTCCATTCCATGTTTAATGTGATTTGAAGAGAAGTAATAAAATGAGCTCTAACATGGAAAGTAAGCGTTTCCGGACACATGTCCACAAAACATATTTTCTTTGTTTGTGTGTATGAGGAATGTTTCCTGAAAGTTTGGCCGTACCTTTTTGTAATACCCTGTATAAGGAGCTGCAATGGAAGCAGCATTCATAGACATTGCTGTTATCAAGTTTTCTGAATTATCTCTCGCAATAAAAGAAAATACGAGTGTACTGCCACTTACACGAAACCATGCAGAGGGATTTAGTTCCAGCGGTGCCGGTATATAGGACGGCAAGGCTTCGCGTTTGCTTGGTCTTAACTGGCGCTCTCACGCGGAGGTATTTTATAATAGCATTGGATTTTGAGCTCAATGTGAGAGACAAACGGAATTTTTGATAAAAAAATCCATTTAGAAATAAAACGGAAAAAAAATGGAGGATTCGACTGGACAGATTCTAGTGAGACAATTTCCCATCATTCAGCGACATAAAATGAATAGTAATAAGTTTCGCTGCGTATTAAAAAAAAGAGGATCAAATCATGACATAACTTTATTATTTACACTATCATTAATCATTATAGACTGAAATCTCAAATCGTATGGTGGTATTTTTGTTTGTCAGCAGCCAAGATAATAAAGACGTATAAACACCAGGAAAAAAAAACCTTCAGCTTTAAATCACATGTTACTACAATGATAATAGTATCAACTAGTAACCAACACGCTAGCTTACAGTTTTTTTTTTTTTTTTTTTTTTTTTTTTTTTTTTTTTTTTTGTGCATATGAAGCTCTTTTCATAATAGATAAAAGTTATATTTGTCTACTCCTTTGTTTTCTTGTTCTGTTTAGATTTTGTTTGTTTATCGCTTTTACGCCTCGTCTACGTTGTTGTCATTAGAAGCTGGAAAGTCTTGTGGCAAGAAAACGGAAGGAATTACGCCATGAACTCTTGAAGGTACCATCTCGGCATTTTCCTGGAGTAATGCTGGGAAACCAGGTAGAACGAAATCTTGGAGGCCGGACTGGGATTCGAAGCCGCGTCCTCAAGAACGCGAGGCCAGAGCGTCACCGCTCAGCCACCAGTCGATAAAAGCGTTCGATGCAAGTGCATGGAACTCGTACAGGTATAGATTATGGAGTTTCATCTGCGTAATGATTCGGGCAACTTACTCGAAATACAAACTTCCTTCTCTGCCGGTAAAGATTTTACGTTAGATTAAATGGACTCGGAGAGGCTTTGGTGCTTATAGGAAAAATTCTCGTCTTCATCGGGAATTCACGCCGCTCTCGTATTTCACTAAACTAGATCACAGTGATGGGTCAGATGTCGTTCCGGTGTACTAAACGACCGTATCGTGCC
>JARYHS010008074.1:144046076-144069235 GCA_031002005.1 Vandiemenella viatica
ACTTCGCCTGACATCGGACTTCACCTGCCCTCGGCTTTACGTGCCCTCGGGCTTCGCCTGCCCACTGACTTCGCGTGCCCACGGACTTCGCCTGCTCACCGACTTCGCGTGCTCACCGACTTCGCCTGCTCACCGACTTCGCCTGCTCAGGGGCTTCGCCTGCTCACGGACTTCGCCTGCCAACTGGTAACGCCTGCTCCCCAACTGCTGCACATCCACCGGACACACCAATGTACGGTAACGCTATGGACCTTTCAGACACCAACCCTACCATCCTTCCACCCACTGTCACTACTAGCCCCCACTTCTACACCATGGCTACATCTTCAGTTATTACTACAACCACCATCAGCACCACCACCACCACCTCCTCATCAATCATCTGCCCCGCTGCATCTGAAGGCATTCATCAAAATCTTCCACAGATAGTTCAGAAACCACCACGTGGCACCAGCTATCTTCAAACTGCCAGAAATAATGCAAAACCCTACGAACAGATCAAAAGTGGCTCATTACCATCGCCACAAACCTCCTTATCCAATAGTGCAACAACCGCATACGAAGTTATGGACACTTCATCATCACCTCCATCCACGTCACAGACTATTCATACATACCTACTAAAAGGGACCTTCCCTGAATATATGAACAGTAAAACCCTAAGCAAATTCATCAAACGACATATACCAAACATTTCTATCCATCAACTTATCCCCACTAAAAACGGTATGATCATCAAGAGTAATGAACCAGACTTCCCTAAATTACTTAAAAATAAAATTGGACTACCTTCATTTGGCGACAACGCCAACTTAACAACTGTCACCTCATCCCCACCAAAACAACCAACCCCACCTAGAAGGCCTCCTACACTCACAGCAGTCATCCGAGGAGTCGACCCAACAATAACTGAAGAAGAGGTAGTCGCCGAACTCAACTCGAACGACGAATTACATGTTCGAAAAGCCCTCCGAATCAAGAACAGCTTAGGACCCACTTACATGATCAGAGTACTAACTGAAGACGCATCAACAATTGATCAACTGCTTAGAAATGGAGCCATAATCTACCATCAAAAACATAGAGTGGAACCATCAAAAACCCCTTCCCCCCAACCCACACTGTGTGCACGTTGTCTACAATACAATGACCACCTAACGGCAAACTGCAAGAACACCCCTATCTGTCCACACTGCAAAGAGAACCACTTCTTAAAAGCTTGCCCAAACCTTCAGAAAACTCCCACCTGCAATACTTGTGACCAAAACCATCCTACCTATTCCATTAAATGCAAATCAAAGCCAGCGCCTACCAAAGCAGAACTCACAGTACCCATCCGACCAATAGACCCTCCTACGCCACCCTCCAACTCCATACGCCCCCCACCAACAATAGAGGACATCTTAAGATTCATCACTATCACCCTACAAAACTTAAACCCCTTTTCACGCGACCACACACTCTCCCAAATATCAATAGCAGCCAGAGCAGTCTTCGGAATTCATATCAATGCCACCTATTCACACAATAATGCCCATTTCCAATTTCTCCCTCTGGAAACTCTCGTCTAAAGCCCTCCAACTCCCCACCCAACCGAAAGCCCAAATATGCCACTTTATCATAACATTTTATTCAATAACATCCGTTCCCTACCCACCAACAAAAACCTCCTCCTACACACCCTTACCACACACGACATCCATTGCCTCCTACTAAACGAAACCTTCCTCACACCTCGTCACCAGATCCGCATGCCCCCATACCACCTCATCCGATCTGACAATCCTACCCGGGCGGCACGCGGAGGCGTGGCCATTGGATATCATAATCACATCCCCACCCAAATACACCCACCCCTAAATCATCCATCCGAACATGTCATCGTCACCGTATTTCTAAAATCACTCACTGTCACCTTAGTCACTATTTACATCCGGCCCCGCGTTCCACTACCTATCAACTTTCTCTCCTACATAGACAACCACTTCAATTCATATATCATCATGGCCGACATAAACATCCACAGCCGTACCCAACAAGAACTTCATCAACTCCACCACACCCTAGCAGCCATGAGAGGTGATCTCATTAACATTCCATCACCCACGCGCCCCGAATCCAATACAACCCCCGACATCGTCATCGCCTCCCCAAACATCCTCACCCGCTCCACCCTTCATGTTCTGGACCCCATTGGCAGCGACCACCTTCCAATCATGCTCGCCATTCAATACAACCCCCCAAACACCCCACGTCCACCAAACCAGATACCCCACCGTTACATCCAAAATTATCACAAGACTAACTGGAATAATTATAGAAAATTCATCGACGACAAAATTGACACAGACAACCCATATATCACCGACACAGACAGCCTACTACAAACTGCAGACTTCCTCGAACGCACCATCACTGACGCCATCGACGCTCATATTCCCCTGACACCGATCACCCCTCACAAACCTTCCCTACCAGCACGAGCCCTCCAACTTCTTCATACTTCACGACAACTTTTCCGCACCTATCAACGCACCCATGACCATCAGATCCTCACCCTTCACCGCCAGCTCCAACGCACAGTTCGCAATTACATTACCGCCCATAAACGCCGCACCTGGAGGGACACCTGCAACCAGCTAAGCCTACAATACATTCAGAACTCCTCCAAATACTGGTCCACCTTCAGACGTATAACTGGCCTCAAAACCGCACCCACCTACCCCCTTCTACATAACAACCATCCCGTATCCAATGACATCCAAAAAGCAAATCTTTTCGCCGACCATCTCCAGAAAGTCCATACCACACCCAACGACCCCCGCTTTGATTATACAGACTCCCCCATAATAGAACAGCGTGCCGATACCTCCTCACCCCCCCTCAAGCCCGACTACAACTACATCCATAATGTCAGCCGCACTGGGCTTAACACCCCCATCACCACTAACGACATCCTTTCCGTACTCCACACCAAGAAAAATACAGCACCCGGCCCCGATTCCATCACCTACAGACACATCAAGGAAGCCCCCCATTCATTTCATCAACTCCTAGCTCTCCTATTCACATACATCCTATACTCTGGTATCTACCCCCCCAAATGGAAAACCTCTAAAATTCTCATGTTCCCCAAACCCAATAAGCCCAAATCAGACCCCACCTCATACCGACCTATCAGCCTTACCTCCGTTTTCAGCAAGATCTTCGAAACAATACTATCCAAAAGAATCCATCAACACCTATCCCAACACTCACTCCTATCCCCAGCCCAGTGCGGCTTCCGCCCGAAATTGTCAACTCAAGATCAACTCCTGAAATTAGTACACCTCCTGACTACGCACCTGAACACCCACCGATCCGCAATCCTCGTCCTGCTAGATATCGAAAAAGCATTCGACACAGTATGGCACGCTGGACTCATCTTCAAACTCCAAACCTTCGCCCTCCCCATCACCTTCATCCGTACAATAGCCTCCTTCCTCTCACACCGCACCTCCTTTGTAACTATCAACAACTTCCTTTCCCGTACCTTCTCCCCTACCGCAGGTGTCCCCCAGGGATCTGTTCTTTCACCCCTCCTATACATCCTATACATTTGCGACATACCCTTCCCCGCACCACCAACTTACATCCTTAAATACGCTGACGATACCGCATACTTATCCATCCATAAATCACTGCAACAATCCCAAAAAGCAATACAAACCGAACTCAACAAATTTGTGCAGTGGTGTAACCGATGGAGACTGATCATTAACCCCAACAAAACGCAAGCAATAATTTTCGGCAAAACAAGCCGAAAATACCGCCTCACGGATTTTCACATCACCATCTACAACCACCCCATCCCGCAACAACCTACAGTGAAATATCTAGGCGTAACCCTCGACCGGCACCTAACATGGACACCCCACCTCAACACAATCATAGCAAAAGCAAAAACCCGCCTCAATTTACTCAAATCACTCACCGGCACATCATGGGGACTCCGCAGCAATATCATCATCAATACTTACAAAGCATTTCTCCGCCCTATTCTCACCTATGGTCACCTCTCATGGATATCCGCTCCCGACCGTTTTTACAATAGACTGCAAATAATAGAACGCCACGCACTCCGCATCGCCTACCGCATCCGATTACCATCTCCTACCAATCTACTATACAGCCTCATAAAATTCCCCCACATCCTCATCCACCTCGAATCACTCCGTATCAAATATGCTATCAACAGTATCCATAACAACAATCCCATAACCTTAAAACTAATCACTGAACCACCCCATCTCCCCAACTACTACAAACAAATACCTCCCACTCTCCACCTCCTGAACATCCTCATACTCACCCAACACATCGACCGACCGCCACCCATATCCGAGCGACAGAAGCGCCCAAAAATATATCCCACACTATAAGCTAATCAGCTTGAAGTTCCAACTCCTGAACCGCTCCTAAAAAAAAAAAAAAAAAAAAAAAAAAAAAAAAAAAAAAAATGTATGTAAAACAACTGTAAACTCAATTATAATGTCTAGTTGTAAGCAAATGCATATGTTAAAAACAATTGTATATTTTATGTAACTCACTAGGCTGAAGAGCGCTACCAATGCGCTGCCAGCCCGCCTTCCCCACCGGGGAAGGAATGAAAAAACAATAATATATATATATATCGTATTATTGTTTTTAGAGGAATATTTTTGTAAGATGTTATTCAAGAGATTGTTTGGTCATTCAACCAATGTTGAGCAACCGTGGAAAGCTGAAATTAGTGTGGCTTAATAACCAGGCGCAAGAACTACTGCCGTCCCAAAGGTGGTCCAAAGCGCGGGGTTAGCTCGACCTAGGGCTGTTGATATTTTTTAAAATATCGGATTTTCGATATATCGATATTTTAAAAAGTATCAATATCGGTCGTCGATATATCGGAAAAAGTATCGATGTATCGATATATCGATACTTTTGTAAATGCAATTTCATAAAATCAAACCTTGTAAAAAATAAGGGTTTCCACTGATAAACAGATGTGTGATTTTGTTGTTAATCGGGTTTTCACTCTCTAATGGTTTCTCTTGGTGATGATTGTTGTTATTTTTTTTAAATTTTTGACCATTATGCGTGTCATAATTTTCATAAAAATTAATGAAAGTTATAAATTCGAAGGAGATTCGAGGCGAATCTTATTCTGTTTATTTTTAAGATTATTAAGCAATACAGTTGAGGCATTTATTTAGGTAGAAGTTTCATGCATTATGGCCAAGTTACATAACTTTTTTTCATAAGATTTTTTGGTGGTATTTAATTTAGTTTTGTATGTTGATAGGTTATTCTCAGTTGTTTTACTTTTCTTGTTCTCTAATTAGCAACTATTTGTTATTTATACTTCGCACTATTCCTGCTAACACAATGGAGTTCCATGGACAATGCGCACGCAAATTTCAAACAATTGGTCCGCTTTCGATTCGTGCTGGGCGAACGATGACTTGCCTTCACTGTTGTCATCATCTGAGTAAACTTGGTACCTATAACATCCAAATTAATTATAGAAAGATTTACTTAAGCTTGTTGATCTCTATGCATAACAGAAATCTGAGGGATATAGTGTCATTCAGAGCAAACAAAAAATGATAACTTAATTTAAAAAATATCGAAGCCGATATCCAGATTTCAGTATCGAAATATCGATATATCGTCCTAAAAAATATCACTCATAAATATCGATATTTTTAAAAAATAATATCGATATTTCGATATATTATCAACAGTCCTAAATAGAATAACTCACCCCAGAAATGTATCCGTAATGGGTACATTCTGAATCTTCGAAGCTGTTATTTAAAAGAAAATACTTTATCTCTTTGACGGTGTCTAATCGATCGTTTTCTGTGAAAAATATTACGAGAATTAGGTAAATCGGCAGCCCTCCTCAATTAATATATTCAATTTATTTGAAAAAGGACTTCCGTGGTACATATTACTTTGCGTATCATGTATTCCGAACACAGTACTCTAAATATTTCAGCAACGCTCTCTCCGCAAATGTAATATCCAGACAGACATTGCATGTCTCTATCTGTTCATTATGCATTCTCCTTTATTAACCGATTACGGTAAGTTTCCTGTAAACTCAGTAACTGTTGAAGAGAATGTATTATTGTTTATATGTGTCTTATGATGTATCTGTGCCAACAAGAATACTACTCCGGGTCGGTATCGCATTCCAAACTTATTGTTTACTAAAGATTTTGTGAAGTGTATAATTGTGTAACAAAGAATGCTGGGGAAAGCGTCATCTATTTCGCTTTCTTAACTAGTGGATGTCCCCCAGTCGGATCTCCGGGTGGGGGACTGCTCAGGGAGGAGTCATCAGAATGGATAGAAACGTTCTACGAGTTGAAGCGTGGAATGTCTGAATAGGGCAGATAAGTTAGAAAACTTAAACAGAGAGATAGAACAACTTAAGTTTGATGTTGTTGGCATTAGTGAGATTAAATGGAAGCACGCACAGGATTTCTGGTCTGGGGAATATATGGTAATTAACATACAAGCTGTCACTGGAATCACTGGTGTAGGATTTGTAGTGAATAAGAGAGTAGGGAAACGAGTGAGTTATTATAAACAATTTAGTGATAGGATTATTTTGATGAGGTTAAAAACTAAGCTCGCCCCAAACACGTTAGTACAAGTGTAAATGTCAATGTCATAAGGAAGATGACGACGAAATAGAAAACATGTACGCCAAAATAGAAGAATTAATCCAATATGTGAAGGGGGAGGAAAATCTAATAATGACGGATGGAATGCTATAATGTGAGATGTAAAAGAGGGGATTACCGTAGGAGACCTTGGTCGAGGTGAAAGAAACGAGCGAAGGAGCAGGTTGTTAGAATTTTGTGAATGATATAAGCTAGTTGTGGCAAACACAATATTTAAGATCCATGCAAGAAGGATATACACCTGGAAACGTCCAGGGAATACAGGCAGATACCAGCTAGATTATATCATAGTCAAACAGAGAAACAGGAATCAAGTTCTAGACAGTAAGGCGTACCCAGGAGCAGACATTGACCATAATTTGATAGTAATGAAGTGGAGGCCGAAATTCAAGCGAATAAGGCAGCAATATAAGCATAACAGACTGGAAGTGAATAAAATGAAAAAATCTAGCATTAGAAAAATTTACAGAAATGGTAGATTTAGATCTTAGAAGTAACTCTGAGAGGAGCTCAACCGAGGACAAATGGGATGCATTAAATACCGAAATAATAAAAGCTGATAAAGAAACATTAGGCTTTAGGGAACAAGCCGCTTGAAAACCTTGGATCACAGGAGAAATTTTGGAGCTGATGGATCAGAAGAGAAGGCGCAAAAATGCTCAGAATGAAACAGGAAGAGAGCAATACATTCCAATTAGTAATCAAATAAACAGGAAATGCAAAACAGAGAAATGGTAACAAGAAATGTACGAAGAAGTAGAAAAGGAAAAGGAAGCAGATGTTGTATATAGGAAGATCAAACAGCATTTTGGAGAACTGAAGAAAAGAGGTGTAAATATTAAGGCTGCCGATGGGAAACCTCTTTTAAGCTTAGACGATAGAGCTAACCTATGGATGGAATACATTGAGATACTGAATTATGTGGACAACTTGGAAACTACCGTAATGGAAAAGGAAGGGGATGTCGACAGAGTTCATAATGACTTGAAAGAAAATAAGGCAGTTGGAATTGATGAGATCCCTGCAGAACTTCTTAAATCCCTAGGAGAAGATGGAATCGAAAGATTATTCAAGCTGATATCAAAAAGTTATGAAATAGGAGAAACTCCAACTGATTTTAATAAAAATGTCATCTTCACTACTTCCGAAGAATGCACAAGTCAACAAATGTGAGAATTATACACACATACCTCAAAATTACTGACCAAAATAATATACAGAAGAATGAAATGGGTAGTAGAGGAGATAGTAGGTGACGATCAGTTTGGGTTTAGGAAAAATCGTGGTACGAGGGAAGCAATTCTGGCTTTAAGATTAATACTTGAAGCCCGGATCAAGAAAAACAAAGATACTTTTTTGGCGTTTGTTCATTTTGAAAAGGCTTTTGATAATGTTAGGTGGGACAAGATGTTTATAATTTTAAAGAAGTCGGGTCTAAAATATCGAGGTAGAAGAATATTTTATAAATTAGATAAGAATCAAATTGCTATAATAAAAGTAGAGAACCATAAGTGACATGCATCACTTAAGAAGGGTGTGAGACAAGATTGTAGTCTATCCCCGTTAATATTCAACTTTATGTAGAAAAAGCAGTAAAGGAATTAAAAGAAAAATGATCATTTGGCATAAGTGTTCAGGGAGAATAAATCAGTATGCTACGATTTTCTGATGACATTGTGTTGTTGGCAGAACAGGCTGAGGATTTTCAGAAGTTACTGAATGGCATGAACAAAATACTGAAGGAAGATTTTGGACTGAATATAAATCAAAGCAAAACAAAAGTGTGGCAGAAATGATACCAATCACAGTAGATTAAATTTAAAAATAGGATCGGATGCAATAGGAGAATTAAGTGAATTCTGTTCCTTGGGAAGCAAAATTACAACCGATGGCCGAAGCAGTAATGATGTTAAAAGCAGAATAGCATTAGCAGAAAGAGCCTTCATGAAAAAGAGAAATCTTTTAGTTTCATACTTTGATCTAGGAATTAGAAAGAACTTTTAAAAACTTATGTGGAGCATAGCACTTTATGGTAGCGAAACATGGACTTTAGGAATATCAGAAAGAAGAAAATTGAAGCATTTGAAATGTGGTGCTACAGAAGAAAATTAAGTTGACAAAGTACGAAATGAACGAGTATTGGAAATGATGGCTGAAGAAATAAGTTTTCGGAAGAAGGTTACAGAAAGAAGAGACAGACGGCTAGATCATATTTTGAGACATGCTGGATTGGTTAATTTGTTGGTGGAGGGATCAGTCGAAGGTAAGAACTGTAGAGGACGACAGAGATTAGAATATATGAAGCAGATAATTGAAGACTTGGATTGTAAGGGATATGTAGAGATGAAGAGGTTAGTGCAAGAAGGAAGGGATGGATGATTGCGTCAAACTAGTCAAAAAAGTGATAAAAAAAAAGACTAGTGGATATTCTGTTTTCAAGTGATTCCTCTCCCATATCTTTTCCGGATTAATTATAAAACCAGTAAATAAAGGATATTACTACTAGAAGTTTTTTTAAAAGTTATTACTGAAAAACAAATTGTTGTAAGTATTTAGGAGAATAGATAACGAACTACACAAAAGAAAAGACTGCGATAGAAACTAGAATACATAAAATGGAAAGAGCATTTCATATGACAAAGAACGTATATAACAAAAAATCCTTATCATGGAACACAAAACTAAGGCACTATCAAGCCGTGGTTAGACCAGATACGTTGTATTCGGCAGAAACGCTTAAGCTAACAAGATATGGGGATCTTGAAAAACTGGAAAAAGTAGAAAGAAGAATCTTGAGAAAAATACTGGGACCCAAACCTAATAGTAATGCTGAATACAAATTAAGACCAAACCGAGAATTATATTCGAAAATAGAAAAATTAACAGTTATAATGAGGAAAAGAAGACTGAAATTTTACGGGCACATATACAGAATGGATAATAATGGACTAACAAAACAGATCTTCACCTTATTGAACAAATCCAAACTCATATGGTTCACTGAAACTGAAAAGGACATGAAAAATGCTGGTGTGAAAGCAGTTATAATAGACAACAGAACACTTTTTAGAGAAGTAATTCACAAGGCAGGTTTTCAGGAGAGACAGAAATACATAAAGGGAAGGAAATGGACCCAGGAACAAAAGGAACAACACTCTCAAAGAATGAAGGAAGTTTGGAAGCAAAGTTACTATGGTAAACAACCTTCTTTAACACTGGTGAATAAAAACGATTCAGTATAAAAATTAGAATAAATGTTAGTGATATATAAAATAAAATACGTTGTCATATGTTTTATTTTGAATAAGTTTAATTGTGAACGGTTATGCAACTGAGTTATTCCGTTAATATCCTATCTCTTTTGTAAACCCCTTTTTCATATTTATGATCCCTTCCCTCCTAAAATTATAATATGTTGACTTTACAAGCAACTAATCTAACGTTACAACTCTTCATTTTTGAACGAATCTTCACAGAGTCATGGCAAAGTTTGTGTTTCAGATAAATGTTGTGATTAATTATTATACGTTTTAGGTTTCAATTTGAAGTGATTAATTGTTGAAGGCAACTTTATTAACAAGAAGTCTATAATCTGAGTTGGGCCTACTGCGCAAATACTAAGGAGTTAAATTAACCTAGATAGAATTAATTTTTGGTATAAAAACAAGAGAGATAAAATATTGTTTTAAAATAACAAAATTGTTTTCCACATAATAATTCATTTGATCATCCAAACCTGAAACAACCTTCTGCGTACCATAATAAGTTCAGCACCCGAGGAAGAACAATACATACCACAACCACAGCCCAATGCGTATCCTGGTCTTTGGCCTCTATGCTATCGAAATTTCTTTTTTTGCGCTTTTTAAAGCCAGCGCCCGTACCTTCAGTCAATACGGAGACTGCAGGACCGTCGTTTGATTACTGACCGAAAAGGCGGTGAAATTTTCAGGGAGCTTAGAATTCTGAACGTGCCATCACCATCTTTCCCCCCATTCCATCAATGGTACTACGGACAGGAAATCCGTTCATTTGCTCATTTAACTTACCGATGCACATTTTACGGGATTGGTTGATTCGGTACCCGATATTGAAGAAATTTACGTAATAAAAATTATTTTAAGACGACAAAATTACTCTCCAAAAAACTATTATTTTGGCCCTCCAAGGAAAACTTCTTTTTTTACTTAGAGCTTCACACCTAGTAAACAGCGAGGTGATTAGAGGCGGGATGGGACTGGGGGCAAGGAACGGGAAGGAATTCGGCTATGGCTTTTTTGAAGGAAGCCTCCTGGGATTCGCCTGGAGTGATTAGGGGAAACCATGGAAAACCCAAATCTGGATGCCCAGACGGAGATTCGAACCGGTGCCCTCCCAAATACCCTGAATAATGCAGGTTATCCTTTTTTTACAGTATTTCCTTTAATTTTTTGATGTGTAACAACTTTTGCTGCCGTAGGCAGAAATTTTTTAACATTACGCATTACATGTTACCCATTAATTATGGGTGTTTCACAACGCTCTATGCATGCGCACATATAATGTTGATACTTAAATTGTTTCAACATTCACTGAAATTCATGCGACGACGTTGCACTGTATACTTACATGCGGAGGAGTCGAGTAGGTATGAATTGCGGGGATACGGCCAAAAGATACATTGTATCAATCTATTGTTCTATTGTTCTCCCCCCTCCCACCTGTCAATCATTTTCACACCTCTATTGTTCTCCCCCTCCCACCTGTCAATCATTTTCACACCTATTGTTCTCTCCCCCCTCCCACTTGACTAACCACTTGACATGTATTATCTCTGGTTCTATTGGCCACTTGACTTGAGGGCCACTTGACTAACCACTTGACATGAGGGCCACTTGACTAACCACTTGACTAACCTCAGTTACACCCCTATTGTCCCTGACCACGCACCCCTCTAGCCGCACCAGGTGTGACGCAGCCGTTGCCAGACCACTTGAGCGAGCAACTGGACTTTCGGACAGATGTCGACATGCCGCTCCTTTTTCGAACGAGGAATTCGCGGAGGTATTTACCAGTGCGTGCCGAGGCAAATAACAGGTACATGCCGAGTGCGTCCATTAACTACGTAAGTACATTTTGGTCGAGTACCGACCAAACCACTTGAGCGACCCCAACCGCACCAGGTGTGTACTCTGCTGCTTTTGTCGTTCTGTGAGGTATGAGAATTCTGCGGTATGAACAGAGAAGTTCACTGGAATAGCATTGCCATGCTCGAAGCTTGTGGACTATGCGTTTCTACCGAGAGTGGTGGTGTAACGGTTAGCGTTCTCGCCTCGCATTCGGGAGGACGCCGGTTCGAATCCCCGTCCGGGCATCCAGATTTGGGTTTTCCATGGTTTCCCAAATCACTCCAGGCAAATGCCAAGTGCTTCCTTCAAAAGAACATGGCCGAATTCCTTCCCATTCCTTGCTCCCATCCTTGCCCCGCATCCTTTCTCGTCTCTAAAGACCTCGCTGTTGAGAGACGTAAAGCAGTTAAAAAAAATACGCGTTTCTGCCGCTAGGCGTTTATGGCGCAACTCATTTGCAGTACAGTGCCGCGTGTGTTGCCGACCTGGCTTCTGTCAATCTGTTTCTGCCAGCGCTGTTTGTTATTGTTTCGTTTTTTGGTGATGTAAGTTTAAGTGAGTAACGTGCAGCTGAGAAACTTTGTTTTCTAATGAGATAAAATGCTGCTGAAACTCGGTTCACTAGGTTTAAAAATAGTGACATGTTGGTTGATGACAAACCTCGTTCTGCACGTCCATCAAATGTACGAATCGACGAAATAGTTGAAAAAAAATTCCAGAGCTTTTGCTCTTTGACCGTCGACAGACAATTTATCAACTGTCAGAAATTAGTGGGTTATCTTGGAGCTCGATTCAGCGAAATTTAACAGAAGATTTGGGAATGAAAACGGTTGCTGCCAAGTTTTTTCCTCGGGCTGTGACTAACAATAAAAAAGAACGTCGACTTGAAACATGTCGTGCTTTGAAATTGATCCAGATTTTCTGTCATTATTGGTGACGAGTCATTGCGCTATGGTTACGACCCAAACACAAAGCAACAGTCGGCCAATGTAAGGACGTCAATGTCACCCCAGTCCAAAAAAAAAAAAAATATCCTGGTATGGACTGTGTTTTACGTAGCATGGATTGACCTCTCATCAAACTGAACCGAACATTGACTTGAAATGGTTATATTCTGTTACTTGTAGACCATTTGCAATCATATGCCAGGATGCTTCCTTCAAAAGGCCAGGGGATAGACTACATCCTTGCCTTGGCCAAGACTTACTAACTGCGATAAGTTCGGCGAAAGACGTTTGTGACGGCGAGTGTTTTGGACAAAGTTTTATGCATATTCTTACGGCTCATACCGAGCGTGGTGGGTGAGCGGTTAACAGGGAAATAGTGTGAACTTTGACAAAACATCTTTAGCTGGGGACGCTGCATGTTAGAGACTAATACAGTAACTCTAATCAACTACACAATTCTTGCTACTTATCCCGTTTCTTTGGCAGAGGTATATTGCATACTGTACGGATATTGAAGTGACCAAGACTTACTAACTGCGATAAGTTCGGCGAAAGACGTTTGTGACGGCGAGTGTTTTTGGACAAAGTTTTGTGCGTATTCCTTACGGCTCATACTGAGCGTGGTGGGTGAGCGGTTAACTCTCTGGCCTCGCATTCGGGAGGACGCGGGTTCGAATCCCCCGTCCAGGCATCCAGATTTGGGTTTTTCATGGTTTACCTAAATCATTCCAAGCGAATGCCGGGGTGTTTCCTTCAAAAAGGCGTCGGGAGGACGTGGGTTTGAATCCCTGCCCCGACCATCAAGATTTCGGCTTTCATGCTTTTTGTGAAATTACTGCATTCGGTGCTTAAGCCCTCTGACGGGAAAGTGAAAAGCCCTCAACCTGACCTTCACATCTTTCACAACTTGCGTCGTAATGTAGTTACGCCTTAACACTTCCGTTGTTCGGTTTCAAGTTTAAACTGTAGGTTCTCTACACCCTGTTAAGTTCAAGTAGGCTATGATAGAGGCGGAATGCGCAGGCAATAAAAAACCCTGGTCATAATGACCAAACGAGCCATTACTCCGTACTTCAGGTGATTGTTGGGTTGGGTCCTTCAAAAGACCATGCCTGAATTCGATCCCGATCCTTGCACCAGTCCTATCACACCTCGTGATCGGTAAAGATCTGGCCTAGCATTTGGGAGGGCGTGGGCTCGAATCCCAGTCCGGGCATCCAGATTTGAGTTTTCCATGGTTTCCCCAAATAACTCGAGGCTAATGACGGGGATGATTTTCTTCATTTGCCATGGCCAAATTCCCCACCGTTCCTCGTCCACTGCCCTTTCCCACCTCTAAAGGCTTCGATGTCGACTGAGGCGTAGAACCATAAAAAAGAAAAACCACGACCACCAACTCCAGATGAATGTCGAGTTATTCATTCAAAATACCATGCCCGAATTCCTTCCCAGTCCTTGCCGCCAGTCCATACAATTATGACCATTACATTCTCGCAATCACCATAGAGGGGGAATGCGCAGGCAATAAAAAACCCTGGTCATAATGACCAAACGAGCCATTACTCCGTACTTCAGGTGATTGTTGGGTTGGTTCCTTCAAAAGACCATGCCTGAATTCGATCCCGATCCTTGCACCAGTCCTATCACACCTCGTGATCGGTAAAGATCTGGCCTAGCATTTGGGAGGGCGTGGGCTCGAATCCCAGTCCGGGCATCCAGATTTGAGTTTTCCATGTTTCCCCAAATAACTCGAGGCGAATGACGGGGATGATTTTCTTCATTTGCCATGGCCGAATTCCCCACCGTTCCTCGTCCACTGTCCTTTCCCACCTCTAAAGGCTTCGATGTCGACGAGGCGTTAGAACCCTAAAAAAAGAAAACCACGACCACCAACTCCAGATGAATGTCGAGTTATTCATTCAAAATACCATGCCCGAATTCCTTCCCAGTCCTATGCCGCCAGTCCATACAATTATGACCATTACATTCTCGCAATCACCATAGAGGGGGAATGCGCAGGCAATAAAAAACCCTGGTCATAAGGACCAAACGAGCCATTACTCCGTACTTCAGGTGATTGTTGGGTTGGTTCCTTCAAAAGACCATGCCTGAATTCGATCCCGATCCTTGCACCAGTCCTATCACACCTCGTGATCGGTAAAGATCTGGCCTAGCATTTGGGAGGGCGTGGGCTCGAATCCCAGTCCGGGCATCCAGATTTGAGTTTTCCATGGTTTCCCCAAATAACTCGAGGCGAATGACGTGGTGATTTCTTCATTTGCCATGGCCGAATTCCCCACCGTTCCTCGTCCACTGTCCTTTCCCACCTCTAAAGGCTTCGATGTCGACGAGGCGTAGAACCATAATAAAAAAAGAAAACCACGACCACCAACTCCAGATGAATGTCGAGTTATTCATTCAAAATACCATGCCCGAATTCCTTCCCCGTCCATGCCGCCAGTCCATACAATTATGGCCTTTACATTCTCGCAATCACCAAATATTAGTACCAATCGATTTACAGTAGACCTATCAACGGTATTGTCGGTATAAACAGCCTTGAAACGACGATGAATCGCAGTAGGAATCACTTTGTCAGCAGTTAAAAAATTCGATAACAGCACGATTTTAACTCACGTTGACACAACACTAGAACAGTTCTCCATAATTCCGGACAACGAATCCTTACTTCTCAGTACTTTCAAATAAAATGTAATGCCGCTTGGTATGTATGTCTGGCGTCAGAGTTTTTCAGTCGTAACAGCCTTACATAAGGACAGGACTGAACACGTTTACCCCCCACCACCACGGCCTAGACCTGATTACTACCCAAATGGACTGCTAGTGCCAGTGTACAGAGATGGCCAGCCCGGTACTGTTGTTTTCGTTTGTATCAGCTCAATGCTGTGATTCTAAGCGTTTGACGATAGGTTTATCGTCCAAACACGAATTTGACCAGTAGTAGTGCTCGAAAAAGTTGGATACCGCACCAAGGTTATACTAACGTATGAAGAATGGGTCGTGCTGACTCAAGTATTGGATGTAGTGTCAGATTTGTTCTACACAGGCAGCTCCCAGACAAACATTCCACTTGGTGAGAACGCCGTCTCCTTCCGTACGATTGCCAGGACGAAAACTGTATGTTTTTACCCAAATGTTGACCCCACCAGCGGCATCTTCTTCAGCGATTCAACTTGGAAGAACCTCATCGACGCGCAGCCTGCAGTGTCCAGCGCCTTGACCGTCAAGAAGAGGTGGGGATACCTAGTTGCAAGATACTACACAGAATTTGTGAGCATTTTATCTAGTAAAGTGCTACGAGACTATCATATGGCAACAGTGCAAAAACTGGTTGATATGCATATTCGTGATGTTTATGTGACTCAATTGGCCCCCAGTTCGTCACTGGACTATAATCTACTAAAATATGAACTTATTGCATATAAAAATTTACTTGTATTACCTGCTATTAACAATGTAGTAATTAAGAATTATAACCCAGGATACTACATTGATGTGAACAGTGTGAATAAAATACACATAGTAAGTTATTCAATTTGTTTTATTTTATCCACTTTCCATTAATAAAACCCTTTACAGAGTTATTTTTATGAGTTCTTGTAGTGGCGTGACGCTTCATCACTTACATACTGGTCTGAAGAGCGAATTGTAATAGACGCCAACATTCGAAAAGACATAAATTTGCTTGGATATAAGTACGTATGCGGCTGTTTCTATGAATATCATAAAAAAAACAGTGTGAAAATGTACAAAATCAAGAAATTTGGTCATATATAACAAAAATCGGTAAAAATGTAAATTTCGTCCATGAATGAAGTCAATGGTTGACATAAAAATCACACCTGCGTGTATCACAATATCGTTCATATAATGTGTGTGGATTACAGAAATACGTGTTATATGGGGAAAAAAAGTGTAATGGCAGTCACCGGATAAACTAAAATGTGTTTTTTTTTCAGTAATAAATATTTTGATGAATAACGAAACTTGGTAGAGTTCTCCAGAGTCAACACACACGTCACGTAACCATCATGATAGACGTGTCAGTGGAAGTGCATCGGATGCTGCATTCACATGTGTATATGGAGTACTCTTTAAATTTCCTCCACAAAAGACGTAAATTGTATGAATTACATGTTTGCTCACTCGTTATTTTCATAACAATAACATGCAGAGTCTAAACACACATAACATTACCAACATTATAGACACGTCAGAGGAAGTGCACAGGGTGATAACTATATATACTAGCCTAGTGTTTGTACCAAACGAGGTGAAACAACGTATATGTGTGCAGAAACTGACTTAACGCAGTTACACGGAAGGTAGTCTGCGTTTAAAGACAATGGCTCTCACTCTCTCTCACACATACACGCATAACGTTACCATCAATATAGACACGTCAGAGGAAGTGCACAGTCGGAACAAGATCGTGAAAACAGGTAAAACATCACCGCAATTATACCACTTCACTATACGAAAGATGTCATCGGTTTACATGGTTAGAAGGTGTCCATCATGCCATACGATGTGTATTGAGTGCATCCACCAAAATAGAAAAAAAACGTGCGACATGATGCGGTGTTCCATCATAAATGAAACTCATTCTGTTCACGGCCCGATATGACATCGGACAACTTGAGTAGTATCAGATATACCTGTCGAAAGTCACACTAAAGTACTGAAGTTGAACTAAGAGCATGCAGAAGATGAGAACATCACAAGTTTCATTAAACAACACGACCCTCCACAAGACCGAAACATAATGGGCTCAATACCAGATGAAACATAAATTATGTTAGATATCAGTTAGTAAGTGCCACTTTCGATGAATTTCATTTAAAAAGTGAAAAAATAGATAAAAATCGGGAATACTGGTCAAATATAGCAAAATATTGGTTAAAAACTTATGGCACTTTCTGAGACAGAACTTATGCTAAAGTCTGGTTATACAGAATGTTAAATGTTTGTTATAGTTGGTTAGAGTAAATTAAGGTTAGGTTATTTCAACTCACCATCATGGTGCCACTGATACATGGATATCCAAAAGTGTTTGCTGAGGCGGCTTGGGCCCCACCGCGGCCTAAGAGACCGGTATTTTGCGCGGCCTAAGAAGAACGAAATTTCGCGCGCCGGTTTTCCGGATGCAACGCGTTTGTATTTTTCTATACAGCAGCAGCTTACTGTGGGGCCCAAGCCACCTCAGCAAACACTTTTGGATATCCATGTATCAGTGGCACCATGAGATGGTGAGTTGAAATAACCTAACCTTAATTTACTCTAACCAACTATAACAAACACTTTAACATTCTGTATTAACCAGACTTTAGCATAAGTTCTGTCTCAGAAAGTGCCATAAGTTTTTAACCAATATTTTGCTATATTTGACCAGTATTCCCGATTTTTATCTTTTTTGCACTTTTTAAATGAAATTCATCGAAAGTGGCACTTACTAACTGATATCTAACATAATTTATGTTTCATCTGGTATTGAGCCCATTATGTTTCGGTCTTGTGGAGGGTCGTGTTGTTTAATGAAACTTGTGATGTTCTCATCTTCTGCATGCTCTGGTTAGTTCAACTTCAGTACTTTAGTGTGACTTTCGACAGGTATATCTGATGTACTACTCAAGTTGTCCGATGTCATATCGGGCCGTGAACAGAATGAGTTTCATTTATGATGGAACACCGCATCATGTCGCACGTTTTTTTTCTATTTTGGTGGATGCACTCAATACACATCGTATGGCATGATGGACACCTTCTAACCATGTAAACCGATGACATCTTTCGTATAGTGAAGTGGTATAATTGCGGTGATGTTTTACCTGTTTTCACGATCTTGTTCCGACTGTGCACTTCCTCTGACGTGTCTATATTGATGGTAACGTTATGCGTGTATGTGTGAGAGAGAGTGAGAGCCATTGTCTTTAAACGCAGACTACCTTCCGTGTAACTGCGTTAAGTCAGTTTCTGCACACATATACGTTGTTTCACCTCGTTTGGTACAAACACTAGGCTAGTATATATAGTTATCACCCTGTGCACTTCCTCTGACGTGTCTATAATGTTGGTAACGTTATGTGTGTTTAGACTCTGCATGTTATTGTTATGAAAATATAACGAGTGAGCAAACATGTAATTCATACAATTTACGTCTTTTGTGGAGGAAATTTAAAGAGTACTCCATATACACATGTGAATGCAGCATCCGATGCACTTCCACTGACACGTCTATCATGATGGTTACGTGACGTGTGTGTTGACTCTGGAGAACTCTACCAAGTTTCGTTATTCATCAGAAAATATTTATTACTGAAAAAAAAAACACATTTTAGTTTATCCGGTGACTGCCATTACACTTTTTTCCCCCATATAACACGTATTTCTGTAATCCACACACATTATATGAACGATATTGTGATACACGCAGGTGTGATTTTTATGTCAACCATTGACTTCATTCATGGACGAAATTTACATTTTTACCGATTTTTGTTATATATGACCAAATTTCTTGATTTTGTACATTTTCACACTTTTTTTTTATGATATTCATAGAAACAGCCGCATACGTACTTATATCAACAAATTTATGTCTTTTCGAATGTTGGCGTCTATTACAATTCGCTCTTCAGACCAGTATGTAAGTGATGAAGCGTCACGCCACTACAAGAACTCATAAAAATAACTCTGTAAAGGGTTTTATTAATGGAAAGTGGATAAAATAAAACAAAATTGAATAACTTACTATGTGTATTTTATTCACACTGTTCACATCAATGTAGTATCCTGGGTTATAATTCTTAATTACTACATTGTTAACAGGTAATACAAGTAAATTTTTATATGCAATAAGTTCATATTTTAGTAGATTATAGTCCAGTGACGAACTGGGGGCCAATTGAGTCACATAAACATCACGAATATGCATATCAACCAGTTTTTGCACTGTTGCCATATGATAGTCTCGTAGCACTTTACTAGATAAAATGCTCACAAATTCTGTGTAGTATCTTGCAACTAGGTATCCCCACCTCTTCTTGACGGTCAAGGCGCTGGACACTGCAGGCTGCGCGTGATGAGGTTCTTCCAAGTTGAATCGCTGAAGAAGATGCCGCTGGTGGGGTCAACATTTGGGTAAAAACATACAGTTTTCGTCCTGGCAATCGTACGGAAGGAGACGGCGTTCTCACCAAGTGGAATGTTTGTCTGGGAGCTGCCTGTGTAGAACAAATCTGACACTACATCCAATACTTGAGTCAGCACGACCCATTCTTCATACGTTAGTATAACCTTGGTGCGGTATCCAACTTTTTCGAGCACTACTACTGGCTCAAATTCGTGTTTGGACGATAAACCTATCGTCAAACGCTTAGAATCAGCATGAGCTGATACATAGACGAAAACAACAGTACCGGGCTGGCCATCTCTGTACACTGGCACTAGCAGTCCATTTGGGTAGTAATCAGGTCTAGTCCGTGGTGGTGGGGGTAAACGTGTTCAGTCCTGTCCTTATGTAAGGCTGTTACGACTGAAAAACTCTGACGCCAGACCATACATACCAAGCGGCATTACATTTTATTTGAAAGTACTGAGAAGTAAGGATTCGTTGTCCGGAATTATGGAGAACTGTTCTAGTGTTGTGTCAACGTGAGTTAAACATCGTGCTGTTATCGAATTTTTAACTGCTGACAAAGTGATTCCTACTGCGATTCATCGTCGTTTCAAGGCTGTTTATACCGACAATACCGTTGATAGGTCTACTGTAAATCGATTGGCACTAAAATTTGGTGATTGCGAGAATGTAAAGGCCATAATTGTATGGACTGGCGGCATGGACTGGGAAGGAATTCGGGCATGGTATTTTGAATGAATAACTCGACATTCATCTGGAGTTGGTGGTCGTGGTTTTCTTTTTTTATGGTTCTACGCCTCGTCGACATCGAAGCCTTTAGAGGTGGGAAAGGACAGTGGACGACGAACGGTGGGAATTCGGCCATGCAAATGAAGAAATCACCCCGTCATTCGCTCGAGTTATTTGGGGAAACCATGGAAAACTCAAATCTGGATGCCCGGACTGGGATTCGAGCCCACGCCCTCCCAAATGCTAGGCCAGATCTTTACCGATCACGAGGTGTGATAGGACTGGTGCAAGGATCGGGATCGAATTCAGGCATGGTCTTTTGAAGGAACCAACCCAACATCACCTGAAGTACGGAGTAATGGCTCGTTTGGTCATTATGACCAGGGTTTTTTATTGCCTGCGCATTCCCCCTCTATGGTGATTGCGAGAATGTAATGGCCATAATTGTATGGACTGGCGGCAAGGACTGGGAAGGAATTCGGGCATGGTATTTTGAATGAATAACTCGACATTCATCTGGAGTTGGTGGTCGTGGTTTTCTTTTTTAGGGTTCTACGCCTCGTCGACATCGAAGCCTTTAGAGGTGGGAAAGGACAGTGGACGAGGAACGGTGGGGAATTCGGCCATGGCAAATGAAGAAAATCATCCCCGTCATTCGCCTCGAGTTATTTGGGGAAACCATGGAAAACTCAAATCTGGATGCCCGGACTGGGATTCGAGCCCACGCCCTCCCAAATGCTAGGCCAGATCTTTACCGATCACGAAGTGTGATAGGACTGGTGCAAGGATCGGATCGAATTCAGGCATGGTCTTTTGAAGGACCAACCCAACAATCACCTGAAGTACGGAGTAATGGCTCGTTTGGTCATTATGACCAGGGTTTTTTATTGCCTGCGCATTCCCCCTCTATGGTGATTGCGAGAATGTAATGGTCATAATTGTATGGACTGGCGGCAAGGACTGGGAAGGAATTCGGGCATGGTATTTTGAATGAATAACTCGACATTCATCTGGAGTTGGTGGTCGTGGTTTTCTTTTTTAGGGTTCTACGCCTCGTCGACATCGAAGCCTTTAGAGGTGGGAAAGGACAGTGGACGAGGAACGGTGGGGAATTCGGCCATGGCAAATGAAGAAAATCATCCCCGTCATTCGCCTCGAGTTATTTGGGGAAATCATGGAAAACTCAAATCTGGATGCCCGGACTGGGATTCGAGCCCACGCCCTCCCAAATGCTAGGCCAGATCTTTACCGATCACGAGTGTGATAGGACTGGTGCAAGGATCGGGATCGAATTCAGGCATGGTCTTTTGAAGGACCAACCCAACAATCACCTGAAGTACGGAGTAATGGCTCGTTTGGTCATTATGACCAGGGTTTTTTATTGCCTGCGCATTCCGCCTCTATCATAGCCTACTTGAACTTAACAGGGTGTAGAGAACCTACAGTTTAAACTTGAAACCGAACAACGGAAGTGTTAAGGCGTAACTACATTACGACGCAAGTTGTGAAAGATGTGAAGGTCAGGTTGAGGGCTTTTCACTTTCCCGTCAGAGGGCTTAAGCACCGAATGCAGTAATTTCACAAAAAGCATGGAAAGCCGAAATCTTGATGGTCGGGGCAGGGATTCAAACCCACGTCCTCCCGACGCCTTTTTGAAGGAAACACCCCGGCATTCGCTTGGAATGATTTAGGTAAACCATTAAAAACCCAAATCTGGATGCCTGGACGGGGGTTCGAACCCGCGTCCTCCCGAATGCGAGGCCAGAGAGTTAACCGCTCACCCACCACGCTCAGTATGAGCCGTAAGAATACGCACAAAACTTTGTCCAAAATACTCGCCGTCACAAACGTCTTTCGCCGAACTTATCGCAGTTAGTAAGTCTTGGTCACTCAATATCCGTACAGTATGCAATATGCCTCTGCCAAAGAAACGGGTATAAGTAGCAAGAATGTGTAGTTATTAGAGTTACTGTATTAGTCTCTAACATGCAGCGTCCCAGCTAAAGATTGTTTTGTCAAAGTTCACACTATTTCCCTGTTAACCGCTCACCCACCACGCTCGGTATGAGCCGTAAGAATATGCATAAAACTTTGTCCAAAACACTCGCCGTCACAAACGTCTTTCGCCGAACTTATCGCAGTTAGTAAGTCTTGGCCAAGGCAAGGATGTAGTCTATCCCCTGGCCTTTGAAGGAAGCATCCTGGCATATGATTGCAAATGGTCTACAAGTAACAGAATATAACCATTTCAAGTCAATGTTCGGTTCAGTTTGATGAGAGGTCAATCCATGCTACGTAAAACACAGTCCATACAAGGATTTTTTTTTTTGGACGGGGTGACATTGACGCCTTAATTGGCTGACTGTTGCTTTGTGTTTGGGTCGTAACCATAGCGCAATGACTCGTCACCAATAATGACAAAATCTGGATCAATTTCAAAGCACGACATGTTTCAAGTCGACGTTCTTTTTTATTGTTAGTCACAGCCCGAGGAAAAAAC
>JARYHS010008074.1:144070235-144087448 GCA_031002005.1 Vandiemenella viatica
TTACCTCTCAAGAAACGGAGGTTTTCATAAACTTGCACAGTTGAATAGTAGTGTGGTTTGGCCGGTGCGCGCTCACACAAAAGAACTGTCAATCATTTTCACACCTCTATTGTTCTCCCCCTCCCACCTGTCAATCATTTTCACACCTCTATTGTTCTCCCCCCTACCACCTGTCAATCATTTTCACACCTATTGTTCTCTCCCCTCCCACTTGAGGACCACTTGACTAACCTCAGTTACCCCTCTATTGTTCTACCACTTGAGCGACCCCAACCACACCAGGTGTGCAGCACCAGCTGCCCTTGGGGGGGCCCCCTACTATTGCTCTTTTGCCAGGCCACTTGTTTGAACACCTGCCTTCCCCAACCCTACCACCAGCTGCCCTTGGGGGCCCCCTACTATTGCTCTTTTGCCAGGCCACTTGTTTGAACACCTGCCTTCCCCAACCCTAGCACCAGCTGCCCTTCGGGCCCCCCTACTATTGCTGTGTTGCCAGACCACTTGAGCAACCACCTGCCCCCTCTAGCCGCACACGTGTGACGCAGCCGCACCAGGTGTGACGCAGCAGCTGTCCTCGCGTAGCGGCGGCAGATCCGCGGCGAGCACTGCTGCGGCAAGCGGCGGTTGAACCGCGGCAAGTGGCGGCTGAACCGCGGCAAGTGCCGCGGTACGGCGACATGCCGCGGCTGAGTCCCGCTGCAGGAGTGACGTTGCGACCGCACAGCGCCGCGGCGGGGATTCGAACCAGAGCCCTCCTAAATACGAGGACATAGCGTGCTAGTATGACGTTACACACATTGTTGTCATTAGAGGCGATGAAACGGCGACGTGGAGTGAATCTGAATATGGATGCTCAGACGGGGATTCGAACCAATGGATGCTCAGACGGGGGTTCGAACCAGAGCTAACCTAATCTTCACCACCCTAGTACCAGCTGTCGATTCTATTGCTCTTTTGCCAGGCCATATTCGCCTGGAGTGATTTGAGGAAAACGAGAATATGGATGCTCAGACGGGGGTTGGAACCAGAGCCAACCTCAGCTTCACCACCCTAGTACCAGCTGTCGATTTTATTGCTCTTTTGCCAGGCCATATTCGCCTGGCGTGATTTGAGGAAAACGAGAATATGGATGCTCAGACGGGGATTCGAACCAGAGCCCTCCTAAATGCGCGGTCATTGCGTGCCAGCATGGCGTTACACCTCGTGGTCATTAGAGTCGCGGAAACGGCGACCTGGGGTGAATCTGAATATGGATGCTCAGACGGGGGTTCGAACCAGAGCCAACCTCAGCTTCACCACCCTAGTACCAGCTGCCGATTCTATTGCTCATTTGCCAGGCCATATTCGCCTGGATGCTCAGACGGGGGTTCGAACCAGAGCCAACCTCAGCTTCACCACCCTAGGACCAGCTGTCGATTCTATTGCTCTTTTGCCAGCCCATATTCGCCTGGAGTGATTTGGGGAAAAACGAGAATATGGATGCTCAGACGGGGATTCGAACCAGTGATCGTTGTTTGACGGCATTCAATGGACGGGAATAAGCCATATACTTTATATTGAGCGCTTAATAAAATGCGATTTAAACCAATGAGGTTTCTTTCTTAAGTTATTAATGTCTTTAAACATACGACGAAACACATTTCTGAAAGCTCATTTAACGTAATATTAAGCACGTCATTTCTACCCCAATCACACTAAGTACGATGATAAAATTTTATATAGCGTTGATTGTAAAAAACTGAGCTTTCTAATTACCTAAAAATGCTTTTTAAAAAACTGCTATTTCCGATAGCTGATAACAAATTTCGTTCGCTGAGCCAGGAGGGTCGATTCTCACACAATGCTCCCTTTTGTCATCGCCACTCGAACCCGCCAGCTGCACAGCCTTAAGACTCATAGACTTATTTCGCGTAATATTAAGCTTTTAATTTCTACTCTTGGCATAAAGCGAGAAAAAAAATGTTTATATCGTGATAATTCTAAGAAAATAACCTTTCCAATTAAACTATAATATTTTTTAAAAAACTGGTACTTCTGATAGCTGATCTTAAATTTGGGGCTCTGAGCCACGATTTGTATTGCTGGGTGAGGTTTCTATAGCGTATTGTATGTGCCGTTACTGCAGGGCGTTTTAATATTCCAAAAAAAAAAATATATGAGGCGGTGGGGGGCGGGCTTGGCCACGTTGTCTACACACACACACACACACACACACACACACATCGCGTTAAATGCGCGGTCATAGCGTGCCAGTATGGCGTTACACATTGGACGGGGATAAGAACCAGAGCCCTCCTAGATGCGTGGTCAGAGCGTGCCAGTATGGCGTAACTGGCAGAAATTCGGCAATGACCTTTTGAACAAACCAAGGCGAAAATTCAGATGTGGGTGCCCGGACAAGGATTCGAAACCGCATCTTCCCGAATGCGAATCTCATGTGTATTAGTGTCAGACCACGAACTAAGGGATCACCATCGTAAGTGGATAAATTATTAGCGTACCAGTATGGCTTTACACCTCGTCAACATCGACATCATTAGAGGCGGGAAAAGGATTGATGCAGGGAACGGTCACCTGGAGTGATTTGGGGAAACCATGGAAAACAAGAATATGGATGCTCAGACGGAGATTCGAACCAGCGCCCTTCTGAATGCATGATCAGAGCGTTAACACTCACCCACCACGCTCTGTAATTTTCGTGGACAATACTGAAAAATATCTATTCTGAGAAGTAATTTTTTTTTTTTTTTTTTTTTTTTTTGCTTCGTGCTTCGATAATTATGAAATTTCCAAACATCTGAAATGACTGGTTACGCAGATATTGCTGCTACCAGAGACACAGGGAAATAGAGTGAACTTTGACAAAACATCTTTAGCTGGGACGCTGAATGTTAGAGACTAATACAGTAACTCTAATCAACTACACAATCTTGCTACTTATCCCGTTTCTTTGGCAGAGGAATATTGCATACTGTACGGATATTGAGTGACCAAGACTTACTAACTGCGATAAGTTCGGCGAAAGACGTTTGTGACGGCGAGTGTTTTGGACAAAGTTTTGTGCGTATTCTTACGGCTCATACTGAGCGTGGTGGGTGAGCGGTTAACTCTCTGGCCTCGCATTCGGGAGGACGCGGGTTCGAACCCCCGTCCAGGCATCCATATTTGGGTTTTTAATGGTTTACCTAAATCATTCCAAGCGCATGCCGGGGTGTTTCCTTCAAAAAGGCGTCGGGAGGACGTGGGTTTGAATCCCTGCCCCGACCATCAAGATTTCGGCTTTCCATGCTTTTTGTGAAGTTACTGCATTCGGTGATTAAGCCATCTGACGGTAAAGTGAAAAGCCCACAACCTGACCTTCACATCTTTCACAACTTGCGTCGTAATGTAGTTATGCCTTAACACTTCCATTGTTCGGTTTCAAGTTTAAACTGTAGGTTCTCTACACCCTGTTAAGTTCAAGTTGGCTAGGATAGAGGCGGAATGCGCAGGCAATAAAAAACCCTGGTCATAATGACCAAACGAGCCATTACTCCGTACTTCAGGTGAATGTTGGGTTGGTTCCTTCAAAAGACCATGCCTGAATTCGATCCCGATCCTTGCACCAGTCCTATCACACCTCGTGATCGGTAAAGATCTGGCCTAGCATTTGGGAGGGCGTGGGCTCGAATCCCAGTCCGGGCATCCAGATTTGAGTTTTCCATGGTTTCCCCAAATAACTCGAGGCGAATGACGGGGTGATTTCTTCATTTGCCATGGCCGAATTCCCCACCGTTCCAAAAAGTGTTTGCTGAGGCGGCTTGGGCCCCACCGCGGCCTAAGAGTACCGGTATTTTGCGTGGCCTAAGAAGACCGAAATTTTGCGCGCCGGTTTTCCGGATGCAACGCTTTTGTATTTTTCTACGCAGCAGCAGCTTACTGTGGGGGGCCCAAGCCACCTCAGCAAACACTTTTTGGATTTCCATGTATCAGTGGCACCATAGTGAAGGTGAGTTGAAATAACCTAACATGAATTTACTCTAACCAACTATAACAAACACTTTAGGATTCTGTATTAACCAGACTTTAGCATAATTTCTGACTCAGAAAGTGCCATAATTATTTTTTTAACCAATATTTTGCTATATTTGGCCAGTATTCGCGAATTTTTATCTATTTTTACACTTTTTAAATGAAATTCATCGAAAGTGCCACATACTAACTGATATCTAACATAATTTATGTTTCATCTGGTATTGAGCCCATTATGTTTCGGCCTTGTGGAGGGTCGTGTTGTTTAATGAAACTTGTGATGTTCTCATCTTCTGCATGTCTGTTTAGTTCAACTTCAGTACTTTAGTGTGATTTTAGACAGATATCTGATGTACTACTCAAGTTGTCCGATGTTATATCGGGCCGTGAACAGAATGAGTTTCATTTATGATGGAACACCGCATCATGTCGCACGTTTTTTCTATTTTGGTTGATGCACTCAATACACATCGTATGGCATGATGGACACCTTCTAACCATGTAAACCGATGACATCTTTCGTATAGTGAAGTGGTATAATTGCGGTGATGTTTTACCTGTTTTCATGATCTTTTTCCGACTGTGCACTTCCTCTGACGTGTCTATAATGATGGTAACGTTATGCGTGTATGTGTGAGAGAGAGCGAGAGCCATTGTCTTTAAACGCAGACTGCCTTCCGTGTAACTGCGTTAAGTCAGCTTCTGTTTGCATATACGTTGTTTCACCTCGTTTGGTACAAACACTAGGCTAGTATATATAGTTATCACCCTGTGCACTTCCTCTGACGTGTCTATAATGATGGTAACGTTATGCGTGTATGTGAGAGAGAGAGCGAGAGCCATTGTCTTTAAACGCAGACTGCCTTCCGTGTAACTGCGTTAAGTCAGTTTCTGCATGCATATACGTTGTTTCACCTCGTTTGGTACAAACACTAGGCTAGTACATATAGTTATCACCCTGTGCACTTCCTCTGGCTTGTCTATAATGCTGGTAACGTTATGTGTGTTTAGACTCTGCGTGTTATTGTTATGAAAATAAAGCGTGAGCAAACATGTAATTCAAACAATTTACGTCTTTTGTGGAGGAAATTTACAGAGTACTCCATATACACATATGAATGCAGCATCCGATGCACTTCCACTGACACGTCTATCATGATGGTTGCGTGACGTGTGTGTTGACTCTGGAGAACTCTACCAAGTTTCATTATTCATCAGAAAATATTTATTACTGAAAAAAAAAACCATTTTAGTTTATCCGGTGACTGCCATTACACTTTATATCAATATAACACGTATTTATGTAATCCACACACATTATATGAACGATATTGCGATACACGCAGGTGTGATTTTTATGTCTACCATTGACTTCATTCATGGACGAAATTTACATTTTTTTACCGATTTTTGTTATATATATATATATATGACAAAATTTCTTGATTTTGTACATTTTCACACTGTTTTTATTATGATATTCATAGAAACAGCCGCATACGTACTTGAGTCAGCACGACCCATTCTTCATACGTTAGTATAACCTTGGTGCGGTATCCAACTTTTTCGAGCACTACTACTGGCTCACATTCGTGTTTGGACGATAAACCTATCGTCAAACGCTTAGAATCACCAGCATTGAGCTGATACACAGACGAAAACAACAGTACCGGGCTGGCCATCTTTGTACACTGGCACTAGCAGTCCATTTGGGTAGTAATCAGGTCTAGTCCGGGGTGGTGGGGGTAAAAAACATCATTACCGGGCTGGCCATCTCTGTACACTGGCACTAGCAGTCCATTTGGGTAGTAATCAGGTCTAGTCCGTGGTGGTGGGGGTAAACGTGTTCAGTCCTGTCCTTATGTAACGCTGTTATGACTGAAAAACTCTGATGCCAGACCATACATACCAAGCGGCATTACATTTTATTTGAAAGTACTGAGAAGTAAGGATTCGTTGTCCGGAATTATGGAGAACTGTTCTAGTGTTGTGTCAACGTGAGTTAAACATCGTGCTGTTATCGAATTTTTAACTGCTGACAAAGTGATTCCTACTGCGATTCATCGTCGTTTCAAGGCTGTTTATACTGACAATACCGTTGATAGGTCTACTGTAAATCGATTGGCACTAACATTTGGCGATTGCGAGAATGTAAAGGCCATAATTGTATGGACTGGCGGCATGGACTGGGAAGGAATTCGGGCATGGTATTTTGAATGAATAACTCGACATTCATCTGGAGTTGGTGGTCGTGGTTTTCTTTTTTTTTATGGTTCTACGCCTCGTCGACATCGAAGCCTTTAGACGTGGGAAAGGGCAGTGGACGAGGAACGGTGGGGAATTCGGCCATGGCAAATGAAGAAATCACCCCGTCATTCGCCTCGAGTTATTTGGGGAAACCATGGAAAACTCAAATCTGGATGCCCGGACTGGGATTCGAGCCCACGCCCTCCCAAATGCTAGGCCAGATCTTTACCGATCACGAGGTGTGATAGGACTGGTGCAAGGATCGGGATCGAATTCAGGCATGGTCTTTTGAAGGAACCAACCCAACATTCACCTGAAGTACGGAGTAATGGCTCGTTTGGTCATTATGACCAGGGTTTTTTATTGCCTGCGCATTCCGCCTCTATCCTAGCCAACTTGAACTTAACAGGGTGTAGAGAACCTACAGTTTAAACTTGAAACCGAACAATGGAAGTGTTAAGGCATAACTACATTACGACGCAAGTTGTGAAAGATGTGAAGGTCAGGTTGTGGGCTTTTCACTTTACCGTCAGATGGCTTAATCACCGAATGCAGTAATTTCACAAAAAGCATGGAAAGCCGAAATCTTGATGGTCGGGGCAGGGATTCAAACCCACGTCCTCCCGACGCCTTTTTGAAGGAAACACCCCGGCATGCGCTTGGAATGATTTAGGTAAACCATTAAAAACCCAAATATGGATGCCTGGACGGGGGTTCGAACCCGCGTCCTCCCGAATGCGAGGCCAGAGAGTTAACCGCTCACCCACCACGCTCAGTATGAGCCGTAAGAATACGCACAAAACTTTGTCCAAAACACTCGCCGTCACAAACGTCTTTCGCCGAACTTATCGCAGTTAGTAAGTCTTGGTCACTCAATATCCGTACAGTATGCAATATGCCTCTGCCAAAGAAACGGGATAAGTAGCAAGATTGTGTAGTTGATTAGAGTTACTGTATTAGTCTCTAACATTCAGCGTCCCAGCTAAAGATGTTTTGTCAAAGTTCACACTATTTCCCTGTGTCTCTGGTAGCAGCAATATCTGCGTAACCAGTCATTTCAGATGTTTGGAAATTTCATAATTATCGAAGCACGAATGCAAAAAAAAAAAAAAAAAAAAAAAATTACTTCTCAGAATAGATATTTTTCAGTATTGTCCACGAAAATTACAGAGCGTGGTGGGTGAGTGTTAACGCTCTGATCATGCATTCAGAAGGGCGCTGGTTCGAATCTCCGTCTGAGCATCCATATTCTTGTTTTCCATGGTTTCCCCAAATCACTCCAGGTGACCGTTCCCTGCATCAATCCTTTTCCCGCCTCTAATGATGTCGATGTTGACGAGGTGTAAAGCCATACTGGTACGCTAATAATTTATCCACTTACGATGGTGATCCCTTAGTTCGTGGTCTGACACTAATACACATGAGATTCGCATTCGGGAAGATGCGGTTTCGAATCCTTGTCCGGGCACCCACATCTGAATTTTCGCCTTGGTTTGTTCAAAAGGTCATTGCCGAATTTCTGCCAGCTACGCCATACTGGCACGCTCTGACCACGCATCTAGGAGGGCTCTGGTTCTTATCCCCGTCCAATGTGTAACGCCATACTGGCACGCTATGACCGCGCATTTAACGCGATGTGTGTGTGTGTGTGTGTGTGTGTGTGTGTAGACAACGTGGCCAAGCCCGCCCCCCACCGCCTCATATATTTTTTTTTTTGGAATATTAAAACGCCCTGCAGTAACGGCACATACAATACGCTATAGAAACCTCACCCAGCAATACAAAGCGTGGCTCAGAGCCCCAAATTTAAGATCAGCTATCAGAAGTACCAGTTTTTTAAAAAATATTATAGTTTAATTGGAAAGGTTATTTTCTTAGAATTATCACGATATAAACATTTTTTTTCTCGCTTTATGCCAAGAGTAGAAATTAAAAGCTTAATATTACGCGAAATGAAGTTGAGTCTTAAGGCTGTGCAGCTGGCGGGTTCGAGTGGCGATGACAAAAGGGAGCATTGTGTGAGAATCGACCCTCCTTGGGACTCAGCCTCTGGCTCAGCGAACGAAATTTGTTATCAGCTATCGGAAATAGCAGTTTTTTAAAAAGCATTTTTAGGTAATTAGAAAGCTCAGTTTTTTACAATCAACGCTATATAAAATTTTATCATCGTACTTAGTGTGATTGGGGTAGAAATGACGTGCTTAATATTACGTTAAATGAGCTTTCAGAAATGTGTTTCGTCGTATGTTTAAAGACATTAATTCTTAACTTAAGAAAGAAACCTCATTGGTTTAAATCGCATTTTATTAAGCGCTCAATATAAAGTATATGGCTTATTCCCGTCCATTGAATGCCGTCAAACAACGATCAGCTGGTTCGAATCCCCGTCTGAGCATCCATATTCTCGTTTTTCCCCAAATCACTCCAGGCGAATATGGGCTGGCAAAAGAGCAATAGAATCGACAGCTGGTACTAGGGTGGTGAAGCTGAGGTTGGCTCTGGTTCGAACCCCCGTCTGAGCATCCAGGCGAATATGGCCTGGCAAATGAGCAATAGAATCGGCAGCTGGTACTAGGGTGGTGAAGCTGAGGTTGGCTCTGGTTCGAACCCCCGTCTGAGCATCCATATTCAGATTCACCCCAGGTCGCCGTTTCCGCGACTCTAATGACCACGAGGTGTAACGCCATGCTGGCACGCAATGACCGCGCATTTAGGAGGGCTCTGGTTCGAATCCCCGTCTGAGCATCCATATTCTCGTTTTCCTCAAATCACGCCAGGCGAATATGGCCTGGCAAAAGAGCAATAAAATCGACAGCTGGTACTAGGGTGGTGAAGCTGAGGTTGGCTCTGGTTCCAACCCCCGTCTGAGCATCCATATTCTCGTTTTCCTCAAATCACTCCAGGCGAATATGGGCTCGCAAAAGAGCAATAGAATCGACAGCTGGTACTGGGGTGGTGAAGCTGAGGTTACCTCTGGTTCGAACCCCCGTCTGAGCATCCATATTCTCGTTTTCCTCAAATCACTCCAGGCGAATATGGCCTGGCAAAAGAGCAATAGAATCGACAGCTGGTACTAGGGTGGTGAAGATGAGGTTAGCTCTGGTTCGAACCTCCGTCTGAGCATCCATTGGTTCGAATCCCCGTCTGAGCATCCATATTCAGATTCACTCCACGTCGCCGTTTCATCGCCTCTAATGACAACAATGTGTGTAACGTCATACTAGCACGCTATGTCCTCGTATTTAGGAGGGCTCTGGTTCGAATCCCCGCCGCGGCGCTGTGCGGTCGCAACGTCACTCCTGCAGCGGGACTCAGCCGCGGCATGTCGCCGTACCGCGGCACTTGCCGCGGTTCAGCCGCCACTTGCCGCGGCACTTGCCGCGGTTCAACCGCCGCTTGCCGCAGCAGTGCTCGCCGCGGATCTGCCGCCGCTACGCGAGGACAGCTGCTGCGTCACACCTGGTGCGGCTGCGTCACACGTGTGCGGCTAGAGGGGGCAGGTGGTTGCTCAAGTGGTCTGGCAACACAGCAATAGTAGGGGGGCCCCGAAGGGCAGCTGGTGCTAGGGTTGGGGAAGGCAGGTGTTCAAACAAGTGGCCTGGCAAAAGAGCAATAGTAGGGGGCCCCCCCAAGGGCAGCTGGTGGTAGGGTTGGGGAAGGCAGGTGTTCAAACAAGTGGCCTGGCAAAAGAGCAATAGTAGGGGGCCCCCCAAGGGCAGCTGGTGCTGCACACCTGGTGTGGTTGGGGTCGCTCAAGTGGTAGAACAATAGAGGGGTAACTGAGGTTAGTCAAGTGGTCCTCAAGTGGGAGGGGAGAGAACAATAGGTGTGAAAATGATTGACAGGTGGTAGGGGGGAGAACAATAGAGGTGTGAAAATGATTGACAGGTGGGAGGGGGAGAACAATAGAGGTGTGAAAATGATTGACAGTTCTTTTGTGTGAGCGCGCACCGGCCAAATCCACACTACTTTGAATAATTATGAAAAAATTCAAACGAGAAAGATTGGAACTCATTAAAGACCGAGATACAGTACGGAGATGAACATTCGGAATAGCGAAATAAATTGCCCGTTAAACTTTAATCATATAATAAACATTTAAACATTAATAAGAAAAACCACACACAGCATGTAATTTATGAATGAGATTAAAAGGAAAAGAAAATGCGTGGAGAAAGAAATGGTAGTATTGAATTGTAAATGGGAAATATAGTAACATGAAACAGAATTAAGGTGAAACGATAGGAAGTACTCGGGGGTAGGGGAGGGGGAGGGGGCGGATATGAAAGTTATGATGTTTTATTAGATGGAGTAAAGGGGAAGAGCAGGTGCAATTATGTAAACCAAATATAAACATTATTTTTGCACATTTTTTAAGGCATAGTTTCTTCAAGATACGATAAAAATTGTAGATTTTTTAATCGCCACACCAACTTTCAAATCAATTTTTAAATTTCAAGTTCCTATTCACGATCAGCAACTCCCCAACCGGAATTGGTCCAAGACCGTTAGACAGGGATTAATATAGGCTTTCTGAATATCACTATCCACCGATTTTGAGATATTTGAAAAAGCATTGGATAGTTCCAAGTATAATTTTTTTAAGTGGGTTAAATAAGGTTTGCTTTTTTAAATGCAATTGTAGACAGTATTTTTGTGTTTGTTTTAAAGTATACATGCGCAAAGTTTAATGAAGACAGGATAGAAATGTGGGTTTGTGTAAAGCCACGCCCACTTTAAAAACAAATTTTAATTTTCAAATACGAATTACTCAGTCCTATTCGTCCGATCAGAACCTGTTCAACGCTAATAAAACGAAAGATTTATGGACTGTCAGAATATCACCACCCACATTGACCGATTTTCCTACCGCTTTCGAGATATTTACAAAATCCTGAACCGTTGCACGTATATACTTTCCTTAATGTGATGACAGGGAGAGGATATGGGTTATTGTAAACCAAATGTAGACGGTTTTTGTCCTCTTGTTTTAAAGTATACGTGTTCAAAATTTCATCAAAATTGGATAAAAACTGTGGGTTTGTTTAAAGGACACACAAAGATACACACACGCATTTTTATACGCTACTTGTTTTGTGGACACTTTAAAAATATGAAATTTTCCATCTATATAACCATATTTAATAATTAGTTATTATTTCAATTTCTTATAATCAAATATATGTTATTCTCTAATCTGTAATTATACTCTCGTATTCAACAGATACAATCTACCACTCTGTATCAAATTATTACCTACCACCAGATAGCGCCAAATAAGTTTTTCTGGTTTAAACTTTTGATTTTAGTTAATAGGAATCAAAGCGTAAACTGTCAACGAACTACAACTCCATGAATAAGTATGTAACTATCTTAAATATCCAAGAAATCAGTTCTTCCAGTCTTTCTTTTCTATCCTCTTTCCCAGAGATTTCTGAAAACAATTTTAATTTTTTGACCCTCCATCAACCGATAGTGCTCTGTAGCAGAATCTACAACACTCCTGTCTTTTTAATCTTCCGCATGTGGTTGTTCCTCATATTTAGAGACTTTGAATTCCACCTGATTTATTTTCACTTGATCTTTGTGTCAACATAGGGTAGTAACATTTTTGCAATAATTTCTTCCGTTCCCTAGGAAATGTGTAAGGATAATTTAGTTCATAAATCAGCGAGATATGTTCAGATATCGCATAGCCGGTCCTATACAAGGCGAAGAAAGAATACAATTTACTTTCAGTTTCTGATGCATCGCATTGCCACTGCAATTCGCCCAGTAACTGAATTTTGCATTACCTTGTTTTTGCTTTTGTACCGTTCATCTTGAACTGGTTTTCGAGCCAGACGTATTGCCCTCGATTCGACGGCTGATTTGTTTTTTGTTTCAGAAGCACCAAACTGGCGTGGTTCTTTCAGACACCATCCATCAATCTCCCTCTACAAACGAGATTTGACTGGTCTTTTCACGCCGTATACTTCTGAACAGTTTCAGTGAATTCATTTTTATTCGCGGTAACTAAACGCCGTAAATTTGATTCCCACATTTCTCAAATTCATGTAGTGCGCAATTATGGCTACATTCGGGTATTCCTTATAGCAGTGCCGAATTTAGGCATAGGCATAGGCATAGGCATAGGCTGTAGCCTAGGGGCCGCACCACATGCCAAAAATAAAAAAGTAATCAAACTTGTGCAAAGAAATTAACCTATGTTCGAAATGGTTTTAGAACCGAAAGTATTGAAATACTTGTGAAAACCGAAAACAATGTTCGCGCATGCGCAGTTCAATCCTTTAAGGTACGGGTATACTGAAAATGACATTTCAGTTCAGTAACATCTTTACGGCTAAACGATGAGGAATTTATAGCCCCTGTAACGTAAGGTTGCACTATTCTGTGGTCGGGGCGTGTGAATGTAGATTGAAGTCACGGTTGTACACCTGCAATAGGAACTTAAATTCCCTAGCCTTCATGTCAAGAAAGTAAGCTAAATTTATTTTGTATACAATGTAAACGGCAAATAGCGGTGAGAGATCCTAGTTTTAATGTTTTGTTTGAAAGAATTTATAAAAAATTAAATTCATCTATAATTTAGTCTCGGAAACGATGCAGAAAGTACATTTCGGACTTTCGATTATTCAGCAAGTTATCTACGTATATTTTTACCATCGTTACATTATCCAATATATTGCATTGATTGGTCTACTAATTTATTAACACAGTTATAAACTAGGAGCCTATAGCTCTTAAAGGGCCCGCACTACAGATATGGCCTTGGGGCCTACAGGTCCTAAATGGAGCCCTGCCTTATAGAAAGCTACCGGACTCGCAAATAATACTAGAGAAGGAATTGTACGTAACTACAACTTTATAAAAAACTGAAGTAAGTCAAATAATTGTCATCGACGGTGTTATGACAGCATAATAAATATTTGAAAACGTAAAGAAATGTATTAATAGTTGTTTCCAAAGTTAATGGGTTATGAAAAAGGATTTTCACCTTCGTCGATACTCAAGGCTGTTGACCACAGCCTGATTGCTCGCGTCAACAGGAGAATTGGGTTCACATGTAGAAATACCTCATAATACATATGGTATATGTCGAGTATCTCAGCAACATTACTAATAATTACCTTGACGCATATTTGCTGCATGTTCCATGTAGCATCATTATTCCCACATTCCGTGAAAGCACGGTCAACGCTCAAAACTTCTCTGCCCCATCGTTATTTACAGCTGTCCGGTTAATAGTATCAAAACCGTTCCGAATCCTCTTCTACTAACTATAGGTAGTGCAGTTTTCACATCTGTGGAGGTACCCAGTTAAACTTCTTACGAACCTAATTGTCACGCCATGAGATTATAGGGGCATGCGTCAAAGGTGTAAATTCTTCTCCACGCAGTGTGAAAATCTGTAATGCTCACCTAAAGTCACGTTACATTGAAGCGGGATGATTTTTCATTATTTGGAGGTAGTGAGGACTGGATGGTTGACTCAGCAGCAAACTACAACTTGTATTAATACTATCGTATTATGTTGCATGACCAACCTAATACTGCGAGAGTCGAAGTTTCGGAGATCTCGCAACTAGAGGGAGAAGACAAACTGAGAATTCTAAGAGGATAACCGAGGTGGGCTGGAGTGAAAGTGGAGTTTGGCAGCCGCTGGTGCAGCACTGGTATTGGCCAATTATCGGGGACGTATGGTGCAGGATTGTATTCTTTATTGGTACCTACATATATTTATTCAATCAACCGTCTAAGACAAATTAGAATAATAGGCATTTAAGTCGAACCGCAATTAGGCCAACTGGCATTGGCCGGATAGAATCGAATGACCTCATTTCTATATTACTTCGACTTTGTAGGATTTGGCTAAAGGAACTTTTTTGGACAGCTAAGTGATAAGGTTTTTTTTTCAACAAAAAAAGCTTCTAAAATTGACAAACGTAGTTTAAACGTATCTACTATTAATTAACCTAATGTTAGCGTTCAATTTAATATTAAATTGGACGGTTAACGTTCTGGCCTCGCATTCGGAAGGACGTGGGTTCGAATACCCGTCCGAGCATCCAGATTTGGGTTTCCCATGGTTTCCCCAAATCACTCCAGGCGAATGCCGGGATGCTTCCTTCAAAAAGTCCATGGCCGAAGTCCTTCCCGTTCCTTTCCCGAATCCCTTCCCGCCTCTAATGACCTCGCTGTCGACGAGGCGTAAAGCCCAAGCATAAAAAAATATTAAAAAACTTATTTGTAGATGGCTATATGCCTACCGCCAATGATATATATATAAAAACAAGTGAAACTCTTTGATAGTATAATAGAGACACGAAGATTGGAGCACCACGCTTCTTTGCTAATTTCATAAGGTAATTAAAACACAAAAGTGTGAAACATGACAGCAAAAACGTTAAATCAGTGTGGGTATTTGAGGTCCTTGCATGGTGGCCGTTAAAATATGTCTTGTTGATTGTTTCCTCCAACCAAATGCGGCAATACGAGATAAACTAATCGTATTCAAACTCTGTTCAGCAGTTTTCGATCGCGCGTAAATTTGCTTTTGCGATTTAATAGTTTGTCCTCGTGCATGAATTATTGCGCCAAGCGAGCTGCGTTCCAAGTTTGTACGGGAACCGCGGTCCGTCCCAACAGACGCCGTAATGAGCTTATCTGATCAAACACAGCAGCACCCCACAGCTCTGAGCATACACTGCTGCTAACTAGAGGAACTCAAGGCGACTCCAGCTACAACTGTAGATAACTTCTTAGTCTACTTCAACAATAATCTCAGTTTAGAAATAACATTACAGTCAATTAAACGCTAGTAGAACACAAAGTAATTTATATCATACATATTATTTCTACACACATATTATTTTTGTGATGAGCCACACCTGGTTGAAAACTATGGTCTTCGTTTGGTAAAATCATAAAGTATGAAAGGAATTTATTGGAATTCAACATGTTATGGGCAAAACTATTTAGTATCAAGGTCACGCGTATGAAATAGTTCACAGACAATCCTCTAGGTTTCTCTGCCGTCGATAAAGATTGATCGCCGTACACTAGATAGCAACACCACTATCACAGAGATGTTGGTAAACTGTGTGTGTTTTCTACAATAAGAAGCTTTTCGGATATTTCTCTTAGTAAAAGAAACATTTGCTTTATGCTATACAATTTTGTGTGAGTTTTATACAATAAGAAGCTATTAGAATGATTTTCCTGTTAAGGAAACATTTATGTTATGTTATACAATTCCTATGTAAAAATTACTGCTAGATAGCCACCTCCAAATATCACAGAGATATGGATATATTGAGTGTGGTTTTTCAGCTTAGTTGTATTCCGGTATTTTACTCCCATCTAGTTACAGTACTTTTTACATTATTTCACAGCTGTAGAAGGATTGTTAGTCAATTACTTTACTATCGTTCGTAAATATATTTTCACCGTGTAGTTACATAATTGTATCATCTAGTTTCTATTTAATAGATAATTGACTATAGTGCATTCACAGACGATGATAAATGTAAGAAACATTATATTACCACATAAACAACCATCCATTATTAGAGCTAAAACAAACATCCTATTTTTGTCAAATAGATAAATATAGTTGTGCTCTTCTATTTAGGTTCCCTCAACCATGCAAAAATTTATTAGATGACAACAACATCTAACTCTCAACGCATTTGTAAGACTTAGTCGACGAGCCATATAAACCACTCAAAGCATTTGTGCTGGTGATCTATTTGTTAAGATTGTATAAAATATTGTGAAAATATCTCTTCAGCTATAAGATGTAACTAACTTAAGCAGACGAAGAATTTTTCTTTCCAAAAATCGACAAACACCGCGTGTCATAGAAATTGGTGGGGAAAAAAATCGGGATACTGCTTCTCTGCATATACGTAAATTCATATCATGTGAAATATGTTGTGGTTACTGAATTGAAAATTTCTAACATTTTAATTTCGCCAACTGCGGATAAGTTTAGATAGACAGCCCATCATCATTATATAAAGTGCACTATATTATCTGTTATATCTCTTTATTTGTTCCTGGTACAGATGCCAACGTCAGCTTAGCCGTTCAGTCATCGATTCTTAGTTTCAATAATGGTAGTGGACAGGCGTGTTTATGTAAGGAAATTCACATCTCTATTTTAAACAGTCGATTTATCTGTACTCCTTTAATAGTTTGCTTACAAGTGCGCAAGTATTGAAGGAAACGTTTTTCTTCCATAATTCTGACTTTGGACTGTTTTAAAAATTTCTTAAACGTTACTGTAATAGTATTTGCTGGAAGCTTCGCCCGCGTAGACATAGAGATAGGTGTGCGGTGTGGTAGGTGTTTGGATTTTTCAAGTATTAATTTTAACGGTGGCTGCACATATGGTGAAATTCAGCCTGGATCAGAATTATTTAATAAATATCCTCTCCAACCTAATATTTCGCAGACCTAAATCTAAATCTAGCGCTATCGTGTTTTGTATTCTTCTTCAAACATGTAAGATGAAAATTTTCGACCATCATAGGCGTGCTCAGTTGCTTTGCCTGTGAACTGTTGTTAGAATTTAAATCTGTAACAATTATTGTGTGCACATCAACACAAAGAGTATGACGTCAATTACAATATTTGCAGAACCCAAAGAAAAACACGAAAAACAAGGTTTAATCTAATAATTTTTTTATGCAACAAACAACTACTACAAAATGAACAAACTTACATTATGTTCTTTACTATTATTTACGCTTACTGAAGTGTTACTCTATGATGTAGTGTTTTAAGAATATTTGGTACTTTTAATGTACTGTACAATATCTGAATTGCATTAAGAAACTTTGGTTCGTATATTGTGAGGTTAAGAACGTATTATCAATTCTTCCATCGGTATTTGGTCAAGTAAGACACATTGCATATTTTAAGTTAGGTCCTATGCTGTCAAACCTCGT
>JARYHS010008074.1:144088448-144104232 GCA_031002005.1 Vandiemenella viatica
ATTCCTTTTTACAGTCAAAGATGACCAGAGAAACATTTTTTAATAGCGGATTCGACTTTCTTCTACTTAGGTTGTATCCTGACATGGATTACGAAATTCAGGTCATACAATCTGGTGAATACATCTGACAAATAAGCCAATTTTGTAGCCATATGGTCAGTCAGGATCTGTCTGTAATTATGATGCACTTGCTCTGCCAAGAAGAAATCAGTTTCATATCTCAACTTAAATATTCTTGAAAAGACTTTTCCCTTGGACAGCCGGTGTACTTCACTGTGTAACAACAGTGTCTTGTGAGCACTACGAAGCTTACACATACACACACACTGTTCAATTGTTTTATATATTTTGGTGATTGTATGTATTTGTTGATTTTAACTATCTTAGTGATTACCTTAGCTAAGAGATTACTACGTGTATCCCTTGAAGCAACCTCACGTACCCCTGGGACGTAGAGTGAAAATAAATGCGGTTTTTCCTGCACGGAAGGTGCGTTTTTATTACCCATGCAATTTTAAACGCCACTGCTGTTTCTCTCACCCATTGCAGTTTCGATTTTCATACATTTTTAAAAGCAGCGTTAATGTTGCATGGAATTCGGATTTCTAACAGGCTTGCTGAAAGCCGTTCGACTCCAATTCACACCTACAAGTTCCAAGATTCTCTTCCTTGTAACAATACTTCAAAGCCAAGTGTAATTTCTACTATTTTGTTATTAGTAAGTTGTTGGGATGGTATCGATGTTTTCTACTTGTGGAAGATTGTTGAAAAAAGCTTTCTAGTATAAACAAAAGTTATTTGATTGTTTACAGCCTTTTTAACTCATATAAGAAAATATTAAAGAAATGTAAATACCAGACGCTTAATTTTTTTTTTTTTTTTTAAATCTAGCCAGCATATTATAAAGAAACCTGCCAGGTGAATGGAGTATATCGACAGAATTTTTACATAATGTATGCGTATAAAGTTTTGAGAGTTCTTACTCAATGACAGAGGGACATAGTTTTGCAGTTTCATGTAATCCCTCCAACAAACAGTTAGTATTAACTTCTCTACACATACCCTTCTCTGCATATAGAAACCTGTAGCGGGCTGCTGAGCCTATGGATATCTTTATTTTGGTGTCACACAATGACCACCATACTGATAATAACGAGGTTTGACAGCATAGGACCTAACTTAAAATATGCAATGTGTCTTACTTGACCAAATACCGATGGAAGAATTGATAATACGTTCTTAACCTCACAATATACGAACCAAAGCTTCTTAATGCAATTCAGATATTGTACAGTACATTAAAAGTACCAAATATTCTTAAAACTCTACATCATAGAGTAACACTTCAGTAAGCGTAAATAATAGTAAAGAACATAATGTAAGTTTGTTCATTTTGTAGTAGTTGTTTGTTGCATAAAAAAATTATTAGATTAAACCTTGTTTTTCGTGTTTTTCTTTGGGTTCTGCAAATATTGTAATTGACGTCATACTCTTTGTGTTGATGTGCACACAATAATTGTTACAGATTTAAATTCTAACAACAGTTCACAGGCAAAGCAACTGAGCACGCCTATGATGGTCGAAAATTTTCATCTTACATGTTTGAAGAAGAATACAAAACACGATAGCGCTAGATTTAGATTTAGGTCTGCGAAATATTAGGTTGGAGAGGATATTTATTAAATAATTCTGATCCAGGCTGAATTTCACCATATGTGCAGCCACCGTTAAAATTAATACTTGAAAAATCCAAACACCTACCACACCGCACACCTATCTCTATGTCTACGCGGGCGAAGCTTCAGCAAATACTATTACAGTAACGTTTAAGAAATTTTTAAAACAGTCCAAAGTCAGAATTATGGAAGAAAAACGTTTCCTTCAATACTTGCGCACTTGTAAGCAAACTATTAAAGGAGTACAGATAAATCGACTGTTTAAAATAGAGATGTGAATTTCCTTACATAAACACGCCTGTCCACTACCATTATTGAAACTAAGAATCGATGACTGAACGGCTAAGCTGACGTTGGCATCTGTACCAGGAACAAATAAAGAGATATAACAGATAATATAGTGCACTTTATATAATGATGATGGGCTGTCTATCTAAACTTATCCGCAGTTGGCGAAATTAAAATGTTAGAAATTTTCAATTCAGTAACCACAACATATTTCACATGATATGAATTTACGTATATGCAGAGAAGCAGTATCCCGATTTTTTTCCCACCAATTTCTATGACACGCGGTGTTTGTCGATTTTTGGAAAGAAAAATTCTTCGTCTGCTTAAGTTAGTTACATCTTATAGCTGAAGAGATATTTTCACAATATTTTATACAATCTTAACAAATAGATCACCAGCACAAATGCTTTGAGTGGTTTATATGGCTCGTCGACTAAGTCTTACAAATGCGTTGAGAGTTAGATGTTGTTGTCATCTAATAAATTTTTGCATGGTTGAGGGAACCTAAATAGAAGAGCACAACTATATTTATCTATTTGACAAAAATAGGATGTTTGTTTTAGCTCTAATAATGGATGGTTGTTTATGTGGTAATATAATGTTTCTTACATTTATCATCGTCTGTGAATGCACTATAGTCAATTATCTATTAAATAGAAACTAGATGATACAATTATGTAACTACACGGTGAAAATATATTTACGAACGAAGGTAAAGTAATTGACTAACAATCCTTCTACAGCTGTGAAATAATGTAAAAAGTACTGTACTAGATGGGAGTAAAATACCGGAATACAACTAAGCTGAAAAACCACACTCAATATATCCATATCTCTGTGATATTTGGAGGTGGCTATCTAGCAGTAATTTTTACATAGGAATTGTATAACATAACATAAATGTTTCCTTAACAGGAAAATCATTCTAATAGCTTCTTATTGTATAAAACTCACACAAAATTGTATAGCATAAAGCAAATGTTTCTTTTACTAAGAGAAATATCCGAAAAGCTTCTTATTGTAGAAAACACACACAGTTTACCAACATCTCTGTGATAGTGGTGTTGCTATCTAGTGTACGGCGATCAATCTTTATCGACGGCAGAGAAACCTAGAGGATTGTCTGTGAACTATTTCATACGCGTGACCTTGATACTAAATAGTTTTGCCCATAACATGTTGAATTCCAATAAATTCCTTTCATACTTTATGATTTTACCAAACGAAGACCATAGTTTTCAACCAGGTGTGGCTCATCACAAAAATAATATGTATGTAGAAATAATATGTTGATATAAATTACTTTGTGTTCTACTAGCGTTTAATTGACTGTAATGTTATTTCTAAACTGAGATTATTGTTGAAGTAGACTAAGAAGTTATCTACAGTTGTAGCTGGAGTCGCCTTGAGTGTGCGCAATGGCAGTTTCTCTAGTTAGCAGCAGTGTATGCTCAGAGCTGTGGGGTGCTGCTGTGTTTGATCAGATAAGCTCATTACGGCGTCTGTTGGGACGGACCGCGGTTCCCGTACAAACTTGGAACGCAGCTCGCTTGGCGCAATAATTCATGCACGAGGACAAACTATTAAATCGCAAAAGCAAATTTACGCGCGATCGAAAACTGCTGAACAGAGTTTGAATACGATTAGTTTATCTCGTATTGCCGCATTTGGTTGGAGGAAACAATCAACAAGACATATTTTAACGGCCACCATGCAAGGACCTCAAATACCCACACTGATTTAACATTTTTGCTGTCATGTTTCACACTTTTGTGTTTTAATTACCTTATGAAATTAGCAAAGAAGAAGCGTGGTGCTCCAATCTTCGTGTCTCTATTATACTATCAAAGAGTTTCACTTGTTTTTTTATATATATATCATTGGCGGTAGGCATATAGCCATCTACAAATAAGTTTTTTAAATTTTTTTATGCTTGGGCTTTACGCCTCGTCGACAGCGAGGTCATTAGAGGCGGGAAGGGATTCGGGAAAGGAACGGGAAGGACTTCGGCCATGGACTTTTTGAAGGAAGCATCCCGGCATTCGCCTGGAGTGATTTGGGGAAACCATGGGAAACCCAAATCTGGATGCTCGGACGGGTATTCGAACCCACGTCCTTCCGAATGCGAGGCCAGAACGTTAACCGTCCTTAATATTAAATTGAACGCTAACATTAGGTTAATTAATAGTAGATACGTTTAAACTACGTTTGTCAATTTTAGAAGCTTTTTTTGTTGAAAAAAAAAAACCTTATCACTTAGCTGTCCAAAAAAGTTCCTTTAGCCAAATCCTACAAAGTCGAAGTAATATAGAAATGAGGTCATTCGATTCTATCCGGCCAATGCCAGTTGGCCTAATTGCGGTTCGACTTAAATGCCTATTATTCTAATTTGTCTTAGACGGTTGATTGAATAAATATATGTAGGTACCAATAAAGAATACAATCCTGCACCATACGTCCCCGATAATTGGCCAATACCAGTGCTGCACCAGCGGCTGCCAAACTCCACTTTCACTCCAGCCCACCTCGGTTATCCTCTTAGAATTCTCAGTTTGTCTTCTCCCTCTAGTTGCGAGATCTCCGAAACTTCGACTCTCGCAGTATTAGGTTGGTCATGCAACATAATACGATAGTATTAATACAAGTTGTAGTTTGCTGCTGAGTCAACCATCCAGTCCTCACTACCTCCAAATAATGAAAAATCATCCCGCTTCAATGTAACGTGACTTTAGGTGAGCATTACAGATTTTCACACTGCGTGGAGAAGAATTTACACCTTTGACGCATGCCCCTATAATCTCATGGCGTGACAATTAGGTTCGTAAGAAGTTTAACTGGGTACCTCCACAGATGTGAAAACTGCACTACCTATAGTTAGTAGAAGAGGATTCGGAACGGTTTTGATACTATTAACCGGACAGCTGTAAATAACGATGGGGCAGAGAAGTTTTGAGCGTTGACCGTGCTTTCACGGAATGTGGGAATAATGATGCTACATGGAACATGCAGCAAATATGCGTCAAGGTAATTATTAGTAATGTTGCTGAGATACTCGACATATACCATATGTATTATGAGGTATTTCTACATGTGAACCCAATTCTCCTGTTGACGCGAGCAATCAGGCTGTGGTCAACAGCCTTGAGTATCGACGAAGGTGAAAATCCTTTTTCATAACCCATTAACTTTGGAAACAACTATTAATACATTTTCTTACGTTTTCAAATATTTATTATGCTGTCATAACACCGTCGATGACAATTATTTGACTTACTTCAGTTTTTTATAAAGTTGTAGTTACGTACAATTCCTTCTCTAGTATTATTTGCGAGTCCGGTAGCTTTCTATAAGGCAGGGCTCCATTTAGGACCTGTAGGCCCCAAGGCCATATCTGTAGTGCGGGCCCTTTAAGAGCTATAGGCTCCTAGTTTATAACTGTGTTAATAAATTAGTAGACCAATCAATGCAATATATTGGATAATGTAACGATGGTAAAAATATACTAGATAACTTGCTGAATAATCGAAAGTCCGAAATGTACTTTCTGCATCGTTTCCGAGACTAAATTATAGATGAATTTAATTTTTTATAAATTCTTTCAAACAAAACATTAAAACTAGGATCTCTCACCGCTATTTGCCGTTTACATTGTATACAAAATAAATTTAGCTTACTTTCTTGACATGAAGGCTAGGGAATTTAAGTTCCTATTGCAGGTGTACAACCGTGACTTCAATCTACATTCACACGCCCCGACCACAGAATAGTGCAACCTTACGTTACAGGGGCTATAAATTCCTCATCGTTTAGCCGTAAAGATGTTACTGAACTGAAATGTCATTTTCAGTATACCCGTACCTTAAAGGATTGAACTGCGCATGCGCGAACATTGTTTTCGGTTTTCACAAGTATTTCAATACTTTCGGTTCTAAAACCATTTCGAACATAGGTTAATTTCTTTGCACAAGTTTGATTACTTTTTTATTTTTGGCATGTGGTGCGGACCCTAGGCTACAGCCTATGCCTATGCCTATGCCTATGCCTAAATTCGGCACTGCTATAAGGAATACCCGAATGTAGCCATAATTGCGCACTACATGAATTTGAGAAATGTGGGAATCAAATTTAGGCGTTTAGTTACCGCGAATAAAAAATGAATTCACTGAAACTGTTCAGAAGTATACGGCGTGAAAAGACCAGTCAAATCTCGTTTGTAGAGGGAGATTGATGGATGGTGTCTGAAAGAACCACGCCAGTTTGGTGCTTCTGAAACAAAAAACAAATCAGCCGTCGAATCGAGGGCAATACGTCTGGCTCGAAAACCAGTTCAAGATGAACGGTACAAAAGCAAAAACAAGGTAATGCAAAATTCAGTTACTGGGCGAATTGCAGTGGCAATGCGATGCATCAGAAACTGAAAGTAAATTGTATTCTTTCTTCGCCTTGTATAGGACCGGCTATGCGATATCTGAACATATCTCGCTGATTTATGAACTAAATTATCCTTACACATTTCCTAGGGAACGGAAGAAATTATTGCAAAAATGTTACTACCCTATGTTGACACAAAGATCAAGTGAAAATAAATCAGGTGGAATTCAAAGTCTCTAAATATGAGGAACAACCACATGCGGAAGATTAAAAAAGAGAGACAGGAGTGTTGTAGATTCTGCTACAGAGCACTATCGGTTGTTGATGGAGGGTCAAAAAATTAAAATTGTTTTCAGAAATCTCTGGGAAAAAAAAGAAAGACTGGAAGAACTGATTTCTTGGATATTTAAGATAGTTACATACTTATTCATGGAGTTGTAGTTCGTTGACAGTTTACGCTTTGATTCCTATTAACTAAAATCAAAAGTTTAAACCAGAAAAACTTATTTGGCGCTATCTGGTGGTAGGTAATAATTTGATACAGAGTGGTAGATTGTATCTGTTGAATACGAGAGTATAATTACAGATTAGAGAATAACATATATTTGATTATAAGAAATTGAAATAATAACTAATTATTAAATATGGTTATATAGATGGAAAATTTCATATTTTTAAAGTGTCCACAAAACAAGTAGCGTATAAAAATGCGTGTGTGTATCTTTGTGTGTCCTTTAAACAAACCCACAGTTTTTATCCAATTTTGATGAAATTTTGAACACGTATACTTTAAAACAAGAGGACAAAAACCGTCTACATTTGGTTTACAATAACCCATATCCTCTCCCTGTCATCACATTAAGGAAAAGTATATACGTGCAACGGTTCAGGATTTTGTAAATATCTCGAAAGCGGTAGGAAAATCGGTCAATGTGGGTGGTGATATTCTGACAGTCCATAAATCTTTCGTTTTATTAGCGTTGAACAGGTTCTGATCGGACGAATAGGACTGAGTAATTCGTATTTGAAAATTAAAATTTGTTTTAATAGTGGGCGTGGCTTTACACAAACCCACATTTCTATCCTGTCTTCATTAAACTTTGCGCATGTATACTTTAAAACAAACACAAAAATACTGTCTACAATTGCATTTAAAAAAAACCTTATTTAACCCACTTAAAAAAATTATACTTGGAACTATCCAATGCTTTTTCAAATATCTCAAAATCGGTGGATAGTGATATTCAGAAAGCCTATATTAATCCCTGTCTAACGGTCTTGGACCAATTCCGGTTGGGGAGTTGCTGATCGTGAATAGGAACTTGAAATTTAAAAAAATAATTTGAAGTTGGTGTGGCGATTAAAAAATCTACAATTTTTATCGTATCTTGAAGAAACTATGCCTTAAAAAATGTGCAAAAATAATGTTTATATTTGGTTTACATAATTGCACCTGCTCTTCCCCTTTACTCCATCTAAAAAACAAACAGGATAAAACATCATAACTTTCATATCCGCCCCCCCCCCCCCGAGTACTTCCTATCGTTTCACCTTAATTCTGTTTCATGTTACTATATTTCCCATTTACAATTCAATACTACCATTTCTTTCTCCACGCATTTTCTGTTTCCTTTTAATCTCATTCATAAATTACATGCTGTGTGTGGTTTTTCTTATTTGTTTAAATGTTTATTATATGATTAAAGTTTAACGGGCAATTTATTTCGCTATTCCGAATGTTCATCTCCGTACTGTATCTCGGTCTTTAATGAGTTCCAATCTTTCTCGTTTGAATTTTTTCATAATTATTCAACTGTGCAGTTTATGAAAACCTCCGTTTCTTGAGAGGTAATTTTAATTCCTGAATCCATATTTTCTTGAATTGAAATATTTACTTTATAACATAGTGATCGTATTGCACATGTGATTTACCATGCCACTTCTGTTTGTTATTCTCTGCAAAGCTATGATATAATATAGATCATATCTCCTTTTATTCCCTTAACGGTTTCATATACTACGATCCACTTTTTTCGTTGCTGAAGAGGTTGTTGCTCCTACTGTACTGTGCTGCTTACAAATATTCAACAAGATAGTTCCATTTTCATTTATTTCACCTCGGTCAACAATAATCTACAGCATTTCCTTCTTTCTCTTCTTCGTTTACACGATTATTAAGTTTTTATCCCATTTTTTAGCACTAGATTAATTAGCAATGCTGTACCTACCTGATACTGATAATTTTGCATAGTACTCTACTCTTGACCACATTCAACAACATTTCACGGAGAATATCCTACATTGATGCTAATGAAGAATATTTGAGGCTGCTGTAATATGATATTGGCGTGCTCTAATAGTATTTTCTGATGGATATCTCGTAACTGCTGTAGTCATTGCATAAGGTACGCAAGAAATTTGAATGCCAGTAAAAATCTAATTAACTTTGCAACGGTAATATAAACGTATGAATGTTTCCAGTATATTACTACTGTCAAAATAATGTTGCTGGATTACAGGAATAATAAAGTGATAAAAAATAATTTCAGGGATGTCACTTACACTGCGCGCAGTGATAATTAAAAAGAATCATATTATATTATTGTATACTACGTAGGGTAAACTAATTAATATCAAATTAATTTTTTTAAAAAATCAGACAATCATGTGTATCTATACTCCTGCACATTCGTCTCTATGGTCAACTGAGCTGTATGCAATTTCGCTAACGCCACAATGTTGAATGTGAGAATTTAGGAGGGATTGAACATCCCCATCCTATTGCCTGCGCTACGATGATGTTAAGAAATGTTTTTAAGAACATGTGTACTTGTGTCCTGATATTTTTGTCGCTTGACTTCGGTGCATGTCTCTAAAGTATTTTTCGATAGAGACGGGCCTTCTCCTTTACACTACATCAATGGGGGATAAGCTGTATTCAGTATGATGACATTTTTTCTATATGTGTGGTAGATTTTTTAAGCAGACCTGCGGATTATTGCAAAGTTGGCATAGAAAACTGCGGGGGAATGGGGGGAGGATGTGTAAAAATAGTTAAACAACAAATGGCGAGTCACGCCGGTGATATAAAGCAGGGTCCACTTTACCTCTCAGTTACTAGTACGACAGCGTTTTGATGTGCGTCTGCAAGCCGATAGAAGCAAGCTACGTAATGTATATTACACGCCGTTTTATGTTATTGATGTTAGTATTATTATTTTGTTTTGCCTCGTCATATCATTGCTAAGATGATAAGTGAGCTGATTTAGGTCATACCTTGGGTGCCAGTGAGTTCAATCAAATACCTTGATACATTGACAAAATAATGAATCATAAGGAAAGGTGAACAATGTAACTATATTGTTAATTGAAAATGCACAAATAAAGAAATGAAATGCCAATCATCTTTATTTTATTTTCAAATCAATGTTTACGTGAAATGTTTTTATTTGACTGATGTAAAATTAATGAAACAAAAAGCAAATATTTAATGTTTAAACTACTAATTGAATAATTCAAAGCAAATTAAATATTCTGTTAGCATTTCATAATTAATGCTCAGTGGATCGCATGAATGATCGCGTAGGCGTTACTGGGTTTTACAAACTGGATTCTGGTTACAATAGAGGCGTGAACTGGGCTCCTTTACCGTGCGTTGGAGGTTGTTGGAGGAGGCGAGATGTGAGCGTAGTCGACCACTATACAGAGATGTCGTCCTGGACTGCAACAGCTGTCGAATCGAGCGCCCACTGCGCCCTAAACTGCTCGGTGTAGCGTCGCGTATGGAACACGTCTGTACACTACTGGTGGCAGCCCGGCTCCGTCGGCGTCAGGTAGTCAACACCGGCGAGACTCGATCGCCGAACAGCCTGCAGCCGTGGACCACGTTCCGACTTCAATCAACCAGACTTATGGGACTCTCAGCCACGAATGCCACTCTTCTGTGGTGCGACCCATCACACCACCGTGAAAACCATCTTGCCACAGTATCCAAGTCCTCCATCAGACGACCAGCAATAAACTCAACACACCACTCGCAACACGCCTGAAGCACTCTTATTTCCCAAGCGCTGCCCAAGGCTCCCCTTCTCTCTTACCTAGAGACATCATTTTAGCCGTCAGGCTCGCGGAGGCCTCTGCTCAACTGGACCCTTTTTTGTGAGTGTTTGGTGAGCGTCTGGTGATCAGGTCACGCTACCCTCCTGTCTTCGTCTGCTCATTCCTATAACACAGACAGTTTCGTTTAACGTTGCTAAACATATGCTGTTATCTATTCTCAAACCAGATGTAACATTACAGTAACGCAACGCAAACTAGGCTGGTTCGAATTTCGTCACCGATCAAAAATAATACTAAAATCTTGAAATTTGGATGAATAATCTTACTGTGATGTATTCCGTGAGTTGCCTTTATAAAATGCTACCTCAAAGGAAGTTTCCATCAGAAAAATGGAAATTATTTCACAAGCCTATTCCTGATTCTGCATAGTTGTTACAAGTCTGATATACCTCTATGGATCGCATTATCCTAAGCTACTTGTTAGTGCCGACTAGTGGTTTCTTAACGTTTGTAGCAATGTTGAAATGCTTGAACCAAAATAAAAAAATTACATTCAAGACAAACGTCACTTTGCTTCTGGAACTTCCGGCTTATGCTTTTCAGTTCTGTATATGGTTCCAGGTCGAAGGAACAAAAGAATTTATTATTTTGTTGAGTAGATATTCGCTTCTTCCTTGTCTAAACTAATACGAGTATCATACATTGTATATTTTTTAAATTTATTTAAGTGCTGATGATACGCCATAATGAAAAGTGTTGTATTATTCAGTATTACAACCATACATCTACGCAGCCATTTATCAATAACAATCTTCATGCAGTAGGTATTGGTTAACGGTTTTTTTTAAATGACATGTTTCAAAGCTAGTAACTGTACTTGGTGTAATTTTCTACTAGCGCATGTAGTTGATCCAAATTTCAAGAGGTTAGAATAATTTTTTGATAATTGACACAAAATGCCGTACTAATTAATACAACACGATGCGGTTGACTGAAATATAGTTTGCTTCATCCATTATGATAGATATTGTAATCTTACGAGTCTTCAGCACGTTAAATGACACTAGATCAAGTGCATGTGAATTGGCAGGAGGAGCCCATCTTACGGTATTATTATTATTATTTTTTATAGCTATACGTCTCGCCCCCGACATGGATATTAGATGCGGGAGAGGTTTGATGTCTATGAATAGGAAAAAACTCTGCCATTGCATTTTGAAGGATTATTCCCGGCATTCGCCTGGAGTGAATTAGTGAAGCCACTGAAAACCGAAATCTGGATGGCTGGGCGAGGGTTTGAACCGACGTCCTCCCAAAAGCTGGGATCGAGTGCTACCGCTCACCCACGGGCTCAGTTTGAGAGCACCGTGCTGTCAATAGTCAATCGCCCAGGATTAAAATTTAACCTTCTTATATCAATGTGCAACTGCATTAGCTCACAGTTAAATTTACAGAGTGGTTAAGTTGGACTTCGTGGTTTTCGGCTATCATTATCTATAACCATGAATGTTCTAGAACCTCATGAAATTGTTATGGCCAAGCCATGTTAGCATTAATACCAAGTATGGGTCTGAATCACTAACCGTACTTTATACGGTCATCGGCAACCCATCGCATAGAGGGTGCGAGCGATACCATTTTAGGCTAAGTCGGCGGTCGCGACACCTTTCAGGCAACGCTTGAAGCTCTTTACCTAATGGAATAATGTAAAAAAGTGCCTGAGAGGTATATAGCCCGACCAAACCACCAGGAGACAATCACTGAGTTATTCACTCATTGAGTTGTTCATTCAGAAGTTAGCAAGCCAATGAGAGAGTCGGGAGTCTTCTCGACTTGGTGTGCCGGGGTCGAGACCCAGGACTTGTAGTTAGGGCAGCCTCCACTGTCTCTAAACATACCATCCAGTTCTTATGGGCCATAGATAATCAAGTATCCTTCTGTTCATGTACTATATTACTCTCTGTGAGAACACTTGCAAATATACTTCCTTACGGCAAACGCTGTGTCATTACTAGTTCTAGCAAAAGCTCCATAGAAGCGCTAATCCCTCTCTGGGTGCTACCCCTTTCAATTGATCATATAACAATAAGCTAATCTGATTTATCCATCATCCTACAACCACTCGGGGATCTTGGATCTATGGTAACTGGCTAGCTTCTAGCCTCGGGACATTCGGGATGCTATGGTTACCATACCGCCAGAGGGTAAATGCTAAGGCAAACCCCGTTGGCCATAGTCTGTAGAGGTGGCCTGAGCTCCTACACCGAAATAGGGCCACAACAAAGTAAAGAACTTATCTAAACAATATACTACACGTATTTAGAAAATATGAGATTTTTTCAAAGAACAGACGAGTTAATATTTCTAATTAAAACTTGTTACATATTTCATTTCACTTGATTTTTTACTTAGAATTAGAACCTTCGTGATTTACGTACACAAGTCAACTGTATTTTGTATTAGGAACTACTTCTGATATTTTTTCACGTGGTGTGTTTTACGGAAATTCTGTGGAACGGCTGGAAGTTAGGAAGACTCCCATGCCTACGATAAGAACACTGGATAAATATTTTTCCTTTCTTAGTCAGAAAACGTAAGATGAAGTGTGACATTTCTTTTTATCCGTTAGTGTACCTAAAACCATATGGTAATGTAGTCCCGGAAATTCCAAAGATTGTTCGAGCAAGTGAAAGAGTTAAGACATGCCGCGCATTTCGCCAGCGGTAGGCTACGTAGTTTTTACGTGGAATTAGAACCATAGCATAGAGAGTCCTAACGTTCTTCATATGATCAGAGAAATTCTTTGGCAGATGTGCAAGTCAGTTAAAGAGCAAGGATTTCAAACTTGCGACCTCTGAATTACATGTTAATTAATCAACTACCAAACCTCTCATTAAATATACGCAATAAATGCCTAATTTATTTCCCTTAGAACCCAATATCAGTGTTACTTTCATATTTACCTCCAAAATTTTCGATTTTTTAAAGACTATCGTCTGTCAACATATACGTTTTTTGCTTTATTGAGCCGTATGACATTTATCGCTAGTCAGTGATGAGTTTCCATAACGTTATCCTCGTGATAAATTACTGAAGTGTTCCAGTCAGAGTCTTATCACCTATTTCTGGTACGTTCATGTAGACACAAATTTTGTTTTTGTTACTTCTAATGGGAGAGGATGGCGGACAAGTTAGAGGGTAATATACACATATGGCCTTTTGAAAAAAAACGGACATTCTTTCGCATGTAGTGATATTGGAAAACCATAGAAAACTGAAATCAGGATTGGTATATCGGGAACCGAACCTTCGTCATATTACTAATCGATCCTAGCATTAAGCGCTCACCTATTGGGTGTGTTGTTCCATCTTGACAGTAGATAGTGTAATCTGTGTTCTACAATAATTAATTTATGCGTGTATTGTGTAGATTTCGAGGCTTCGTTTGCGGAATATCGTAGCATTCGTCGTGATGAGTTCGGAAAAAGGCCTAAAACCCTTTGTAAGGATAGCTGGTAACCCAGGCTCGAGATTTGAACCGTTGCCTTGAGTTCAGAATGAAAGAATTTTAGAGCGCTCTGCCAATCTGGCGTATAAAGTTTATCGCAGTGGTTAGATGGTCACACCCATAGGAGGTATAATTAGCCTGTTACTGGAGATGGGGTGGCCAGTTGATTTCCTGTTTACCTACCATAACTCAGTAATACTACCGAGTAAAGGGTACATTCAGTTTAGCATGAAATCCGAACCACGGAAGCTTTCTGGCGTACTTCACATTACGCTGCAAGGTGAGCTAGAAGTGAAGGTCGATATAATGGCCTTCGAAAATCATCGTCGAAACCGGAATTCAAACTGGGGACCTTTCGATCTCCAGTCAGATGCCTTCACCACTGAGCCACCAGGCCATTCACAGTTTAACTAAGTGAGCCAAAATAAAACTGCAGGGCTTTGAACGGATTGAAAAGATTTTTTTTCGATTTCTTACAACCAGCATCCTAGGTTTGTTCTGTTGCGTTAACTTCTATATTTTTCCTTCTTTTTATCACGGAAATTACTGAGCAGACTGATGATTCAGTGGTCTTGAAAACTATTCAGAGGTATCCGAATGCAAGCCTGGCTTTGCCGGAATTTTCACAAGTTCTTAACTTTTACAGAAATTTTGTTTTGATTATATGAAGAAAACTCCTTTATCTTCTACCATTCTCTGGCATGTTTAGTACAGGATATCAACGTAATGTCATTTGAATAACTGCTATAAGGCTTGAGATCACGTGGAAATATATTATGTAAAAATTGGAGTATCCATCTTTTATCAGGAAAATTTTTAAAGTTTGCTTCTTCTTATAACCTCCTTAGTTTTCCGCCAAATTGAACCTACGAATATTCATCACTGCTTCCTAGTTACAGCCACCAATTTTTTATTCAGTTTATGTGTCTTCATGATATCTTCCACTTCGGACATCCAAATTTGGATTTTCCATGGTTTCCCCAAATCACTCCATGCGAATGCCGGGATGCTTTCTGCAAATACCCCATGGTCGAATTACTTCTCGTTCCTTGTCTCCAATCCTATCCCACCTCTTGTGACGACGATGCGTAAAGCAATAAGTAAAATAATAATAATTTATGAAATCAGTTTTTAACGTTTGTATAACTTGCTAGTTGCTTGTAATTCAATATATTGATCTTGGATGTTTGGGGTGTGCTGGATATCTTCAACCACGAAATATTTCCGAATATGATGTAGACAGACACAGATGAAACTAAAAAAATTGACAAAAGATTCATAATTTTACAAAAAATTTCCCTAATTTAGTTTACACCAGGATTTTGTCATGTCAGATGCTGTAAAAATTGAGTTTTTAATACCGTATAATGCTGAAGTATTTAAATGGTTAACACGAAATAGTGTAGATTCGTCTTTGGAGGCATTTGAAGCAGAAATTGTTGAAAGAAAATACGAAACATATTGCTCATCCAGCTAAAGAACTTAATTTATAACCCACGTTGTTTAACGATACACTCAAAGTTAAACTTCAGCTATGATATCAGAATTTTCATAATAACTGTAAAAAGACGATTATCTTAATTCATTAGATGATTGATAACAGCATGCCTTCAGTAACATAGAACGAATGTTCACTTAATATTTTCGATTCTTTACTTCAAAAAGCATTGGAATCTCTGCCCTATCCATCGATGGCAAGGAGCAGTGTAATATCTAGTTGTGGTAAGGTTATATTTTTCCTATTGGAAAATTCTCTCGGCGCACCTCTACCCCAATACGCGGCCTCCGGTTTCAAAGAGTCAAATCTCGTGCTCGTGTATCAAAGTACCTTCGTAATACGGAATCTGTGTATCGAGTGGAGTCTCTTTCACACAGGATC
>JARYHS010008074.1:144105232-144122210 GCA_031002005.1 Vandiemenella viatica
GCAAGAAGAGGATTACTAGATACGTCCCTAAGTAAGTCAAACCCCCATTGGCCACACCATCCTCACAAACCCGTGGCGCGGATCAACCCCAAAAGGCCAACCACACTGTAAACCAATGTATAAATATGAATGTATGTTTTTTTTTTTTATTCTTCATACAAATCCACAGTTTTCATCCGATCTTGATGAAACTTAGCACACATATACTTTCAAACAAGCAGAAAAGTACGGTCTACATTTGGTTGAAAACCTTCCCATCATATTGTCAGGTAATTTTGAAAAATTACCGAAACGAACATAGACCGACGCTTAGGATTGTAAGACTCTGTAGTTCCTTCAGTATCGCGGGCGGTTAGCTTAGTGGTTACGCATTTGATTACTAATGTTTTGCACGGGTCTCTGGATCAAATCCCGATTGAGGCAATGATTTTTAAGAATTGTTTTTGATCGTATGAGCCATCCATGGATGGTCATCAGCTTTCGGATTCCGTAGTAAACTGTAGATACCACAAACTTAGGGGTAGAGATGCTTGGTAAATCGTACGCAGTCCAACAACGCTTGTAAGTGGTACAATTTTTTACGCTATGTTGATCAGTCAGACGTTGTTCTCTCGCACTCAGTGTGTGTGTTATCTGCTCTAATCTATAGTCTATATCATATTATAAATGCGAAAATAACTCTATCTATCTGTCTGGCTGTCTGTCTGTTACGTTTCTTGCGCTAAACGGCTAATCCTATCATAAAGAAATTTGACAAGGAGATGCGATTTGGCATTAGGATGGAAATAGGATACTTTTTCTGTACAAATAATATATATTGTAATGTAATTTGAAAAATTAAGGAAACGGCGATAGACAGACGCTTAGGATGTGTAAGACGTCGTAGAATTTTTTTTCTGTAGCGGCGTGGTAGCTAAGTGGTTGTCGCGTTTGCTTACCAATGTTTGTATCGTGGTCTCCGGATCATATACCGATGTAGAGAAAAAAATTTAAGAATTGTCAGTTTTTTGGATTCCATGTTAAAACTGTAAATTTATACATAATAGATGAATGTATGTATGTATGTTTGTTTGTTTGTTCTTCATACAAATGCACAGTTTTCATCCGATCTCGATGAAACTTTGCACTCTTATCCTTTGAAACAAGGAGAAAAATACTGTCTACATTTGGTTGAAAAATTCCGTCGAAGCGAAGTTGCCCGGTTCAAATCTGTCAATTAGGTGCCGAGAAAATCGTAGTTCAAATGACAGAAATGTTGCCGAAAAATTCGTAACTTAAATTGTGTCGATACTCCGCAGCATGCTATTTGACATTAGGATAGACATAGCACACTTTTTTCTGTATAAATAATATACTTTGTCATATAACATTGAAAAATTACTGAACGGCGATAGACAGACGTGTATGATGGGTACGTCACTATACTACCTTTCCATATAGCGGGCCGGTAGCTCAGTGGTTAAAGCGCTTACTTACTGATGTTCGGCGCTTGGTCTCTGGTTCAAATCCCCGTGGGAGCAACGATTTTTAAAAATTGTTTTTGATCGTATGAGTAACGCCTGGACCGTCGGTTGTTCCGATTGCATGTTAAACTTTAGAGATCACAAAACTAGGAGTGCAATGCGAGGCAAATCGTAGGTAGTCTAACAATGCTGTGTGTGTCTGTTAGTCTTTAATGTTACGTCGGTTGCTTAAGCTGTACTTCTCTCGCCTTATGTTAGTGTATGATTTGTTAGTAAATTTTGTTAGAGACAAAATGTTATTATTCAGTATAGATGTCGATTTTCTCCTGAACTATTACTTTGTGTCTGTTTAAATTTTTCTGGCACCAGTTTATTTTATCTTCTTTTCTGGCATGCCTGTCCCAAGGTATAGCTCTAGCAGGACACAAACAGCTAAAGTTATAAGAATCGGATGCTCATACTGAAGAAAGAAGAAAATACCAAGCTAAAACAAAGCTACCCTTAGTTAACCCCCCATCCCCCCACATCCCCGCACCATCGTTGTTTTGCTGTTTATAAATATGTTGGAAATTGATTCTCTTCATGATACATGTTCGACGGTAGAATGATATGGTGATGGACTTCGTGTCATATTATGCTGACTCGGTGTTGTTTGGGACCAATCCTACGTTACCAACAGCTCTTTATATTCAATTCTGGAGACGAATTCTTAATACATGCGTACGAAGTCGCCGGTATGAGCTAGTAGGTTGATGAAAAGAGTGTGAACTAATGTTTTATCTCATTATCACAGGGTCGGACACCAGATCAACAAGACGATTTGGGATTGCTATTAATGTTGCGAAACTTTCCATCAAGGCGGGGGGGGGGGGGGGGAGGGGAGAATGTAAGACATTATTTTAAAGAATTTATAGAAAATATGAGGCATTTGCCTCGCGCTGAAATAGAACGGCGTCGGTCGATGAATTCAGCAGGAACGTGACTGGCTGAGACTGTCACGTGCACTGCCCGGCTATGTGACACAGAATATGCTCTAGAAAGACTGTCGAATATCTGAGGTTGATGCCTGCCAAGCATGTGGATTCAACAGGCAATAGGAGTCTTTAGACTAATGACGATGACTGGTGTGTGATTAACAGAGTATGAAAAGGGTTTGATAGATTGCCTCAACATCAACCATGTGAAACCAATAAGCACGTCACTATGTCCATTTAGATATCTGAAGGAGATCGTCGGAAACCAGCCAATTCCGTGGCCTTGCCAGAATTACGTTAGTATTTGAAGTCTGCCGTCAAGATCATAGGTCAAGGGAACGCATGGCTGTGTACTATCTCTCTACTTCTCAGTGGAGTAAATTGTAGACAGCATCAGACTTCTTTCTATTATAAGAGCGCCTGTCCATGCTAAGTTGCTAGCTAACGGACACTAGATAAAGTGATAATTAAAGCCAGAAGACTGATGAGTACGCTGAGCTGACTGCAGAGAAAACATCGTCATCAAGTATGTGTAACCCTTCATAACCGCTCTTGGCCTAACACTATCACCACCAAGCATTCCTGACAAACAGCCTTGTCAAATGAGTGGCTATAACATACAGTACATTTCCATCACTGGAGAAAGCAAAGGCAAACCACCACACTAAAAATTCCCAAGAAAGTTGCCAAAGTCCTGTTCTCTCCAGAGCAGTCGCCAAGCCTGGGTCACCATGTAATATAGATAATTATCATCCCTTTAACATATTTACTTTATATTTTTATATTTTATTGAGAGGGTTATTTGGCTGGTAGGACAAATATAAAATAACTCAAAGTTTTATGGACGTTCACACAAGTTATTATTACAACTTCCATTTTTTTCCAAGTTGTTCTGATAAAGGCTTAGAACATAGAAGGCCATCGACAACTTCTTCCTGTTTTTGGAACTCTGCATCACCCTGCCGGCATTTGTAGTAAATGGTACTTAACTTCTCTGTCCTTATTTAAATCCAGTAATGCACAACTTTGTTTAGCATGCCTACTATTACTAACCAACATACAGAACCTGAGAAATATTTTGCCCATGCAACTAACCTGGATTTCCTCCATTATGCCAAACAATGCGCAAAAACCTCACTACATTCAACCTTAAAAACAATAAGTATGGGAAAGATACAGAAAGGACTTTACGATTCATCCACATGAGAGCTGCTAGATCTAGCAGAGGTTTCTGGCAGAACCCATGGGAAGAAATTCCGCTGGAGTGATTTTGGGAAATGATGGCAAACAGACATCTGAATGACAGAGAAGGGATTTGATCTAGGGTTTGTGATAGAGAGCGCTTTGTTGGCTACCGTTAAGAACAACGTGAGTTGCCAAAAAAAGGGAGGGGGGAATTATTAAAATCTAAAATAATTCCTGAAAATGAAAATTACATATAATAATGATGCTATAAGGGGATCTAATAGGTTACTAACTAGAACCATGAATTTCAGACACAAAATAAAACCTCATTTATTGAGTCTTATGGCCTTACAAGGTCGGGTAGTAACGTTACGTTAAACACAATTAGATCAGCAAAAACAAGCAATACCCGACGTTTACAATTCGCCGGAGTAAGCAAACAAAACTGAATGAAATATCTCAAACAAGTAATAAAAACAGCAAAGTTAACATTGAAATAACATGGCAACACAGGCCATCAAATTGAAGCTAACATTTTACTGTACAAAGGAAAATCCCAGGGGGCGCCGTATAAAGTGAATGAAAAGCATCAAAATTGAATTAACAAACAGCAAGATGCTTAAGAAAAAATTGAATCGAAATATAAATTCAGCTAGCTCAGAATTTAAGGCGGGAGCAGAGTCTTAACCCAGGCGTCGCTTAAGGGCACATAAGTCTGTTAAAATCCACTGAATAGTGACCGTCGTTTCTGGTACATTACCATAGAATCATCGCCGTGATGGTGAGCGACAAACACAATGCCACTGCAGCAATGGAAGCTAAATAAGCGGCTACGACCGCGTTATTAGCATAACTTCCAAATAATGGCAAGCATGCCACTCGACATCTCGCTTTCCCAAAGCAAGAAATGATCAACCACAATGATCATCAGAGAGCGTGCCGGCTGACACGTCTATTCACCAGCTCGTCTTGGACCCAAGTCACGTCCGTTCATCAGCTCGTCTTGGACAGAAGTGATGTCTAAAATGGCTCCTTCTTCTTCCTCGGCTAGTTGCTCGCCACATGTAAAAGAACTCCACGGAATTAGTATTGTAGACCCCAATAAATGTTCAGGATTGGCTATCTACACATTTCCGTCGTCACGTGTTTAATATCATGCGTCGCATTCGCCGTCTCCTTCGCGCGTTTCCTACGTGGCCTTCGGGGTAGTAGCGGGGTAGGGGTAGGTCACCGCCCGATTTCGAACGGGACTCAAGCCGGGCTGTCCCGGCGCCATCGAGTCGCCTCGCCTGCTCCATTGTTCCTCTCTCAACCGCCGAAATGGCAGTTTCTAGCCTTCGATATTCAGCCCTTCTGAGCCATGCGTTTACAGAAAAATTGATTTACAATAAAATATACCTTTGGCCGCCCTGGTTTTAAACATACATTTAACCTATCCAGACAACCCTCATTATTTACAATTAATTACACGTTGCAAGACTAAATAATTAATAAATTTGAATATAAAAAAAAGAATTATGAATATAATTAATAATAATTTAATTATATTCATTGTGGGTGACGCTGTCACACCACAATATACCTGCTACCCAATCAAAATAAAATTATGCCAATAATTTTATTTGAACTATTCTAACCCTACAGTTGCATCAAAATCATTGCCTACACTATAGTTTCATGGTTCCAGCTCACTCGAACTATCGCATACATGTGACCTCTTTAAATATGTAAATACGACACGTGACTCTGGTTAACATAAATAATGAAATGTCTTATCCTAATATGCAAAGTAAAACATCATAAAACATTGACAGGTACATAGATGTAAATGAACGACAAAATAGATCTGTTCAATCAATAAACAAAAAATGATGTAAGCACAAGATATTAACATTAAAACTAGACAACTCAATTAATTATTTACAACGGGCTATGCAAATCTAGCACATGTGTTGAAGTTAGATATAGCAACAACAAGAATAAAGAATGCACCGAATGTCCATTATCAAGGCCGACACAAGTATGCCGAAACCACATAACATGAAAATCAAATGGAAAAGAAAAATCTTCCGCGAATTTACATAATTTAATCCTTCCGCGAATTTACATAATTATCCATACAATACAAAAGAAAGACGGTTCTCGCAAAATGAACTATATTATGCTTTCCAAACTACACTCGTAGCAAAGACATTATAGCGGTGAAACTAAGCGATCAGCTGTTTCCACTTTGCCCGCTCTGTTGTTGTCAGTAAGCGCTGTCCCGTTAAGCTTGCGGCTCAGGCTACCTGTTTTCGTTTAACCTGATTGCAATCCTTCCAGGAAAACTGGCGGTCGGCACAGCTGCTATCCAAACAGCTGAGCGTCCTTTACCTGTTCTCGCTGCGTTAGCGCTACGCTTGTTAGGCAATTACGTGTCTCAAGACTGACACTCTTACTTTCTAAACATATGCTCTACGTTATTACCTAACTAAATGTACATTGATCCTTAAGCTATATTTACAAACATCCGTCTAGGAACTTGTAGCCTATGCTGTGTGAAACGGGCGCAAATTCCGGGCATTATGCGGGCCGAGCTCCGTTCTGCCGTCGGTCAGCATGTAGCAGTTTGGGGAGATAATCCGCGCTACTGAGAACGGTCCCGAATACAGCAGAAAGAATTTGGAAATTAATTTTCGCTGTGCGTCAGACGGGGTCATAGTCCTAAGTAGCACCTGCTGCCCGACGCTAAACGTTTGCGTCCGCAATCCGTCGTGCTTGCGTTGCCGCTTCGTAGCTTTCTCTACCAAGAATTCATGTGCTTTCTTGATGTCATCCTCGGGATTCTTCTCGGGTTGATCCTTAAATTTTACATTGATACGAATCAGACGCAGTCTCATCCCGCACGAAATGATCGCGAGTTTCTCATTAGCATCGGCATAGCTTTGGCTTTGACTGTGGTGCTGTCGTCAAGTTTCTCGTCAGTATCGGCATAGCTTTGGCTTCCGTGCTGGCGTCAAGTTTTCCTTTTTCCCGCATTTTGTCGGTTGGGTTCTGTGGTATGAGATTTTGCTCGTCAGCTGATGCGCATATAGCTCTTCCTCCGTTATTCAAATTGCCTTCGCGTTCCGCGGTGTCTTGCATTGGTTTGGAACTATTTATTCCAAGGCTCTGCTCACAGGCCTCATGTTTCCAATGCAACACCTCCGGAACCAAATTTGTCACCGTCTTATTTCCCCAATCCATAATGACTTGACGTTTTGCTAAGAGGTCGCATCCAACGATCACATCTTGCGTCAAACCGGGTACTATAAGTAGTGGCAACATTAACTCGCTATTCGCGACTTTCACGGGGATTAGCGCTTGCGTGCTAACGATCTTTTCTCTCTTTCCTATTGCAGGAACCACCGTACTTGCGTTGTGGGAATTACTTTTAGCCGCGGATTCTTATCTTTCAAGCGTAGCAGAAATTTCTTAGACATTACGGAGACAGACGATCCCGAGTCAATTAAAATATTCGCCCGTATGCCATATGCAATAATATCTACACGGGGACACTTCGCGCGCGCCATGAGGCTGTCGCCGGATACCATATCTTCTTCTTCGTCGATATTTTCCGGTCCTTCGCCGCGCCAATATTCCAAACTGCCGAGGCAAATGCTGTCGGCGTTTGCAGCGTCCCCCGAAAAATCTCATTGTGACGGCGGGGAGTTAGACGCGTTGTTAACGCCGCCCACATTCTTCTCCGTCGCCTTTGCACATATTTCCGGTTCCGCGTTTTCAATCGAGATCGCGTTCACTGGAAATTCTTGTGGATACGCGGATCGGTTGTTTCCCGACCGCTGATGATTTTTATCATCCTTCCATTGTGCATTTCCGTCCTTCCATTTCTTCCCTCCATTCCGATTGCCGGAATTTTGATTGGAAGATTTCCCATTCTGTCCATCAGCATAGGAAGCTTTATTGCCGCCATGCGGTCGCTTAGACTCGCTTTGCGCTTTCGCATGGTTTCGCTTCCGCGTCTTGTCTCGCCAGATTATCGGCCATTTTCCCGATTCTGTCTAGGTTACCGACGGTTTCTAGCAGTTCTGGTATCGTACGAATGACCACGGGGTTAATGAGTGACTGCACTTGCGGACCAAAGTGCGCGATCACCATCTCTATGAACTCTCCGTCCGTCATTTTGTCGTCGAAATTGCCTACACTGCACCAGCAAAGTTTTCACGTAGCTTTCCATCGAATAATGCCACTTGGGAATGTACCTTCCTTGGTACAGCTTTATCCTCGCCTGGTTCTGGATCTTTTTCGACCAGAAGGTCTCAAGAAACAGGGACTCTGAACTCGGCGTAAGATAAGTTAGTTTCGGACGCAATTTTCAGCAAGAGTCTGTCTGTTTCTGAAAATGATTCCTCGACTAACACAAGCTTCATGGAATCAGGCACTCCTTTGATTTCGAAATACCGCTCCATTTCGGTAAGATAAATCCTAGGATTTACGTCTTTGCGAGACCCAAAACGTGGCAACTTAAGCTCGATATTAGCTGCTGCGTACTGCGCGCAATTCGCGTGAACAATACTCCCGCTAGCGTTGGAATTACTCACTTCCTTCACCCGTGATTCCAACTGTGCCAGCTTTGAGTTAGTGTTCTGCACGAGTGTTTGCTGTGACGCTTGCAAATCCTGTTGTGCCGTTTTTACTTGTTCAACCGAACTTGTGACCTCCGACATCTTTGCATTGACAGCCTGCAAGCTTCGTTCAGTATTATCCTTAATCTCGTGGACAAATTCCGAGATCTGACCGAGACTCTGGTGGCTTTCTTGCCGCACGTGCTCGACAGATTTTTCGGTCGCGTCCAAACGCTTCGAGATTTCCGCACTTGATTCCTGCAATGCAGTGCATGTTGCCTGAATCGTATCTGTGCGTCTCTCCAACACTGAAACATTCGCACGCATCTCCGATTTGAATGCACTCATTTCACGGGTCATTTCCTCGCGAAAAACGGATAATTTCCGTCCATGCCCTTCAACAAAGCATTTTGCGACTCAAATTTTTGATTTTGTGCATCCAATTTCTGATTTTGCGAAGCCATTTGCTTAGTTATCTCCTCCCTCAATGAGACAGAACTTTGACTTTGTGCATCTAAACGCTTGTTTATGTCCTCCTGTTGTGAAGCTATTTGTTTAGTCAATTCCTGCCTCAATGAACCAGATTTTTGACTTATTTGTTTACTCAATTCCGAAGCTAATTTCTTTTTCATGTCCGCCATCGCGTCAAGTATGCTTTGAAATTGTAACGCGGGCTGTGGCAATTCTGCCGCGCTTTGCGACGCACGTGTTTCGACTTCTGCCCGCATGGGTGGATTTTGAACGGTTTCATTGTCTGGGGTTGGAAAAATCCCTAACTGTTCCCCATCTAATGATGCATTTGAATGAACGCTACGCGTACTAGGAGTATCATTACACTCTTCGTCCGCCAACGGTATGTCGCGTACTTCCGGTGCTTGATCCATCGCGTTAGTTTGCTCGGAAATGTTACGAATAATTGATCGATCTGCCCTATTAATGGTGCGTGACCTCAACTTCATAGATTTGATCGTAAGATACAAAATTTCAACTCCGAACAATTTGAACAATCGACAACAAACAAAATACAACCGGCACGATTTTACTCGAAAAGTACAGCATTAAACAAATTTCGCGCATAAATCCCTTCAGCATGAAATAAAACCCATCCAAAATTAAACAACAAGGAAAAACAACGATGTTTCATGCGACATAAATACCTCAACACATGAGCAAAATCAGCATAAAGAAAAATCTTAACTTTTACCATGCATTAAAATTTCAAAAGCACTGACTCTATCTTTAATTTTAAACTAACCATGCTTGATGCAAGTGAACGAAAATATACTTGAACAACTGATTGAAATAAATCACACATTTAGATTTAAATCAAGCATGGCAAACAAAGCAAACAAATTTCAACATAAAATTTATTCTAAAATAATAAAATGAATCAACACAGGTCACATCCATGGATTTTTTTAGACTTGTGAAATTCTCAAAATAATTTCGACTTGCAAAAGCCCGAAACGTTGGGTGCCAATTGTAATAAAATCATTTGTTGGCTACCGTTAAGAAAAACGTGAGTTGCCAAAAAAGGGAGTGGGGAATTATTAATTCTGAAATAATTCCTGAAAAATGAAAATTACATATAATAATGATGTTAAAAGGGGATCTAATAGGTTACTAACTAGAACCATGAATTTCAGACACAAAATAAAACCTCATTTATTGAGTCTTATGGCCTTACAAGGTCGGGTAGTAATTAACGTTACGTTAAACACAATTAGATCAGCAAAAACAAGCAATACCCGACGTTTACAATTCGCCGGAGTAAGCAAACAAAACTGAATGAAATATCTCAAACAAGTAATAAAAACAGCAAAGTTAACATTGAAATAACATGGCAACACAGGCCATCAAATTGAAGCTAACATTTTACTGTACAAAGGAAAATCCCAGGGGGCGCCGTATAAAGTGAATGAAAAGCATCAAAATTGAATTAACAAACAGCAAGATGCTTAAGAAAAAAATTGAATCGAAATATAAATTCAGCTAGCTCAGAATTTAAGTGACGGGAGCAGAGTCTTAACCCAGGCGTCGCTTAAGGGCACATAAGTCTGTTAAAATCCACTGAATAGTGACCGTCGTTTCTGGTACATTACCATAGAATCATCGCCGTGATGGTGAGCGACAAACACAATGCCACTGCAGCAATGGAAGCTAAATAAGCGGCTACGACCGCGTTATTAGCATAACTTCCGAATAATGGCAAGCACGCCACTCAACATCTCGCTTTCCCAAAGCAAGAAATGATCAACCACAATGATCATCAGAGAGCGTGCCGGCTGGCACGTCTGTTCACCAGCTCGTCTTGGACCCAAGTCACGTCCGTTCATCAGCTCGTCTTGGACAGAAGTGATGTCTAAAAATGGCTCCTTCTTCTTCCTCGGCTAGTTGCTCGCCACATGTAAAAGAACTCCACGGAATTAGTATTGTAGACCCCAATAAGTGTTCAGGATTGGCTATCTACACATTTCCGTCGTCACGTGTTTAATATCATGCGTCGCATTCGCCGTCTCCTTCGCGCGTTTCCTACGTGGCCTTCGGGGTAGTAGCGGGGTAGGGGGTAGGTCACCGCCCGATTTCGAACGGGACTCAAGCCGGGCTGTCCCGGCGCCATCGAGTCGCCTCGCCTGCTCCATTGTTCCTCTCTCAACCGCCGAAATGGCAGTTTCTAGCCTTCGATATTCAGCCCTTCTGAGCCATGCGTTTACAGAAAAATTGATTTACAATAAAATATACCTTTGGCCGCCCTGGTTTTAAACATACATTTAACCTATCCAGACAACCCTCATTATTTACAATTAATTACACGTTGCAAGACTAAATAATTAATAAATTTGAATATAATAAAAAAAAGGAAATATGAATATAATTAATAATAATTTAATTATATTCATTGTGGGTGACACTGTCACACCACAGTCTCTAGACAGTATAAACTATGTACCAGTAAAACTTGTTATTCTGTCGCAAAAAAGTAATTTTTCAGCGAAAAGTGGTCTTTGTCCAAACATTAAAGCATGTTATTGATGAAAATGCCTAAAACTTGCAAATAAGAGTAGCTAGGTCCCAGTAGAAGACGGGATTTTAATTTTATTATGACAGCATCTCAATATCTTATGCCGAACCACTGTGTACAACGATTATAATACTGTATACGTTTTGATGCCGGAAAGAGAAACCCAACTCAGCATAATGATACGGCACTTACAGCGTCCACTGTCATTGAATTCGTTACCCATGTAATTATCTGATATCTGTAGTAGAGTAACCAGTGTCGAATTTATGATGCCTGATGCTGATTTCGTTTCATATCGCAAACAAACATGTTAACAAGTTTTAATAAAGAGAAATAAAAATATTAAATGTAAAAACTGAGAACAGATTTTTTTATTTATAGAGTTCACAAATCGTATTGTAAAATTGCCTTTCAAATATTATTTATAAATCAAACAAATAAAAAATTTCGTTGAAAATGTTGTAGTAGCTGAAGACATATTTTTAAATTCTATAAGAAAAAATATTTTCGATGTAATTTATTATCCAATTCATTAAGTTTTTTCGAATGAGACATCTGATTTTTTTTTTAAAATTAAATATATCTGAGTGAGTGTCAAGTTGCTAAAGTAACACGAAAACTAGTGGTGAGTTACTGATAATGTTATAATTTTATATTTAAAAATTAATTTAAATATTTTTAAACAGACGTAAAACAGATGTAATAACTCAAATCTGAAACAAGTTTGCAAATACTAAGGATAAAACAGGACTAGTAGGGCAAATACGATTTAACCTTACGTGATGTGTGTTCCGTAAGTACACTGGGAATTTATCATAATACTAGAGGAAGAAATCGGAGAATATAGAAAAATAAACGTCAAAAGAAAAATACCAAACAACCATGACGGGTACAGATGAATAGCGTTGTTTTTTGCAATCGATATTGCAATAACAAAGGAGAAGTAGATGGAAATAAAAACTTCGCAACTTGAGCAACATACCTGGAAGACTAATGCTAAAGATTTCCTTTCAGAAGCCGAAGACACTGAACACCACTCGAAATTGGGAAACACCAGAAGGTATTGAACGAAAGCTTTTTTTATGGCTTTACTCTTCGTCGACGTCGAATCCTAGTCCGGCCATCCAGATTTGGATTTTCCATGGTTCCCCAAATCACTCCAGGCAAATGCCGGGATGGTTCGTGGGGTGGTCCGGCCGCAACGAAAAGACACTGTAAAGCAACGGTAAGGAACCTTCTCGGCAGGGCTGATACAATTAGTACGACACGGGACGGAACAACTGGATGAACAAGAGAGAAAAGAGGAGGTGAAAGATGGGAGCGAAGATCAATGACGAGTTGGACTGGAACCTGAGGGAAATATCGGAACAAACCAGAGTCACAACGACAAGATTCGCTGAGCATGTGATAATGATGGACATGGATAGAACGACCAGAAGAGTTGGGAGACAAAGGACAGGACGAGAGGAAAGACAGAGACAATGTGGGTGGTAGCACTTAAAGAGGATTGTTCTGAGATGTGGATCAATGTGGTAGTGAAGGAGAACTGGAGAAATAAGTAAAAACTAACTAATATATATGAGATAAATGATAAGGTTACATGCACAGTATAGATAACAACCAGTGGGGAATATAGGAGAAGAGGGTATTGAATATATCAGGAGAAGAGCAGGAGCGGAAAAGCGAGAATATAAAGAGTTTCTGGGAAGAGAAAAGAAAAACCATGCATGGTGTACGTGTGGTCCCACACTGGCCGTAACATAAGAGAAAAGAAAGTGATTCATTAAAAATTGTAATAGCTTTTATTTTTTAAAAAGACTTATGCATATTCCCCAAAAGCTTGTGGAAATTGTGGAATAAAAGGAAGAATCCAAGCATATTACCCTTCCTCATTTTGAACACATGAATATTTTTCCTTCGCCTCCCTGCACTTGATACATTCTAATTACTTCTCTTTTGGTTGTAATTTTTCTCTAATTTTGTTCTTTAATCGTATTAAGGTTAATAAGATCTGAAATAGAGCCTACTTAAAAAAAATAGTTAAAGCGATCAAAAGTCACAAGGAGGCGACAGTCAGAGGGAATGACAAATGAGTTCAATGCAATGTTGTTGCAGGCCATGTTTCCGTAGTTGCTTAATTACTTACCAGTTGAATGATAACTCCAATGCAACTATTTAATTTATTTATTGTTGCGTCATACGTGTTTCACCTCTCATCGAGGCATCATCAGCGACGAATCTGCGTTACAGTTTTTATATGCAGTTTTATATACATTTTTATCTTATTAAATTGTGAAGATGAGATATTTTTATAGCTGAATTTTACTTACTATTTACATTTGTTAATATGTTATGCAGCTGCGCATCTCCGTTTTCATATCCAAAGCATGTTTTGCTTGTATCATATTTTCAATATTGTGCATTCTCATCATTTAGTCATCTGTTGGAACCAGTTGGTTTGTTTATGTATTGTCTCTGGTGCGCTTTCGCGTCCTACGGTTGTCTGTCGTGGCCATCTTGTTTGTTGCCGATAGCGCTAGTTTTGAAAAGTGTGCGTAATGAGCTTCCTAGTGTGTTTTATATTTATTTGTGATGTTTGTGTTTATTTCGTTTTGTCTATCGAAGTTGTGTATATTAGATTGAGTAATGTTTTATTTGTAAGGTTTACCTGGCCATTTAGTACCTGTTTGCCGTAATTTTTTGCTTTCTGAATTTATAAGAATTTCTGTATAGTGGTCGTTCATTAAAAAGGTTTGGAATTCTAAGATTCATCAATGTAATATTCATTCCAAAATTATGTATAGCTCTGATCATTGCTGCTTAGAGTTAGACAATGACAAACATATGACAATAGAAATGGTGCCTAAAATGATCAAAGTGGCTTCTGTAAAGGCTGTGTCCTGTTGAATTCTGAATTCTGTTTGTCTATCGTATTTTCTGCGAATCAGATTAACGATAGCGCAAGCCCGCAGGTGAGGCGGTGCCATCGACAGACATGTCTCCCCATTGTGTTGGCCAGCTTTGTGACAGCAGCAATTTAACATTCAGCCATTCTCTTGTCGATTTCTCTTATTGACATCTCCACACTCGTGAAAACTAGAGTTATCAAGAACAAAGGATTGCTAGCTGGCGTTTGAACTGTGCGTTGTCTGTGACAGATGACATATTCATTTACCGCTAGAAACCATGTTTAACTGTCAACACAGGTAGGAAAATACCCTAGCTTCAATGAGGTGTAATGTCGTATTGGATATTTCGCTCTCTAAAGAAGCTTTATGCTACTGGAGACAAGTACTATGCACTTACTACTTTTCGTTGGATCATATCACTGCAGCACAAAGATGGTTTCGGCCGAATGACACTGAGTAAGCTTGTTCGAGCCCTGGTGGTAGTAGAAATTATCCATCATCAGGACTTTCTCTGCAGCATACTAAAGGTGATGTTGTACGATTCCTAATAACTAGATAGTGTACCAAAGTCTTGAAATATCTCCAACATCTCTGCATATGGAATAAGTGCGTACGACACTGTAGATATTGATTCATCCAGGGATGAGGACGTAAAACTCGGTGAAACTCTTGGTTTCTTTCGAAAGAGTAGGTCTGAATCGCCCAGCACAGGGTTTAAACTTCTAATATTTTGCATCTCTCATCCACAACACAAACAACGCAGAAAACACGCCGTCGTAATCATCCAAACTTGCAGGTGTCAAGTTTTATGATAAAGGGTATATTTTCACTGCTTTTTATCCTGGCCAGTAAAGAAGTATAAACACGCTAGACACGCTGTAAGGACCATCTTCAATTTGTGACACCGTACTTTGGAGAAGTGAGATATGGGCCATCGCAGTCGTTATTACAAGATACATCGCAAAACAATACTCAAAATGGGTAGCTAAGTGTTCCGATATTGTGTTGACCATTTCCATTTAGGATAGTGCCATAAACCAATTCACTTACATGTCCATGTCATCTCTATGCACAGAGAAGCCAGTTTGTAACAAGGTGGTGAGATCAGTCCGTGATGTGAAATTTAGGCGAACAGTTCTGTAATTACGAAGCCATCACTATATTAGGCATACTCCCGTCTGTTGGGTCAGAACGCTGTCACTACCACTTTTGATCGAATGGTCCACATTTTCCCATAACCGGAATACCTCCGACCTGTGTAACACATTTCTTTTACTTAGGAGTATCCATTCTGTAATGTTTGTCTGGATCCATCTTCCTACAAGAAATTCATTTGAATACATTTCTTGCAATCATTATTCTCAGGAGCTACCTACGTAATTGCAGTCAAGCAATCGATAAGTCTCTATTTTTTTCTAGCTAGATGCTTACACATGTTTCCTGGGAATCTCGTAAACTCATAAAAACATTGCTGTGGACTATAATTAAATATTTTCGAAAGTTTATCTGTATATCTCTTATTTATGAACAGTTTTACGGAGCATTGATTACGTGGGAGATGTTGAAATCTGTTTCTTTCTACATTGGGCACCAATTGTTCCTCCAGCAATTTCAAAATCGAATAAAATTTCTATGACCGTGCGTGGTGGGTGAGTGGTTAATGTTCTGAACTCACATTCGGAAGGACGCGGGTTCGAATCCCCATCCGGGCATCCAGATTTGGGTTTTCTATGGTTTCCCCAAATCACTCCAGGTGAATTCCGGGATGCCTCCATCAAAATGCCATGACCGAATTCTTAACGTTCCTTGTCTCCAGTCGCATCCCGCCTGTAATGACCTCGACGTCGATGAGGCATAAAGCCATAAGTAAAATAAAAAAATGAAATCCTGCGATTACAGTTGAGGCTGCACATAGCAGTTGGGCTCTTACCACTTGCTGTGTATCATTCAGCTGTCAGCCAAAGAGATAAAATCACATGATTAATGACAGAACTCAGTGTTATTGTGATAAGAAGAAGATTACAGAGAAACTTAGTTTAAAAAAAAAACCATCTCCACAAAGTAAGATGATAAATAGTACAATTCTCTCTCACTACACAATGGAGCTCGGCAATGTCAAACTACAGCCTTCTTCGCTGTTATCCTTTATTCTCAGTAGTTTGGAAATACCTTACTACGCTTCACTAATCTTTATATATAAAGATGAATGCATGTTTGTTTGTTTGTTCTTCATACAAATCCACAGTTTTCATCCGATCTCGATGAAACTTCGCACACTTATCCTTTGAAACAAGGAAAAAAATACTGTCTTCATTTGGTTGAAAAATTATCTGTATAAATAACACATGTTGTCTCATAACTTCGAAATACGGCGATAGACAGACACGTTGGATGTGGACGTCTCCAGTTTCCGTGTTTCCGTGTAGTGAACTGGCAGCTCAGTGGCTAAGGAGCTTGCTTACGAACGTCGTGGTCTCCGGTTCAAACCTCCGTTGAGGCTAAGATTTTTAAAAATTGTTTTTCATCGTAAGAGTCAGGCCTGGGCCGTAGGTTATTCGGACTGAATGTTAAACTGTAGATATTATAAAGTTAGGGGTGCAATGCGAGGCAAATCGTAGGTAGTCTTGCAGTTTTGTAGGTGTACACTTTTTTACGTTATAATGATCCCTCAGGTGTTGTTCGCAGTTAGTGTGTGAGTGAGAACCACAGTAATACTAATATAAATACGGAAGTAAGTCTCACTCTTTTTGTTACGTTTTGACGACTAAATGGCTATATCGTTGTGATAGAATTTTGTAAGGAAAGGTGTATGAAGGGCACA
>JARYHS010008074.1:144123210-144195760 GCA_031002005.1 Vandiemenella viatica
ATCTATTTCCGCCCATCCATTCCCTAAGATACTGATACGAAAACATTTCCAAAATTTACAGTGATATACAGCGTTCTAGATATTACAAGAAAATTATAGCTATTTTTCTCGACTTAATTGGTTTGATAAATGCCTAAACCAGTAATTGTAACAAATTTAATGTTTCAGTAGACACTTTTTAGAGAAAATTCATATGTACGCATGCATTATTCCATAGAGAATTTTACTAATCTACTGTGTTTCGACTGGAGACTGGATGTCACTTCAATAGATGACTGAGGTCACTTGCCTGGTACTTGTTGGAGGACTAAAAACGGCCTGAGAGATTATTGATTTCTGTTCATAAATGCCCATAAAAAGGTATGAATTTCGTTTAAATCTACATGTTGATTTTTGTTTATTCGTGATGACAATTATTTACGAGAATTGGCACAAAGACAAGAGCATCCGATGTTACTACACTATTCTCCGTAGTCAGTAGAACCACGTCATTTAAAAAACTTTTTTAACAGACGATTAGAGTAGTTATTTGTTTTTAAACAAAAACAAAACATTCGAACACCGCTCTGTAATATTAAGATATATTTATTTGTCTCTAATACGTATAAACAATCTCTTGTACTTAATTTGTGAAATTATAATTTCGTATTTAACCTATAGGGAAATTCTAGCTATCATCACGACCACCAGTCTAGCTGTTGCGCTCATAGCGATCACTTCCGTGTTCCGGAGCTTAGCCAGTCTCGTAAGCAGTCAAGTGAACTTACAGTCCGTCAGTGCAGTGAAGTGTGAATAAAATTTGAATTGCCTGAAGATATAGGCTTCAATTCTTAGCATCTTCTGAAAGCCTGGGCTGTGCCCTAACATGGAAGAGCCCCCAGACACGGGGCAAATAATCAACGCGGCACTGCAGCCGTGTTATTTTCCAGAAACAGCTTCTTCAGCCCCGACGATGATGCACTTACAACAAGGTATCCAGCCACAGCCATCTCATCTTCATCCGCTCAACTACCCAGGTAACGACGCTGCTTCTGCAAGCTGCCCCTCGATCGCAGTGTTGAACAGTGTAAATCCGGAAGAAAGAACTGTTAAACGGTCTCGCATAGAGGGAAACCCTACTGAGCTACCGAACGAGGAAATGTCCACTGTAACGTTAAATAATCCAGTGAGTGTGCCCCAGGAGTTAGCTTCCATGTCATCAGTGGTGTTTTACCCAACTACTTCAGTCGCAGAATTAGATCATCAATATGATAGCCGTGATCCAACCCAAAAACATTAAACGAGGGTACGGGTATGGATATCACAAGCATTCCCGTGGATCGTGAAGGAGTTCAAAGTATATTATCGATCAATCGGAACCCTACTAAATAGTATACCCCAGGTGCCAAGTCCCAACTTAAATTCCAATAAAGACAGAAGTAAGAATAACCGATACAGCCGCACAGACACGGGTCCATACTTCGTCTTTGTAGAAAGTGTGGATAAAAATATTGGTAGACTTCACCCCATGTCAATAGGGAAACTTCTTTATACACATAGCCCAGCACATAAGCATAACATCATCAATATCATAGCGGCCGGGAGATATAGGTTAAAAATCGAAACCAATTCAGCAGACTCTGCTAACTTGTTGGTTCAATCTACAGTTTTCAAGGACAGAAACCTAGAAGCATTCATTCCAAATTTTTTAATAAACAAACAAGGTATTATCAGGGACGTAGACACCTCCCTGTCAGAAGAAGAAATCCTACAGGCGATAGAAAGCCCCTATTCAGTTATCGCAGTTAAACGGTTTACCAAGAAGAACTCGTACCAAAATAATGATAGGAAAATACCGATACCAATATGCATGATCACCTTTAGATCACAATCCCTTCCGGACCACATAGCAATATTTGGAGCACGTTGCCCAGTCGAACCTCATGTCCCACAAATTCTCGTCTGTGATAATTGTTTACGTTTTGGCCATCGTATAACTCAATGCCGTAGCTCTCCCCGTTGCAATAAGTGCGGAGGCCCACATACTATGGAGACGTGTACCAGCACAGCTGATCCACAATGTGTGCATTGTCACGGTCCTCATTTATCCAATGACAGAATATGTCCCGTAATAGTTCAACAATAAAAAGCACGTGAGGCAGCTGCCCATAATAAAGCCTCTCCCACGCCGAACTGTTATCCCACCCATCGTCAGACATATTCGCAGGCAGCCAGCGCCGCTCCGCTGTATTACGACGAAAAGCAATTCCCCCCGCTTTCTCCAATGGCAGTGCAGTCACTCAGTTTAGCCTCAACAAATGCATTCCAAAACTGTCCTATAATCTCTATCCAACAAAATCAAGTCACGTCACCAAAGTAAAGCACTCTCTCCAAACCAACCGAAATATACTACTACTACCGTAGGCCGCAACAAGCAAAGGCCAGCAACTCCAAAAGAACAAAAGTCCCAGTACCCTCCTGTTTATCAAAGAATGTATGTACCCCATCATATACCAATGACACCTATCACACAGAATCCCTACCCTCCTCAACCCAAGGATAAGGAAAAGTCCCCCTCACCCGAAAAAGTAGCACTCATAGAGAAGACATTGCAAATGATTATGAAGATGATTCAAGAATTTCCAGTAGCTCCATCTGATACTTCCCAACTCGACCCATTTCGTCACCTTCTTACCAACCTAGCAGGAATAAATTAAAGAACCGAATAATCTCTCTAAAACTAGTTAATTATAAGGATTTTACTCATTGTAATGTCGAAAAAACAACAACTATAAGGAACTAACAATAATGTATATTTCACTGTATCGTTAGTAATTATGTCTGAGCAAGTTTAATTAAACATAATGTGTCAAACCCCTTTAGGGGATAAACAAAAATGTTCCTTTCTGATTAATCAGTTTAGCTTGTTCTATTCTTTATATTTTACTAATCATGTCAAGTCTTGCTCTCTTACCTATATGTAAAATGTTTATATATGTATGTACAATTGGATGATGGTTGTATAGTGCTTAGGCGCTTAAAGCCAAATAAATAATAATAATAGCTATCATTACGATTCAAGACACTCGAATTTTTATAGCACATACTCACAAACAAATCTAAAGCTTTCTACCAATGAGCAACGATATGTCCAGATTGCCAAGTCACTAATCAATCGTGCAAAAGGTTACATTCAAAGTGGAGTACACTCTGTTTTACGAATCGGGGTGACATGATGTCGCTATGTCCGACAACGCGCAGGAACTCCCCACAGACTGAACCAATGGGTTGGTGGCAGGACTGCATAGTACATGTGTCAATATCGGGAAACATGTCTGACGGCAGATGCTAATGCAGCCTGAGGTCAACAAAGAGCCAAGCACATTTCAGGGCACAGTTGCTTCGCGGATAATGTTATCACATTTTTGTTTCATTAAGGAACGGAAAATACATTTGTTCTATTACTTATTTATTGATTACTAACGTACTTCGTTATCTTCGCCCACGTGGATCTAGGTAATGGTACGTGATCCGAAATATGTCGGCGTTTTTTGAGAATTTTCTGAAGCGAAACCTTGCCATCACTAGAGGTAGAAAAATATTAATGTACGAAATTACCAGAACAAATTTTAAATTAAAATACGAAACTTTCAAAAAGTAAAAATTGCATTAACGTACTTCGAACAGCCAACAGTATGTTATACAGAAGTGAATTACCGCTGTAAATTCTTCAGTCTCATGTTTCATTTTTTTTTTAAGACGTGTTCACAATTCACAGACGTAAATAAACAATTACAGTTTAGTGAGCTCTCCATCGCATATTCAAAAAGAAAAACAAAAAATATTGCTTACGAATGTTTAGTATAATTGAAGAGTTTAGCTTTGATGTTGTATGTAATTTCAGGCAACGATTGTATTAAGAATCATTTGTGGGTATCTGTAAATGTTGAGAACAAATTATAATCTCTTGTACTGGTGTCCAGTTGCGCGGAATCAAAAGATATACCGCAAAATTTAAACTAGACTATAACCTTTCGAACGATCAAAACAATACTAAGATTGGTTCTCTAATTATGGCGTGATACCTTTTCAAACTAATAAGCACAACCAGTTAGGGATTTATATACGTAGTACGTCAAGTCGAGTTTTCCAACAATCAAATTGTCTTTTATCACAAGTATTACCAACATTGATCATCATCATATTATATTATTTCTATAAGGTGTTATCTCACTTCATACCTAAATCAATGAATGAGGTGTCATTTTAAGGCCAATGGTCTCCACTTTGGTCACATCATATTTTAAGAAAGGAATTTTTCTGAATTCGACCCTTAAAGGGCAAAAATGCCAATATTTCTAAAATGCTGTTTTTTGTTCTACAAGTCACTTATCTCCCTGGATACCAAACTGAAATCGTTTAGTGAAGTATAATATTAAAGATCTCCGCTTTGGTGACATCATATATTAAGACAGGAATATTTCTGAATTCGACCCTTAAAGGGCAAAAGTATCAATATTTCTGCAATGCGTTTTTGGATCACGAGCCATTTATCTCCCTTCATATATAACCGATATAGATAAATGAGGTATCATTTTAAAGCTTAAGGTCTCCGCCGTCGTCACATTATATTTTAAGAAAGATATTTTTCTTAATTCGACACTTAAAGAGCAAAAATGTCAATATTTCTAAAATGCATTTTTTATGTCTCGAGCAATTTATCTCCTCGATATCTAACCGAAGTCGATATATGAAGTAGGATTATGAAGAGTACTGTCTCAGCTTTGGTGACATCATATATTAAGAAATTTTTTTTAATCAACCCTTAAAATGAAAAGCATTAATTGTTCTACAATGAATTTTTGTGTCACGAGTCATTTATCTCCTTTAATATCTAACCGAAATAGGTAAATGAGGTATCAATCTAAAAATTAAGGTCTCCGTTGAGGTCACATCATATTTTAAGAAAGGAATTGTTCTGATTTTAACCCTTAAAGGGCAAAACTATCGGTATTTCCAAACTGCGTTTTTTGTGTCTCGAGTCATTTATCTCCCTTGAAATTAAACAAAATTGATAAACGAGGTATCATTTTAAAGACTGAGGTCCTCGTAAGGGCTTCGGCTTCATTACACCATATTTTAAGAAAGTAATTTTTCTAAATTCGACCCTTAAAGGGCAAAAGTATTAATATTTCTACAATGCTTTTTTCTGTCACGAGTTATTTATGTACCTTGATACATAACCAAAATCGATAAAGGATGTATCACTTTGAAGATTAAAGTATCCGTTTTGGTCACAAATTTTAAGAAAGAACTTTCTCCAATTTCAACCCTTAAGGTGCGAAAATATCATCAGTTTTTTTTTTTTACCTCGTTTAATGCCAAACCGAATTTGATAAATGAGGTATCATGGTATCACTTTAAAGACGAAGGTGTCCGCTTTGGTCGTACCATATTTTATAAAACGAATTTTTTGGAATTCGACCCTTAAAGGGCAATATTATTTCTACAACGTGTTATTTTTTACGAGCCATCTGTCTCCTTCGGTACCTAACCTAAATCGATAAAGATTAAGGTCTCCAATTAGGTAAAATCATAAATTAAGAAATAATTTTTTGGAATTTGATGCCTAAAGATGTGGCGCGTATTACAAAGTTCGCAGCCAAGTCCCTGGATTGCAGCATCAAATATCACAGATAAGTCAATAAATCTTTTCGGATAAATTTTTTGTTTTGTTTCGGAAACATTTTTGTTTTGCTATAGAATTCCAACGTAAACATTTTATTCGCACAGCAACACATATCACACAGATGTTGATATGCTGTGTGCATTTTGCTTAGGTTGGTTGTATTCTATTAAGGCCAGTGACAGTTTGTCGTACATACAGTGTGTTTTGAAGTTTCCTAACTATTTCGTAATATGTTGTAAATATTTTGATGTTTACCTATTACACTAAACGAATAAATATTTGCTACAAAATTTCAGTTCTACTTTTCATTATATTACATGAATTCAACCTTGCTATTCATAGTCTTTTCTTAGCGACACTTTCACACGGGTCGTCTTGCTAATACTCGAAGTAAAAAAAAAAAAAAAAATAGTGACTCCTTTCACAAAAATTATTATTTGCCTTCGAATTGCATGTAACATCAAAGGACGTTCAAGAAAAAAACAGTAAAATAAACAGTTAACATTGTGTAATTATAATAAAATCGTTTAACATTATTTGCTTTAAATAGATCACGAATCGATTAAAATATTTTTAATCTTGCTTTGACAGAAAAAATTGAGACTTGCGAAGACTAGTCGAAAGAAAACGAAAAATTACGGATTGGGTAATTCAAGAACACACTTTCACTAATCGCTGATAAGTGGCTTCTGTGAATTTAATACATAGACCTAACGTGTATTTCTTTGACGCAGCTTACCTTTAAAATATTTACTGATTTAATGTTCTTGAGTTTCATCTGCTTAGAGATTTTCTGTTTTCTAGGACAAAGTTGAAACTCATCACAGATAACTTCATACACAATTTCGAAGCTTTTTTGTAAGTTATTCAGTTTACGACCTCTCCTAGTTCGTTTTTAGAGACAAGTTGGTTTCAACACGAACTCTAGCCAAATTATTTTATTGTTTAGTGAAACTTTCAATCGATTAATTCATTTTGATATAAAATTGTGTTCTAGTGCCACTTTAACATCTAAATTCTGATATACCTACGAAACTTTGCATGTTTTGATCCATTAGACAACTAGTCTTCAGCTCAGTTAGGTAAATATAGCAAGTGAAGTTTTCCAAACATACAAGGATTGATGAAAAGTAGTTTGTAAACGTATCTGGAATATTTTAATATCGCAAGTTGTCTAAGTCCAATTGTGCCACTTTTTGTTGGTGTGTTGCTACACATGTCTCTGACTAATCTCCACACTGATATTCATATTGGATGTTTCTATTTTTTTTTTTTTTAATTGTTTTCTGTTCAAAAGGCTACACGCGTTTTGATATCCTCGGCGACTGTTTACTCGTGGAAAAAATGGAACAAGGAATCTGCATTAAATTTGATTTAAGAATAGAATAAAGTGCAGTTCCATAGCGAAAATGTTGAATTTGCTTTTAGCGAGTCTTCTATCAATAAAACAAGCATTTACAAATATTCCGAGATGGCTGTGAGGACGCTGAGTGTGAGAAGCGCATCAACAACAGATTAACACGTCGAAAATAAAATTATTAACACCAAATCAATGCCAGACAGATCACTGGCTAAGTCGGCGTACCGTTTTGCTCATGCCAAACAATTTTTTCGGATATTTTGGACATGTGACGTGTAGTAGCACCTGTTGAATTCCGACCAAACACTCACCCAAAAGGACATTTATCAGAAGTTCCAGAATTAGATTAACGGCGATCAGAAAGCTCTTAAACTGATCATAGTTGGTGATGAAAGAAATATTAAGGCATATATTAATCGTTTAACCGACGGCCAATTCAGCCCAAAGAAAACTTTCTGAAGTCATGACCAAGCAAATCCGTCAATTTCGATAAAATGATAAGTTGACGCCAACTGTCATCTTCAGTTTAACGTCATAGTGTAGCATATCACAAGTTTGTAGGTCAACATGAAAGTTCAACTCAATTTGTGTTTCGCAAACCGAGTAGAACGCACGGATTGGTGGCAAAATCAGTAATGAAAATTACATCATGGTAACGCACCTGTCCTCACTTCACTTATTGTTAATGAACGTTAGTCAATAAAAAGATAAAAAACGATCATGATTCTCCATGAACCGTATTTGCCGGATATTATGACTTTCTACAAATTCCGAATAACAATGGTAATAAACAACAACATGACAGGACGTTGTTTTGTGATTCTGAGAAGATATAGATATAACCGTTATATTGGACTAAAAACACCAAAATTTTTGTTCCATAAATGCTTCGCAGTTTGTAAAATTTGCTGGCATAAGTGTATTATATCTGGTGAGGACTACTTCAAAGGAATCAAAATTAATTTTTGTGAAAACTTAAGATTTGTTTAAAATACAAAAGTTCTGGCGGACTTTTTTTGTCAAATCTCGTGCAAAAAATTTTGTTAGATGTTAATCCAAAAGTGATTAGTACCAGGAAATGTTCGTCTTTTTTGGTCTGCTCCAAGAAGAAACTGATTTTGTTCCTAATAAGTGAGCTACCAAAGCGATTCAGAAAATTTATTTTATGCCTGAACTCCGAAACGGTCAGTTATGTCTTGAATGCTTACTGTTTAACGGTTGAAGACACATAGAGTGTACAATTCCTTAATTCTACATATTGTTTACTGTGGATAAGGTAGAATCACCTTAGCACAAAGTTTGGTTGAAATGAAATCAGGATAAATGAAACAACATCACCGCCAGTCGCAACAGCCTACATCGTCGAGGAAAAATCGCGTTTAAGAAGTCAAAAGAAAGATGAAATGCCAATTCAAGCATAAATTATAAGAATCAGGTAGCGGAATGTCACCTTAAAATGTGTTCTGAGCAACAAAACTGGATTAACCAAGTAATACTTTAAATTAAACCATCTTTCGAGTAATTAATGGTACTTGTCAACTTTAATGATCCTCACGAAACTAAAATGTTTTTTTTTTTACTGCCCCGGATAATTAGTAGATGTTGACTTCGATATTTTAAATTAAGCACTGTTCTGGGGCAATATCGGTAAAAATGCGCCAGGCTGGTTTTTTACTGTTCTCAAGTGAATGTACCCGCCAAGTTGGAGCCGAAGAGAGGCGCATTCGCTCCGAGGCACAATTACTGCATCATTTGCCCTTTATCGGGAAACAAATTTAAAACTCGTTGCGAAGCGCATCACATCACGTCTGCGCCCGGGCCTAGCGGACTCGCTATTGGCTCACGTCACCGGCCATTACCAGAATGAAACTAATTTCGAACACCCACGTCCGTCTCCCCCTCTCTCCACTTTCTCTGCTCTCCGTTTTACTGACCATTTATACTACCTTCATAAACAAAGTTTTCCAATAAATGGAGAACTTATAAATGAACTTTCAATGGTCAGTCGTACTGTGTGCCGTGTTCTATGCAGTACACATTTTCATTTGGCATAATTTGACTTTTAACAGCGGACTTTTAGTTCGAAAATGTGAAAGTAATTTTCAGATTTTTGGCGTACTTAGATATAGGAATGACAATAACATGAAAAAATATTTTTCCAGCTCTTCCAGAATAGAAATTAGGTTTCTCAACCTACTTCGATTTGTTTACTAATTGTGGCAGTCTCTTCTCTGATACTCCATTGTTTTTCAATATATTATCCAATCATTTCTTGCTTTCGGGAGTTACACTTCATTAATTCTCAACAGGTGGTAACTCCTGTTGTAACTTTACATTTGCACAGTACAGTTCGAGCATATAATTTATTGCATCATTTTTCTGAAGATCTTAGTTAATTCATCTAGGATCCCTTTATTGAAATTTTATCATTTCTTTTCACTGTGTAAAATGTATTTCTCATACGAAGCTTGGGAACCACCATTATTTAACACATGAATAACTGCTCTGTCAAATTTACATTTCACATGCTTGTCTCTTTATTTATTTTACTGTCAATATCTTTGTTTTATTTGTATGTTAGTTCACAGCTAAAGTGGGTTAATTGAAAATATTATGTTACCAGCTGATCACTGAAAAATACTTTCGCTCTTGCATAAGCTCTTCCTCAAAAAGATATTACTCTTGTTTTTCCTGAGGATGTTACTATTTTATAATGTACTGAATGTTTATTGTATTTATGAAGAACTCTTTGTAAATACATATCCTGAGTCTTCTGTTAACAGCATTGTTTTGTAAAATATTATAAAATTAATAATTACTTCCTATGATAAATTTTGGATTTTGATTCTATTACTGAATTAATCTTCTTAGATATATGCTAAAATTTCTTGGTGAAAGGTTCCTTAGCTGTAAAATACCATAACTGTTTCTAGTGACTCTTTTATTGATAATAGGGGAGTATCTCCATACCAAATTGAAAACTGTAGCTGTTAACCCTCTACTGCATGGTGTTGTCAGATGGCAACAAACTAAAGATAGATTTATAATGGCAAAAAAATCAGTCATATATGCATGGTGTTGCCATATGGCAATCCAGAGATGATAGGCATCACAGTACACAACAGTTTAGTTTCGCACTGTTGGTAGAAGTAGTAGAAAATCAGCAGTTTCCAGGTGAGATCGTTAAGCTTTAGAAGTGCATAAGAGCCTTTTCAAAAATATTTTTTTACAAAATATACACAGGAATAATTTGAATTATTTAAATAATGTAGGTAATCTGATATATCTAACTTACAGAAGATCATTGTTTTACAATAATGTGGCACTATACATAATCTTGAATGGATATTTTGTGTGTGTTAACATTTGGCAACAATATGAGCGTAGCTTTGTAATAATCACTGCACCACTGCCTGGTTCCTATACAAAAGGGATGCCGCAACTCATGGAATACATTTCAAGAGTATACTTCATTTGGCAGATTTCAAGAAAGCTATAGTTTTTTATTCCATGGGAAAAATGCAATAAAAAAGAAAGGAAGGCCCAAATCTGATTCAATTGAGAGGTCACATATAGCTAAGAAGAAAAGAGGTCCAGCTGCTGCACTACCTGAAAAAGAAATGCGGTTGGATGGAGTTGGAGATTTGCCTATTATGGATCAGAAAGGTAGATGCCAGATTCCTACATGCAATGGAATAATTAGAGTTAAATGTGTGAAATGCAATGTGTATCTATGTCTCACTAGAGCAAAAAACTACTTTCTAAAATTTCATACAGAACAATACCATAAAGCAAGGTTTGATGTTCTTAAAGTGGAAGAACAACTTCGTAAATGATTAGACTATTACATAATGTGTATTCTTATCTGTAAAACATACTTTTTTTGTTATTTCCATAGATACAAAGCATATTTGTGAGCCTATGTGTCAATACTCCTGAGTATCATATTGTGGAAGTCTGTATTGTAACTCATGTTGTTGCCATATGGCAACAAATCTAAAATATGAAATAAATATCTAAATAATACATATTCAATAGTTTTTCTTAGTTAATTGTCATTTGAGACCAATATCCCATGATTTGTACATTTTTTCGTTAGAAAAAAAATTCTAAAAAAAACTCATGCAGTAGTCTGTCTCACAGGACTACGGACTTATGGCCTAAAACACGACTTTAGTCATGGAAAAAAATAGAAATTCTTTTGTTAACTGTGTTTTGCCCCTAGTGATCTTATTACATATGGATGTGATGATGATCTGACGGTTATTATCATAATAACTATGTTCAGGAAGGGTTAATCTTAAGTTTTTATTAGGCAACTATCTTTTATGCATTTCTAAGACGCCAAATTCACCACCCTCACTCCATCAGTTCCTGTTTTCATTATAAGATACATCCAGGTGATAACTTTAAGTAAAAGTAAAGGTAAAACAGTAATTTTCATTTCAGCATTCATTGGGGGAGTGTAGACACATTTCGTTTCACAAAATATGTATACTTAATCGTGGAATTAATACATTTACATTTTACTTAAGGGGTTATAATTGTGTGGCCTATCATATACATTATTTCTAAAAGGTGTTTCTCTGTGATGAGCCATCTTTCTCCCTTCGTACTAAACCAAAATCGATAAATGAGGTATCATTTTAAAGATTAAGTTCTCCGTTTTGGTAACATTATTAATTAAACAATGAATTCTTTGAAATTCAACCCATAAACGGTAAAATTACGAACAATAGAGGTCACAGGTAAAGCGATAGTTCAGAGTCAAGCTGCTAGACTGCGCTGGCATCGATAAGGAATATCGATATATAGCAGCACCACATATCACAGAGCTACATATCGATAAACTGTGTTTTTTCTATAGATAAGAGCCTTTAGGATATTTTTGTTTCCGTTTGGGAGACGTTTCATCAAGAGGTTACTGATGATCGTATTTTCACCTCAAATTTTGCGCACTAAGAGGTTTTGTAATATAAATATCATTCGCAAAATTCTGCACCGGCCACCCAGTTTTATAGCATTCATCATATAACCACCGCATTGATTCATTTAGTACTGACTTTTCGGCTCTGATTGTGCGACTATCGTTAGAGTGCTCGACTATTGTAGGCAGTTACCTATTGGTTATGATTCAGGTTTACAGACTTCAACCCCTACGTTCCTTCACACCAGTCTGTGTACTATTAAGCCTCGGGTGTGAGCCAACCCCCTTACTATTTGACGTTCGTACCATTTCGGGGAAACCAGCAACTTCAGTGATTATGGAATTTTGTAGATTTTAACCATCAAGTTCGCAACGTAGGTAAGATACACTGTTGACATTACCGGCTTTTTATCTTTCAGAACTTTCTCAGATGTGACTGAAATGCAGTCTGATGCTCCAATTTTTGCTATCATCTGAATTAAAAGACACTGAAATCTTTGTAAAATGCCTTTGTGGATTTTTCACTTCTTGTTATCAAAGTTCTTACGAACAGCGGAAGATTACTTTCCTTGAGATATTTAAAACGAAAAGAAAATTTCTAAATGTTTGAGTTATTTGAGAAGAACATCTACTGCCTAGTTCTTTTAAATAAGAAGTAATACTATTGGCTTCTTAAATTCATTCGTTATATATTTCGTAGTATCAGTAGCTTCATTTTTAGTTTAACTGCTATGTTTTAAAGGTGTCTGATATATCATTTTCGATAGTAGTTTGAATGGTGAAATAAAAGTAGATATCCGGTACAGAGGTTTTATTTTAACACTTGATTCAGCTATCGACAGACAGCGCCTCCTATTGGCTTCGACTCACCCTCAGGGATCATCTGGAAGAGGCTTCACGGTCACTGTTCATGACAATCGCGATACGAAATCCATTGCGATATTTCTTTTCCATTGTTCGCCTGCGGGAAATAGCGGAGGCGCTCGCCGCCGGCTATATATAGACCTGTGATACGGAGCCGACAGGTAGTAAAAAAGGTACGGCGACGGCGACTGCGGATATCCAATTTCCTGTGAAGAGTCTCCACTCCTCGAGCAGGCAACACTACAAGAACGATACTACCAACGTATTCTGGAGGCTGCATTTGCTGGTGAGGTAAATGCGTCTTCCTTGAAGTTTTGTGATATTTCTCCTCGTAATTTAATGTTGGTTAGACAGCTAAAGTTTGAGAGTTATCATATGTTCGTATGTAATACTCCGATTATCTCTGCTGCTTCTCCTTGCATGTAATGCTGCATGTGGATACTATTAAGACGACAGGTCCCTAGATTCCGGCTACAGACTGCACTCGAAAACGACTACGTTCTTGACCAAATACGTTCTGAAATTAACTAGCAATCAACCTGATAACAAAAAAAATATGGTTCACCAATTTAGTAATTAACAATTATTCAGTAATTGACATAATTTAAGAAGCTGTGCTCCAGCCCTTGTCGCTTTGGGTAACAGCTATATCAATAGAAATTTTGTGAAGGACCGTAGGGCAAGAAGTGCCATATTCCATGTACCGCTAAGCAGCAGTCTCCACCAAGGGATTTTAGGTAAACAGGTGATTGGCTTCACCTACAAGTCTTTTAAGATGAAGAAACATTAAGCGTATCTCGCAATGAAAAACAAACTAGAAGAGGCAAGCTGACCCTGTTATAAAATACAGCAGCTCAGCAGACACAAACTTTATTTGACACGTCTATCTGGTAATACTTGGCGTCTGGCACTGTTAGATTTTGTTACACGTCTGGTCGCTCTGCTCTGCTCGAGGTGAAAGCAGAAGATATTCAGTGCTGCCAGGATTTTAAAACTGTAGTAGATGTGCAAGCAAGTACGTCAGGAACATAAAGTGTTGAAACTAGGACGTAGATTTAAGAATTATTGTACCATTTGCTGATTTAATCATATATTACCTAACTGAATATTTGTGGGAATTTTTACTGCTTAAAACATTCATCTTAATATCTTAATGGACTACAAATTAATTCTAATTGAATGAGTGACAGGAGAGTTGTCTGTTCAAGTGCGGGCCAGCAAACATTAACTTCTTTATTTTTGTTAATGCGAATTTTTACTTCTCTATTCATAATGACCCCTATGTGGAAAAGGGAACTGAACCAATATTTTTTGCGTCAGTTAATTCTTCTACCAGGCTCGATTCAGCATGACTAAAATATTACTTTAAATACCTAGTCCCACTCTGTTACCGTCTGATTCATCAGCATGAATTTCTTAATATGATAAAGATTGTTTCTTAAAGTGTCGTGTCCTCGTAATTGTATGATGTTAAACTAGACTAGTGGCTCAATCTGGCTAAGGAGCTTGATTATGGACAGCAGATCTCAGATTTTGGTCGAATTATTTACGGTTCCTTAAACTTGCCTTCAACTCTGGCAAAGGTTTGCTCACTTCAAGCGATGTAAGGTAGGACACTATTCAACTGAAGGCGGTATGATTACTAGGTTAGGTTAGGGGAATCAAATACAGGTGCTTACACGGGAAATTGAATCTATCACTAGGTATACGAAATCTACCTGTCATTAGTGACATCCACATTTAATTTCTATTATATTTTATGTATGCAAATACTGTGCAACCTATAGCTCTAATAAGTAACACATTTTTAAATTAATATTGAGGTCAATCCCAGGTACCGTTGCCACCTGTGCTTTATTATGTAGTATTTTATTATGTTGCACGTGGGCATACCCTGAAGGTAGAAGATTACCTTAAAATACTCTTTCCTAGCCAACACACGTTATTACCTCACTGGCTGACATGCAACTAAAAGAGAAACATCTGTCATACGCTTATTTACAATCATAGGACTGTTAATCTTTTAGGATTAAAAGCCACGTAATTTGTTGCCAAATTAAAGACTTCGGAATTCTGGCAGATATATACTCATTAATTTTATTCGAAAATGTCTGCAAGTTAAGAAAATTTTTACGCGCTCCGACAACTTTGATTTTAGCTCGTCAGATTTTGGTATGGGAATGCATCACGGTATTCCTTTGTCGTGTTTCGACAGTAATGTTAAGACTACAGATGATTCTGTAAGAAGCGAAGAGTGTCTGTTCAGGTTAACGTGTACAAGATACTTCAACTAAACAAAACATTCCTTTCCAGAACCTGGGTGCTAAAATGGAAGTCCTGTATCCAGCAACACAACCTGTATCTTATCCTCGGCATCAGATATAGTCACAGATGCTAATTTCCTTGTCATATTGAATGGGCCTATGTATTCTAACAGACTGACGTCATCCGGTTGAAGTTAGAAAGAATTAATCTTAGAGGCATGCTATGAGCGGAAAGTGATGGCCACGTTATGGTTAGTTACATCAATTATAATTGCTCAAGAAAATCATCGTGACGGAAATCACCTTCTGAGTTATTACTTTAAAAATTAATTACTACGGCCCCTTTTTCCAATCTGCAGGAAATTAATTACTCCTCGTTTTATGATCCGCTCAAGTAATAACCGGGCTCTGGCTCGCGGAGTTCCTGACAATCAGCAACTCTCGGAAACGAAGATTCATCCAACAGAAACTCTATTAATTCAAGCATTTGAGTAAATGGCGTATGTGAAATTTTTCCAAATGTAAACACACGAAACCTCACCTTCACTATAAAGTCAGCTACATATAGTACAGTGAAAGCAGTTTACTTTCATGGCAAATTCTTTCTTATCTCAACCAACTCGGGTACAGTAATATAATATTCATACGAAGTTATATATTCACTAACATAAACTAATACAAAAAGTATTTTTCTTTCACGATGGACGTAGTAAATTTTGTCTAAATCTGTAAATCATGTCGAAATTTTTAAATCGTGGCTACGGCAAAACGTGCCAATCTCTGGTTGTTTAATCTTTGCTTTACAAAACTTCTACTGCGTGCATTATTGATTTTTTCGTGCACGACTAAAGATTGACAAAGTAATAACTCAATCCATACCTGCTAGTCTGCGTGAAAAAAAAAATGATTGAACAAATTTAATAAACAAATTTACCAAGTATGAATTGTAAGATCAGCCTTAATCTTTACATAGGTGCCACAAGTACCAATTTTTATTGAAATCTTCTCTGGGAAGAGCAGTTGATTTAACAAAATTAGGTGATTTTAAAGAGGAACTAGACTACTATTCCCCAAAAATTGTTATTTGCTCTTAACTACAAAAATACAGTTCAATGCAGCTGCTTCAACCTTTTTAAATCCGTTCATGTTTATTCGCAATTTACTATTTTCAACGTTCTTCTAAACTCATGCAAATGATCTGCATACCACATCGTAACCGAATAAAGTTAAACTCACATTTAGTGGAATAGAGATCCCATAACTCGGCTGTTAAAAACAAAATTTCCGTCAAAAACAAAGCTTATGTTGTTCAAACAAAAATACTGTGTGTTAGTACCGTAGTGCACAAAAGTGGAAATATTTAAATGGGATGTGAAAAATTAAAACCTCATTCATGTATGTTACATTCTTGGTTACAGCAATACGTAACCTCAAGATTTCATGTACCTTTTGTTTAGGAAGTGTGTTGGTCCTTGAACCTGCAATATAAATGCAGTCTAACGATATGCTTCCCTCATTTTTTTATATAATTTTTCAAACTAGTATATTACCTCAAACGTTTCTTTTAAATTTTTATACTCTATGATTCAAATTATTATTTTCCTAATCGTGTGAGACTAATTTATTATAATCTTTTACCAACATTTTTATTAATATCATTAAAAATAGTTTTATTGAATGCGTGGATAAATTAGAAACATACCACACGATTTTAACTCCATTACCGTTTTATAGTTACTGAAATACAGAATTAAAAATTGGCTGTCCGGGTGACGCAGCGTCTTTGTGTAATGAAACCGACGTTTCGGCCTTCATACTGCGGCTATCTTCCTGGGAAGAAATTCGTTATCCGCTGTTATTGTATGCTCATATGTATCAGTTGTCCACTTACCCTCTAGACTAGACAGTTTGGTCCACCTGGCCAATTAGGAAGCCAGATCCGTCAGGTGTTTCTTGGCACAGCTGGATGGCAGAGAAGCATGATGTGGAGTGCCGCATTACCTGCTCCGTCCCCACCACAGATTGACATGCTTCGTGAAGCTTAGGCCCACTGTTTTCACTTACGTTATAAGGTCGCTTGGTGATCTCCAGTGCTTACTTGGGCACCACTGATCTTCTCACAATATCAGACTATAGTCTATAGCTATAAATATGACGTGATGCGCTTGGTCAGCAATGAAAGTATAGATTATAGTTGTAACTAATAAATAAAAATTAATGTTTTTTTTTCAATGTTCTTCATACAAAACACATAGTTTTTACCCGATTTTGATGGAACTTTATATTCATATACTCGTACTTTAAAACAAATAGGAAAACACTGTTTACGTTTGGTTTACAAAAACCTAAACTGTCATCCTTTCTCCCTATCAACTTTGTTCAAACAAACCAACAGTTTTTATCCGATATTGATACTACTTATCACACGTGTACGTCATCTGAATGCGGTCCAGTAGCTCAGAAGTTAAGGCGCTTACTTCTACAAGTATCTCTCTCCAGTCGCGGGTTCAAATCCCGTCGTGAGCAGGAAATTTTAGGAGTCGTATTTCATTACATGAGCTACGCCGAGATATTCCTTGGTTCTGAAGAAAGGAATCAGCCTTGTGCTTCTGACACAATAGCTTGGCACGACTCCTTCGGAAAAAAAATCATGTAACGGTTAGCGTTCTGGCCTCGAATTTGGGAAGACGGCGGTTCGAATCCCCGTCTGAGCGTCCAGATTTGGGTATTCCATGGTTTCCCCAAATCACTCCAGATGAATACCGGGATGCTTCCTTGAAAAAGGCCATTGCTAAATTCCTTCCCATTCCTTGCTCCCCCCCCCTTACTTTCCCGTCTCTAAAGATCTTGCTATTAAGAGACGTTAAGCAGTTAAAAAAATCAATCAACCATTTTTAGGCATATCTGTAGAGGTCTGGTGGCTCCGTAGTTAAGGTGTCTGACGGGGAAACTAATCCCTGTCTCGACGGGATTTTTGTAGACCCGTAACTCCGACCTTCACTTTACTTGCTGTGTAATGTGAAGTACGCCAGAACACTTCCGTGGTTCGGATTCCACGTTTAACTTTATGTTCCCTGTACCTGGTAGCACTACCTGGTTCAGATAAAGTGGCCAAGACAATGGCGGACTACGCAGCCACTACAAATCCTTTCACCAGATCATTACGACTACACGGAATTATTATTATTTATTATATCTATGGCTATTAGTATGACGTTTTGTCCTAATGATATTCATAGTTTTAAGTTTTCATTTCTGTCGGCAGTCCCCAATGATTACCGTTTTTTTCCGAAGTTAATAGGGCTGGTTGTGTCTGTACGCCACGCACTGGCTGAACTCTCCGTGTTAATAGAATTATAGTGCAGAAAATATTCTCCTAGGCTGTTCTCTATAATGCGCCCCGTGTCTCCAATGTAAAGCTGGCCACAGGTGCATGGAATTTTATAAACCCTGGTGACTTGTTAACGAGTTATTGATCTTGTTGAGCACTTTGTATATGAGTACATATTTTATACTGACCTTTCTTAATACTTTGCCGAGTCCTTAGTTACGTTATAAAGGGTGGAAAAGGCTATTCTGCGATACGAAGTGCAATATACACAACCTTCTGAGTCGTTGTTGTATTCAGGGCCCTTTTGATAAAATGGTAGTGGTTCCCATCGAGCCTAAGGATGTGTTGAACTGCTTCCAACTAACTTATCCTGCATTCATTCTTCATAAAGTTGTTATGTTAAATAAATAAGATAAAATTACATATGCGCATAAAGTAAGTTCTCGGTGAAAGGTTATATTGTAATAACCAAAGCTGATGTATGACAATAATAATACGGTAACGAATGTCTATTATAGACGCTAAGTTTCGAACAAAAATGCTTGACTTTTTTTTGTAGTTTAAACCAAATCTCTGTTTCAATTACATTCCTAGCTAAGTTACCCATTGTTTCCGCCTACATTAATAATTCCTTTATTATTTTTAATTGAGATTTAATGGGTGGCAGCCTAAAAAATCATTAAAGCTGAAAGACAATTATAGAGAAGGGATTATGAGAAAGTCAGCCATGTCCTTTTTAAATAAACATCCCGCCATTTAACCGAATGCTTTCGGGAAATTGTGTAAAATCCTGTACGTCGAACCCGAAAGTTACAAATTATTCCCAAGCAATGCAGTCCACCTACTCTATGTGGGAATGTGTGATCAGTTTTACGTTGATTAATTGAAACACAACCAACAAATAGACATTTTTGCCGGCCCTCGGCAACATGATGTATTTGTTTTCTGCTGTTGCTATTTTGAAAAATTTATGGAATTTAAAGTTTCATACACTTCTTAATTTTGCTTAATATCATTGAAGCAACACAAACTCTCATTCAGTACCGACTGAAAGAAACAGAGGGCAACGAATTCCGTGTCACGTGTAAGGGATCTGCAGGTACGCGACGTCTTGGTATAAAACATTGAGGTGCCGCCCAATTTGTGTGGCGAGAGCAGGTGTTCTAGTGCGCTACGGGCTGTAAAGAAGGGCCCGAGTTACGGCTCGCTTATATTGCTCCCTGCAGCCGGGCTGCAGTGATATTGCGACCCACAGCGCAAGCCTGCATAATTTGTATCGGCCGGGCTGGCGCCATCCATTATTCGGCGGCGGGGGGCCCACAGCGGAATACGAACAACGAGCCAACATGTCGCTTTTCATAGCTACCTGCCGGCTGGGTCGCCGCCTAAGTAAATTGTTGTCGGCTCACGTCCTGGTGTTTACTCGACTTTAAACAGACGTTTCGCGGGAGAAAGCGAGGCGGGGTTGAGCTTTTTCTTCTCTGTGGAAGAGAGAGCTCAAATAGCGGGGTTTAGCTGCGAGGGCTGTAACCGTGAAATATGCGATGTTAGTGCGTTTCTTCTTGTTTATGGAGGCGAGATTGGTGCAGCGGACGTGTTTAGCGTCGCACTGTAATTTATGTGCCGTTCGCGCGGAAAGAGTCAGCGAGATTTCGAGAATAAGCTGCTTGTTTAGGAAAATGTTTGCATGCATTCACATCTTTTACAGATGTATTGGGAAATCCCATTTCCTAAAGAATGGTAGACTAGATATGTAAGAAATTTCAGTTTTCTCCAAACAAACCACTTTTAAGATCAGTTAATGTCCTCTATTCCGGATACAATTTGTTAGTTTAAAAAGCAGAGTGGATTATCGAAAATGATACATTGTTGGAAAATACATAATTATGATGTATAAAAATATCGTCAAACAAAAGTACTAACTTTTGTATTTAAGAAAGAAACACATTCGCTTCAGACAGTTAAGTCATGAATTGTAACTGCGAGAAAAAAAACACAAATTCAGGAAAAATGTATCAATTTGTAAGAGTATAGCAAAATTATTCAATTATCTTTGATATACCAAGTATTCTGCTGAAAAATACACGTTTATATGTAAAGAATTACAGACCACCACGAATTAAGGATGTCTGTGAATAATTTATTTGTTGAGTTAAATTATAAATTTCTTTGTTAATAAGAAACTACTGTTTTTCTAACTGGAAACATTGTTCTTTCACAACACACTCATTCCTCATCCGCTACTGAAAATCATACATCCTTAGTGCAATTGAAAATTTAATTATTCTGCTTTTTCTGACACGATTTATAAGTGTCAATGTCTTAATCCATCGTACACGTTCCGTGGAGAGGCACCTCCACTCTCAGTGGTTTGTCTCCGAGATTGCATGTTGTCACTTTACAACAGCTTGCCTTTTAGAAGTAGTCCAACCTTTCATTGTCAGGACACCAAACTACAGCGTCCTCCCCATTAGGAAGACAGCAAACTGGTCTTTCAAGAAGAACATAGAATAGCATAATCTCACTTTTCACTTAAATTAATATTTCTTATATCGAATTGTGCAATATTGTCAAAGCTGACATATCCTCTTCAGTCCCGAGCTCATACTAAAAGCGCAAGAGAAGTACTATTGTGTTATTTACTTTGTGTTAATGCTAGTTAACAATGAATGACCATTAAAAAATTTTTTGAAACAATAATTAATTTTTTATAGATGGTATATATATGTTACTTTGGGAGTCAAGCAGGAAAATTATACACACAACTTTATTGCTTCATGTTACTTTATTTCATGGAAAAAATGTATATCTTTACCTTTATTTCTACGAGACACGTTGTACAGTTGCAGGATCCCAAGGTTCTAATCAGGGCTGCCAAAAGCAGAAGATCGAACATATGAGCTGTGAGAAGCGCGATGTATATTGTAGATGATACGATATTCCAGAAAAGGGTCAGCTGTGCAGTGGCCCGAGAAAAAAATAATTCCTGGAGGTATCATATATGATACCTCGGGACTGAAGAGGATATTACAGTTAATATGAGCTTCAGTGGTCAGCTAGTTACAAAGGATAACAGGTCCTGTCTAATAAGATGGATCTTTCTAGACGGTTCAAGAAAAATCTAATCTTCATAGTTAAAACTATTTAAAAATATAAATCGGCGAAATCAGTTTTAAATCTTGTACTGACATTGAATATAAGTCCACACTGATATCTATTCTGCATTGCTGTGTAAAAATGCTAAACATGGCATACTCCTTTTTTTAAAGTAATGTCTATTTGAACTTTTTTTGCCTAAAGTTGATAAAAACTACCGTTAATCAGTTCTCAGTTAAGGATACCATATTGCCACATTTCATTGGAGTGATACCTAATCGGTGGAGAGAGCGACAAAATAGTGGATAACTGCGATTCAAGGTTCCGTATACTTGCTTTAGGAATGACCCATTAGTATCCTTGAGTCGGTGAGCATCGGGCTTTAACTCTTTGATAAATCTGCCGGTGTTGATCGCACCACTTCCTTCTTTGTGTGTCTGTGTTGGCGTTCTGTGTGATTAGGTGGATCGGTACTTCGGCAGTGATAGTGTTTTTACCCTCATATCTACCTAATGTGCCGAACTCAGCTAATTTACGAAATTAAAAATTGATCGAAAGTAAAGATAAGTAAATGCGGAATGCAAATATTACCATAAACAGAAAGATAGCAGCAAAATACAGTTTCTAGGTAAATACGGTTAGTATTTTTTGACTAATTTTATGGACATCTACTTCAACACTAGAAAACACACCCACACATATTGCACTGCGTTGCTTCTTATTATTAAGGCAGAAAGAATAAGGTTTCCAAAATCTTATGATATTTTTTCTAGATTTGTTTAACATAAATGTCATGCAGCGGATGAAAAAATAACTTTTGAGAAATTAAAAAAAAAAAGAGTTCCTACATGCACTGTAATGTATTTTGACTTTTAATTGTGCTATTAAGAAGCACTGAGCGTTTGAATCATATTTCAAAATTTCTTGATACGGAGTTGCTTTTTTACCACATTAACAAAAAAAAAAGGAATGTAACAAGAAGCAGACCAATGCACCACAAGTGCAATGTCCTAGTGTTTCAGCGTCGTCCATTAATATAAACGGCGAGTTTGGCTTCTTTTTTTATTATTTTGATAGATAAAATGATTTTTTCTTTCCACTCTGAATGTACGTATTTTTAAGTTATAGCGTGATTAACTTTTATATATCATTTGTAGAGTAATAATTTTTGGCCTTTAATCTAGATTTCTAGTGACTTCTTTCTCTGCGCCAAACTTCAACCGTAATAAAAGCTTAAAGTTTCATTTATAGTTAATTTCTCTACTGTACGTATATAATTTATAAACTTGTATTCTGTTCAGAATTAGTCTTACAAGAGAATCTGTTATTGCGTAATGTGTAAAGAATTCTTTAAAAATACGTTAAGCGCTCGTGTGAGCAGACACAATTCTGGCTAAGCAGACCGGAGATGAGGTTATGCTGTGTCGTGATGGTTTAGTAAAATGTTACTTTCAAACTAGATTTACAGTTTTCTTACAGTTTAATGATTTCTTATTAACACTAAGGTGAATATTCATGAGTATACTTGAGGTCCAAAAATATTCACATTTTTAAACGGTCGATACGATAATATGGATATGATGCAGTGAAATATTGAAAACTACAAACACATTGTGCCAAAAAAATAAAAAATCCTGAAAATAAATGTATGGGTGAAAGGGACCAAACTTGATTATGCTAAACTCTGATTTAGCTCGATAACGTCCTTTGCTACTCTCTGGTTTCACTCCGTTTCGCGCGCGTTATTCGTTTCCGAATCATTTACGTTCATCATTTTATTATTTAATACGCAGCGTTACGTTGGCATTCGTTAGTTCTTGTTTCTTTCTGGGACCAACTGCATTTTCCTAAAGGATGTATAAAATATGACCGCCTGACCGATACAATAGCTTATTTTATCAGCGCTGATAATAGACCTTTTAATGATGTTGAACGCAAAGGATTTATGTTTTATTGAATCACTTAGCACCATTATACAAAGACCCTTTTCGTGGAACTATCAAAACAAAAATTGATGAAAAATATGAAAAACTTTCGAAAGTTGTGAAAGAGGAGTTGAAAAGTGTGAAGCATTTTTTATTGTTACGTATACAATAACACCGGCACATTTTGTTCTGGAAAATCAAATTGAAATCAATCATGATTGGTATACTAGTTGGATTAAGATATGTTCAAAAATACAATTAATCATTTACTCAAAGTAGCCTCGTCGGTAATTTCTGAACGCCTTTTCTCAGTGGCAGGAACCACTATAACTTAAACTGGGAATGGTCTTCATGGGAAAAGATTAAGCAAACTACGTTTTCAGGATGTGTTAACACTTAATATTTGCAGACCCAATTTTTTCAATAAATTACCTCATATTTATTACTTGATTTTGATTTAAATACTTATTTATAATTTCTAAAATAATATATAGTACAAAAATATCGGAAAATATCGATATTATCGATATGACGCGTCCGATATTATCTATCATCGATATCTGCCTGCCATCGAAATAAATATCGATATATTTATGGATATTAATTTTACCTTGCATCTTTAAGCATGTGGTTAGGATAACTTTGGAGAATCAGTCATTGCTGTTTCTGAACATTCAGCACGTTGCTCGAGGCACATGGTGCACGGCGAAGGTGTTTGTAGTTAAACGTGGAGTAACTAGTACAAGTCTTGAGGTTGGATGAAATTTCCATTGTTCGGGACTACCCTAGTTATGAAACAGAGCTATTGGGGCACAATTCCTAATTACGTTTTTTGTGAACCAGATGGCGTAGTACCTATGGAATGAGTGCATACAACAAGCTCATAACAGGTTCTTACATCGAGGAGGAAAGGGGGGGGGGGGAGTAGGATGGAGGATGTGTGGTAAAACTTGGCGAACACCCTGGTTACATTTGGGAGAATAGTCTAAGTCTAAATGGACTGGCACTGAAATTTATCGTCTCCTTTCTTACCTGTGTAACATAAAATACTTATAACAATATACATATCTACGATACACTAATCACAGCCATCCATATAAACAATAACACATATAATACTACTGTATGTATACCGCGAAAGTCAATTGGAAAGGATTAAAGTAAAAAATTCCTCGTTGAGTTGTTAAGGAGGAAGTAACGTCTTTTTGGTAACCTTCAGTCTTGAACACCAGAAACATCACATATACAGGGTGATTCAAAATGATTGTCGGGGCTTCATCATTTTTTTACCGGCTGTGTACTAAACATATAAGTATTATCTTTACATGGATGAGTAGACAAACTCTCAAAGTTTTGTTTTGTAGCCGCCGCTAATCATGTAGTTACGTTTTTTTCCGCCAGATTTCAGTGTTTTCAATGTGGCAGCTAACGCTATAGAGAAGGCTTTTTGGACTCTAGATTTTCACGTGTGTCAGTCAGTTACCGATGTCCAACGGCACATTCGAAATTTTTTTATGAAGGATGCACTTTCAGACAATTCCATTTGGAGATGTTCGTGGAGAAGGGCTGCTTATGTAAAGGGAAAAGCAGTGGGCGTCCTTCTGAGTCAGAAGTCGACGTGAACCGCGTCAGAGAAGCTTATCAACGTAGCCAGCGGAAATCAACAAGAAGAGGCAGCAGAGAACTGAACATTCCGCAAACCACAGTTTGGCGCGTGCTACGAAAACGCCTAAAAATGAAAGCCTATCACGTAGGGCTGATTCAGGCTTTAACACCTGACGACCATCGCAAACGTCTCACATTTTGCAACATTATGCAAGAAAAAATGGAAGAAGATGGGTTTTGTAAAAAAAAAAAAAAAAAAAAAAAAAAAAAAAAAAAAAAAAACTCATTTTTAGTGATGAAGCGAACTTTCACTTGTGCGGGAAAGTTAACAAGCATAATGTGCTGATTTGGGGGACAGAAAATCCCAGTGCTTTTATTGAACACCAGCGTGATTCTCGAAAAGTGTGTGTGTTCGCTGCTGTTTCCAAGGCGAAAGTGTAGGACCCATTGTTCTTCAATGAACAGACAGTAACAGCACTAACTTACCTCGATATGGTCTCTGAGTGGTTGCTGCCTCAGCTGAAAGAGGTGGATGATTTCATATTCCAACATGATGGTGCTCCACGTCATTTCCATCGGGAGGTCAGAACATTTCTCAATGAACAATTGCCGCAGCGATGGATAGGACGCGGAGCCGACAGTGACCAAATGCTCATGGCTTGGCCACCTCGTTCACCAGATTTAACCCCATGTGATTTTTTTCTGGGGGGTTACGTCAAGGATCAAGTTTATCTTCCTCCTCTACCTGCGACTATCCCGCAACCCAGTGTTGGGGTGAACGGAGTATGTGGTCTGCACGTTACTTGTCGTAGCTTCAGCGTTGCAAAGTCGATAACACGGAACGGCAAATAGGTATTCTATAACATTTCTGATGACATGCTGCGAAGCGTGTGGGATGAAATGGACTATCGCATAGATGTGTGCAGAGTGACACAGGGCGCACATATTGAACATTTGTAATGGATGTAAAAAAACTTGATGAGTTTCTTTACACATCAAAATAAGATTCGTATCTCAATTTTGCTAAGTGTAGGAATTTTTTGAAACCTCGACAATCATTTTGAATCACCCTGTATTTACTGTAGTGTTACGTTGTGATAGGAACAATTAAATAAGCTCACGAACAATCCGTAAAATTATCGGCGTTTTTTGTGCGCTTGACAAAGAGCAGTTATCAAGAGCAGGACGTTGACCAGTCGAGCGTGCAGGGTGGGCGAGTGAATAATAAACAGTTTAGTCCGTGTGGAGGAAACCCGTATATCACTCTAAAGCTTGTGAAAGGCGCGGTGGAAATTTTGAATGAAAGACAAGATAAATAGGGATAGTATATCCAATTTATCATAGCTCACCAATGGCTCGGGTGATTAAGCTCGGGCTGGAAAGTAAGCTAATGCTGTATAATTTCTGCCTATCGGGTCCTGAGTTCGTTTGCAAGATGAATTGATTGGACGGAGCCACTGGAGAAAAGGAAGCGTGTTTTGCTGAGGATGAGACGACGCCAAGAAAAGCATTTGATATTTGGTTCTGTCTTGGAGCAGTATGGTTGGCTGGTGCTTCTGGCTCACTAACATCTGATGTGACCATCGTATTCCTGCTTGTAATTGTGTACCCAAGTACCCACTACGGCAACTCACCCAGTGTTGGGGTGAACGGAGTATGTCGTCTGCACGTTACTTGTCGTAGCTTCAGCGTTGCAAAGTCGATAACACGGAACGGCAAATAGGTATTCTACAACACCACTTCTGACTGCTCTGACTTTGTTCAGTCCACAGTGTTAGCAGAACGCAGACATCAAATCGTCTTTTAAATTACTGAGAGATATTTCTTGCCATCCACTGAGCTACAGCAATATTAACTTCTAAGAGCTTTGTATGTAATGGAGTAATTTCAATCAAGTATGTTTCACATTACTGTCAATTTGACAACATTAAGAAATAAAATTCATGCAGTTCTTTTTTTTAATTAAGAGGACCTATTTGTTTGTAAATGCGTGGGTTTTTCAATTTCTAGTTTAATAAGGTTAATCACCATTCCTTAAGCACCACTATTTTATTTGTGAAAATATTAGCGCGTATTTCATTGAACCCACTAGCACGCGTAGTCTCAGATTCATTAACTTACTTAGCAACCATATTTCATGCCAAGGTATTAAATATTATTCCCATAATCAGTATTTTCTAATTAATTATTTCATATCAAAAATTGATAGTTTTTCATTTGTAACCAAACTATTGAGGCATTACTCAGATTAATTATAATATTAGTCAGTAAACAAATGGAGATACTTCATTACGTATACTGGTGTCCTGTAAAAATGGGTACTATTGGTGTTTCCCTGCCCCCAGTACACACTCGTGTGTTTTCGAGACTTGCAAACTAGTTTCAGCTATGTAAAGAGCAGCACATGATTTGTTTTTTCTTTTCTCCGACTGATTTGTCAGCCCCCCCCCCCGACACGCCATCTGCTGTGTCCTTAAGGCTGCCCGCAGGCCTCCATTCGGCGCGGGACCGCTTCATTAGTGAGGGAAAGTCGTGATGAGCTGCAGGCAGCCGGCGGCTTTCATTATGGCCGACTCAGCGGACTTCTTTGGCTCAGAAAAGTTCAGAGTGGTTGCAAACAACTCATTAGCTCCTTCATCTTTGTCGCATCTCCGACTGAGTCCGAATGAGGTAGTGGGGAACGCTGCAGTCAGCATATGGGATAGTACCTGCCCATCTGGAAAGTAAAGGAGATGACCAGAATCCAATCATGATGCAGTGACGCATTTTTACCTCTGAAGTCGTCATCTTGAAAGTCGGTCCAGACCTCTTCTCCCCGTTACCGACTTAGAGCTGGCCTCTTTACTACCTGAGAAGTAATGAGGTGGGGGTCAAGGCTGGTATGGTCTCAAGGATCTCAGCCTATGCCGGATTGGCTGAGATAATAAAACCTTGAGAAATGCCTCTGCGATCTATCTTAGCAGCTCTGCCAGCAAACCCTACTCCCACGTCCACGAAGGTGAAAGCCGCGTGACCCCTGGGCAATGCACTTTTTGAGTGTAGCTAACGGGAGAGGATGGAAGGCGAACCCCCAGCGCCTTAAAACTGGGGCATTCTGGCTAAGGGAAGGAACACCCTGAAATAAAACCCTGGCCCTCCAGGATGGGGGTTGTGCGAAGGGCTGGTAACCCTTCCACATAAAAAGATATATTACTCATAAACCTCAAAGTAAGGAAAGCCGGATAGATCTTATGAAGACAACAAAGGCAACACGACGTAATGAAAGTTATCGATACAGGTTCACAAGTAGATGCAATTTTTTTAGATTTCCAGAAAGCCTTTGACTCTGTGCCACACAACCGCCTTTTAGCGAAGCTTCGAGCTTACGGTATATCGGATCAGCTTTGTGAATGGATAAAGGATTTTCTAACTGGTCGGTCGCAGTATGTTGTCGTTGAAGGAGAAAGTTCTTCTAATCTAGATGTTACATCGGGTGTACCTCAAGGAAGCGTAATAGGACCACTTCTTTTCTTAATTTTTATAAACGATCTCGGAGACAAAGTGAAAAGCCTTTTTAGATTGTTTGCTGATGATGCGGTTATTTATAGGGAAGTAAGAACTTTGGCCGATTGCTTAGAAATTCAGCGCGATCTGGATGTTATTTTGGCTTGGTGCGCTGAGTGGCAACTTACTCTAAACTGTAAAAAGTGCAAGACAATGAGCATAACTAACAAAAAGAATCCGATTGTTCAGAAATACGAGTTAAACAATACAGTTATTGATATGGTCGATTCTATGAAATATTTGGGAGTAACAGTACAAAGGAACATGAAATGGGACTTACACATTAATTCTTTAGTAGGTAGAGCAAATTCTAGGCTGCGATTCGTAGGTAGAATCTTGAAAAATTGTAATGAACAAACAAAGGAGATAGCGTACAAATCTCTTGTGCGTCCACATTTGGATTATTGTTGTGCCATTTGGGACCCGTTTCGTAAGGGATTGATCGAAAGTATAGAGAAAGTACAGAGAAGAGCCACTCGATTCGTGACCGCTTGCTACAGTCCTTATGAAAGCGTCACAGAACTGATTAGTAGATTAGGTTGGGAGTCTCTGGTAGATAGACGACACACGTTTCGTTTAAACTTATTGGAAAACATGCGTACTCCAACTTTCACTCATGAGTGTAGTGAAATACTTCTTCCACCAACCTATTTGAGTCGGAAGGACAGGAAAGATAAAATTAGAGAAATAAGGTGCCGGACTGATTCTTATATGAATTCTTTTTTCCCTCGTACTATTAGGGATTGGAATGCACAGCAAAGAGATTAGCTTTGGTGCTGAGCACCCTCTGCCACCCACAATTTTGTGAATTGCAGAGTATATATGTAGATGTAGATGTAGAAGGTCAAAGGACAAACGATTTGGAATCAAAGACAATTTGAAAATAGGAACGTGGAATGTGAGAGGGATAAATAATAAAGAATATGATCTGGACAGGGAGTTAACTAGAAAGGGGATCAATATTGCTGTAATTACAGAAACAAAAAAGAAATTGAAGGGAACAGAAGAAATAGATAAATATACAATGATCTACAGTGGAGTGGCACGAGAGAAAAGAGCTGCAGTAGGAGTGGCAATATTAGTGGATAGGAAATGGAAAAATGAAATTGTCAGTTACAATATGATAAGTGAAAGGATTCTGACCCTAAGATTGAAAGTAGAGAGAGGCAACCTAACATTGATCGCCATATATGCCCCAGAAGAAAACAAACGAGAAGAATCTGAACAATTTTATGAACAGCTTCAAGTGGTGATAGACAGAATTAATAAAAGTGATTTCCTAATACTGGCTGGCGATTTTAATGCCCGCGTAGGAAATAGTCCAATTCCAGAGGTAATGGGGAACAGAGGTGAATACACATTAAATGAAAATGGGAAACTACTGAGAGAATTTGCGTCCTTCAACCAGTTAAAGATTACAAATACATTCTTTACAAAAAAAGATATCCATAAATTTACATGGACGGCAAGAGGACAAAGGTCTATCATTGACTATGTAATGGTTAATAAAAAATTAGGTCCAGATGTAGTAGACACCAGTGTACATAGAGGTAGTGATATGTATACAGATCACTATCTCGTTATATCAAAAATAAGAATACTTGCTAAATGGAGGAAAAGAATGAATAAAAACTTACAACAAGATCAAGAAGTTTTTAAGACCTACCTTTTAAAAGATGAAGGAATAAAACATCTATATCAAAGCCGATTACAACAGCGCTTACTGGAAAACCCAACAAATAATGGCATCAATAAAGAATGGGAAACTATAGCTTCATCAATACTGAAAGCAGCATATGAAGCCATTGGCAAGAAAAGGAAATTTAGAAGAAAAACTGGACTTAAAATGTGGAACGAAGAAATTGCAGAAGCCGTCAAACAAAAGCAAAAGGCTTATCTAAAAATGATACAGGACCGAACCCTAGAAAATGAAAATGAATATAAAAGAAGGAGAAATATTGTTAAGACAATAACAAAGAAGTTGAAACAAGAGGGATGGGATAGATTAATCAGTTCAATAGAAGATGATGTCCGTGGTAGACAAGAGATGGCTTATAAACTTATGAAACATCTCAACAAGGATGAAAAGGAAAGTGCTAATATAAATGTAATTGAAGAAGAGGCATGGGTAAAACACTACAGAACATTATGGTACAATAGTAATTATAAAGAAGAAGAAGAGAAAATAGGAATTGACCATGTGGATACTAAAGAAATTGATCCTATAGACATAGAGGAGGTTGATGCAGCACTAAAATCATTTAAAAATAGAAAAGCTCCTGGACTAGATACAATTAACTTAGAATTGATTAAGTATGGGGGAATGATTCTGAAATTTAGATATTTACACCTAATTAATATGTGTTGGAAAAAGAGAACCATCCAAGAAGAATGGAGGAAGGCCAAAGTTATTTCACTTTTTGAGAAGGGAGATAGGAATTCATGTGATAACTATCGAGGAATTAGTTTGTTAAATACGGGATACAAAATATATGCAAAAATAATAAATTACAGGCTAAAAGTAATAGCAGATGCTCTCCTATCAGAAGAACAATGTGGGTTTAGGAAAGGAAGGTCCTGCATAGATAATATATTCTGCCTTAGACAACTACTGGAAAAGAGAAGAGAATTTAATTTAAAGACTTTAATTGCTTTTATAGACTATGAAAAAGCGTTCGATAAAGTAAATAGACAAAAACTATGGGAAATAATGCAAAGAAATGGATATCCACAGCATTTAATACAAGTTATTCAAGGTATGTATAGAAGGACACAAATCGTCTTAGACCTAGGAAATAAACTTACAGAAGAAATAGCAATTAACCAAGGAGTGCGGCAAGGTTGTAGCCTGTCTCCAACACTCTTCAATATATATATATAGATGACTTAGTTAGGAAATGGAAAGAAAATGTCCATCCTGGTATAAAAATAAGCAACAACACTTACATAAATACTATGTTGTTTGCAGACGACCAATTTATCCTCCAGGAAAATGAAGATGGACTTCAAAAAGCAATTCATATTCTAAACATTATCAGCAAAGATTACAATCTGCAGTTGTCTCGTGCAAAAACGAAAGTTATGGCATGGCAGGGGAAATACCCTATCAGAGTTAAAATAGTGGTAGACAATCAGCCAATAGAACAAGTCTCCAGCTTTACTTATCTCGGATGTGAATTATCTTTTAATGAGGATAACGAGGTGAAGAAGAAACTTCACCGATTTCAGTATATGTGTGGAACAATTCGACGAACACTGAAAGGTAAAGCACGAGAGGAGACTCAACTCAAGTTTTATAAAACAATGGCCGTACCGACTCTGCTATATGGCAGCGAAACATGGGTAAATAAAACGCAATACAAAAGCAAAATTCAATCATCTGAAATGAAATTTTTAAGGTCAGTAAAAGGGTATTCCCTAAATGATAGGAGGAGGAACGAGGAAATAAGGGAACAACTGAATATCTCCCCGCTAAATGATAGAATTACCCAAAAAAGGAATAACTGGAAGAACCACGTCCTACGGATGAGAAAGGACAGATTTCCTAAGCTTGCCCTGGAGTACCATCCCACAGGCAGAAGGGACATTGGAAGACCTAGGAAGAGATGGTCGGAAGAATGAGGTCGGAACAGGCTTTTGGCCTATCCATGAAGAGGAAGTAAGTAAGTAAGTAAGTAAGTAATGAGGTTGCAGCGTGTGCTCACCAAATTTTCTCCATTTTTGTGCATAAACCGTGGGAGTAATACCCTGTTCACCCTCAACTGACGGCACATGGTAATGTTCTCCTTACTCCACTCCTCACTTCGCCACTCCGTCCCGTTGCCTACCCCACTGAGAATACTAAAGGGTCCAGGCAAATGAGTAGCACTATTTCCCCGTCGTATGTAGTGGTAAGAGAAGCCGAGTGGAGATAGAGGAAAGCGACCTTGATCCGTCTCTGTCATCTGAACGCACTATAATTTAGAGTGGTATCTCCATCCTACCCACCACGAAGGCATCAGCGTCCTTAGCAGGGAAAACCTTTACACCTTCTGTTTAATTGAATGGTACTGAATTCATAGTACAAGTTGACGTTAAATGTATTTACGCATACCAGGACATTATTCCATTATTGTATTCATTATTATTGCTGTTGAGATCCTAGTTCTTTCGTCATAGTTTCTTCTGCTTGTGTTATTATAAATTACATTTTTGATGTATAAATCGTTATCAGATAAATATGATGATAGAAATCTGTCTGAATAAATGGTCATACACTACGATTTGTGTTCGAGGGACTCGAAAAGTATGATTTGAAGGTATACAGTTAGGATCACATTAATTTATTCTAAAAAGATATTTCTGTTGAAATTATAGTCTAATGAGATTCTGTTGAAATCTGGAGAAGATAATGGCTGACATAAATCATTAGTTGATTGAAAACTTGAATAGATAATACTGTTTTCTTCTATTAGTTGTATCTTTTTTATACCCGAAGCAGCCTCGCAGAAACCAAAACAAAATCTGCACTGTATGTTCGACGCCCACAAATATTAACTGAATATCGCAAAGGAAGTTAAGGCTATATAATATCATAAATAATCATCTCAAAATCAGTTTCACTTGTTGATAAACTATCACATTTTGAATATAATTAATGATTTGAAGATCTAATAATGCTAACCCAATCTCAATCAGCATCCTGTTTAATTAATGAAAATAAAAAATGAAATGAAAGTGAAAAGCAATTGCACAAAAATTTAACTAATATTTTTTTTCAAATGGGACCTACATTAATTTAATATATAGTCATGTATTACGTAATTGGTCAAATAGTCTACTAATAAATAATTTAATCGTTTAGATATAATAATTATAATCTGGAAATTATTGTCCCCAGTTCGTTATCATCTTTCTAAGTATAGTTTCGGAAGTAAATTCCATCATAAAAGTTTTAGAACCATATTAAACTGCTGTTTTTCTTACAGTAATCTTGCTTTATGCTTATATGCCTTGCTTGGATATATTTCAGGTGTTTGACCTTCTTATAAAATAATCCGTTATCACATGATATGCGCAAAATATATATATATATCGTAATACAAATGAAGAAATGTTTCATAATCTACCAATGAGAGCCTATAAGGAAGGAAGCATGGTTTGATGATTAAATGGGTGACGTAAATATGCCTTTAAAAAAATCTGATATGTTTAAAATTCTGTGCACCTCTTAATCCTGCAACGAATACATTTTCTTCATTTAAAAATTATTTAAGATATCTCTGCAGCTCTCAATAAATGGGGATTAGCAATCATTTAATTTGTGTGAAGTGAAGTGAATGAAGCATCTACAATGTGACGTATGCCGCGAATATATATGGCAACTATAAATCTTTATATAGAAATTCCTTTATGTGTGTAAGTGTTAACTGTGATTTTCAGGATTTCACGAAACGACGCCATTCGTGATGAAGCGTTATCGGTAGTAAATACTGGGTTTCCAAGACGGTGATATAAGAGAGCATCTGAGGGCACAGCAGAAACGCAAACTCAGGCATTAAGTGAGTTGTTTCAGCGACGCCTTATGGAATGAAGAAAGTATAATAGTTAAAGACATTTACTTTTCGGAGTATTAAAGTTTTATTTCAATAGTTCTACTACAACTTGGATTGTACGTAGTGTCTTCAAGCTCTGATATCGCATTCTGCGGGACGTGGGTTCGAATTCCTGTCCACACATCCAGATTTGGTTTATCTATAGTTTCCTCGAGGCACTCCAGGCGAATACCGGAATAGTCCTTTCAAAAAGCCATGTCGAATCTGTTCCCATTTCATGCCCCAAGTCCTTTCCTGCTTCTAATGATTTTGACATCGACGAGATGAAAAGTCAAAAGCAAGAAACGTCTCTCCACAGAAAAGGAGAATGGAAAGCAAAAAATTGCAGGCGGAAGTTTTTCAATCTCTGTAAAAATAGTGTAGCGATAATTTTTGTATTTGGTATAAATTCGTTTGCGAAATACCACCGGAGCATAAGGCAAGATTTGATCTCCGGTGTTTTTTAGCTGTGTATATATTTTAATTCTTTAGGTCTTCGTGCACCGACGTCATGGAAAGTAGAGTCGAGGAGTATTGTTGGCAAGAACCAAGAAAGAATCTAGTCACTGCCTATTTTGCACCATCCTGGCAATTTCCAGAATGGATCCCCCAGCATTTGCATCAAATTACTCGCATTTCTCGAATTGACGTTAAACCGAAATCTGAATGTCCTGACCTGGAAACGATCCCACACTGTCCACCCACGACACTCGATATTTAACCTCAGATCTTACCTTCCCATGATTTATATATACGCCTGAACTTACAAGGGGTGATAAAATGAAAAGGTACGAAACGACACGGTGGGTACAAATGTAGACTTCATTCAAAATATACACCATAGGCCTGAGCACAACGATCCCACTGATGAACAAGCCGCAGGATTCCTTGTTCCCAGAATTCCTGTGGCCGTGACGAGACCCAGTCCTTCACAGCGTCCTTGAGTACGTCGTCCGAGTTGAAGCGCTTCCCTTTCAGGTGTTTCTTCAGTGGACCAAACACATGGAAATCGCAGGGCGACATGTCCGGACTGTAGGGCGGATGGTCCAACGTCTTCCACTTGAACTTGGCCAGTTCCATGTGTGTGACTCTGGAGACGTGTGGACGCGCGTTATCATGGAGCAGAACCACACCCTCCGTGAGCAGCCCCGGTCTTTTGTTCTTGATGGACCTGCGTAGGCGTCGGAGTGTCTCACAGTACACATCGGAGTTAGTGGTTTTTGTGTGCTCGAGAAATCCTGTCCTCATACAGACTGCAGAATCATTTGGACGCCGCTTTTGATGAGAGCCTCTGCTCTCTACAATCGCATCCCGAGACGTCTCGCTACGTTCTCCCATGGCGTAATATGCAAATGTTTAACTGTTACATTTTTACGTCGTTTCGTACCTTTTCAATTGATCACCCCTTGTAAATTATAGTGAAATGTATTTACCTTAGATAACTTACTATAAACTGTGACGATGTTGTGGCCAATGCATAAGTAATTTGTGGTTGATATTTTTAAATACATATTCAGCAGCTCAGTTTATTTCATATCGTCTTTCGGTTTTCAATATTTTTAACGGTGTTTTATAATAATACTTTCGATGTGCTGTCAGCATAAGAGAAGCACAAAAAGAGCTTAGAGCAATTAATTATTATTTTTAATTTAGATAAAATTTAGAAATTTTGAACGTATAACCTTCCAAAATGAATGGGCATTATGCTTCAGCAAATTACACCATTCAGCCAGCCAACAACATCCACCATCTTCCTATAAAGCTTGAAATCTCTTTACCACAATAACTATTTAATTCACAATGGAGTCACTGGAACTCTCCGCAAACATTCCAGAGGCACTCACTCCCCTCGCTTTTAACGCGGCGTCAAGTTTGCTAGCGGACGCCTCCATCCAGCAGTGCTGCTCATTTCACGGTCGGGCCGAAACAAATTGTCCCCTCACTCCGGCGCTGCTATTGGCCAAGCAAACAAAGCTGGACTGCCGTGGCCTCCCGCCAGCCGGCGAATAATTTAATTAAATCCTGTGTTGTGCGGTGCGGAGGCGACTGTCTGCCGAGCCCGCGGGCGACGCAAACCACTTCCTCCGCCACAGTAAAACCTGCTGCGACCCATAAAAGACTGCAGCTTTCCGAGTCTACTCACCCACACCGCGAGTGCTGCTAATTGAATTAATTCTCGGCAGCGCAGTAAGAACCTTACGACCGCGCGGAGATAGAAAATCGGAGATAGCTTAGAATTAGATTTAGAATAAGTCAAGTGAGGATTTTAATACGATATTCTGCCAAGTAATTTTGCTAACACGCGCTGGCTCGATACAAGGGTCGGTGATCCAGATTTCAACCTTCGATGATTTTACAGTGAATACCGTGATAGTTTATTCGGAAGCTTAGTGCTAAATTTGTTTCGTTCAGTGTGCCAACTCGTCTTCCAGTTCTAAAGAACTCCACAAGTTTAAAAGCGCGAGGGAATTGCATTAATTTTTTTTAATTGCTTAACGTCTCTTAACAGCGAGGTCTTTAGAGACAGGAAAGGATTGGGGCAAGGAATGGGAAGGAATTCGGCCATGGCCTTTTGAAGGAAGCATCCCGGCATTCACCTGGAGTGATTTGGGGAAACCATGGAAAACCCAAATCTGGATGCCGTGACGGGGATTCGAGCCGCCGTCCTCCCGAATGCGAGGCCAGAACGCTAACCGTTACACCACCACGCTCGGTAATTGCATTAAGATAAACATCATAAACCACCATTAATTCGATATACAAAATTAAATCACATATTCGAAATATTCGGCAGGGAAATCATCAAACTGTTTAGAAAATTCCTGAAATGTTAATCCTCATCTCTTTGTTTTAATGACTGCACTGGAAGCTGCGATTTCCATGAGCCAAAGGGTCTAGCTAGATGAATTCTAGTTAATTTATACTTTTCAGTGTGTTTCCACTTTAAGTACGGACCCACATGTGACTGCTACTGAAATTAAGCAGTATGATAACACCAAAGGTGATTTGATGGCACATTAGTACCTCAAGAAGCTTGACACGAGAAAATAATGAACAATTTCCAGTACTGTGGATTGAAGCAGGGCCTAATAGCAACATCGTCTGATGGAGAAACGGAGAGATAATCTGTACCAGAAAGGTGTTGCTATTCTAGAACTGTGTCTGACGTCAACGACAGAGCCTCCAAAGCAGTGTTCGTAACCCTGCCGCCTACTCACTTCACAGATGTCGCCTTCTTTCTGTTGTTTCTCCATTAGTGAAGAAATTATATCTCATATCGGCTCTGTGGTTGCTACTAAATCTTTTACTTTATTTAACCAACTGAATCCATAAAAATAGTTTGGTATGTTAAATTTCCCACCTAACAGATGCGCCAAAAAAGCACCATTTGTCACAAATATTAAAAGAAAAGCTTCTCATTACTGTCACTGTCGTGAGGGATTTTTTTTCCAAGGAGAACGGCCTATCCATTCCTACACGTACAACATCCAGCCGTATAGAGCCCTTTCGTATAACAGCCGGGTGTTCGGCCACAACTTCAATTTTTTCACATCACTGACAAGGAAATACACTAACAAAGACTTCGATAATTCGATAATTGAGCTTTCTCGGCTACGTAGCTAAACGTCGTAGTGCAGAAAGGTTGGTAATTCAATCGTGAAGGCGCCATGTTTCGTCCATTTCAAAAACAACTAGTGAGAACAGAATATTTTGCATTCTATAAGTTATTGCTAACAAATTCAGAAAATTAGTAAATTTTGGGATTTAACTAACAAATACGTAATCATCAATAATGATCATATTGTACGAGTATTATCTGGGTACTGTGTTATAGGAATTAGCACTTCGTTTCTGCATAGTGGGAACACAAAACTATTACTTACAGTCATAAGGAAAGAATAAACATTTAGAAATAACAACCAGGCAGAGTAGACCCATCAGTTCATAAGTGGCCTAGACATGCTTTGTTCGGTATAAAAATCATGACCCTTCCACTGGCGAGAAAATCTCTAGAAACCCTGATATCTTAGTTAGAACTGCAGTGCATGAAATATCCCCTTCATCATTTGAAAAAAATAAAATTCCATCAGAAAATTCTCGTAAAGAATATGTCGTGATTGTCAGGCAGTTTTGTGGAAAAATGACTGGTCCCACCTCTCGTAGCAAAACCTATTTCTGATCGATTTTGGCAGAAAGCAAAATGAACCACGTTACTTCGAGAAAGAATCATTTCACTTCGATTCTTTAGTTTGGGAAACAAAGACAAGTGCACATCGGTTTCCTTGTCTGATTTATGAGATTAATGACTTCATTCCCTAGGTTGGTGTAAGAAACAGTGATTCACACAAGGGGTTGGAGAGAGACATTATAATTCCATTTTGTTTCTAAAATTTCTGGTGAGACAAAGTAGTTAGCTGTGAACTGAACACTATATACTATTAATGGTAACGACTTTAAGTGTGCCTAGAGATCACCGGTAGTTAAGATCAATAGAACAATTACATTATTTTAAAGAAAATATATGTGTTCTTCCATACAAATCAGTTCAGCATCGATCTATGAGATTATCTGGGGCGCTAGAAGTACAACTAATGAAATTCAGAATTCATTGTATGCTTTAAACGTACAGTTTATGCTTTAAAAGTTATCACCATCATTAAATTACTTAATTGTATTCTAGATTAAAAATATTGCTTTTGTGAATGCAATTTGACAAAAGTAATGGTGTTGATATTTCGTACTCAGAAAAACACTCCTCTGAAGTTATTGCGTCTGTTATAAATACGAAAGCAATTAAGCTCCTATCGAGCCGCGTGGAGCCTGCTGTATGTTGTAACAACAGCTGATTCCCTATCGCAGCCTCATAATGGCTGCTGTATTGAAAACCTAACCCGGTGGCCGGAGATTGATGGTTTTGGCGACAGGCGATAGGCGGACAGTTCATCAGGCTGTCGGAAACGTCGCACCTCGCACCTAGCCGATAACATGCAAATTGTGCGCTGTTTAACAGTCAGCTGCCATACTCCTTGTGCCGTCAGCACGAGCTGTAAACACATTCATCACAGCTTTAAATCTGCACTTCTGTCGACACGTTAAATAACAGACTGAGGTATACTAAAATTACGCTTCACGCATTGTCGCAGCTAGACGTTCTGTGTGGTTAAATCATCGTAAACATGTTTACGTTTATTTGTCTCATACCATATTATTGAGGCAGGTAAGACGTGAGGGAAAAAAGAGATTATCAACCACAGACTATGTCCACGCTTCAACCAATTTTTTATCTGCATCCTTAGAAGATGAGTAATATCCTCATTTAAGTTCTATTGTTATTAACAATTCACATAAACATATGATTGTGAGTGATCTTGCCTATTTTTCGTTCCATGGTAACCTGTTATTAAATAACAGCGGATTAAGTGAAATTTAGAACCGAAAAGAATAAATCTTTCCCAACAAATATTGCTGGATTCAATCTGCAGTCTCAGTAACATTTTTAAAGTGGAAAGGACCGATACATAAATCGTGATAACAATACCGGAGGTAGTGAATCATATGGCACAAATGAATACATTCCTGGAATTATGAGAGGCTATACAAATCCTATTACGAATGGTGCAAAATGATTTATCTGATGATTTCTTCTAATAGTTTGCTTGGAATGACTGATGAGGAAGAATTATAAATTAGGAATGCTTTGATACAGAATTAAATAATTCCTATCAAATTCATGCTTGAAAACACAACACTTCCCTCGTAGCATGTGATAAATAGGAATACTTACATCCGCCGACAGAATTTCATTGAGTTATTTGTCAAAATATTTCAGTGGGCAGCATTGGAAGATATATAGCGCCTCGAAATTTAAACAAAAACAGTAAATGCTGAATTACACTGTCTTTGTAGTATTATACTTAAAGCAACACACTAAAACAGGATTACGTAGAATAAATATCATCATAAGTTGGCAAAGGAATTTTATTAATGGTATGCAGCTTTATGTACACTTATCCGCAACGCCAAAAAAATTAATTAAAAGCCTCGATAATCAAATTCATGTAACGCAGCAATTCGTAAATACCACGGTACTCGGTATCACAGACAATGAGTAGGGAAGGACCAATAATAGTGACAGCGAGTTATTGTTCTACCCACTAATAAAACATGTTTCAATTTGTGTTATATTTTTAGTGCTACGAAAATGGTCGGTGTTATGTCTAAGACTTATGCAGCTTTAATTACGTTTGATGTTTATTTTCGTGTTCTTTACAGAATGTCCCAACAGTTACTAAACTTTCATAGTGGCAATGTCTTAAGATACATTAAATATGATTTTAATAATAATTAATTTTTATATTAAAATTGGTGTGAGAGAATCCCGTACATCTGCAATAGCATAAACCTCATGACTTACACAACATAATAACTGAAAAGCAAACACACATTATAATAAACAGTTAGGACAATCTGAAAAATAGTGCGACCAGTCTACAATCCTCTGTGGCTATTAGAAAATACTTGAAAACTCTGGCTCTATTGCAAAGCAACTAATTTCTGGGCTTTGTTTGTTTTATAGTATAGTGACTCCAAACTGAGGGGAGAAAATACTGTCTCAGTCACATCCATTGATCCATTTCAGAGAAATTAATTACTAAAATTTACTGCAGAGAAATTTATTTCTCTTAATTCTTACAAAGATTTCTTTAATAACCAGGAAGTCAGAAACCTTTTCTTCATTTTTCGCTGAATGATTCGCTGCGTCATTCAAGTATCTGTTAAAAATGTCTTTATTAAATTGTAAACTCAATTTATTCAACAAAAAAGGAAATATTATTCTTTAAATTAGATTTGTATCTTACACAAATTTTAATTTAATATTCGTGCTAAATTCAGTTTGAAATAATATCATATCATATAAACTCTTCACAAAATATTAAATTTTTATAACGGGGTTGAAGTATGAAAGAAGAATTTTTGTTTTTATTTCTTTTTTAAAATTATTTTTAATGAATACATTTGGGCTATTAGGTCACGCTGCTGTTTTTAATTTTTTGTTACCAGTAGTTAACATTTACATTTAAATTATTCATTATCACTACGAGGAGAGCAAGACGAATATAGCATTGAATTAAAGCCAATCAAAGCTTAATCTGAAGTCATATTGGGATCCAAGGAGAAAGAACTTAGGATACAAGCCATTGGAGCCGGCGGGGAAAAAGATATTGCTTTTACGCTCGAAAATTTTCAATACTAAATTTTACTGAATTGTTTGAATTTTTGTTTTTGTACCGAATAGTTTTAATAAAACAATAATATTTCAACACAGAAGCAGGTTGCAAGAAATTTCTCCACCGTTATGAAATGTGTAGTTAGATCGGAAGTAAAAAGAGGAGATTTTATAAGTTATTCATTGAGTGAATAGATAATTGCAAAGTAGTAGCTTCTCATCTGTATCGAGTGCAGTGCCATTATGTGGGGTATCGTGCATTGGCGTAAGCGATCCTCGATCGAGGGTCAGGACCCGGCGTGTCTGTGCATTAGCAGCAGCACCTTGCTGCCCACCCCCTAATGAGGCCGCTGCACAGCATCCTTGAAAGCGTTGCCGTGTATCTGGCCTGCAGGCTACCGCCCGAGCATCTGCCTGCACTCCTGCACAGCGGGTAGCGCCACCAGGTAGGGCCAGGGGCTGCGCGCTCGATACACCCCTTCAGGCCTAACCCAGACCCAAGCGGAGAAAAGCGCGGAAATGTGCATGCTGAGAAATCGAGAGGATGCTGCCGAGTGAAGGGAGGGGGTGGGGGGGAGCACAATATGTGAAGAATAATCCAGATAGCAATCAAAGAGCGTTTTAGCGATCTTCGCAGTATTTTAATAACAGGTACACAAGTAGAATTCATCACTTTTGGAACATTAGCAAGGTAATGTTGCAAAAAATACGATGTGCTGTTCTTGTGTATACACTTAATACCAAGTATGAGAATTCATCGATTTGTGAGTTTTACAGTAGTCACAATCTATTGTTTGAAAAAGTGTGGAAAAAATTGTTTCACTTCGTGGTAAACGGAGTAGGTCTAATGAGTTTATATCATTGAGGTATGTTCAGACTAGATGATGCATATGATATTTTTCTACACTATGTAACGTTACTATCTCTACCTTTAATAATTCTTGCTAATTTAAACCTATCATATTTCTAACTAAGATTAACTGCATTCACTTTAGGGTGTTCACTTATTGACCATAAGGTTAAGAGGCAGCAGCAATTAAAATAAAATAATAAGTGGATTGATGAACTACACAAATTGAAATTGTATTCTGTTCTATTCTTAAACAAATTTGATACAGGGATCAGCACTAGAAACTGGAAAACTTTGGCACGATTGCAGTTAACAAATACGTAGAAAGCAACAATTCTAAATACCAGTCATTTATCTTAGCATAATAAACACACGTAAACAGTTGAATAAGGTCCTATGAACTTGCCACACCAACAATTCAAAATACAAACAATTTATCTTGGCATTATTACTTTCCTTCGCATAATCACATGTATCAAGAGTCAGCATTTGTACACAAGCATTGAGAAAGACAATGGACTTACGTACATCGTTGCAGAGCAGGCATACGATACAAACAGTAATAGATATGTATCAATGCCCTGTGCTCTGAGGGGCTTAAATACAATTCGGTTAACTGTAACTTAGATGGTGTTGCATCTTTCTCAATTTGGTGGTACCAACCATGACTTCATGAATTTATATTGCCGTTTGTAACCTCTCTGCTTTACGGAAGATTTCACAAATAATACATTCCCAGCAGGTGACTTTTGCGTCCGTATAGTTGCTGTGGACACCCGGCTGTTCGTACCAACACGTTGGGGTGAGGGGGGTGGGGAGTGGTGGAAGGACTTGAGTGACCTCTAAGCGTCTCTTCCTGGCACACAGTGGGTCACATACAGCAGTGCGCTTAAATCTATAATAAAATATTCCTTATCCCCAACTCCCGCTGCAGAAAACTTTAGATTCTCAATTAAATTCTTATTGCCTATTTAATGCTGCAACTTACAGTTCCTAACTACAATTTTTCGCACTTTATTAGGCGTATTTTTTAAGTAAGTACCGTTTTGTCACACCGTGGCTGCAGCGCTATGGTCGGCGTTCCGCGCATGCGCACTGGAACCTGCATCTCTTGCCTACGCACTGACGCCATTACAGTCTAATTCTTCCTGGTTTACGTTGTTCACTGAGTGTTTAAGATGCCTTCGATAATCGTGAGTCCCGCCGACCGTGAAGTACGGGCTGTTATAAGATTTCTTTGTGCTAACGGCCTAAAACCGATCGATATTCATCGTGAGATCTGTGCAGTTTACGGACAAAACATTATGAGTGATGGAATGGTGAGAAAGTGGGTGAGAGCATTTAAAGATGGCCGCACAAATGTGCATGATGAACAACGGAGTGGGCGTCCTTCGGTCGTTAATGAAAGTGTGGTGCAGAAAGTGGACAATAAGGTGAGAGAAAACAGACGATTTACGATTTCCTCCTTGTGTGATGACTTTCCTAATGTTTCTCGTAATGTTTTGTATGGCATTGTGACCAAGCACTTGAATTACCGAAAATTGTGCTCACGTTGGGTACCTAAAATGTTAACAATGTGCACAAAACCAAACGTTTAGGCAGTGTATTGACTTTCCTTGAGCGGTACCACAATGATGGTGATGATTTCTTAAGCCAAATTGTCACGGGTGATGAGACATGGGTGGCCTACGTCACACCTGAATCAAAGCAACAGTCCATGGAATGGCGGCATTCAGATTCACCCAAAAAAGTAAAGTTCAAGCAAACGATTTCTGCCCGGAAAATCATGTTCACAGTTTTTTTGGATAGAAAAGGAGTATTGCTTGTGGAATTTCTGCCTCGTAATGAGACAATCAATGCAGCAGCTTATTGTGAGACATTGAACAATCTTCTTCGTTCAATCCAGTACAAAAGACGTGGCAAGTTGCGCAAGGGCTTCGTTTTGCTGCATGACAATGCCCGTCCACATGTGGCTAATCAGACCAAAGATCTCATCACATCTTTTCGATGGGAAACTATAGATTATCCTCCGTACAGTTCTGATCTGGCGCCCAGTAACTACCATCTGTTCCTGCACTTGAAGAAACACCTGGGCTGTCAGCGTCTTGAAGACGATAACGACGTAAAAACAGTTGTGATGCAGTGGTTAACAAGTCAGGCGGCAAACTTCTATGAGGACGGTTTTCAAAAACTGGTACTACGTTATGACAAGTGCCTCAATATTGAAGGGAATTATGTAAAATAGTAGAGTAAGGTACAGGCTTTCATGTAAAAATAATATTATAATATATTGGCACGTCTTTTTTTAATTTCAAAACGGTACTTACGTAAAAAAACATGCCTCGTATTACGTCTATTTGTCTCGTTGCACCACACGCATTATCAGTTGGCATAATTAGAAGGATCAGATGTTTGGTGGCTCCGTGGTTAAGCATCTGACTGGTGATCGGAAGGTCACAGGTTCAAATTCCTGTCTCAGCAGAGATTTTGAAAGACCCTTAATCCGACCATCACCTCTGGCACAACTTACTATGTAATGTGAAGTACGTTAGAATTCTTCGATGCTTCGGATTCCACGTTTAACTGTAGGTCCCCTGTAGCCGGTAGGATTACCGTGCTGGGTTAGTTAGCAACGACAGAGACGCAAACGAGGCGAATTTAAAATCTGTCAAACAAGGGGCAGAACTACCCTTCGGCTTCTCCTCGCCAATAACGCCACATGCTTCGTTATTATTAGAAGGATTTATATCTAAAATCCTGAGATTTACGAGGATTTATTAATAGCAGTATTTCACACACAGGCTGGGAACAACTACTAATACTTACAACAGCCTCTCTTTTTTAAAATTTTGTATGAGAACATTTGCTTTACCCACCACGGAAAACTGATTGCCTTGTGACCTTGTTTTAACAGCCGCGAAGGTAATAGTCCTCCAAATCATGAAAAATTTCTAGAAATTCAAGTGGAAACTAGCGGCATGCGATCGTTCATAAAGTTTATACAAACTACTAAATATACCTCCATATTGCCACTCGTGACCTTCGGTAAGGTAATGTATCCATTGTCACGTTCTTTTTTTTTTTTTTACGGCTTAACGCCTCGTCGACGGCTAAGGTCATTAGAGGCGGGATGGGACTGGGGACAAGTAACGGGAAGGAATTCGGCCTTGGCCTTTTTGAAGGAAGCATCCCGGTATTCACCTGGAGTGATTTGGGGAAACCATGGAAAACCCAAATCTGGATACCCGGATGGGGATTCGAACCCGTGTCTTCCCGAATGCGAGGCCAGAACGTTAACCGTTCACCCACCACGATCGGTGTGTCACGTTCTGGCCGATACAATGCCCTGTATATTAATTAGGATAGTTGATGTGTCACCTTGAGCCAATTTATTACTACAATGTTTTCTCGGATATCAATATGGTTGATAAATCAATTTTTGTACTTTGCGGGAAGAAACATTGGTAATGATTGGAACATTTTATTGTGGCGGTAGGAGGGGGATGTGTCTGACAGAAAAATTGATATTGAAATTAGTCTTACCTTTCCCTTCATTGCCCACAACTTCGTTCGCACGGACTGTTAGAAAGCACACCACCATTCTAAGCCAAAGCGATCAAGGAAAAGATGATTAGGATCATGATCAAGAAGAACATGAACCACGACCTTGAGATCACTGACTGCAAAAAAATTTTGTGTTAAAAAAATCCGTAACAAACTGTTATTTCATTCCTCTTAATAATAATTACTATAGAGATATCTTCTGTGAGAAGTAACTTACCATTAAATAGATACTTATTTGTTAACAAGTTTATTTTAGTTCCTTAGCTTCTTAAATTTAACAACGTTGCGATGCTACATCAAGGAGGAAAATAATCAATTCTACTTGCGATACCACAAGTTGCACATTAAATAAAATTAGACAAACAATTCTACGTGGCTCGTGTTTTTTTTTTTTTTTTTTTTTTTTAAATCTGTCAGCTTTCGGACATCATATTATAATGGAACGTAGCTTATTTCACCCGCCAGACCACGGGCTATTAACTTACCAAAACTCGATCTAAATTAAACAAATACTTTTTACTGTGAATCGAGTTCAACGAAAAATTATCTTTAATTACTCAGCTTTCCCACTTCACGTCAAAATGAACCATGTCTTACTTTATCCGCAGGACAGCATGCTTTACATTAAACGAAACCTCTTCAACATCGAACCATTAGTTTTTTGCGTGAATCACGTTCAACAAAAAAAGTGACATTCTTAATTTCTCAGCTTTCCCACATCACATTAAAATGAAATATACTCAATTTTACCAGTTTACCCACGCGCTGTAAATTGTATGAAACCACTTAAATATAAATCAATTTTATTCCAACTTGCAGGCAGATACAAACATTTTTTTTAAAAAAGGTTGGATACTTCTCTATAGCTAATTAATTTTTTTTTAAAATCTCAAATGCACACACTTTTCCGATTATAGTTTTATTACATGTAAAGATTAATCCTTTTCGACCACTGTATCGATTTATCTCAATGCAAGTGTTTAACCGAACGTAGTGAGAGTTGGCCTCGCATTCTAGAGGTCACAGGTTTGAATGTCCGTCCAGTCATTCATATTTCGGTTTTCTATGGTTTACCGGAATCACTCCTAGACAATGCCGGGAAAATTCCTTTCCCAGGCGAAGTCCCAATTCCATTCCATTTCTTCTCCTCAGTTCTTCATCGTCGAGGCGTTAAGTCATAAGCAACAAAAAAAAGTATCATGAAGAGGAAAATATTTGTATTACAGTATTAGGTATTAGGATCTATGGATCGAAATAAGTAATAAGTCATTCCATCAGATACTGAAGTTATTAAATCAATAAGCTCAAGCAGGTTTTATTTAATTTTGGCGATAGTGAAAATTGTTGTTTCTTTTGAGTTAATATACTTTATGTTCAGAAATATTAAAAAATAAACTGACACTGCAGCGAAGCTGTTTAGCCAAAACTATATATTGCACACAATGCACTCCGATCGTCATGTAAAACGATCTCCAGATTATAAGAAACAAATGAGATGTTAACTAGTAAATAACCTTACAATAAAAGCTCAGAACTGACTTTTTAACATCAACAAGAACAGGTGCAGGTTTAATAAAGTCTGACAAATAGTATTTACATTTATTAACAATTTGAAACCTCTGATCAATATTTTATAGTTTTCCCTACATTCATTTCGTTTGTGTAAATCCGTAAACTCAGGTATTTGATTAAATATCTTATATCTTTAAACCTCCCGCTACCTCCACTGATCTTCCTCTTAGTACACTGCGTTGTATACAGGTTTCCATAGAGCTACTACTCTTATAAACCCATCTTCACGAAGGATATTGTGAAATCACAGTTTCATTTTCAAAAATAAAAGATTGGGACAGAATAATGATACTTGGTGACGATTGGAGCTTTACAAAAATATTACTTTATATACCTTAAGCTAAGTCGCATAAATAACAAACTTAAGAGACTTGCCGTTGTATAATTTTTATTTTCTGTAAGCATAACTTTTTTCATGTAGTTAAGAGATGAATATTCAAAACCTTATAGAACATTAAAAGTAACAACTATATAGATAGTTAATTTGCAAACGATTAATATTTACTAATTCTAGAGCTACTACCTCGGGATCAGTGTAGGACCAAAACAGCGATGCTGTTTTTAAATGATGATATGTAGTAGCATGTAACGAATAAACCTCAGTTCATCGCACTGGGGTCAATAAAAATATTGATTAGAATTAACATCACACATTAGTTTCTGATTATTACGGGAAATTGGAAGAATTCAGTCTAGAAATCCCTTTTCAAAGGTACATCTGATAATTGATAAATACATTTTTAATCTGGAATAAAAGGCGAAAATAATAAACAGATTATTAAACAATCTGTTGATGATTTTGGGAATAATTTTAATGTTACTAATCAGCAGCAGCATGTGCAATTGTTTACTTTTCCATTCTATGTACTTTTATGATGGATTTCGTCATCGAATCAGCTTCAATACTTCGGGAAAAATCTTACATTATGCCGGAATGTTACGTTGTTAAAAAAAAGTTCTAAATAATTTAACTTTAATACGAGATGTTAACTTAATTTCAACCGAAAAGTCGAAACCAAACATTTAAAGAACGGATGGAACGTTTTGCTGGAAAACATGTTAAGAAAAAGTTTTCTCAATAAATTAAACTTTTAAATCGTTATTGTTTCCTCTTGTTTGTGTTATAGTTTTTAAGATTCCAAACACATTATTAGTAGAAATTTTTTCATTATGTCCTTAGATTTAAGTACTGTTTCATAGAAAGTATTAAAATAATTATTATAATTCAATTTCAATGTAAATTTTTTATTATATTAATTTTCAGATGATGTATATACATAATTCATTATGTAATTAATTCAGAGTTCCGACAGGAAATGTATTCCCTAGTTTTTAATCTGTACTGTTGTTGTTGCTTTTATATAGCCTATATTTAATTTAAGAAATAATTCTAAAAAATTTCCTGGACATTAAGCACATCACATTCTCTGGTGTAATCTGATATGTTTACTTACATATTACCAGTCTGTAAATTGTGGGGGTCTAAATTTAAGACAGCTGTCCTGAACATGAACGCAATAAGAGCCGAGATTAACATGTTCTAATTTATTAAATTGTTACATTTTTTATTTTGACAGAACATTACTAATCCCCCAAGTAAGGCTCGATATATTTGTTCCCATAAAATGACAGTGAAATGTTTTAAATAAATATCGTAGAACGATTATGTTCAGTAGTAACATAAAATTGAAATGAGCTCCAAAATTCTCGATATTTTCAGAGAAAAGTACTTTAGGTATTCTTTTGTTTTTAAACATGAATAAATTAAGGAAATTGTATTTTATTTGAAACATATATCAGTCATCATCATCGTAATTGATTTTCCACTCCACGGGACTGGGAGTGATATTATTTAAGCCTCTTTCATTATCTCCTCCTATGACGGTTATTGTCGCAGTGTTTAATTACTTATTCTTGCAGTAGTCACCAAATATGACGAGTGTCTTCAATATCCTCATAATCTGATATAAAATCAACTCTCCCACATTTATTAATTACACATAATTGATTGGCCATAAAGATGTTACTAATATGAAGGTATACTCAAATCGTCGCTTAAGGTAGATCACCACGGTATTTCACAAGCAAATAAATACATTCTTTCAAATTCCTCAGCAGCACCCTGTTAGTGACAACTACAGTGTTTACGTCTATCCGATATAAGACATAGCATTTCCGCAATTTCACCAACCGTACTTTTCTTGCACTGTTTCCCTCTACCGCCATTACACACACATTTCTCGTCTGTTCAAAGATACTATTGCTAGCTTCTTACTACCCCCATTACTTTAAAGATACTAATACTTTATGAAACTTTGAATGCATATACTTAAATGACAAAAGAGTTATGAATAATTATCTTGTCACAATGTCTTGCCAACTCTTCTCTTTCAGTATTTACACAAACACTGGACTGCGACTAATAATTTTATATATGCTTCATACAAATATCTCTAGGCCTTACTCTTGGTATTTTTCCAACATATGGCTTAAAAATTAGATAGTCTAACTGGCGCAATTCTCATCATGTGACCAAACCATTTCAATGTTGATTCTCCTAAGTTGTTTTGAACGCTATTTTCCTGTCCTATCGAACTGCCTTGAGTCTAATTTTACCTCGTCTGGTATTTCATTTCAGTAAATCCAATTAATTATATCGCCGGCCTCGGTAGCGTAGGGGCTAGAACACTAGCTCCGCGTGCCGAAGGTCGCCGGTTCGAATCCGGTCGCAGGCATGGATGTTTAAGTGTTGTGTGTCTGTGTGAATGTCATGTCCGTCCTGTGGTGTCTATACTTACGAATCATGGCTTAGTTGCCGAAAGTTATTAAAAAAATGAATTATATTGGCGCATTAAACTAATACATCAGTTGAGGAAATTTTAATTAATCGGTTTTAATAAACATCCTAGTGAAATCTCATTATTTGAATTTCAAAAAGCGTAAAAAAAGAAATGAGGATCAGCATGCAATGTAATGTTATAACACTATTTTACCTAGCTGAGAATGTGCGATTACTCTGAGGAATAGTGTTTGCAATAGTTGCGCTGTCCTATACGTGCGACATCGCGTAGCCCTGGGAATATCACTACACAAACATGGAGTGCAATTACGCAGCTAGGGACACAATAAATTGCGCTGGACAGCGAGGCGTGTGATTCGTTATGTCGTTCCGCTCTATACGTGCGTGCTCCGCTTGCATATTCACACGAAGCAGTAGCTCATTTCATTCGAGTCCATGTCGCCGATCTACGACCCGTGGTTCCCGTTCTCTGTGTTCTGCAAGCCGCAGGTATGCCCGCAACGTCAACCCGACCACCAGCAAGTAGAAAGCGTATTTAATACAACGCTCCATGCCCACAGGAAGGTCATCCATTAAGTTGCTATGTTGATATACATTTTCACTTACAAAAGTCGATCTTCACTAAGCGAAGTGGAGGCAATGGTAGAGGTCTAAATGATAAAAGGAGACGAGAATAAATATTTTAAAGAAGTGACACAAGGCTGATATAAAGCAGAGAATAATCTAATCTATACTGACTAAGGCCTCTGAAACAAGAACAGTAAACAATTCGGATCCATTCAGAAGTAAAACAGAAACAATGGGGGTGGACAGTACGAGAAATGAAAAAGTTACGAACACAGTAACAGAGAAAAAATTGGGAAGTACTATGAAGGATACTCGAGAATGGGATACAAAGCAAACGACCAAGAGGAAGATTCGGAATAGAAGAATGGAAATACTGCAGGAGACTGTACCGAATAAAAGAGGAAACTTGACCAAATTGAAGTTGGGAAGTAAAATTTGGTGAGTTGAGTACAAAACAAATCCCGCCAGTTGCTGCAAGCTATCATTGTACTGTAGGCATACATGATGATGATATTACTTCTGCTGAAACATTGACAAATTCAATTTCATAACAACAGTTTCTCCACACCTTATTGTATTAATACCTGTTTTCATCTGTACTGTTTACCTAATCATCATCTGAAGAAATTTACAGATATTTGGACTGAATAACAAATGGAAATCACTCTAAGCTAAATGTAAAATATGCATTGGATTTCAAATAACTGCGATAAGAATTTTGCGACGAAGTTCAAGGTTCTGTCAAGATTGGTGAAAACTAGCTTTGAACAAGTTTCTTCATATGTGACATGGATTTTAGGTTATTCTGGTAGGTTTACAGTTGAGTATCGCCAAGATTTAACTAAACTGTGATACACTGGTTCTCGTCAGAATGATTCATCTTTTCACAGATGATATAAATTCGCGTTACGTTCACTACTCTTACTCTCTGTGGCTATAGTTCACCACACATCAAGATTTACGTACCTATTCATACTTGGATGACTCGATTCTTGTTTTATTTGCTTCACAGATAAAATAAATTAAGTGCCGTAATTTGTAAATAATTCTTGTATAAAATATAATTCCAATAATTTTGCATTTCCTGATGCAGTTTCAGCTGATTTATAATCAGTAGATTAATTGTGAAAAGGTAATGAATAGTATTTTAATTAGCCGAATAATGTAGGGTATACTATCTTTAGAAACAGTAACGACATACATTATGATCAATTATTTGAGAAGACGAAATAGTAAGCAAGTTAAATACTTCACTATAAATAAACTCTGTCCGAAAATTTGTTGTGTACATGTTATGTCAACTTCCATTAATTTTATATCACCCCATGTATCAAATAATCAGTATATATTTTATTCAGATTCATTAATCGTACATCCTAATCAGGCATTATCAGAGTAACAAAAATATTCAGTTATGTTGTGTCAATGAACGCTTGTTTATTTCACTCTGTAGGCATTACTAGTTAATTATTATAATTCCGTGGATTACCTACTGGATGGTTCAATAGTTATCAATTCATACAATTTCGTTACATTTTCGCAGCCGCATTTCAATAGCTTCAAATTTGAAACTGCTCTTCTTCGAGTCTTTCAAACAGAATGGACAGGTTCTGGTATTAAAAAAGGGACGCTGTGTACAATACAGCAAATGTTCACAGTTTCAACCATACGAAGAGTGCTGGCTGATTGTTATCAAAATATTATATTAATTAAATTTGAAGAAGACTAATTTTTTAAAAATCTGAAAATCACTCTTAATTACTGATATAATAGTTTTATGATGGTTACCGCTTGTAATAACATCGTTATTGCAATTGGGGTGACTGCAAAAGCCAATCATATAATTTCATAGTTTACATTGGGGTACACGGAAGGAGCCTCCTCGAAGATCGTGCAGAATAGTGAAATATGAAAACTAATACGATCGGGCGTACCCTGGGCAACATTAGGAATAATCCTAATGGCAGATCCTTCCACCACCAGGACAAATTTCAAAATAAACGGTTTTTTTTCAAAGCCAGCTCTTTCAATTATATCAATAAACATCGAAGGTATATCACCATAGAAAGAGATTTTATCATCTGATATCTGTAAACACTCAAAATGTGACTTTTTATTGGTTCAAGAGACACATAGAGGTCCAAATGACAGAAGGCCAAAAATCAATGGAATGAACCTTATTAATGAAAGACCAAGTGAAAAGTATGGCATTGCAGTTTTCGCCAAACCAGATCTAAAGATCCTTTCAACTGGGATAACCTCAGATGGCGAAATAGAGATATTGACCACCGAAATCAAATCATGCACCGTGACATCAGTGTATAAGCCACCAAATGCCGAATTTAGATTCACAGAACCACCTAACTTCCACTCCCACCAAACAAAGATTGTTATGGGTGACTTCAATTGCCACAGTACATCCTGGGGCTACAGGGAAACTGATAAAAATGGAGAGGACCTTGAAGGATGGGTTGAACATATGGGCCTAATGCTAATATATGACCCAAAGTTGCCACCATCTTTTAGTAGTGGAAGATGGCAGGGTGGATACAACCCAGATAACATCTTTGTCAGTGAACACATTGCCAAACAGTTAAAGAAGAATGTTATGGAGCCAATCCCACGTACCCAACATAGACCAATTATCTGCACTTTTGAAGCAGTAGTGAAGCCAGAGTCTGTTCAGTTTAAAAGAAGATTCAATTTCAAACAAGCACAATGGGGAAAGTTCTCTCAAGAACTAGATGAGGAAGTGCAAAACCTCGACCCATCTCCAAATGCATACGACAAATTTATTGAAATAGTTAAAGCCATCTCACGGAAACATATTCCTCGAGGCTGTAGAACAACTTATGTCGCTGGACTGGGTAATGACTCCAAGTCTCTTCTTGAGAGATACGGGCACCTTTACAAAGAAGATCCTTTTTCTGAAGAAACCATACAGACAGATGAAGATCTCCTACGCGCTGTGTCTACTGCTAGAAGAGATAAATGGTGCAATTTAATGTCAGATTTAAACATGAAACAGAATAGTCGTAAGGCTTGGAAATTACTGAAAAACCTCAATAGTGATTCAAGTAGCACTCCACCTAGTCTACTTAAAATTAGTCCAAATCAAATAGCACACCAACTGCTACTGAATGGAAAGACTAGAAGAAGACCTGAAAAAATAAAACTCCAAAGGCACTCTGACGAGCAAGACCATCTTGGGAATCCATTCACTCTGATAGAACTGGAAGCCGCCTTGCAGTCTTTGAAGATTAACAAAGCTGCAGGCTTAGATGACCTGAGAACAGAGCAAATTAAAATGTTTGGCCCAGCTACAAAGCAGTGGATCTTGAATTTAATGAATGCCTGCACCTCCAACTTACAGATCCCCAAGATCTGGCGGAAAGCCAAAGTTGTGGCACTGCTAAAGCCTGGAAAGAAACCAACAGATCCAAAAAACATCCGACCAGTTTCACTCCTTTGTCATTTATACAAAGTCTTGGAGAGATTGATCCTCAATCGTATCTCAGAGTGCATTGACAAAATGCTTATAAAGGAACAGGCTGGTTTTCGACCTGGTAGGTCATGCTGCGGCCAAATTCTTAACCTCACACAGTATATAGAGGATGGGTATGAAAGAGGACAGGTTACAGGTGTGGCATTCATCGATCTCACAGCGGCGTATGATACAGTCAACCACAAAATTTTGATAATTAAGGTATATTCCATCACAAAAGACTACCATCTAACACAAGTCATCCATTGTTTACTACAAAACAGAAGGTTTTACGTCACCCTCCACAATAAGAAGAGTCGATGGAGAACTCAGAAGAATGGCCTCCCTCAGGGTAGTGTGCTGGCCCCGCTCTTGTACAACATATATACAAATGATCAACCAATTATTCCTGGAACAAGAGCATTCATTTATGCTGATGACACAGCAGTTGCAGCTCAAGGCACAACCTTTGAGGCGGTGGAGGTGAAGCTGACAACAGCTCTTGAAGATATGGCCAAGTATTATGATGCTAATCACTTGAAGCCCAACCCTGGAAAAACACAGGTCTGTGCATTCCATCTGAGAAACAGAGAAGCCAGAAGGAAGTTGAACATCAACTGGAGGGGGCAACAACTACTACACTGCGATACACCTAAATACCTAGGAGTAAAGCTTGATCGATCTCTCACATTCAAAACCCATTGTGAGGATCTGAAACTTAAAGTATCTGCCCGGAACAACATCATCCGGAAACTTACAAGTACCTCCTGGGGAGCACATCCAAATGTGCTTCGTACATCTGCCCTGGCACTTAGTTTCTCTGCAGCAGAATACTTAGCACCAGTTTGGCAAAACTCTGCACATGCTAAGCGGGTTGATATATCATTGAATGATACTGGTCGCATTGTAACAGGTTGCCTAAAACCAACTCCTATTAGTAAAATATACCAAATCATAGGTATAGCACCACCTGACATTCGTAGGAAAACAGCTGCAGAGAGGGAGAAGAGGAAACAAGAAACAGACCCCAGACACCCTTTGTTTGGACACGAACCTCAACCCACAAGGCTGAAGTCAAGGAAGAGATTCGTACAATCAACTACAGCCACAACATCTTCTACTGGAGCACGCCGTCTAGAACTATGGCGAAATTCGTTGCCTGAAGAACAGTGGAGGAACATCAAAGAGGCACCGGCTGCGGGATGTAATCAGCCATATGCTATATGGAAGGCTCTAAACAGATTAAGAACTGAAGTGTCCCGATGTAAATATAATATTAAAAAATGGGGGTACACTAATGACAACGATCTATGTGAATGTGGTGAGCTTCAGAACCCACAACATCTTCTGATATGCAGGAATCTCCCTGAAACCTGCAATATCGACGACCTTTACAGGGCAAACGAGAAGGCCATCAAGATTGCGGAATTCTGGTCACATTCTATATAATTGTGTTTATAGTTTAATATTAATTAATTAATGTTATTTGTTTTTTCAACTTGTTATGTCCTGGACACGAGAAAAATATAAAAAAAATAGTTTACATTTCACTGAAGTTAGCAATACCTATACCACATTGGATATTTTTTAATGGACCCTTTGTCAAAAAATTACCGACAGTGGATTCATCTTAGTAATTGTTGATTGCTAAGTAATCATAAGGTTATTTGGCTGCCAACAGCAGTAGGTATAAAAGGGGGGAGCGCGCTCACACAAAAGAACTGTCAATCATTTTCACACCTCTATTGTTCTCCCCCTCCCACCTGTCAATCATTTTCACACCTCTATTGTTCTCTCCCCTCCCACCTGTCAATCATTTTCACACCTATTGTTCTCTCCCCTCCCACTTGAGGACCACTTGACTAACCTCAGTTACCCCTCTATTGTTCGACCACTTGAGCGACCCCAACCACACCAGGTGTGTCGCGCCAGCTGCCCTCGCGGTTCATTGTTGTCCTTCCCTCCCGACCTGTCAATCATAGCCACTTGTTGGAACACCTGCCTTCCCTAGCACCAGCTGCCCGTGGTGTTTTTTTTTTTAGGCCACTTGAGCAACCCCAAAGACACCAGGTGTGTCGCGCCAGCTGCCCTCGCGGTTCATTGTTGTCCTTCCCTCCCCACTTGTCAATCATAGCCACTTGTTTGAACACCTGCCTTCCCTAGCACCAGCTGCCCTCACTTGACTCGAGGACCACTTGAGCGACCCCAACCACACCAGGTGTGACGCAGCCGCACCAGGTGTGGCGCAGACGTTGCCAGACCACTTGAGCGACCAACTGGACTTTCGGATAGATGTCGACATGCTGCTCCTTTTCGAACGAGGAATTCGCGGAGGTATTTGCCAGTGCGTGCCGAGGCAAATAACAGATACATGCCGAGTGCGTCCATTAACTACGTAAGTACATTTTGGCCGGTACCGGCCAAACCACTTGAGCGACCCCAACCACACCAGGTGTGTACTCTGCTGCTTTTGTCGTTCTGTAAGGTATGAGAATTCTGCGGTATGAACAGAGAAGTTCACCGGAAAAGCATTGCCATGGTCGAAGCTTGTGGACTACGCGTTTCTACCGAGAGTGGTGGTGTAACGGTTAGCGTTCTCGCCTCGCATTCGGGAGGATGGTGGTTGGAATCCCCGTCCGGGCATCCAGATTTTGGTTTTCCATGGTTTCCCAAATCACTCCAGGCAAATACGTAAGTACATTTTGGCCGAGTACCGGCCAAACCACTTGAGCGACCCCAACCACACCAGGTGTGTACTCTGCTGCTTTTGTCGTTCTGTGAGGTATGAGAATTCTGCGGTATGAACAGAGAAGTTCACCGGAATAGCATTGCCATGGTCGAAGCTTGTGGACTACGCGTTTCTACCGAGAGTGGTGGTGTAACGGTTAGCGTTCTCGCCTCGCATTCGGGAGGATGGCGGTTGGAATCCCCGTCCGGGCATCCAGATTTTGGTTTTCCATGGTTTCCCAAATCACTCCAGGCAAATGCCAAAGTGGGTTATCTTGGAGCTCGGTTCAGCGAAATTTAACAGAAGATTTGGGAATGAAAACGGTTGCTGCCAAGTTTTTTTCCTCGGGCTGTGACTAACAATAAAAAAGAACGTCGACTTGAAACATGTCGTGCTTTGAAATTGATACAGATTTTCTGTCATTATTGGTGACGAGTCATTGCGCTATGGTTACGACCCAAACACAAAGCAACAGTCAGCCAATGTAAGACGTCATTGTCACCCCGCCCAAAAAAAAAAATATCCTGGTATGGACTGTGTTTTACGTAGCATGGATTGACCTCTCATCAAACTGAACCGAACATTGACTTGAAATGGTTATATTCTGTTACTTGTAGACCATTTGCAATCATATGCCAGGATGCTTCCTTCAAAAGGCCAGGGCATAGACTACATCCTTGCCTCACACCGTTTTTTTAACTGATGCCTGTCTTTGCGTGTCACTGGTTTGAGTTTATTTTATGTATATATTATTATTATTTTCTTTCTTTCTGGTATTCATAAAGTCCATGAGTCACTACCATACAGTGCTGTGCTCTACACACATAGAGATTTAGAGGGTTGAAAAGTTTACCACTAATAATGTCATAACCCGACAGTTTATTCAATTAACATGAGAGGCATACTCACATCGGCGTATTTACGTTTACTTGAATTATACAGAGTGTTTCTATATGTTATCATTTTTGCACAGAATGTTCGTCGGAGAGTGATCATGTAATCTAGCAGGTTTGCCCGTTAGAGTCGCCACTGTCGTAGCGGTGCGACAGGCGAGGCATACAGTCTTTTTTTTATTATTATTATTATTTTGTTTGTTTGTTGAATACCAGAAAACTGGATCCTCAAAAAATCAGGGTATACTTTAGGTATGTTTTCAACCAGAGGAGGCTTTACGGCATTACGAATGTATTCTCCGAGGCGTAATCATTACTGCCGACATTTAATGGCATGAATTGAGACGTCTGGTAGGTCCAATCCGAGAAAAACAATCAATAAGACTGCGTGAAGTGATGCTACTGAACGATAACGGCCGCCCCCACACTGCTAACCTGACAAAAAACAATATCAAGCTGTTAAGTTGGCAAGTCATTCAGCACCAACCTTATTCACCAGATCTTGAGCTATCATATTTTTACATTTTCCGTTCTTAACCACCGAGCATGATGGTTGAACGGTTAACGCTCTGGCCTCGCATTCGGGAGGACGCAGTTTCGAATCTCCGTCCGGGCATCCAGATTTGGGTTTTCCATGGTTTCCCCAAATCACTCCAGGCAAATGGCGTAATGCTTCCTTTACAAAGGCCACGACCTAGCGAGCTTTGACTATTTATTCAAAAATGAATCAAATCCATTGCGGTATCGTCCATGATACATGTCGCTGTCCTTGTCAATAACCACAAATCCTTGCTTGCTTGTATTCCAGCAGGAACTACATAGGTTTTTAAACTCGTACTTAGTTTCTCAGTCGTTACAGCCCTACCTAAGGACAGGACTGAACACGTGAAATCACTGCAGCAATAACGAACATGATGGGTGAGATGCAATGTTGTGGATTCACATTCGGGAGAACGTGGGTTTGAATCCCTGCCCCCGACCATCAAGATTTCGGCTTTCCATGCTTTTTTGCGAAATTAATGCATTCGGTGCTTAAGCCATCTGACGGGAAAGTGAAAAGCCCTCAACCTGACCTTCACATCTTTCACAACTTGCGTCGTAATGTAGTTACGCCTTAACACTTCAGTTGTTCGGTTTCAAGTTTAAACTGTAGGTTCTCTACACCCTGTTAAGTTCAAGTAGACTAGGATAGAGGCGGAATGCGCAGGCAATAAAAAACCCAGGTCATAATGACCAAACGAGCCATTACTCCGTACTTCAGGTGAATGTTGGGTTGGGTCCTTCAAAAGACCATGCATGAATTCCATCCAGATCCTTGCACCAGTCCTATCACACTTCGTGATCGGTAAAGATCTGGCCTAGCATTTGGGAGGGCGTGGGCTCGAATCCCAGTCCGGGCATCCAGATTAGAGTTTTCCATGGTTTCCCCAAATAACTCGAGGCGAATGACGGGGATGATTTCTTCATTTGCCATGGCCGAATTCCCCACCGTTCCTCGTCCACTGTCCTTTCCCACCTCTAAAGGCTTCGATGTCGACGAGGCATAGAACCATAAAAAAAAGAAAACCACGACCACCAACTCCAGATGAATGTCGAGTTATTCATTCAAAATACCATGCCCGAATTCCTTCCCAGTCCTTGCTGCCAGTCCATACAATTATAGCCATTACATTCTCGCAATCACCATAGAGGGGGGGAATGCGCAGGCAATAAAAAAAACCCTGGTCATAATGACCAAACGAGCCATTACTCCGTACTTCAGGTGAATGTTGGGTTGGTTCCTTCAAAAGACCATGCCTGAATTCCATCCCGATCCTTGCACCAGTCCTATCACGCATCGTGATCGGTAAAGATCTGGCCTAGCATTTGGGAGGGTGCGGGTTCGAACCCCCGTCCAGGCATCCAGATTTGGGTTTTCCATGGTTTGCCCAAATAACGCGAGGCGAATGCCAGGATAATTTCTTCATTTTCCATGGCAGAATTCCTTCCCGTTCTCAGTCGTAACAGCATTACCTAAGGACAGGACTGAACACGTGAAATGACTACGGCAATAACGAGCATGGTGGGGTGAGATGCAATGTTGTCGCTTCACATTCGGGAGGACGTGGGTTGGAATCCCTGTCCGAACATCGAAATTTCGGCATTCCATGCTTTTTTGCGAAATTACTGCATTTGGTGCTTAAGCAATTTGACGGGGAAGTGAAAAGTCCAGGATTCTAATCCCGGTCTCAGCTGCGATTTTCAAAAGCCCTTAACCTGACATTCACATCTGGCACAACTGCGTTGTAATGTAGTTACACCAGAACACTTCCGTTGTTTGGTTTCCAGTTTAAACTGTAGGTTCTCTACACCCGGCTAAGTTCACGTAGGATAGGATAGGTGCGGAATGCGCAGGCAATAAAAACCCTGGTCATAATGACCAGACTAGCCATTACTCCGTACTTCAGTTGAATATCGGGTTGGTTCCTTCAAAAGGCCATGTCTGAATTCCACCCGTTCCCTGCACCAATCCTATCACGCATCGTAATCGGTAAAGATCTGACCTAGCATTTGGGAGGGTGCGGTTTCGAATCCCCGTCCAGGCATCCAGATTTGGGTTTTCCATGGTTTCCCCAAATAACGCGAGACGAATGCCGGGGATAATTTCATCATTTTCCATGGCAGAATTCCTTCCCATTCCTCGTCCACTGTCCCTTCCCCGCCTCTAAAGGCGTAGAACCATAAAAAAGAATCGCATGTGCTTTTATCCAATTCAATATAACTTTATAGGCAGGTAGGTGATTTCACTGCAGGTCTATATATTCGTCCTCCTTTCAGAGGTACTTTTTTCCTCCTGGTGGGTGGGTTTGTTAACGTTCGGGACTGCCATGTGGGAGATGGAGGGTTCGATTCCCCGTCCGCATGTTAATTAGTATCTGTTGTAGTTTAGACATACAAATAGCCGTTTATCGCCAAGAGTCACTGTAGACACTCCGACAATGACAAAAATAAAAATAAAACGCGTTTAGTGGTGTTTGTTCCTGTAGCCAGGGATGGTAACGCGATGTATGTGGTGGGAGTTCTACAGGTTTATCTGCTCGAATACCTGTGTCAGTGATGTATACTCATAGACCCTCCTAAGTTACCACTTCTCATTCTTGTTGAGGGGTGACTGTAAAATTCTTGAAATACAGATATTTGCGCGGGTACAGCGAATGCGTGCCACAACTTCACAATAATTGTTTGTGGATTGAAATACAGAAAAAAAAGTTTCTACTGTAATGGCAGTCTCTAGGTAAAGTGAAAAACGTGGCCATTTTTTATCAAAATTGCTAAGTTTTTCGCCTGGAACCATTGCGGCCACCCCCCCTATTACACATGTCGGACGTCGTAGGCTGGGCAGACGTAAAACAGGACAGGCGGCGGGCGAACTGTGACGGAACTAACATCAGACTTTAAATGTTGGGACAGAGTACAAGTGTACCTGAACACACAGTGCACGGAACACTCCTAACGATGGGCCTCCGCAGCCGACGACCCATGCATGTGCACCACGACATCGGCAACTGCGACTGAAATGGGCAAGAGACCATCGTCACTGGACGTTGGCGTAGTGGCAAATCGTTGCATGGTCTGATGAATTCCGATACCTTCTTCATCATGCCGGAGTAAGGGTGCGAGCTGGTAGTTTTCTACGGGAAAAGCTTCTTGTCACCTATACTGCGGGGAACATTCACGTGGGAGCTCGTGCAAGGCACTATGACGACTGATAAGTATCGTACACTGGTTGCAGACCACGTACAGCACAAACCTTCATGACGACCTTGTTTCCCAACGGCTGTGACATTTTTCAACAAGATAATGCGCCATGTCACAAGGCCAGAAGTGTAACTTAATGGTTGGAGGAACACAGTGGCGAGTTGTAATTGATGTACTGGCTCGCCCAGCTCGCCAGATCTGAACCCGATCGAACACATCTGGGGTGTGATTTGGGGAAGGCTTGCGATCTATCTAAGTTTGGCCCATTGCAGATTGCGATGGCCCAGAGGCTCGGCACGAGCATTTCGGACACTGCACTATATATCGGGTGTTCGAGCAGTGTTGTGGTGAGTGTCTTCAACAAGTGGCGAAACGAAGGTGACGCCATGTCCAAACGTCGAGTGGTTGGGCGGCCACCCCTTATTACACATGTCGGACGTCGTAGGCTGGACAGACGTAAAAACAGGACAGGCGGCGGGACGAACTGTGGCGGAACTAACATCAGACTTTAATGTTGGGCAGAGTACAAGTGTACCTGAACACACACAGTGCACCGAACACTCCTAACGATGGGCCTCCGCAGCCGACGACCCATGCATGTGCACCACGACATCGGCAACTGCGACTGAAATGGGCACGAGACCATCGTCACTGGACGTTGGCGCAGTGGCAGATCGTTGCATGGTCTGAAGAATTCCGATACCTTCTTCATCATGCCGGAGTAAGGGTGCGAACTGGTAGTTTTCTACGGGAACAGCTTCTTGTCACCTGTACTGCGGGGAACATTCACGTGGGGGCTCGTGAAAGGCACCGTGACGACCGATAGGTATCGTACACTGGTTGCAGACCACGTACAGCACAAACCTTCATGACGACCATGTTTCCCAATGGCTGTGACATTTTTCAACAAGATAATGCGCCAGTCACAAGGCCAGAAGTGTAACTTAATGGTTCGAGGAACACAGTGGTGAGTTGTAATTGATGTACTGGCTCGCCCAGCTCGCCAGATCTGAACCCGATCGAACACATCTGCATGTGATTGAATATGGAGTCAACCAAACGAGGTGAAACAACGTATATGCATGCAGAAATTGACATTACATGGAAGGCAGTCTGCATTCATCTATCTTTCGTGGATTAGGATCGTGAAAACAGGTAAAACATCACCGCAATTATACCACTTCACTATACGAAAGATGTCATCGGTTTTACATGGTTAGAAGGTGTCCATCATGCCATACGATGTGTATTGAGTGCATCCACCAAAATAGAAAAAAAAAACATGCGACATGATGCGGTGTTCCATAATAAATGAAACTCATTCTGTTCACGGCCCGATATGACATCGGACAACTTGAGTAGTACATCAGATATACCTGTCGAAAGTCACACTAAAGTTCTGAAGTTGAACTAACCAGAGCATGCAGAAGATGAGAACATCACAAGTTTCATTAAACAACACGACCCTCCACAAGACCGAAACATAATGGGCTCAATACCAGATGAAACATAAATTATGTTAGATATCAGTTAGTAAGTGCCAGTTTCGATGAATTTCATTTAAAAAGTGCAAAAATAGATAAAAATTCGGGAATACTGGTCAAATATAGCAAAATATTGGTTAAAAACTTATGGCACTTTCTGAGACAGAACTTATGCTAAAGTCTGGTTAATACAGAATGTTAAAGTTTTGTTATAGTTGGTTAGAGTAAATTAAGGTTAGGTTATTTCAACTCACCTTCTCATGGTGCCACTGATACATGATTATCCAAAATTGTTTACTGAGGCGGCTTGGGCCCCACCGCGGCCTAAGAGACCGGTATTTTGCGCGGCCTAAGAAGACCGAAATTTTGCGCGCCGGTTTTCCGGATGCAACGCGTTTGTATTTTTCTATACAGCAGCAGCTTACTGTGGGGCCCAAGCCGCCTCAGTAAACAATTTTGGATAATCATGTATCAGTGGCACCATGAGAAGGTGAGTTGAAATAACCTAACCTTAATTTACTCTAACCAACTATAACAAAAACTTTAACATTCTGTATTAACCAGACTTTAGCATAAGTTCTGTCTCAGAAAGTGCCATAAGTTTTTAACCAATATTTTGCTATATTTGACCAGTATTCCCGAATTTTTATCTATTTTTGCACTTTTTAAATGAAATTCATCGAAACTGGCACTTACTAACTGATATCTAACATAATTTATGTTTCATCTGGTATTGAGCCCATTATGTTTCGGTCTTGTGGAGGGTCGTGTTGTTTAATGAAACTTGTGATGTTCTCATCTTCTGCATGCTCTGGTTAGTTCAACTTCAGAACTTTAGTGTGACTTTCGACAGGTATATCTGATGTACTACTCAAGTTGTCCGATGTCATATCGGGCCGTGAACAGAATGAGTTTCATTTATTATGGAACACCGCATCATGTCGCATGTTTTTTTTTTCTATTTTGGTGGATGCACTCAATACACATCGTATGGCATGATGGACACCTTCTAACCATGTAAAACCGATGACATCTTTCGTATAGTGAAGTGGTATAATTGCGGTGATGTTTTACCTGTTTTCACGATCCTAATCCACGAAAGATATATGAATGCAGACTGCCTTCCATGTAATGTCAATTTCTGCATGCATATACGTTGTTTCACCTCGTTTGGTTGACTCCATATTCAATCACATGCCAGATGTGTTCGATCGGGTTCAGATCTGGCGAGCTGGGCGAGCCAGTACATCAATTACAACTCACCACTGTGTTCCTCGAACCATTAAGTTACACTTCTGGCCTTGTGACTGGCGCATTATCTTGTTGAAAAATGTCACAGCCATTGGGAAACATGGTCGTCATGAAGGTTTGTGCTGTACGTGGTCTGCAACCAGTGTACGATACCTATCGGTCGTCACGGTGCCTTTCACGAGCCCCCACGTGAATGTTCCCCGCAGTACAGGTGACAAGAAGCTGTTCCCGTAGAAAACTACCAGTTCGCACCCTTACTCCGGCATGATGAAGAAGGTATCGGAATTCTTCAGACCATGCAACGATCTGCCACTGCGCCAACGTCCAGTGACGATGGTCTCGTGCCCATTTCAGTCGCAGTTGCCGATGTCGTGGTGCACATGCATGGGTCGTCGGCTGCGGAGGGCCCATCGTTAGGAGTGTTCGGTGCACTGTGTGTGTTCAGGTACACTTGTACTCTGCCCAACATTAAAGTCTGATGTTAGTTCCGCCACAGTTCGTCCCGCCGCCTGTCCTGTTTTTACGTCTGTCCCAGCCTACGACGTCCGACATGTGTAATAAGGGGTGGCCGCCCAACCACTCGACGTTTGGACATGGCGTCACCTTCGTTTCACCACTTGTTGAAGACACTCACCACAACACTGCTCGAACACCCGATATATAGTGCAGTGTCCGAAATGCTCGTGCCGAGCCTCTGGGCCATCGCAATCTGCAATGGGCCAAACTTAGATAGATCGCAAGCCTTCCCCAAATCACACCCCAGATGTGTTCGATCGGGTTCAGATCTGGCGAGCTGGGCGAGCCAGTACATCAATTACAACTCGCCACTGTGTTCCTCCAACCATTAAGTTACACTTCTGGCCTTGTGACATGGCGCATTATCTTGTTGAAAAATGTCACAACCGTTGGGAAACAAGGTCGTCATGAAGGTTTGTGCTGTACGTGGTCTGCAACCAGTGTACGATACTTATCAGTCGTCATAGTGCCTTGCACGAGCTCCCACGTGAATGTTCCCCGCAGTATAGGTGACAAGAAGCTTTTCCGTAGAAAACTACCAGCTCGCACCCTTACTCCGGCATGATGAAGAAGGTATCGGAATTCATCAGACCATGCAACGATTTGCCACTACGCCAACGTCCAGTGACGATGGTCTCTTGCCCATTTCAGTCGCAGTTGCCGATGTCGTGGTGCACATGCATGGGTCGTCGGCTGCGGAGGCCCATCGTTAGGAGTGTTCGGTGCACTGTGTGTTCAGGTACACTTGTACTCTGCCCCCAACATTTAAAGTCTGATGTTAGTTCCGTCACAGTTCGCCCGCCGCCTGTCCTGTTTTACGTCTGCCCAGCCTACGACGTCCGACATGTGTAATAGGGGGGGTGGCCGCAATGGTTCCAGGCGAAAAACTTAGCAATTTTGATAAAAAATGGCCACGTTTTTCACTTACCTAGAGACTGCCATTACAGTAGAAACTTTTTTTCTGTATTTCAATGCACAAACAATTATTGTGAAGTTGTGGCACGCATTCGCTGTACCCGCGCAAATATCTGTATTTCAAGAATTTTACAGTCAACCCCTCAACAAGAATGAGAAGTGGTAACTTAGGAGGGTCTATGAGTATACATCACTGACACAGGTATTCGAGCAGATAAACCTGTAGAACTCCCACCACATACATCGCGTTACCATCCCTGGCTACAGGAACAAACACCACTAAACGCGTTTATTTTATTTTTGTCATTGTCGGAGTTCTACAGTGACTCTTGGCGATAAACGGCTATTTGTATGTCTAAACTACAACAGATACTAATTAACATGCGGACGGGGAATCGAACCCTCCATCTCCCACATGGCAGTCCCGAACGTTAACAAACCCACCCACCAGGAGGAAAAAAGTACCTCTGAAAGGAGGACGAATATATAGACCTGCAGTGAAATCAACCTACTGCCTATAAAGTTATATTGAATTGGATAAAAGCACATGCGATTCTTTTTTATGGTTCTACGCCTTTAGAGGCGGGGAAGGGACAGTGGACGAGGAACGGGAAGGAATTCTGCCATGGAAAATGATGAAATTATCCCCGGCATTCGTCTCGCGTTATTTGGGGAAACCATGGAAAACCCAATCTGGATGCCTGGACGGGGATTCGAACCGCACCCTCCCAATGCTAGGTCAGATCTTTACCGATTACGATGCGTGATAGGATTGGTGCAGGGAACGGGTGGAATTCAGACATGGCCTTTTGAAGGAACCAACCCGATATTCAACTGAAGTACGGAGTAATGGCTAGTCTGGTCATTATGACCAGGGTTTTTATTGCCTGCGCATTCCGCACCTATCCTATCCTACGTGAACTTAGCCGGGTGTAGAGAACCTACAGTTTAAACTGGAAACCAAACAACGGAAGTGTTCTGGTGTAACTACATTACAACGCAAGTTGTGCCAGATGTGAATGTCAGGTTAAGGGCTTTTGAAAATCGCAGCTGAGACCGGGATTAGAATCCTGGACTTTTCACTTCCCCGTCAAATTGCTTAAGCACCAAATGCAGTAATTTCGCAAAAAAGCATGGAATGCCGAAATTTCGATGTTCGGACAGGGATTCCAACCCACGTCCTCCCGAATGTGAAGCGACAACATTGCATCTCACCCCACCATGCTCGTTATTGCCGTAGTCATTTCACGTGTTCAGTCCTGTCCTTAGGTAATGCTGTTACGACTGAGAACGGGAAGGAATTCTGCCATGGAAAAATGAAAGAAATTATCCTGGCATTCGCCTCGCGTTATTTGGGCAAACCATGGAAAACCCAAATCTGGATGCCTGGACGGGGGTTCGAACCCGCACCCTCCCAAATGCTAGGCCAGATCTTTACCGATCACGATGCGTGATAGGACTGGTGCAAGGATCGGGATGGAATTCAGGCATGGTCTTTTGAAGGAACCAACCCAACATTCACCTGAAGTACGGAGTAATGGCTCGTTTGGTCATTATGACCAGGGTTTTTTTTATTGCCTGCGCATTCCCCCTCTATGGTGATTGCGAGAATGTAATGGCATAATTGTATGGACTGGCAGCAAGGACTGGGAAGGAATTCGGGCATGGTATTTTGAATGAATAACTCGACATTCATCTGGAGTTGGTGGTCGTGGTTTTTTTTTTTTTTATGGTTCTATGCCTCGTCGACATCGAAGCCTTTAGAGGTGGGAAAGGACAGTGGACGAGGAACGGTGGGGAATTCGGCCATGGCAAATGAAGAAATCATCCCCGTCATTCGCCTCGAGTTATTTGGGGAAACCATGGAAAACTCTAATCTGGATGCCCGGACTGGGATTCGAGCCCACGCCCTCCCAAATGCTAGGCCAGATCTTTACCGATCACGAAGTGTGATAGGACTGGTGCAAGGATCTGGATGGAATTCATGCATGGTCTTTTGAAGGACCCAACCCAACATTCACCTGAAGTACGGAGTAATGGCTCGTTTGGTCATTATGACCTGGGTTTTTTATTGCCTGCGCATTTCGCCTCTATCCTAGTCTACTTGAACTTAACAGGGTGTAGAGAACCTACAGTTTAAACTTGAAACCGAACAACTGAAGTGTTAAGGCGTAACTACATTACGACGCAAGTTGTGAAAGATGTGAAGGTCAGGTTGAGGGCTTTTCACTTTCCCGTCAGATGGCTTAAGCACCGAATGCATTAATTTCGCAAAAAAGCATGGAAAGCCGAAATCTTGATGGTCGGGGGCAGGGATTCAAACCCACGTTCTCCCGAATGTGAATCCACAACATTGCATCTCACCCATCATGTTCGTTATTGCTGCAGTGATTTCACGTGTTCAGTCCTGTCCTTAGGTAGGGCTGTAACGACTGAGAAACTAAGTACGAGTTTAAAAACCTATGTAGTTCCTGCTGGAATACAAGCAAGCAAGGATTTGTGGTTATTGACAAGGACAGCGACATGTATCATGGACGATACCGCAATGGATTTGATTCATTTTTGAATAAATAGTCAAAGCTCGCTAGGTCGTGGCCTTTGTAAAGGAAGCATTACGCCATTTGCCTGGAGTGATTTGGGGAAACCATGGAAAACCCAAATCTGGATGCCCGGACGGAGATTCGAAACTGCGTCCTCCCGAATGCGAGGCCAGAGCGTTAACCGTTCAACCATCATGCTCGGTGGTTAAGAACGGAAAATGTAAAAATATGATAGCTCAAGATCTGGTGAATAAGGTTGGTGCTGAATGACTTGCCAACTTAACAGCTTGATATTGTTTTTTGTCAGGTTAGCAGTGTGGGGCGGCCGTTATCGTTCAGTAGCATCACTTCACGCAGTCTTATTGATTGTTTTTCTCGGATTGGACCTACCAGACGTCTCAATTCATGCCATTAAATGTCGGCAGTAATGATTACGCCTCGGAGAATACATTCGTAATGCCGTAAAGCCTCCTCTGGTTGAAAACATACCTAAAGTATACCCTGATTTTTTGAGGATCCAGTTTTCTGGTATTCAACAAACAAACAAAATAATAATAATAAAAAAAAAGACTGTATGCCTCGCCTGTCGCACCGCTACGACAGTGGCGACTCTAACGGGCAAACCTGCTAGATTACATGATCACTCTCCGACGAACATTCTGTGCAAAAATGATAACATATAGAAACACTCTGTATAATTCAAGTAAACGTAAATACGCCGATGTGAGTATGCCTCTCATGTTAATTGAATAAACTGTCGGGTTATGACATTATTAGTGGTAAACTTTTCAACCCTCTAAATCTCTATGTGTAGAGCACAGCACTGTATGGTAGTGACTCATGGACTTTATGAATACCAGAAAGAAAGAAAATAATAATAATATATACATAAAATAAACTCAAACCAGTGACACGCAAAGACAGGCATCAGTTAAAAAAACGGTGTGAGGCAAGGATGTAGTCTATGCCCTGGCCTTTTGAAGGAAGCATCCTGGCATATGATTGCAAATGGTCTACAAGTAACAGAATATAACCATTTCAAGTCAATGTTCGGTTCAGTTTGATGAGAGGTCAATCCATGCTACGTAAAACACAGTCCATACCAGGATATTTTTTTTTGGGCGGGGTGACAATGACGTCTTACATTGGCTGACTGTTGCTTTGTGTTTGGGTCGTAACCATAGCGCAATGACTCGTCACCAATAATGACAGAAAATCTGTATCAATTTCAAAGCACGACATGTTTCAAGTCGACGTTCTTTTTTATTGTTAGTCACAGCCCGAGGAAAAAAACTTGGCAGCAACCGTTTTCATTCCCAAATCTTCTGTTAAATTTCGCTGAACCGAGCTCCAAGATAACCCACTTTGGCATTTGCCTGGAGTGATTTGGGAAACCATGGAAAACCAAAATCTGGATGCCCGGACGGGGATTCCAACCGCCATCCTCCCGAATGCGAGGCGAGAACGCTAACCGTTACACCACCACTCTCGGTAGAAACGCGTAGTCCACAAGCTTCGACCATGGCAATGCTATTCCGGTGAACTTCTCTGTTCATACCGCAGAATTCTCATACCTCACAGAACGACAAAAGCAGCAGAGTACACACCTGGTGTGGTTGGGGTCGCTCAAGTGGTTTGGCCGAGTACCGGCCAAAATGTACTTACGTATTTGCCTGGAGTGATTTGGGAAACCATGGAAAACCAAAATCTGGATGCCCGGACGGGGATTCCAACGCCATCCTCCCGAATGCGAGGCGAGAACGCTAACCGTTACACCACCACTCTCGGTAGAAACGCGTAGTCCACAAGCTTCGACCATGGCAATGCTATTCCGGTGAACTTCTCTGTTCATACCGCAGAATTCTCATACCTCACAGAACGACAAAAGCAGCAGAGTACACACCTGGTGTGGTTGGGGTCGCTCAAGTGGTTTGGCCGGTACTCGGCCAAAATGTACTTACGTAGTTAATGGACGCACTCGGCATGTATCTGTTATTTGCCTCGGCACGCACTGGCAAATACCTCCGCGAATTCCTCGTTCGAAAAGGAGCAGCATGTCGACATCTATCCGAAAGTCCAGTTGGTCGCTCAAGTGGTCTGGCAACGTCTGCGCCACACCTGGTGCGGCTGCGTCACACCTGGTGTGGTTGGGGTCGCTCAAGTGGTCCTCGAGTCAAGTGAGGGCAGCTGGTGCTAGGGAAGGCAGGTGTTCAAACAAGGGCTATGATTGACAAGTGGGGAGGGAAGGACAACAATGAACCGCGAGGGCAGCTGGCGCGACACACCTGGTGTCTTTGGGGTTGCTCAAGTGGCCTAAAAAAAAACACCACGGGCAGCTGGTGCTAGGGAAGGCAGGTGTTCCAACAAGTGGCTATGATTGACAGGTCGGGAGGGAAGGACAACAATGAACCGCGAGGGCAGCTGCGCGACACATGGTGTGGTTGGGGTCGCTCAAGTGGTAACAATAGAGGGGTAACTGAGGTTAGTCAAGTGGCCCTCGAGTCAAGTGCCCTCAAGTCAAGTGGGAGGGGGAGAGAACAATAGAGGTGTGAAATGATTGACAGGTGGGAGGGGGAGAACAATAGAGGTGTGAAAATGATTGACAGTTCTTTTGTGTGAGCGCGCTCCCCCTTTATACCTACTATCCCCAACTTCAAAAAAAGGGGTTAAAATCTTAAAGCAGAAATCAGGAGAGACTTAATACAGTCTTGGCAATACAGGTGGGACAATGCCACTAATGATAGTCTATCCTACAACTGGGTCCCAAAGATAGACGCATGGATGACGGGCTGGAAGGCAGACATAGACATTCTTTATTCAGTAACCAGCCTAATAACAGGACATAACATAAGAAGAAAGTTGTTTGAAAGAGGTCTGGAGCCGGACTAAATCTGCGAATGCCGCCTACGAGAAGATGCGTTCTATGTAATCAAAATGTGCCCCCTGAACGAGGAAGCCTGGCGACGACATAAGTACAGATGTATGGTCCACCGACCGGGTTGAGGTGCTATGCGGTACCTGAGCCGTAGCCCTCCGCCGCCACCCTGACCACCCCACTATATCATACCACTTCACTACGCCCCAGCTACCGAATTGGCTATTCAGAATTACCCGTCATTACAGCAGGGACGGCGCGGCCAGACACCTTCACCAACCCTTTTGGGCCACATTCCAAAACCTGGCCCTATAGCATAGGCCTTTCTGTGGTTCCTACGCGCAACACCCGGCCCCACCCAAACCCCGCAAGGCGCGTGGAAGCCGTAGCGACCGGGTGCCGCGCTAGCCGGCCGAACGTATCGTCACTGAGTACTCGGCTTCCCACACTAGGGCGCGCTCCTAGTGCGCTTTCCCCGCACCCGCCCGACACTTGTGTCAAGTGCGAACACGGGTTCCCACACACTCGTCCAAACTCCACAGAGCACCCCGCTTCAGAGGCCCGAAGGTTCCCACAACGTTCACAGGGTGAATTCTGTGGAATATAGTGGACCTACTATGGCAGCATTAGAAACTGCTCCGCCGGCAGGAATGCTACCCCTAAGACCCAGGGGCCGAACCCAGAGGCAGCGATCCAACCAAGCACAGCCGCTAAGAACGTGGTACTGACCCCTTCATTCTACTCCGGGGATATTCTGCGCTGGCAGCAGAGGTCGACTAAGCCTCTGGGGGACTTGGTCTTCGTTCACCAGGACACCCCCAACACTGGAGCAGTCAGGGCAAGGTTGCTCAGCGTCTTGAGCTGCGGCCAACACTGTAGTGTGCCAAGACTGTGGACTGTGGACGCCGGGAATGAGTCTCGGGGACGGCAGAAGTGGTAACAACACGCCCCTTCAACCGCCCCAACAGGGACCCAATTCCAGCGCCCAGCAATATCCCCTCTCTTGGTAGACGCAATAAGAATAAGATCGACACCAGTAGGTCATAGTTTGGCAATCATCAAACTTCAGAGAGATAGTATAACAATACCTCCAGCACATCAATCAACCGTCGCGTCCCCCAATAGGGAGAAAATTTCCCCCACCGCCCAAACCTGCACCCGTAGCAGATACAAGAAATTGTCGGGGGGGGGGAAGGGGGGCTCGGGATCCTCGGGTGCGCCCAAACCCGTCATCTAGGCTTCCCTAGAGGAAGACCCAGACCCTGGGGGAGAACCTAGTGACGACAGACAGAGCAGTGGGTATGTGGTTCGGTGAAAGGAGGCAGCTGAATTGACATTCTTCATCCTCTTCGCGGTTACCCCCAAAATACCCACCACCAGCTCCACCAC
>JARYHS010008074.1:144196760-144226057 GCA_031002005.1 Vandiemenella viatica
AATACCACCGGAGCATAAGGCAAGATTTGATCTCCGGTGTTTTTTAGCTGTGTATATATTTTAATTCTTTAGGTCTTCGTGCACCGACGTCATGGAAAGTAGAGTCGAGGAGTATTGTTGGCAAGAACCAAGAAAGAATCTAGTCACTGCCTATTTTGCACCATCCTGGCAATTTCCAGAATGGATCCCCCCAGCATTTGCATCAAATTACTCGCATTTCTCGAATTGACGTTAAACCGAAATCTGAATGTCCTGACCTGGAAACGATCCCACACTGTCCACCCACGACACTCGATATTTAACCTCAGATCTTACCTTCCCATGATTTATATATACGCCTGAACTTACAAGGGGTGATAAAATGAAAAGGTACGAAACGACACGGTGGGTACAAATGTAGACTTCATTCAAAATATACACCATAGGCCTGAGCACAACGATCCCACTGATGAACAAGCCGCAGGATTCCTTGTTCCCAGAATTCCTGTGGCCGTGACGAGACCCAGTCCTTCACAGCGTCCTTGAGTACGTCGTCCGAGTTGAAGCGCTTCCCTTTCAGGTGTTTCTTCAGTGGACCAAACACATGGAAATCGCAGGGCGACATGTCCGGACTGTAGGGCGGATGGTCCAACGTCTTCCACTTGAACTTGGCCAGTTCCATGTGTGTGACTCTGGAGACGTGTGGACGCGCGTTATCATGGAGCAGAACCACACCCTCCGTGAGCAGCCCCGGTCTTTTGTTCTTGATGGACCTGCGTAGGCGTCGGAGTGTCTCACAGTACACATCGGAGTTAGTGGTTTTTGTGTGCTCGAGAAATCCTGTCCTCATACAGACTGCAGAATCATTTGGACGCCGCTTTTGATGAGAGCCTCTGCTCTCTACAATCGCATCCCGAGACGTCTCGCTACGTTCTCCCATGGCGTAATATGCAAATGTTTAACTGTTACATTTTACGTCGTTTCGTACCTTTTCAATTGATCACCCCTTGTAAATTATAGTGAAATGTATTTACCTTAGATAACTTACTATAAACTGTGACGATGTTGTGGCCAATGCATAAGTAATTTGTGGTTGATATTTTTAAATACATATTCAGCAGCTCAGTTTATTTCATATCGTCTTTCGGTTTTCAATATTTTTAACGGTGTTTATAATAATACTTTCGATGTGCTGTCAGCATAAGAGAAGCACAAAAAGAGCTTAGAGCAATTAATTATTATTTTTAATTTAGATAAAATTTAGAAATTTTGAACGTATAACCTTCCAAAATGAATGGGCATTATGCTTCAGCAAATTACACCATTCAGCCAGCCAACAACATCCACCATCTTCCTATAAAGCTTGAAATCTCTTTACCACAATAACTATTTAATTCACAATGGAGTCACTGGAACTCTCCGCAAACATTCCAGAGGCACTCACTCCCCTCGCTTTTAACGCGGCGTCAAGTTTGCTAGCGGACGCCTCCATCCAGCAGTGCTGCTCATTTCACGGTCGGGCCGAAACAAATTGTCCCCTCACTCCGGCGCTGCTATTGGCCAAGCAAACAAAGCTGGACTGCCGTGGCCTCCCGCCAGCCGGCGAATAATTTAATTAAATCCTGTGTTGTGCGGTGCGGAGGCGACTGTCTGCCGAGCCCGCGGGCGACGCAAACCACTTCCTCCGCCACAGTAAAACCTGCTGCGACCCATAAAAGACTGCAGCTTTCCGAGTCTACTCACCCACACCGCGAGTGCTGCTAATTGAATTAATTCTCGGCAGCGCAGTAAGAACCTTACGACCGCGCGGAGATAGAAAATCGGAGATAGCTTAGAATTAGATTTAGAATAAGTCAAGTGAGGATTTTAATACGATATTCTGCCAAGTAATTTTGCTAACACGCGCTGGCTCGATACAAGGGTCGGTGATCCAGATTTCAACCTTCGATGATTTTACAGTTTATTCGGAAGCTTAGTGCTAAATTTGTTTCGTTCAGTGTGCCAACTCGTCTTCCAGTTCTAAAGAACTCCACAAGTTTAAAAGCGCGAGGGAATTGCATTAATTTTTTTTAATTGCTTAACGTCTCTTAACAGCGAGGTCTTTAGAGACAGGAAAGGATTGGGGCAAGGAATGGGAAGGAATTCGGCCATGGCCTTTTGAAGGAGCATCCCGGCATTCACCTGGAGTGATTTGGGGAAACCATGGAAAACCCAAATCTGGATGCCGTGACGGGGATTCGAGCCGCCGTCCTCCCGAATGCGAGGCCAGAACGCTAACCGTTACACCACCACGCTCGGTAATTGCATTAAGATAAACATCATAAACCACCATTAATTCGATATACAAAATTAAACACATATTCGAAATATTCGGCAGGGAAATCATCAAACTGTTTAGAAAATTCCTGAAATGTTAATCCTCATCTCTTTGTTTTAATGACTGCTCTAATGTCACTGGAAGCTGCGATTTACATCAACCAAAGGGTCTAGCTAGATGAATTCTAGTTCATTTATACATGTCAGTGTGTTTCCACTTTATGTACGGACCCATGTGTGACTGATACTGAAATTAAGCAGTATGATAACACCAAAGGTGATTTGATGGCACATAAATACCTCAAGAAGCTTGACACGAGAAAATAATGAACAATTTCCAGTACTGTGGATTGAGCACGGCCTAATAGCAACATCGTCTGATGGAGAAACGGAGAGATAATCTGTACCAGAAAGGAGTTGCTATTCTAGAACTATGTCTGACCTCAACGCAGTGTTTCATAATCCTACCGCCTACTCACTTCCCAGATGACGCCTTATTTCTGTTGTTTCTCCCATTAGTGATGAAATTATTTCTCATATCGTCTCTGTGGTTGCTACTAATTCTTTTACTTTATTTAACCAACTGGATCAATAAAAATAGTTTGGCATCTTCAATTTCCCACCCTAACAGATGCGCCAAAAAAGCACCATTTCTTAAAAATATTGAAAGAATATACAGCTTCTCATTACTGTCACTGTTGTCAGGGATTTTTTTTCCAAGGCGAACGGCCTATCAATACCTGCTCGTAAAACATCCGACCGTATACGTAGAGCCCTTTTAGAGACAACTGCCGGGTGTTCTGCCACAACTTCAATTTTCACATCACTGACAAGGAAATGCATTAACAAAGACTTACCGGACATACGAATTCGATTATTGAGCTTTCTAGGCTATGTAGTCACAGTGCGGAAAGGTTGGTAATTCAATCGTTAAACCGCCATATTTCGCCCATTTCAAAAATAACTAGTGAGGACGGAATATTTTGCATTCTATAAGTAATTGCTAATAAATTCCAAAAATTAGTGAATTTTGGGATGTAACTAACAAATACATAATCATCGATAATAATCGTATTATATTATCTGGGTACTTTTTTTTATAGGAATTAGCGCTTCGTTTCTGTAAACTGGCAACACAAAACGATTACTTCTTTATAGATTGTCGCCATATACAGTGATAAAGAAAGAATAAACACTTAGCAATAACGACCAGGCAGAGTAGACCCATCAGTTCATAAGTGGCCTAGGCATGCTTTGTTCGGTATAATTATCATGACCCTTTCCACTGGCGAGAAAATCTCTAGAAACCCTGACATCTTAGTTAGAACTGCAGCGCATGAAATATCCCCTTCAGCATTTGGAAAAAATAAAATCCCATCGGAAAATTCTCGTAAAGAATATGTTGTGATTGTCAGGCAGTTTTGTGGGAAAATGACTGGTCCCACCTCTCGTAGCAAAACCTATTTCTGATCGATTTTGGCAGAAAGCAAAATGAACCACGTTACTTCGAGAAAGAATCATTTCACTTCGATTCTTTAGTTTGGGAAACAAAGAAAAGTGCACATCGGTTTCCTTGTCTGATTTATGAGATTAATGACTTCATTTCCTAGATTGATGTAAGAAACAGTGATTCACACAAGGGGTTGGAGAGAGATATTATAATTTCATTTTGTTTCTCAAATTTCTGGTGAGACACTATATACTATTGATGGTAACGACTTTAAGTGTGCCTAGAGATCACCGGTAGTTAAGATCAATAGAACAACTACATTATTTTAAAGAAAATATATGTGTTGTTCCATACAAATCAGTCCAGCATCGATCTATGAGATTATCTGAGGCGCTAGAAGTACAACTAATGAAATTCAGAATTCATTGTATGCTTTAAACGTACAGTTTATGCTTTGAAAGTTATCACCATCATTAAATTATTTAATTGTATTCTAGATTAAAAATATTGCTTTTGTGAATGAAATTTGACAAAAGTAATGGTGTTGATATTTCGTACTCAGAAAAACACTCCTCTGATGTTATTGCGTCTGTTATAAATACGAAGGCAATTAAGCTCCTATGGAGCCGCGCGGAGCCTGCAGTGTGTTGTAACAACAGCTGATTCCCTATCGCAGCCTCATAATGGCTGCTGTATTGAAAACCTAACCCGGTGGCCGGAGATTGATGGTTTTGGCGACAGGCGATAGGCGGACAGTTCATCAGGCTGTCGGAAACGTCGCACCTCGCACCTAGTCGATAACATGCAAATTGTGCGCTGTTTAACAGTCAGCTGCCATACTCCTTGTGCCGTCAGCATGAACTGTAAACACATTCATCACAGCTTTAAATCTGCACTTCTGTCGACACGTTAAATAACAGACTGAGGTATACTAAAATTACGCTTCACGCATTGTCGCAGCAAGACGTTCCGTGTGGTTAAATCATCGTAAACATGTTTACGTTTATTTGCCTCATACCATATTATTGAGGCAGGTAAGACGTGAGGGAAAAAAGAGATTATCAACCACAGACTATGTCCACGCTTCGACGAATTTTTTATCTGCATCCTTAGAAGATCAGTAATATCCTCATTTAAGTTCTATTGTTATTAAAAATTCACATAAACATATGATTGTGAGTGATCTTGCCTATTTTTTGTTCCATGGTAACCTGTTATTAAATAACAGCAGATTAAGTGAAAGTTAGAACCGAAAAAAAAAATCTTTCCCAACAAATATTGCTGGATTCAATCTGCAGTCTCTGTAACATTTTTAAAGTTGAAAGGAACGACACATAAATCGTGATAACAATACCGCAGGTAGTGAATCATATGGCACAAATGAATACATTCCTGGAATTATGAGAGGCTATACAAATCCTATTACGAATGGTGCAAAATGATTTATCTGATGATTATACTATATTTCTTCTAATAGTTTGCTTGGAATGACTGATGAGGAAGAATTATAAATTAGGAGTGCTTTGATACAGAATTAAATAATTCCTACCAAATTCATGCTTGAAAACACAACACTTCCCTCGTAGCATGTGATCAATAGGAATACTTACATCCACCGACAGAATTTCATTGACTTATTTGTCAAAATATTTCAGTGGGCAGTATTGGAAGATATATAGCACCTCAAAATTTAAACAAAAACAGTAAATGCTGAATTACACTGTCTTTGTAGTATTATACTTAAAGCAACACACTAAAACAGGATTACGTAGAATAAATATCATCATAAGTTGGCAAAGGAATTTTATTAATGGTATGCAGCTTTATGTACACTTATCCGCAACGCCAAAAAAAATAATTAAAAGCCTCGATAATCAAATTCATGTAACGGAGCAATTCGTAAATACCACGGTACTCGGTATCACAGACAATGAGTAGGGAAGTACCAATAATAGTGACAGCGAGATATTGTTCTACCCACTAAAAAAAAACGTGTTTCAATTTGTGTTATATTTTAAGTGCTACGAAAATGATCGGTGTTATGTCTAAGACTTATGCAGCTTTAATTACGTTTGATGTTTACTTTCGTGTTCTTTACAGAATGTCACAACAGTTACTAAACTTTCATAGTGACAATGTCTTAAGATACATTAAATATGATTTTAATAATAATTAATTTTTATATTAAAATTGGTGTGAGAGAATCCCGTACATCTGCAATAGCATAAAACTCATGACTTACACAACATAATAACTGAAAAGCAAACACAAATTATAATAAACAGTTAAGACAATCTGAAAAATAGTGCGAGCAGTCTAAAATCCTCTGTGGCTATTAGAAAATACTTGAAAACTTTGGCTCTATTGCAAAGCAACTAATTTCTGGGCTTTGTTTGTTTTATAGTATAGTGATTCCAAACTGAGGAGAGAAAATACTGTCTCAGTCACATCCATTGATCCATTTCAGAGAAATTAATTACTAAAATTTACTGTAGAGAAATTTATTTCTCTTAATTCTTACAAAGCTTTCTATAATAACCAGGAAGTCAGAAACCTTTTCTTCATTTTTCGCTGAATGATCCGCTGCGTCATTCAAGTATCTGTTAAAAATGTCTTTATTAAATTGTAAACTCAATTTATTCAACAAAAAAGGAAATATTATTCTTTAATTTAGATTTATATCTTCCACAAATTTTGATTAAATTTTCGTGCTAAATTCAGTTTGAAATAATATCATATCATATAAATTCTTCACAAAATATTAAATTTTGATAACGGGGTTAAAGTATGAAAGAAAAATTTTTGTTTTTATTTCTTTTTTTAAATTATTTTTAATAAATACATTTGGGCTATTAGGTCACGCTGCCATCAGTAGTTAACATTTACATTTAAATTATTCATTATCACAACGAGGAGAGAAAGACGAATATAGCATTGAATTAAAGCCAATCAAATTTTAATCTGAAGTCATATTGGGATCCAAGGAGAAAGAAATTAGGATACAAGCCACTGGAGCCGGTGGGGAAAAAGATATTGCTTTTACGCTCGAAAATTTTAATATACTAAATTTTACTGAATTGTTTGAATTTTTGTTTTTGTACCGAATAATTTTAATAAAACAATAATATTTCAACACAGAAGCAGGTTGCAAGAAATTTCTCCACCGTTATGAAATGTGTAGTTAGATCAGAAGTAAAAACAGGAGATTTTTTAAGTTATTCATTGAGTGAATAGATAATTGCAAAGTAGTAGCTTCTCATCTATATCGAGTGCAGTGCCATTATGTGGGGTATCGTGCATTGGCGTAAGCGATCCTCGATCGAGGGTCAGGACCCGGCGTGTCTGTGCATTAGCAGCAGCACCTTGCTGCCCACCCCCTAATGAGGCCGCTGCACAGCATCCTTGAAAGCGTAGCCGTGTATCTGGCCTCCAGGCTACCGCCCGAGCATCTGCCTGCACTCCTGCACAGCGGGTAGCGGCACCAGGTAGGGCCAGGGGCTGCGCGCTCGATACACCCCTTCAGGCCTAACCCAGACCCAAGCGGAGAAAAGCGCGGAAATGTGCAGCTGAGAAATCGAGAGGATGCTGCCTAGTGAAGGGAGGGGGTGGGGGGGAGCACAATATGTGAAGAATAATCCAGATATCAATCAAAGAGCGTTTTAGTGATCTTCGCAGTATTTTAATAACAGGTACACAAGTAGAATTCATCACTGTTTTGGAACATTAGCAAGGTAATGTTGCAAAAAATACGATGTGCTATAATATGTGCTATAATATGTGCGGTTCTTTTGTATACACTTAATACGAAGTATGAGAATTCATCGATTTGTGAGTTTTACAGTAGTCACAATCTATTGTTGGAAAAAGTGTGGAAAAAATTGTTTCACTTCGTGGTAAACGGAGTAGGTCTAATGAGTTTATATCATTGTGGTATGTTCAGACTAGATGATGCATATGATATTTTTCTACACTATGTAACGTTACTATCTCTACCTTTAATAATTCTTGCTAATTTAAACCTATCATACATCTAACTAAGATTAACTGCATTCACTTTAGGGTGTTTACTTATTGATCATAAGGTTAAGAGGCAGGAGCAATTACAATAAAATAATAAGTGGATTGATGAACTACACAAACTGAAATTGTATTCTGTTCTATTCTTAAACAAATTTGATACAGGAATCAGCACTAGAAACTGGAAAACTTTGGCACGATTGCAGTTAACAAATACGCAGAAAGCAACAATTCTAAATACCAGTCATTTATCTGAGCATAATAAACATACGTAAGCAGTTAAATTAGGTCCTATTAACTTGCCACACCAACAATTCAAAATACAAACAATTTATCTTGACATTATTACTTTCCTTCGCATAATCACATGTATCAAGAGTGAGCATTTATACACAAGCATTGAGAAAGACAATGGACTTAAATCGTTGCAGAGCAGGCATACGATACAGACAGTAACAGCTATGTATCAATGCCCTGTGCTCTGAGGGGCTTATATACAATTCGATTAACTGTAACTTAAATGGTGTTGAATCTTTCTCAATTGGCGGTACCAACCATGACTTCATGAATTTATATTGCCGTTTGTAACCTCTCTGCTTTACGGAAGATTTCAAAAGTAATTCCTTCCCATCAGGTGACTTTGGCGTCCGTGTGGTTGCTATGGAGACCCGGCTGTTCGTACCAACACGTTGGGGTGGGGAGTGGGGGTGGCTGAAGGACTTGAATGACCTCTAAGCATCTCTTCCTGGCACACAGTGGGTGACATACAGCAGCGCACTTAAATCCATAATAAAATATTCCTTATCCTCAACTCCTGTTGCAGAAAACTTTAGATTCTCAATTAAATTCTTATTGCCTATTTAATGCTGCACCTTACAGTTCCTAACTACAATTTTTCGCACTTTATTAGGTGTATTTTTTAAGTAAGTACCGTTTTGTCACACCGTGGCTACAGCGCTACGGTCGGCGTTCCGTGCATGCGCACTGGGTACCTCCATCTCTTGCCTACGCACTGACGCCATTACAGTCTAATTCTTCCTTGTTTACGTTGTTCACTGAGTGTTTAACATGCCTTCGATAATCGTGTATCCCGCCGACTGTGAAGTACGGGCTGTTATTAGATTTCTTTGTGCTAAAGGCCTAAAACCGATCGATATTCATCGTGAGATCTGCGCAGTTTACGGACAAAACATTATGAGTGATGGAATGGTGAGAAAGTGGGTGAGAGCATTTAAAGATGGCCGCACAAATGTGCATGATAAACAACGGAGTGGGCGTCCTTCGGTCGTTAATGAAAGTTTGGTGCAGAAAGTCGACAATAAGGTGAGAGAAAACAGACGCTTTACGATTTCCTCCTTGTGTGATGACTTTCCTAATGTTTCTCGTAATGTTTTGTATGGGATTGTGACCGAGCACTTGAATTACCGAAAATTGTGCTCACGTTGGGTAGCGAAAATGTTAACGGATGTGCACAAACCCAAACGTTTAGGCAGTGCATTGACTTTCCTTGAGCGGTAGCACAACGATGGTGATGATTTCTTAAGCCAAATTGTTACGGGCGATGAGACATGGGTGGCCTACGTCACACCTGAATCAAAGCAACAGTCCATGGAATGGTGGAATTCAGATTCACCCAAAAAATTGAAGTTCAAGCAAACTATTCCTGCCCGGAAAATCATGTGCACAGTTTTTTGGACAGAAAAGGAGTATTGCTTGTGGAATTTCTGCCTCGTAATGAGACAATCAATGCAGCAGCTTATTTTGAGACATTGAACAATCTGCGCCGTTCAATCCAGAACGAAAGACGTGGCAAGTTGAGCAAGGGCATCGTTTTGCTGCATGACAATGCCCGTCCACATGTGGCTAATCAGACCAAAGATCTCATCACATCTTTTCGATGGGAAACTCTAGATCACCCTCCGTACAGCCCTGATCTGGCCCCCAGTGACTACCATCTGTTCCTGCACTTGAAGAAACACCTGGGCTCTCAGCGTCTTGAAGACGATAACGACGTCAAAAAAGTTGTGATGCAGTGGTTAACAAGTCAGGCGGCAGACTTCTATGAGGAGGGTTTTCATAAACTGGTACTACGTTATGACAAGTGCCTCAATATTGAAGGGAATTATGTAGAGTAGTAGAGTAAAGTAAAGGCTTTCATGTAAAAATAAAATTATTGAGATATATTTGCACGTCTTTTTTTAATTTCAAAACGGTACTTACTTAAAAAACATGCCTCGTATTACGTCTATTTGTCTCGTTGCACCACACGTATTATCAGTTGGCATAATTAGAAGGATCAGATGTTTGGTGGCTCCGTGGTTAAGCATCTGACTGGAGATCGGAAGGTCCCAGGTTCAAATTCCTGTCTCAGCAGAGATTTTGAAATACCCTTAATCCGACCATCACCTCTGGCACAATTTACTGTGTAATGTGAAGTACGTTAGAATTCTTCGATGCTTCGGATTCCACGTTTAACTCTAGGTCCCCTATAGCCGGTAGTATTACCGTGCTGGGTTAGTTAGCAACGACAAGAGACTCAAACGCGGCGAATTTAAAATCTGTCAAACCAGGGGCAGAACTACCCTTCGGCTTCTCCTCGCCAATAACGCCACATGCTTCGTTATTATTAGAAGGATTTATATCTAAAATCCTGAGATTTACGAGGATTTATTAATAGCAGTATTTCACACACAGGCTGGGAACAACTACTAATACTTACAACAGCCTCTCTTTTTTTTTTAATTTTGTGTGAGAACATTTGATTTACCCACCACGGAAAACTGATTGCCTTGTGACCTTGTTTTAACAGCCGCGAAGGTAATAGTCCTCAAAATCATGAAAATTTCTAGAAATTCAAGTGGAAACTAGCAGCATGCGATCATTCATAAAGTTTAGACAAACTATTCCTATAACTTACTACTACATATACCTCCATATTGCCACTCGTGACCTTCGGTAAGGTAATGTATCCACTGTCACGTTCTTTTTTTTTTTACGGCTTAACGCCTCGTCGACGGCTAAGGTCATTAGAGGCGGGATGGGACTGGGGACAAGTAACGGGAAGGAATTCGGCCATGGCCTTTTTGAAGGAAGGATCCCGGTATTCACCTGGAGTGATTTGGGGAAACCATGGAAAACCCAAATCTGGATACCCGGACGGGGATTCGAACCCGTGTCTTCCCGAATGCGAGGCCAGAACGTTAACCGTTCACCCACCACGATCGGTGTGTCACGTTCTGGCCGATACAATTCCCTGTTTATTAATTAGGATAGTTGATGTGTCACCTTGAGCCAATTTATTACTACAATGTTTTCTCGGATATCAATATGGTTGATAAATCAATTTTTGTACTTTGCGGGAAGAAACATTGGTAATGATTGGAACATTTTATTGTGGCGGTAGGAGGGGGATGTGTCTGACAGAAAAATTGATATTGAAATTAGTCTTTCCTTTCCTTTCATTGCCCACAACTTCGTTCGCGCGGACTGTTAGAAAGCACACCACCATTCTAAGCCAAAGCGATCAAGGACAAGATGATTAGGATCATGATCATGATCATGAAGAACATGAACCACGACCCCTTGAGATCACTGACTGCAAAATAATTTTGTGTTAAAAAAACCATAACAAACTGTTATTTCATTCCTCTTAATAATACGATGCCACTTGTACGTTGAAATTACTATAGAGATATCTTCTGTGAGAAGTAACTTACCATTAAATAGATACTTATTTGTTAACAAGTTTATTTTAGTTCCTTAGCTTCTTAAATTTAACAACGTTGCGATGCCACATCAAGGAGGAAAATATTCTACTCGCGATACCACAAGTTGTACATTAATTAAAATTAGACAAACAATTCTGGGTGGCTCGTGTTTTTTTTTTTTTTTTTTTTTATTAAATCTGTCAGCTTTCGGAAATCATATTATAATGGAACGTAGCCTATTTCACCCGCCAGACCACGGGCTATTAACTTACCAAAACTCGATCTAAATTAAACAAATACTTTTTACTGTGAATCGAGTTCAACGAAAAATTATCTTTAATTACTCAGCTTTCCCACTTCACGTCAAAATGAACCATGTCTTATTTTATCCGCAGGACAGAATGCTTTACATAAAACGAAACCTCTTCAACATCGAACCATTAGTTTTTTGCGTGAATCACGTTCAACAAAAAAGTGACATTCTTAATTTCTCAGCTTTCCCACATCACATTAAAATGAAATATACCCAATTTTACCGGTTTAACCACGCGCTGTAAATTGTATGAAACCACTTAAATATAAATCAATTTTATTCCAACTTGCAGGCAGATACAAACATTTTTTTTAAAAAAAGGTTGGATACTTCTCTATAGCTAATTAATTTTTTTTTTAAATCTCAAATGCACACACTTTTCCGATTATAGTTTTATTACATGTAAAGATTAATCCTTTTCTCACACTGTATCGATTTATCCCAATGCAAGTGTTTAACCGAACGTAGAGAGAGTTGGCCTCGCATTCGAGAGGTCACAGGTTTGAATGCCCGTCCAGCCATTCATATTTCGGTTTTCTATGGTTTATCGGAATCACTCCTAGACAATGCCGGGAAAATTTCATTTCACAGGCCAAGTCCCAATTCCATCCCATTTCTTCTCCTCAGTTCTTCATCGTCGATGCGTAAAGTCATAAGCAACAAAAAAAGTATCATGAAGAGGAAAATATTTATATTACAGTATAAGGTATTAGGATCTATGGATCGAAATAAGTAATAAGTCATTCCATCAGATACTGAAGTTATTAAATCAATAAGCTCAAGCAGGTTTTATTTAATTTTAGCGATATTGAAAATTGTTGTTTCTTTTGAGTTAATATACTTTATGTTCAGAAATATTAAAAAATAAAGTGACACTGCAGCGAAGCTGTTTAGCCAAAACTATATATTGCACACAATGCACTCCGATCGTCATGTAAAACGATCTCCAGATTATAAGAAACAAATGAGATGTTAACTAGTAAATAACCTTAAAAGAAAAGCTCAGAACTGACTTTTTAACATCAACAAGAACAGGTGCAGGTTCAATAAAGTCTGACAAATAGTATTTACATGTATTAACAATTTGAAACCTCTGATCAATATTTTATAGTTTTCACTACATTCATTTCGTTTGTGTAAATCCGTAAACTCAGGTATTTGATTAAATTTCTTATATCTTTAAACGAGCTATATATATATATATATATATAGACAGAGTTCCTGCATCTCTGAAACGGCTCTAACGCCTTCTCGTAGATGTTTCAGGTAGTTCTCTTTGCTCACAGCAGGGAACTCATATCTTCAAACGAATAATTATACACTAGCTGACCCGTGTGAATAGTATCGTTGACAGTCACCGAATGGTAATATAATAATGCGTAAATAAGCAAATTCAAGTATGTATTAATGAAAGTTATAATATTTTGAACAGTAGTAATAAATAACACTTTTACTGTAAAAAGTCGTTACCATTAATTACTACAAGTTTAAAAAGTAGATGTTGGAAAAAATATTGGCTTTGTCAGTTGTCCTTTTTTCAATCTCCTTCACTTTACGGAACTTCTTTGAAAACAATATTAGCTGTTAAAATGTGATCATCATTGACTTCTTGACCGTATGTATGTTTAACACAAAAATAAATATTAATGAATCTACAAACTTGTGAAAAAGGCACGCACGTGTCTCCATACGAAAAAAACTGGTTCTGATAAATACAATCCTGCCTTTTGAAGCGTCTGACCTCGTGGTTTATGTTCATAGCTAAGGTTACTTCTATTGGGAATGTTTTCTTACCATTTTTAAATGGCACATTTGATCAGGAGATGTGAGGTTAATGCGAGATATGAGCATAGTTTTATAGGAGTGAATGAATTTAGCACCGATGACGTACTCGTTTAAGCATATTGGCACAGTTCTTGTGCCATTAATTAATCCCCAATCAGCATTAAGAATTGTACGTAACATAATAATGTCCGGGCATTCAGATTTGGGTTTTCCATGGTTATCCCAAATCACTGCAGGCGAATGCCGGGATGCTTCCTTCAAAAGACCATGGCCGAATTCCTTCCCGTTCCTTGTACCCAGGCTTTTCGAGTATCTAATGACCTCGACGTCGACGAGGCGTAAAGCCATAAAAACCATAATGATAGTATTATTCTTTAAAAGCAATTTATGAGTTGGTGAACCAGATGACCTCTGAAATTAGTAATTTTGATGAAAATTCATATGTAGATAACGTTTTAGTTTTCAAGTTTGTAAAAACGATTTTACAACAACAAAAAAAGAGAGAGAGAAATTTTTGTATTTGGTATTTCGGAAGCAACTCTAACCTCATCTCGTAGAAGTTTCAAGTACCAGTAAGCCTGCTGATGGTACTTTAGCTTCTCTTCGGTTAGAGCAAGGAATTGTGCACCTCAAAATGTCTAGGAAGCCTTCAAAAAAAACGTTTTACTTTAATCAAACTTTACTCACAATCTTGCATACTAAACAGAAATTGAAAGATGCCGAGCGAAGATACTTTCACCTAATATATTGGTTTGTACTCTTCCGTCCTAAACAGAAAATATTAGCATGGGTTCAAATTTTCCAGTCTATGTATATGCATGTATTTAGATTGTGAATGCGGTGTAATCAAAAGTAACAGCCCACATATATTTATATTACGTCCACTTCCATGCAATATACATCAGTAAATTACCATTCCAAAATATCCCTTATTTGTTGTTTCAGCAGATGATCAAGGCGAAAAAAAAAATTCATAAAAGGAACAGGATAAATGCACAGTTTAATATACTGTATTTAGAAATGATCATGACTTAAATTACCGACCTCTCGCTAATATACATCTGAAATATCTGTTTTCAAAGGAATCTAGTTATGAAAAAGAAACACATTGGTATTGATCGCAAGTTCGTTTGAAGGTCATAATACCACTGTATTTCGTAATGATAGAAATTCATCCCTATATTACTAATACATTTGCTAAGCGTTGTTAAATTTGGCCATATAACTTTCTATTCAGGTATAGTTATTATTTATTCTAGTACTTCATTTCTGTTTTAGTAATGCAAATAAAGCTTGCTTCCAATAAGTTTGCAATAAAAAGGGTATGAATTGAATTCTTTTGTTTCATTATAACGTAAATCACGGAATATAGTTGGACAAAAATTTTCAATCAGTAAGCAAGATTATTTGGTCAGATGAAACGCAATCAGAGGGTAAGATATAAATACAGATGAAACTATAGAAAAATGAAACCAGCGAATTTATTATATTTCTTGCGGCGTTGAGGAGGAATTTTCCTGTGGTCTTGAAGCACATATAAGTGTAATCGAAGCTGAAACACCGGGCCTAACATTCGCAAAGACCTGGGTTCAAACCCTGATCCATACATTCTGATCTGGTTCGCGAAATCAATCCTAATGAACGGATTTGATAGATTCTTTAAAAAAAAAAGTTACTAGCTTCAGTCCCGTTTCTTGCCATAAACCTTATCCCGGCATTAATTATAACGATGCCAATGATCCTAAATACACATATATAAAATTGTTCTACTTCCCACTATCCTACTACTCTTATAAACCCATCTTCATGAAGGATATTGTGAAACCACAGTTTCATTCTGAAAAATAAAAGATTGGGACAGAATAATGGTACTTGGTGACGATTGGAGCTTTACAAAAATATTACTTTAAATACCTTATGCTAAATCGCATAAGTAACAAACTTAAGAGACTTGCCGTTGTATAAATTTTTACATTCTGTAAGCATAACTTTTTTCATATAGTTAAGAGATGAATATTCAAAACTTTTTGGAACATTAAAAGTAACAACTCTGAGGATAGTTAATTTGCAAATTATTAATATTTACTAATTCTAGATCTACTACCTCGGGATCAGTGTAGGATGAAAACAGCGGTGTTGTTATTAAATGTTGATATGTAGTAGCATGTAACGAATAAACCTCAGTTCATCGCACTGGGGTCAATAAAAATATTGATTACAATTAACATCACACATTAGTTTCTGATTTTTACGGGAAATCGGAAGAAATCAGTCTAGACCACCCTTTTCAAAGGTACATCTGATAATTGATAAATAAATTGTTAATCTGGGATAAAAGGCGAAAATAATAAACAGATTGAACCCGGCTAGATAAATCTCAAATATTAAACAATCTGTTGATGAAGTTGGGAATAATTTTAATGTTACTAATCCAAAGCACCATGTGCAATTGTTTACTTTTCCATTCTATGTACATTTATGATGGATTTCGTCATCGAAGCTTAAACTTAAATCAGCTTCAATACTTTGGGAAAAATCTTACATTATGCCGGAATGTTACGTTGTTAAAAAAAAAATTCTAAATAATTTAACTTTAATACGAGATTTCAACCGAAAAGTCGAAACCAAACATTTAAAGTACGGATGGAACGTTTTGCTAGAAAACATGTTAGGAAAAAGTTTTCTCAATAAATTAAACTTTTAAATCATTGGTGTTTCCTCTTGTTTGTGTTATTGTTTTTAAGATTCCAAAGACGGTATTATGTCTTTATATTTAAGTACTGTTTCATAGAAAGTATTAAAATATTTATTATAATTCAATTTTAATGTAAATTTATTATTACATTAATTTTCAGATGATGTATACACATAATTCAATATGCAATTAATTCAGAGTTCCGACAGGAAATGTATTCCCTATTTTTTAATCTATACTGTTGTTGTTCCTTTTATATATCCTATATTTAATTTAAGAAATAATTCTAAAAAATTTCCTGGACATTAAGCACATCACATTCTCTGGTGTATTCTGATATGTTTACTTACATATTACCAGTCTGTAAACTGTGGGCGTCTAAATTTAAGACAGGTGTCCTGAACATGAACGCAATAAGAGCCGAGATTAACATGTTCTAATTTATTAAATTGTTACATTTTTTATTTTGACAGAACATTACTAATCCCCAAGTAAGGCTCGATATATTTGTTCCTATAAAATGACAGTGAAATGTTTTAAATAAATATCGTAGAACGATTATGTTCAGTAGTAACATAAAATTGAAATGAGCTCCAAAATTCTCGATATTTTCAGAGAAAAGTACTTTAGGTATTCTTTTGTTTTTAAACATGAATAAATTAAGGAAATTGTATTTTATTTGAAACATATATCAGTCATCATCATCGTAATTGATTTTCCACTCCATGGGACTGGGAGTGATATTATTTAAGCCTCTTTCATTATCTCCTCCTATGACGGTTATTGTCGCAGTGTTTAATTACTTATTCTTGCAGTAGTCACCAAATATGACGAGTGTCTTCAATATCCTCATAATCTGATATAAAATCAACTCTCCCACATTTATTAATTACACATAATTGATTGGCCATAAAGATGTTACTAATATGAAGGTATACTCAAATCGTCGCTTAAGGTAGATCACCACGGTATTTCACAAGCGAATAAATACATTCTTTCAATTCCTCAGCAGCACCCTGTTAGTGACAACTACAGTGTTTACGTCTGTCCGATATAAGACATAGCATTTCCGCAATTTCACCAACCGTACTTTTCTTGCACTGTTTCCCTCTACCGCCATTACACACACATTTCTCGTCTGTTCAAAGATACTATTGCTAGCTTCTTACTACCCCCATTACTTTAAAGATACTAATACTTTATGAAACTTTTGAATGCATATACTTAAATGACAAAAGAGTTATGAATAATTATCTTGTCACAATGTCTTGCCAACTCTTCTCTTTCAGTATTTACACAAACACTGGTCTGCGACTAATAATTTTATATATGCTTCATACAAATATCTCTAGGCCTTACTCTTGGTATTTTTCCAACATATGGCTTAAAAATTAGATAGTCTAACTGGCGCAATTCTCATCATGTGACCAAACCATTTCAATGTTGATTCTCCTAAGTTGTTTTGAACGCTATTTTCCTGTCCTATCGAACTGACTTGAGTCTAATTTTACCTCGTCTGGTATTTCATTTCAGTAAATCCAATTAATTATATCGCCGGCCTCGGTAGCGTAGGGGCTAGAACACTAGCTCCGCGTGCCGAAGGTCGCCGGTTCGAATCCGGTCGCAGGCATGGATGTTTAAGTGTTGTGTGTCTGTGTGAATGTCATGTCCGTCCTGTGGTGTCTATACTTACGAATCATGGCTTAGTTGCCGAAAGTTATTAAAAAAATGAATTATATTGGCGCATTAAACTAATACATCAGTTGAGGAAATTTTAATTAATCGGTTTTAATAAACATCCTAGTGAAATCTCATTATTTGAATTTCAAAAAGCGTAAAAAAAGAAATGAGGATCAGCATGCAATGTAATGTTATAACACTATTTTACCTAGCTGAGAATGTGCGATTACTCTGAGGAATAGTGTTTGCAATAGTTGCGCTGTCCTATACGTGCGACATCGCGTAGCCCTGGGAATATCACTACACAAACATGGAGTGCAATTACGCAGCTAGGGACACAATAAATTGCGCTGGACAGCGAGGCGTGTGATTCGTTATGTCGTTCCGCTCTATACGTGCGTGCTCCGCTTGCATATTCACACGAAGCAGTAGCTCATTTCATTCGAGTCCATGTCGCCGATCTACGACCCGTGGTTCCCGTTCTCTGTGTTCTGCAAGCCGCAGGTATGCCCGCAACGTCAACCCGACCACCAGCAAGTAGCGAATACAACGCTCCATGCCCACAGGAAGGTCATCCATTAAGTTGATATACATTTTGACTTACAAAAGTTTATCTTCAATAAGTGAAGTGGAGGGAATGGTAGGGGCCTAAATGATAAAATGAGACAAGCATAAATATTTTAAAGACGTGACACAAGGCTGATATAAAGCAGAGAATAATCTAACCTATACTGAATAAGGCCTCTGAAACAAAAACAGTAAAAAAATTTGATTCATTCAGAAGTATAACAGAAATAATGGTGGTGGACAGTATGAGAAATTAAACGGTTACTAACACAGTAACAGTGAAAACATTGGGAAGTACAGAACACTAAGAAGGATACTCGAGATTGGGATACAAAGCAAACGACCAAGAGGAAGATACGGGATAGAAGAATGGAAAGACTGCAGGAGAATGTGCCGAAAAAAGAGGAAACTTGACAAAATTGACGAAGGCAAGAAAAATTTGGTGACTTGAGCACAAAACAAATTCCGCCAGTTGCTGCAAGCTATCAATGTACATGATGATGATATTACTCCTGCTGAAAAGAATTGACAAATTCCATTTCATAACAATAGTTTCTCCACACCTTATTGTATCAATGCCTGTTTACATCTGTTCTGCTCATCATCTGAAGCAATTTACAGAAATTCGGAATGCATAACAAATGGAAATAACTATAAGCTAGATGTAAAACATGCATAGGATTTCAAAGAACTGCGATAAGAATTTGCGACGAAGTTCAAGGTTCTGTCAAGATTGGTGAAAACTAGCTTTGAACAAGTTTCTTCATATGTGACATGGGTTTCAGGTTATTCTGATAGGTTTACAGTTGAGTATCGCCAAGATTTATCTAAACTGTGATACACTGGTTCTCGCCAGAATGATTCATCTTTTCACAGATGATATAAATTCGCGTTACGTTCACTACTCTTACTCTCTGTGGGTATAGTTCACCACACATCAAGATTTACGTACCTATTCATACTTGGATGACTCGATTCTTGTTTCATTTGCTTCATAGATAAAAAAAATTAAGTGCCGTAATTTGTAAATAATTCTTGTATAAAATATAATTCCAATAATTTTGCATTTCTTGATGCAGTTTCAGCTGATTTATAATCACTAGATTAATTGTGAAAAGGTAATGAATAGTATTCTAATTAGCCGAATAATGTAGGGTATTCTATCTTTAGAAACAGTAACTACATACATTATGACCAATTATTTGAGAAGAAGAAATAGTAAGCAAGTTAAATACTTCACTATAAATAAACTCTGTTCGAAAATCTTGTTGTGTACATGTTATGTCAACTTTCATTAATTTTATATCACCCCATGTATAATAATCAGTAAATATTTTATTCAGATTCATTAAACGTACATCCTAATCAGGCGTTATCGGAGTAACAACAATATTCAGTTATGTTGTGTCAATGAACGCTTGTTTATTTCACTCTGTAGGCATTACTAGTTAATTATTATAATTCCGTGGATTACCTACTTCATGGTTCAATAGTTATCAATTCACACAATTTCATTACATTTTCGCAGCCGCATTTCAATAGCTTCAAATTTGAAACTGCTCTTCTTCGAGTCTTTCAAACAGAATGGACTGGTTCTGGTATTAAAAAAGGGACGCTGTGTGCAATACAGCAAATGTTCACAGTTTCAACCATATGAAGTTTGCTAGCTGATTGGTATCAATATATTATATTAATTAAATTGGAAGAAGACTAATTTTAAAAAATCTGAAAATCACTCTTAATTACAGATATAATCGTTTTATGATGGATACCGCTTGTAATGACATCGTTATTGCAATTGGGGTGACTGCAAAAGCCAATCATATAATTTAAGAGTTTACATTTCACTGAAGTTAGCAATACCTATACCACATTGGATATTTTTAATGGACCCATTGTCAAACAATAACCGACAGCGGATTCATCTTAGGAATTGTTGAATGCTAACTAATCATAAGGTTATTTGGCTGCCAACAGCATCCAGCTCATTGAGTGGTATCTGGAATGCACCGAATAGAAGCGAACTAGTCTCAAAATTAGCACAGAAGATTACCTAGACAGGGTCCACAACTAGTTTCTTCTTCATTATGGAATCTGAATTATCACAGGTAAAATAAAGCCCAGAAACGCATACAAAATGTCTCTTAGCAATACTCCTCTGAAATTCCGAAGGAAATCGCCATTCTTAGAGATTTTTTTTTTTTAAACAGCTTCGATCTGCCAGTAAATCTCAGCACAGTAAACATAAAAAGATTCCGTTCCAGGACATATTCAGTGAGTACAGCACAATATCTGCAATTATATAAATTCAACATGCTCGACACTTGGAGGAGAGAATGTTTGTAAAAATAAAACCGACAAAATGACGACATGCTCTGCATCATAAACACACCACACCACAAATGTTGTAGATGGGTCTTGAAAGAATCAGAACATTCAGTCGCAGCTGTGAGAATTCACTCTATCGTTTGGAACATATAGACTTTTCGAATAGTGGTTGCAGTGCAGAAAGACGAATTTACAATAACACTATAGAAGAAGGCCAACAGAGGAAACACAAATGACTTACTAAATGGAATAAGCTAGTCAAATTAGTACATTAAGAATTTAGATTTACGGTTAGAAGTTAGATGTTTGTACGCATGGATGTAATTCTTCATAATATGGTGTGCATTTTTGCCATACGCTAAATAATAATAGTGAATTAATTATCAACGCGTGTCAAAACTAAATTGTAATGAGTATAGAAGGAAGGAAAAATATTAATTTTTATACGTGCAAGGGTTTCGTTAGTCACAGGATTAGAAAAAATTTATGTTTACTTGCACTGCTGTGGAGATCTGAACAGGTGGATTTTAAATCAATTTATTTTTAGCAATAATACTTTTAATGTAATTTGCAATGAAAGAAGAGTTACTGGCTCAACAACAAACCTATCTTAATCCTGCCATTCGAAATTAGCATCACCAGGTAGTTTTCTAAAGACAGGTTCAAGATTTTTCAGTTTTGGAGAGTGTGTATGATTTGTGGCTCAAGTTTGGACGGCTGCAACGTCTTGTGTCCAATAAGAAGAAAGGCGGGGCAAGGCGCACGTCGCCATGACTCGGAATAGAATTTATGACCTGAAAGATATCAAACTGTTATAAGAAATTCACGCCTTTGTGATTTACGGTTCTCAAGAACTAAGTGGCTTGTATTAATCAGAGATATCAACGTGACTTACAAGAGAGAAGTTGGTGTTTCTGGAGAGTTGTTTGTGGATAAAGAAGCTAGTTTGATAGTAACAGTTCTTTATTCTGAAATTCTTAAACACTGTAACCGTATTCTTTTATTTTCAGTTTGGGCTGAATACTGTAGATCCTGATAAAAAAGTGTTTAAACACACTGCACTTGTTTTTATCATGAATACTGACAGCAAATTTTGCGAATAGAATAATGTATCATCGTTAGCAGTAGTTGTTTTACAACATCGTGTTTTGAATAAAAATTTGACTTGAAAACCAGCGTCTTTATTTCTGTAATATCAGCAAAAAAATGTTTATTTATTCGTTCCATGGAGATTTTGAAGTACGAAAAAAATGCAAATACACTTTTCTCAGCATAAAACATGAGTACTGTTGTACCTGTTCATTTCTCCCTTAAATGAATCGCAGAAATTAAAATAAACGTTTCTTCACTTTTGCACTATCGAATTATGTTATTTTCAAATAAAACAGTTTCAGAAGTTGTGGTGGGACGATAGATACCTTCATTGTTCTTTTGGACCACCTAAAATACTTTTACACTTTTCAGCAATTTTATGGACCAACACAATTACATGACGACTTATTCTAATAAATTTTGATTTATATCGATTATTTATTCCATTTAAAGTACTTGTAATAAGCTTCAAATACTTTCAACTGTAATTTTAGTACAATTTCAGTTAGTATTAGTCATAACTGTGCTGTTATTTAATAAATTGACAACGTTGTGTTGGTTAGTCTCACGTTATGATGTTTAGTTTCTGGTGATGTTTAGTTTTAGGTTTTAGATTGTTCTGTTTCGTATTATGCCAGAAAGTTTCAAAGCGTAAGTCTTTATTCTTTGATTCATTTTTAAACAATATTTAAATATCATACTTTGCTTTTATATGTCTTTAAGATTTATGCTAATGTATTCTTTGGATAAATCTTTGGTGACATGCATGAGTCAACAACAAATTAATCAATGAAGAAGTTTACAAAAATCAGCGACTCGTCGTTATTATTAAGTTTGCATCCTGCCGTAGCATCTTAAATTCAGACAACAAGAATAAGGATTAAGATGAAATATAAACCACCTAGCAACTAGAAAAAACTATATAAAAAATAGAATAATAGACGGTAAGAGGAAGATTGGCAGAAACTAGCATCTTATGTTCCGAGGCAGGACGATAATTGAAACGAAACAACTAGCGGTACCAGAACCATGCATAACGACTGAATTGTTTCAATGTTTGTACCTCAAACATTAACGTATCTCAAATGTTATATATTTTTTATAGTCGGCTAGCGAACGGAACAAGATTTGGATGCATTCTGTCAAAATTAATACAAAAATATTTAAATTGATGTTTAATTTTATATCTTACGAAAATATTTAATGCATTAGACTATGTTTTTCCCCCCTTTGTATTGAAATATCTCTATATTCGCAATATTCACTGTTTACTTTTCATGTATCTAAAACGGATTAAATGAGTAGCAACCCAGTTACATTTTAAGTTACTATTGATTATATTCACTTAATTCTCCCGTTCCTCTTTTTGCAGTTCAGAATTAATTTCATGCTTCTTTAACACTTAACTTAATAAAAAACGCGTTATGCCTAGTTCATTAACTTTCTCTGCAACAGCTGATATAACCTTTACGCCTCGTCGACACCGAGGGGTGGTAAAGGACTGGGACAAGGAATTCGCCATGGTCTTTTGAGGGAACCATTTCGGCTGTCACCTGGGGTTATTTGTGGAAATCATGGAAAAGCAAATCAGAATGGCCAGATCGGAATTCGAACTCAAGTCCTTCCGAATGTGAGGCCAGAACTTTACCGCTCACCCACCATTCTGAGTATTAATAAATCTTGCTCCTCTTAAAAATAAATTGACTAATTCTTTGAAACTTGCTAGTATTACGTTAGAGGGTCATCTCATGTTCCTTCACTTGACTACATCATAAAAATACATATTTTAGATATTTTGGGACATTTCCAAAAACGACAGCTGGAATGAATTTTCATTTTGTTTCCGGTGCTGAAACCCGATAAGGTTTAAGCTTAATTTAAAATTCAGAAGCAATAAATTCTTTATTATTACTAAGAGTAAAAAAGATTTGTAGCCCACCAATGTTCATACAGATATTGTTGCGACTCTATAATAAGGTCTATCGTATACTGGAAATTTACGTTTAAACCGATGGGAAACAGCTTGGAAGACATTTCCCGTGCAATTACAGTGTGGACGCGAGTAATGAGTTAGTGAAAACAGATAAAAAGTTAACAGTTCCAGACTGAGGAGGTATCAGAAATTTTAAAACTACAGTAAATCTCACTTTGACAAAGGATTTTGTCTGTTGAGTGCTTCAATTTCTAGCGAAAATCAAACTCTAATGAGGAGGCAGATATCTGAAAAAAGGCCGTTTCTGAAGCTAATTCCGTAAATTTTTTTGAGCAATTATGACTTTGTACTATACCTTGGCGCATCACTCTACGCCAAAATAAAAGCAATAATTAGTACAGGGGAAGTACACCAAACGCTGTATCTTATGAAAGTTATGCCTGTTTTGGGAGATTTAGAGAATGTACTGCTGCTAGATATCCTTAAAACGATGAAGCTTTCACGAGGACGTGATATGCCAAATGTGTGAAGGTGTTTAGAAAACATCAGAGAAAAGAGGCAAATGATAATGTAAGGTGCTCTCAATCACAAGTCTCTCATAGCCATGGATGCATTTCATGGGTGTTGGTTTCAGCCTGACCGCAACGTACAGTACCTATTTACTTTATCTGACTACTCAATTTCCCCTATTTTCAACTCTTTAATTGTATCGGTTTGGTAACCATTTCAAGTCAGTTGATGACGTCACGTGTGTTGGTATATTTTCGAGAAATCCTTTAGTGGGAATAATAAATGAACATTGCAATAGCTATAAAAGAGGTATTTTATCCTGAGTACTGAGGAACTTTTTTATTTTATTTTTAATTATGGTCGTTTTTTTAAAAAAAAAAAAAAAAGAAAAAAGAAAAGAGTACCATAATTTTTTCTTTAGTCGTCTGCAACAGTGTATATACATGAACTTATCTTATGATACTATTAATACATTTTTATTGATAAATATTATACAGTATATTTTATATCCTGGTATCATTGAGTCAATGTAATAAATATTTATTCTACAGGGCGTTCGCCGGAAAACGCAACCCTCCCAGTCTGTTGCCGTCGGCAACTTGCTCGGACAGCGGTGCCAGCAGTTTCCGCCACGCGGCACCGTGAATCACCGCACTGTTTAACACCTCCGCTGCCCCAACAGTGCAGTGCAGTGACCCTTACATTGTTAAGAACGGTTTCTTTGCATTGTAGCTAGTTTGTGACTTCAGTCTCTTATTAATCAGTGTTGTGAATAAACGTTTCTTTGCGGTTTGGCTGGTTTGGGGCTTCATACTCTTACTAATCTGTACCGTGTTTGAGTGTGAGTAAAATTATGGTACGTTACAGTTTGCAACAAAGAATATTTCTCTACGATACATATGTGAAGAAGAAGTCGTTTAAAAAGTGTCGCAGTAAATTTCGTCGCGAATATCCTGGCGCTTTACTGCCAGCTAAATCAACAATTCTGCGTCTGGTTAAAAAAGTAAGAGAAACGGGTTCATTTTTTAACAAAAAGAGACTGTCGGTCAACCGTATTCTCACAGAGGAGAAAATTGACGATATCGCTTTTCGACTAGAACAGTCACCCAAAAAATCATTAAGTCAGTTAGGGCAGCGTGTGTCTCGAAATATGTTCAGAAGATGTGAAATGTGCATTACACAAGAGTGTCAACACTTCCAGCATCTTTTATAAGGTAAGCTAATGAATTACGTCACATTTAAATGCTTAGCACATACAAGTTTATGAAATAGTCCGCGGCCGACGGTCGAACAATGCCGGGAGCTGAACGCTCGCTCGCCGCGATCAGTTTCTTCCTTGTAGGGCTAACAGTGGGTTGCGTTTCCCGGCGAACGCCCTGTATTATAGTTTTGAAAGCTGCTTAGAAAAAAATTATCGAATTTAATATGATGCAATTTTGATATAAATAGGACTAAATTAAAATAATAAAATATTTACCGATAATCTCTAGATAGTCATTTTCTTATGTTACATTACATGCATAAATAACTCTGACAGTGAGTAATTCTTAGATTTTTGCTTGGAAACAGACTAGTAACTACAGACTATATTTTCACATGACGAGACAGTAGGTAGTAATGAAAATTCGTACTAAAAAATTACAAAGATGTAACATTGTCTGAATCAAAAATTATGTTAACGAGTCACTAAGATGATAAACTTGGAATGAGACAAACCGTCAACAATTTACAAATCATCCCATTAATTCTACTGAAAAACATGGCACACCTTTGACCTTTAAGGTTTTCTTATATCACGCGAGGAGGCCCGAATCCAACGAGTGACGCCGGGAAAACAGTAGATCATAAAACTTTACCAAGCAAGTGCAATGAAATTATTGGAGAACCATAGCAGCAGAAACGACAATTGCCTTTTCTTTTTTTACTTCTCCGTCGAGATTGCTATACGTCCCCCGGCAGGTCGTTACGAGTTTAATAGCCGTGAGGGAGGAACATATCAGCGGAGTAGACCTAAACCTACTGGGCATCTAGCGGTGCCATCTTCTTATGAAAGAATCTCCAAGAAGCGGAAATTCAGAACAACTGGAAAAAAAGACTATTGCGGTGAAATTTTTTTTAAATAAATTATTTTACATTTGCTATTTCAGAGTAACAGACATATATAAAGAAACTCCAACGAAACAGTTTTTCAAATTATTTTTAATAATTCTGATTCTGTTTGACACCATGTAAAATAACCCACCGTCGTTTTTCATGGGGTTATCTACTTTTGAATCGTATACTCACAATTGACTTCCAACATAAAAATATTTGAGTTTTATTACTTTTTTTTATCGTCTTTCCCATCATGTCAACAAGAAATTTATGCGTTCTTGTTTTCGTCCAGAACGACTAATGTACACTCGCCTTATAGTATTGGTCTTTCCCCGGGGGGGGGGGGGGGGGGAAATAAAAAAATAAAAATAAAATCTATTCGCTTTCTTTAATAGCTTGTTGTGCTTCACTCAGTTAACAGTTATTATGCCTTGAACAACTTTTAAATACCTTAAATATCGATCAGATTTATATCAGTCAACTTGAAACTCATACATTTTTAATTATAACTCTCTGGTCTCAGTCGAATACAATTAGTACGAAACGTCTATCAATAAAATTCCTTCATGCATTCTTTTTCTGACTCATTCCCGTCTAGTGTTCTTCATATTATCGACGTTTCATATATACTCCTTGATGCTGGTTTTTCTTCACATCGATTACTCCTCATCACTCAACCCATTCGCTTAAATACAATCTGATATTAATTTTCTTTACATTACTTTCACTTCGGTATAATAAATATGTCATCATCTTCTTCTGTCTGTTATGAAGTATATTTGTTGCAAAAATTTTTCAAGTATCAAGCTAAACTCAAAATAATAGTAAAAAGATAAATTGTAATTAGGAAATTCATAAACCTGTCACTTAAATTCCTGACGTCACATTTATGCACGAGAAAATCCATCCACAATAATGAAATTTCTGAATTCATGAGCAAGTCGTGTAGAGGTATATCGATTACATATTTGGGTAAGGAAATATTAAATTAAATATAAATGTCAGGAACAAATATTACTGAAGTAACCTCAAAACAAAGGTCACAGAGATTCATTACTGTAAAAAAATAAATAAGTTCCTTGCATTCGCTTGCCACCTATAGTTTAAAACCGCCATCCTTATTTGTCAAAATTATTTACAACACAATAGTTTTTGTAATAAGTAATACAGCTCTGTTGTGTGGAAGTAAAAATACAATTTTCTTAACAGCAATGGTGATTTTAATAATTATCTATAGTTTCCCACTTCAAAAATGAAGGTGCTGGAAGTAAAAATGTGGGTTTTTGAAATACAATAATTTATTTACAATATAAACAAATGTAGCCATAGATAGCTTTTTAGCATGGAGATAATTATTTTAATATAAGTAATGAAATATATGGAGGTGGTTTTAAAATATGATTAGTTTGTGTTATCACACTCCCACGTTGTTTTCTTCTTGATTCTTAATCATTTTGCTGTTGTAAATGGGACCTTAGTTTAGTGACGAACATAATGAAACAGTTTCATAACCTTTTCTCTACACATGCGATAACAGCACACGTACTTTATTCCATTATAAACATTTAATATAGTCTATTAACATTAATGGAATCCCAGAACGAATAATAGAGACATGTATGATCAGAGACGATGTATGTAAATTGTTTCAAACTTTCGCCAAAACGTGATAAATAAGCATTCATCTTTTGCCTATTTTAAAGTAACTGTCATGTCTATGCATAGTAAAATATCTTAAGATTTATCAAATAATTTGCACAATCATCTGGAGAATAACAACTTTGAAATACTGTGTGTCTTATGTGTCTCATATGTATTAAATTAATTTTTTAACGACAGAATGGCCTAGTTCATATGTTTCGAGATGTGTGACATGTAGAACTACAAAAACTAAACGACATTTATGGGGCGACAAGGTAATTCTGCATAGAAAGATAGTTACGTTTTATTTCGCTGTAACTTTTGATATCATTATTTCGCGAATTTGGTCTACATCGTTTCCGGCAGGTGAGCGCTAATGCTGTGCACTGGTATTTGGGAGGTCGTGGATTCAAATCCCCGTCCGGCCATCTAGATTCTTGCTTTCAATGGTTTCCCGAAATAATCCCAAGTGAATTCCTGGATGGTTCCTTCATAAGGCCGTAGTTAAATTCCTTACCGTTCAACGTTCCCGATCCTCTCCTGCCTCAATTGCCTCAGCGTTGACGAAGCGTAAAATTCTCTAGATCGCTTAGTCCTTATCACGTTGAGCCATGTATGAATACTATTGTTGTGTCCTCAGTTGAACAGTTACTGATATATATCGGCACAGATCTATATAGAAATATCATTTTAATGGTGCTTTAGGAAGTATTATAAAGTGTGTTTTAAATAATAATCAAAGCGCCTTCCTCCAGGTAGATCAGTTGTATTTATAACGTAATCACTTGAAACACCACCACCTCAAATTTATAGGATGATTGCAATGTTTTTAAGCAGGGACGACAGACTTTCATGCTATAAAAAGAGTTGATCTGTGTAAATGCTGAGATCATCTCTCCGTCCCTATGCTACACACCAGATATTTTCCTCCGCTTCTTACTTTATAACATTGGGAGCTTAACTAGTTATCGCTAATGGACTGGGTACCTCTCTGCGATTCTTCTCGCTATTGCTAATCGTTGGCTGTTATCAGCACAATATGTTACTTTCTCACATGTAAGTGTGATCGTAGAAGTATCCTTCTCTTGGTCCAGTCACGTTTGGTATCTGGATCTAATCCCCAAGAATAAGCTGTTGCAAGACGCCGGATATTTACTGCGTTACTGCAATTTTTGTACCAATTGTGGAGA
>JARYHS010008074.1:144227057-144404845 GCA_031002005.1 Vandiemenella viatica
GTGGTGGAGCTGGTGGTGGGTATTTTGGGGGTAACCGCGAAGAGGATGAAGAATGTCAATTCAGCTGCCTCCTTTCACCGAACCACATACCCACTGCTCTGTCTGTCGTCACTAGGTTCTCCCCCAGGGTCTGGGTCTTCCTCTAGGGAAGCCTAGATGACGGGTTTGGGCGCACCCGAGGATCCCGAGCCCCCCTTCCCCCCCCCCGACAATTTCTTGTATCTGCTACGGGTGCAGGTTTGGGCGGTGGGGGAAATTTTCTCCCTATTGGGGGACGCGACGGTTGATTGATGTGCTGGAGGTATTGTTATACTATCTCTCTGAAGTTTGATGATTGCCAAACTATGACCTACTGGTGTCGATCTTATTCTTATTGCGTCTACCAAGAGAGGGGATATTGCTGGGCGCTGGAATTGGGTCCCTGTTGGGGCGGTTGAAGGGGCGTGTTGTTACCACTTCTGCCGTCCCCGAGACTCATTCCCGGCGTCCACAGTCCACAGTCTTGGCACACTACAGTGTTGGCCGCAGCTCAAGACGCTGAGCAACCTTGCCCTGACTGCTCCAGTGTTGGGGGTGTCCTGGTGAACGAAGACCAAGTCCCCCAGAGGCTTAGTCGACCTCTGCTGCCAGCGCAGAATATCCCCGGAGTAGAATGAAGGGGTCAGTACCACGTTCTTAGCGGCTGTGCTTGGTTGGATCGCTGCCTCTGGGTTCGGCCCCTGGGTCTTAGGGGTAGCATTCCTGCCGGCGGAGCAGTTTCTAATGCTGCCATAGTAGGTCCACTATATTCCACAGAATTCACCCTGTGAACGTTGTGGGAACCTTCGGGCCTCTGAAGCGGGGTGCTCTGTGGAGTTTGGACGAGTGTGTGGGAACCCGTGTTCGCACTTGACACAAGTGTCGGGCGGGTGCGGGGAGAAAGCGCACTAGGAGCGCGCCCTAGTGTGGGAAGCCGAGTACTCAGTGACGATACGTTCGGCCGGCTAGCGCGGCACCCGGTCGCTACGGCTTCCACGCGCCTTGCGGGGTTTGGGTGGGGCCGGGTGTTGCGCGTAGGAACCACAGAAAGGCCTATGCTATAGGGCCAGGTTTTGGAATGTGGCCCAAAAGGGTTGGTGAAGGTGTCTGGCCGCGCCGTCCCTGCTGTAATGACGGGTAATTCTGAATAGCCAATTCGGTAGCTGGGGCGTAGTGAAGTGGTATGATATAGTGGGGTGGTCAGGGTGGCGGCGGAGGGCTACGGCTCAGGTACCGCATAGCACCTCAACCCGGTCGGTGGACCATACATCTGTACTTATGTCGTCGCCAGGCTTCCTCGTTCAGGGGGCACATTTTGATTACATAGAACGCATCTTCTCGTAGGCGGCATTCGCAGATTTAGTCCGGCTCCAGACCTCTTTCAAACAACTTTCTTCTTATGTTATGTCCTGTTATTAGGCTGGTTACTGAATAAAGAATGTCTATGTCTGCCTTCCAGCCCGTCATCCATGCGTCTATCTTTGGGACCCAGTTGTAGGATAGACTATCATTAGTGGCATTGTCCCACCTGTATTGCCAAGACTGTATTAAGTCTCTCCTGATTTCTGCTTTAAGATTTTAACCCCTTTTTTTGAAGTTGGGGATAGTAGGTATAAAGGGGGAGCGCGCTCACACAAAAGAACTGTCAATCATTTTCACACCTCTATTGTTCTCCCCCTCCCACCTGTCAATCATTTCACACCTCTATTGTTCTCTCCCCCTCCCACTTGACTTGAGGGCACTTGACTCGAGGGCCACTTGACTAACCTCAGTTACCCCTCTATTGTTACCACTTGAGCGACCCCAACCACACCATGTGTCGCGCAGCTGCCCTCGCGGTTCATTGTTGTCCTTCCCTCCCGACCTGTCAATCATAGCCACTTGTTGGAACACCTGCCTTCCCTAGCACCAGCTGCCCGTGGTGTTTTTTTTTAGGCCACTTGAGCAACCCCAAAGACACCAGGTGTGTCGCGCCAGCTGCCCTCGCGGTTCATTGTTGTCCTTCCCTCCCCACTTGTCAATCATAGCCACTTGTTTGAACACCTGCCTTCCCTAGCACCAGCTGCCCTCACTTGACTCGAGGACCACTTGAGCGACCCCAACCACACCAGGTGTGACGCAGCCGCACCAGGTGTGGCGCAGACGTTGCCAGACCACTTGAGCGACCAACTGGACTTTCGGATAGATGTCGACATGCTGCTCCTTTTCGAACGAGGAATTCGCGGAGGTATTTGCCAGTGCGTGCCGAGGCAAATAACAGATACATGCCGAGTGCGTCCATTAACTACGTAAGTACATTTTGGCCGAGTACCGGCCAAACCACTTGAGCGACCCCAACCACACCAGGTGTGTACTCTGCTGCTTTTGTCGTTCTGTGAGGTATGAGAATTCTGCGGTATGAACAGAGAAGTTCACCGGAATAGCATTGCCATGGTCGAAGCTTGTGGACTACGCGTTTCTACCGAGAGTGGTGGTGTAACGGTTAGCGTTCTCGCCTCGCATTCGGGAGGATGGCGTTGGAATCCCCGTCCGGGCATCCAGATTTTGGTTTTCCATGGTTTCCCAAATCACTCCAGGCAAATACGTAAGTACATTTTGGCCGAGTACCGGCCAAACCACTTGAGCGACCCCAACCACACCAGGTGTGTACTCTGCTGCTTTTGTCGTTCTGTGAGGTATGAGAATTCTGCGGTATGAACAGAGAAGTTCACCGGAATAGCATTGCCATGGTCGAAGCTTGTGGACTACGCGTTTCTACCGAGAGTGGTGGTGTAACGGTTAGCGTTCTCGCCTCGCATTCGGGAGGATGGCGGTTGGAATCCCCGTCCGGGCATCCAGATTTTGGTTTTCCATGGTTTCCCAAATCACTCCAGGCAAATGCCAAAGTGGGTTATCTTGGAGCTCGGTTCAGCGAAATTTAACAGAAGATTTGGGAATGAAAACGGTTGCTGCCAAGTTTTTTTCCTCGGGCTGTGACTAACAATAAAAAAGAACGTCGACTTGAAACATGTCGTGCTTTGAAATTGATACAGATTTTCTGTCATTATTGGTGACGAGTCATTGCGCTATGGTTACGACCCAAACACAAAGCAACAGTCAGCCAATGTAAGACGTCATTGTCACCCCGCCCAAAAAAAAATATCCTGGTATGGACTGTGTTTTACGTAGCATGGATTGACCTCTCATCAAACTGAACCGAACATTGACTTGAAATGGTTATATTCTGTTACTTGTAGACCATTTGCAATCATATGCCAGGATGCTTCCTTCAAAAGGCCAGGGCATAGACTACATCCTTGCCTCACACCGTTTTTTTAACTGATGCCTGTCTTTGCGTGTCACTGGTTTGAGTTTATTTTATGTATATATTATTATTATTTTCTTTCTTTCTGGTATTCATAAAGTCCATGAGTCACTACCATACAGTGCTGTGCTCTACACACATAGAGATTTAGAGGGTTGAAAAGTTTACCACTAATAATGTCATAACCCGACAGTTTATTCAATTAACATGAGAGGCATACTCACATCGGCGTATTTACGTTTACTTGAATTATACAGAGTGTTTCTATATGTTATCATTTTTGCACAGAATGTTCGTCGGAGAGTGATCATGTAATCTAGCAGGTTTGCCCGTTAGAGTCGCCACTGTCGTAGCGGTGCGACAGGCGAGGCATACAGTCATTTTTGTTTTTTATTATTATTATTTTGTTTGTTTGTTGAATACCAGAAAACTGGATCCTCAAAAAATCAGGGTATACTTTAGGTATGTTTTCAACCAGAGGAGGCTTTACGGCATTACGAATGTATTCTCCGAGGCGTAATCATTACTGCCGACATTTAATGGCATGAATTGAGACGTCTGGTAGGTCCAATCCGAGAAAAACAATCAATAAGACTGCGTGAAGTGATGCTACTGAACGATAACGGCCGCCCCACACTGCTAACCTGACAAAAAACAATATCAAGCTGTTAAGTTGGCAAGTCATTCAGCACCAACCTTATTCACCAGATCTTGAGCTATCATATTTTTACATTTTCCGTTCTTAACCACCGAGCATGATGGTTGAACGGTTAACGCTCTGGCCTCGCATTCGGGAGGACGCAGTTTCGAATCTCCGTCCGGGCATCCAGATTTGGGTTTTCCATGGTTTCCCCAAATCACTCCAGGCAAATGGCGTAATGCTTCCTTTACAAAGGCCACGACCTAGCGAGCTTTGACTATTTATTCAAAAATGAATCAAATCCATTGCGGTATCGTCCATGATACATGTCGCTGTCCTTGTCAATAACCACAAATCCTTGCTTGCTTGTATTCCAGCAGGAACTACATAGGTTTTTAAACTCGTACTTAGTTTCTCAGTCGTTACAGCCCTACCTAAGGACAGGACTGAACACGTGAAATCACTGCAGCAATAACGAACATGATGGGTGAGATGCAATGTTGTGGATTCACATTCGGGAGAACGTGGGTTTGAATCCCTGCCCCCGACCATCAAGATTTCGGCTTTCCATGCTTTTTTGCGAAATTAATGCATTCGGTGCTTAAGCCATCTGACGGGAAAGTGAAAAGCCCTCAACCTGACCTTCACATCTTTCACAACTTGCGTCGTAATGTAGTTACGCCTTAACACTTCAGTTGTTCGGTTTCAAGTTTAAACTGTAGGTTCTCTACACCCTGTTAAGTTCAAGTAGACTAGGATAGAGGCGAAATGCGCAGGCAATAAAAAACCCAGGTCATAATGACCAAACGAGCCATTACTCCGTACTTCAGGTGAATGTTGGGTTGGGTCCTTCAAAAGACCATGCATGAATTCCATCCAGATCCTTGCACCAGTCCTATCACACTTCGTGATCGGTAAAGATCTGGCCTAGCATTTGGGAGGGCGTGGGCTCGAATCCCAGTCCGGGCATCCAGATTAGAGTTTTCCATGGTTTCCCCAAATAACTCGAGGCGAATGACGGGGATGATTTCTTCATTTGCCATGGCCGAATTCCCCACCGTTCCTCGTCCACTGTCCTTTCCCACCTCTAAAGGCTTCGATGTCGACGAGGCATAGAACCATAAAAAAAAAAAAAACCACGACCACCAACTCCAGATGAATGTCGAGTTATTCATTCAAAATACCATGCCCGAATTCCTTCCCAGTCCTTGCTGCCAGTCCATACAATTATGCCATTACATTCTCGCAATCACCATAGAGGGGGAATGCGCAGGCAATAAAAAAAACCCTGGTCATAATGACCAAACGAGCCATTACTCCGTACTTCAGGTGAATGTTGGGTTGGTTCCTTCAAAAGACCATGCCTGAATTCCATCCCGATCCTTGCACCAGTCCTATCACGCATCGTGATCGGTAAAGATCTGGCCTAGCATTTGGGAGGGTGCGGGTTCGAACCCCCGTCCAGGCATCCAGATTTGGGTTTTCCATGGTTTGCCCAAATAACGCGAGGCGAATGCCAGGATAATTTCTTCATTTTCCATGGCAGAATTCCTTCCCGTTCTCAGTCGTAACAGCATTACCTAAGGACAGGACTGAACACGTGAAATGACTACGGCAATAACGAGCATGGTGGGGTGAGATGCAATGTTGTCGCTTCACATTCGGGAGGACGTGGGTTGGAATCCCTGTCCGAACATCGAAATTTCGGCATTCCATGCTTTTTTGCGAAATTACTGCATTTGGTGCTTAAGCAATTTGACGGGGAAGTGAAAAGTCCAGGATTCTAATCCCGGTCTCAGCTGCGATTTTCAAAAGCCCTTAACCTGACATTCACATCTGGCACAACTTGCGTTGTAATGTAGTTACACCAGAACACTTCCGTTGTTTGGTTTCCAGTTTAAACTGTAGGTTCTCTACACCCGGCTAAGTTCACGTAGGATAGGATAGGTGCGGAATGCGCAGGCAATAAAAACCCTGGTCATAATGACCAGACTAGCCATTACTCCGTACTTCAGTTGAATATCGGGTTGGTTCCTTCAAAAGGCCATGTCTGAATTCCACCCCGTTCCCTGCACCAATCCTATCACGCATCGTAATCGGTAAAGATCTGACCTAGCATTTGGGAGGGTGCGGTTTCGAATCCCCGTCCAGGCATCCAGATTTGGGTTTTCCATGGTTTCCCCAAATAACGCGAGACGAATGCCGGGGATAATTTCATCATTTTCCATGGCAGAATTCCTTCCCGTTCCTCGTCCACTGTCCCTTCCCCGCCTCTAAAGGCGTAGAACCATAAAAAAGAATCGCATGTGCTTTTATCCAATTCAATATAACTTTATAGGCAGGTAGGTGATTTCACTGCAGGTCTATATATTCGTCCTCCTTTCAGAGGTACTTTTTTCCTCCTGGTGGGTGGGTTTTGTTAACGTTCGGGACTGCCATGTGGGAGATGGAGGGTTCGATTCCCCGTCCGCATGTTAATTAGTATCTGTTGTAGTTTAGACATACAAATAGCCGTTTATCGCCAAGAGTCACTGTAGACACTCCGACAATGACAAAAATAAAAATAAAACGCGTTTAGTGGTGTTTGTTCCTGTAGCCAGGGATGGTAACGCGATGTATGTGGTGGGAGTTCTACAGGTTTATCTGCTCGAATACCTGTGTCAGTGATGTATACTCATAGACCCTCCTAAGTTACCACTTCTCATTCTTGTTGAGGGGTGACTGTAAAATTCTTGAAATACAGATATTTGCGCGGGTACAGCGAATGCGTGCCACAACTTCACAATAATTGTTTGTGCATTGAAATACAGAAAAAAAAGTTTCTACTGTAATGGCAGTCTCTAGGTAAAGTGAAAAACGTGGCCATTTTTTATCAAAATTGCTAAGTTTTTCGCCTGGAACCATTGCGGCCACCCCCCTATTACACATGTCGGACGTCGTAGGCTGGGCAGACGTAAAACAGGACAGGCGGCGGGCGAACTGTGACGGAACTAACATCAGACTTTAAATGTTGGGAGAGTACAAGTGTACCTGAACACACAGTGCACGAACACTCCTAACGATGGGCCTCCGCAGCCGACGACCCATGCATGTGCACCACGACATCGGCAACTGCGACTGAAATGGGCAAGAGACCATCGTCACTGGACGTTGGCGTAGTGGCAAATCGTTGCATGGTCTGATGAATTCCGATACCTTCTTCATCATGCCGGAGTAAGGGTGCGAGCTGGTAGTTTTCTACGGGAAAAGCTTCTTGTCACCTATACTGCGGGGAACATTCACGTGGGAGCTCGTGCAAGGCACTATGACGACTGATAAGTATCGTACACTGGTTGCAGACCACGTACAGCACAAACCTTCATGACGACCTTGTTTCCCAACGGCTGTGACATTTTTCAACAAGATAATGCGCCATGTCACAAGGCCAGAAGTGTAACTTAATGGTTGGAGGAACACAGTGGCGAGTTGTAATTGATGTACTGGCTCGCCCAGCTCGCCAGTTCTGAACCCGATCGAACACATCTGGGGTGTGATTTGGGGAAGGCTTGCGATCTATCTAAGTTTGGCCCATTGCAGATTGCGATGGCCCAGAGGCTCGGCACGAGCATTTCGGACACTGCACTATATATCGGGTGTTCGAGCAGTGTTGTGGTGAGTGTCTTCAACAAGTGGCGAAACGAAGGTGACGCCATGTCCAAACGTCGAGTGGTTGGGCGGCCACCCCTTATTACACATGTCGGACGTCGTAGGCTGGGCAGACGTAAAAACAGGACAGGCGGCGGGCGAACTGTGGCGGAACTAACATCAGACTTTAATGTTGGGCAGAGTACAAGTGTACCTGAACACACAGTGCACCGAACACTCCTAACGATGGGCCTCCGCAGCCGACGACCCATGCATGTGCACCACGACATCGGCAACTGCGACTGAAATGGGCACGAGACCATCGTCACTGGACGTTGGCGCAGTGGCAGATCGTTGCATGGTCTGAAGAATTCCGATACCTTCTTCATCATGCCGGAGTAAGGGTGCGAACTGGTAGTTTTCTACGGGAACAGCTTCTTGTCACCTGTACTGCGGGGAACATTCACGTGGGGGCTCGTGAAAGGCACCGTGACGACCGATAGGTATCGTACACTGGTTGCAGACCACGTACAGCACAAACCTTCATGACGACCATGTTTCCCAATGGCTGTGACATTTTTCAACAAGATAATGCGCCAGTCACAAGGCCAGAAGTGTAACTTAATGGTTCGAGGAACACAGTGGTGAGTTGTAATTGATGTACTGGCTCGCCCAGCTCGCCAGATCTGAACCCGATCGAACACATCTGGCATGTGATTGAATATGGCGTCAACCAAACGAGGTGAAACAACGTATATGCATGCAGAAATTGACATTACATGGAAGGCAGTCTGCATTCATATATCTTTCGTGGATTAGGATCGTGAAAACAGGTAAAACATCACCGCAATTATACCACTTCACTATACGAAAGATGTCATCGGTTTTACATGGTTAGAAGGTGTCCATCATGCCATACGATGTGTATTGAGTGCATCCACCAAAATAGAAAAAAAAACATGCGACATGATGCGGTGTTCTATCATAAATGAAACTCATTCTGTTCACGGCCCGATATGACATCGGACAACTTGAGTAGTACATCAGATATACCTGTCGAAAGTCACACTAAAGTACTGAAGTTGAACTAACCAGAGCATGCAGAAGATGAGAACATCACAAGTTTCATTAAACAACACGACCCTCCACAAGACCGAAACATAATGGGCTCAATACCAGATGAAACATAAATTATGTTAGATATCAGTTAGTATGTGCCACTTTCGAAGAATTTCATTTAAAAAGTGCAAAAATAGATAAAAAAAAACGCGAATACTGGTCAAATATAGCAAATATTGGTTAAAAACTTATGGCACTTTCTGAGACAGAACTTATGTAAAGTCTGGTTAATACAGAATGTTAAAGTGTTTGTTATAGTTGGTTAGAGTAAATTCAGGTTAGGTTATTTCAACTCACCTTCTCATGGTGCCACTGATACATGGATATCCAAAAGTGTTTGCTGAGGCGGCTTGGGCCCCACCGAGGCCTAAGAGACCGGTATTTTGCGCGGCCTAAGAAGACCGAAATTTTGCGCGCCGGTTTTCCGGATGCAACGCGTTTGTATTTTTCTACGCAGCAGCAGCTTACTGTGGGGCCCAAGCCGCCTCAGTAAACACTTTTGGATATCCATGTATCAGTGGCACCATGAGAAGGTGAGTTGAAATAACCTAACCTGAATTTACTCTAACCAACTATAACAAACACTTTAACATTCTGTATTAACCAGACTTTAGCATAAGTTCTGTCTCAGAAAGTGCCATAAGTTTTTAACCAATATTTTGCTATATTTGACCAGTATTCGCGGTTTTTTTTATCTATTTTTGCACTTTTTAAATGAAATTCTTCGAAAGTGGCACATACTAACTGATATCTAACATAATTTATGTTTCATCTGGTATTGAGCCCATTATGTTTCGGTCTTGTGGAGGGTCGTGTTGTTTAATGAAACTTGTGATGTTCTCATCTTCTGCATGCTCTGGTTAGTTCAACTTCAGTACTTTAGTGTGACTTTCGACAGGTATATCTGATGTACTACTCAAGTTGTCCGATGTCATATCGGGCCGTGAACAGAATGAGTTTCATTTATGATGGAACACCGCATCATGTCGCATGTTTTTTTTTCTATTTTGGTGGATGCACTCAATACACATCGTATGGCATGATGACACCTTCTAACCATGTAAACCGATGACATCTTTCGTATAGTGAAGTGGTATAATTGCGGTGATGTTTTACCTGTTTTCACGATCCTAATCCACGAAAGATATATGAATGCAGACTGCCTTCCATGTAATGTCAATTTCTGCATGCATATACGTTGTTTCACCTCGTTTGGTTGACGCCATATTCAATCACATGCCAGATGTGTTCGATCGGGTTCAGATCTGGCGAGCTGGGCGAGCCAGTACATCAATTACAACTCACCACTGTGTTCCTCGAACCATTAAGTTACACTTCTGGCCTTGTGACTGGCGCATTATCTTGTTGAAAAATGTCACAGCCATTGGGAAACATGGTCGTCATGAAGGTTTGTGCTGTACGTGGTCTGCAACCAGTGTACGATACCTATCGGTCGTCACGGTGCCTTTCACGAGCCCCCACGTGAATGTTCCCCGCAGTACAGGTGACAAGAAGCTGTTCCCGTAGAAAACTACCAGTTCGCACCCTTACTCCGGCATGATGAAGAAGGTATCGGAATTCTTCAGACCATGCAACGATCTGCCACTGCGCCAACGTCCAGTGACGATGGTCTCGTGCCCATTTCAGTCGCAGTTGCCGATGTCGTGGTGCACATGCATGGGTCGTCGGCTGCGGAGGCCCATCGTTAGGAGTGTTCGGTGCACTGTGTGTTCAGGTACACTTGTACTCTGCCCAACATTAAAGTCTGATGTTAGTTCCGCCACAGTTCGCCCGCCGCCTGTCCTGTTTTTACGTCTGCCCAGCCTACGACGTCCGACATGTGTAATAAGGGGTGGCCGCCCAACCACTCGACGTTTGGACATGGCGTCACCTTCGTTTCGCCACTTGTTGAAGACACTCACCACAACACTGCTCGAACACCCGATATATAGTGCAGTGTCCGAAATGCTCGTGCCGAGCCTCTGGGCCATCGCAATCTGCAATGGGCCAAACTTAGATAGATCGCAAGCCTTCCCCAAATCACACCCCAGATGTGTTCGATCGGGTTCAGAACTGGCGAGCTGGGCGAGCCAGTACATCAATTACAACTCGCCACTGTGTTCCTCCAACCATTAAGTTACACTTCTGGCCTTGTGACATGGCGCATTATCTTGTTGAAAAATGTCACAGCCGTTGGGAAACAAGGTCGTCATGAAGGTTTGTGCTGTACGTGGTCTGCAACCAGTGTACGATACTTATCAGTCGTCATAGTGCCTTGCACGAGCTCCCACGTGAATGTTCCCCGCAGTATAGGTGACAAGAAGCTTTTCCCGTAGAAAACTACCAGCTCGCACCCTTACTCCGGCATGATGAAGAAGGTATCGGAATTCATCAGACCATGCAACGATTTGCCACTACGCCAACGTCCAGTGACGATGGTCTCTTGCCCATTTCAGTCGCAGTTGCCGATGTCGTGGTGCACATGCATGGGTCGTCGGCTGCGGAGGCCCATCGTTAGGAGTGTTCCGTGCACTGTGTGTTCAGGTACACTTGTACTCTGTCCCAACATTTAAAGTCTGATGTTAGTTCCGTCACAGTTCGCCCGCCGCCTGTCCTGTTTTACGTCTGCCCAGCCTACGACGTCCGACATGTGTAATAGGGGGGGTGGCCGCAATGGTTCCAGGCGAAAAACTTAGCAATTTTGATAAAAAATGGCCACGTTTTTTCACTTTACCTAGAGACTGCCATTACAGTAGAAACTTTTTTTTCTGTATTTCAATCACAAACAATTATTGTGAAGTTGTGGCACGCATTCGCTGTACCCGCGCAAATATCTGTATTTCAAGAATTTTACAGTCACCCCTCAACAAGAATGAGAAGTGGTAACTTAGGAGGGTCTATGAGTATACATCACTGACACAGGTATTCGAGCAGATAAACCTGTAGAACTCCCACCACATACATCGCGTTACCATCCCTGGCTACAGGAACAAACACCACTAAACGCGTTTTATTTTTATTTTTGTCATTGTCGGAGTGTCTACAGTGACTCTTGGCGATAAACGGCTATTTGTATGTCTAAACTACAACAGATACTAATTAACATGCGGACGGGGAATCGAACCCTCCATCTCCCACATGGCAGTCCCGAACGTTAACAAACCCACCCACCAGGAGGAAAAAAGTACCTCTGAAAGGAGGACGAATATATAGACCTGCAGTGAAATCACCTACCTGCCTATAAAGTTATATTGAATTGGATAAAAGCACATGCGATTCTTTTTTATGGTTCTACGCCTTTAGAGGCGGGGAAGGGACAGTGGACGAGGAACGGGAAGGAATTCTGCCATGGAAAATGATGAAATTATCCCCGGCATTCGTCTCGCGTTATTTGGGGAAACCATGGAAAACCCAAATCTGGATGCCTGGACGGGGATTCGAAACCGCACCCTCCCAAATGCTAGGTCAGATCTTTACCGATTACGATGCGTGATAGGATTGGTGCAGGGAACGGGGTGGAATTCAGACATGGCCTTTTGAAGGAACCAACCCGATATTCAACTGAAGTACGGAGTAATGGCTAGTCTGGTCATTATGACCAGGGTTTTTATTGCCTGCGCATTCCGCACCTATCCTATCCTACGTGAACTTAGCCGGGTGTAGAGAACCTACAGTTTAAACTGGAAACCAAACAACGGAAGTGTTCTGGTGTAACTACATTACAACGCAAGTTGTGCCAGATGTGAATGTCAGGTTAAGGGCTTTTGAAAATCGCAGCTGAGACCGGGATTAGAATCCTGGACTTTTCACTTCCCCGTCAAATTGCTTAAGCACCAAATGCAGTAATTTCGCAAAAAAGCATGGAATGCCGAAATTTCGATGTTCGGACAGGGATTCCAACCCACGTCCTCCCGAATGTGAAGCGACAACATTGCATCTCACCCCACCATGCTCGTTATTGCCGTAGTCATTTCACGTGTTCAGTCCTGTCCTTAGGTAATGCTGTTACGACTGAGAACGGGAAGGAATTCTGCCATGGAAAATGAAGAAATTATCCTGGCATTCGCCTCGCGTTATTTGGGCAAACCATGGAAAACCCAAATCTGGATGCCTGGACGGGGGTTCGAACCCGCACCCTCCCAAATGCTAGGCCAGATCTTTACCGATCACGATGCGTGATAGGACTGGTGCAAGGATCGGGATGGAATTCAGGCATGGTCTTTTGAAGGAACCAACCCAACATTCACCTGAAGTACGGAGTAATGGCTCGTTTGGTCATTATGACCAGGGTTTTTTATTGCCTGCGCATTCCCCCTCTATGGTGATTGCGAGAATGTAATGGCTATAATTGTATGGACTGGCAGCAAGGACTGGGAAGGAATTCGGGCATGGTATTTTGAATGAATAACTCGACATTCATCTGGAGTTGGTGGTCGTGGTTTTCTTTTTTTTATGGTTCTATGCCTCGTCGACATCGAAGCCTTTAGAGGTGGGAAAGGACAGTGGACGAGGAACGGTGGGGAATTCGGCCATGGCAAATGAAGAAATCATCCCCGTCATTCGCCTCGAGTTATTTGGGGAAACCATGGAAAACTCTAATCTGGATGCCCGGACTGGGATTCGAGCCCACGCCCTCCCAAATGCTAGGCCAGATCTTTACCGATCACGAAGTGTGATAGGACTGGTGCAAGGATCTGGATGGAATTCATGCATGGTCTTTTGAAGGACCCAACCCAACATTCACCTGAAGTACGGAGTAATGGCTCGTTTGGTCATTATGACCTGGGTTTTTTATTGCCTGCGCATTCGCCTCTATCCTAGTCTACTTGAACTTAACAGGGTGTAGAGAACCTACAGTTTAAACTTGAAACCGAACAACTGAAGTGTTAAGGCGTAACTACATTACGACGCAAGTTGTGAAAGATGTGAAGGTCAGGTTGAGGGCTTTTCACTTTCCCGTCAGATGGCTTAAGCACCGAATGCATTAATTTCGCAAAAAAGCATGGAAAGCCGAAATCTTGATGGTCGGGGGCAGGGATTCAAACCCACGTTCTCCCGAATGTGAATCCACAACATTGCATCTCACCCATCATGTTCGTTATTGCTGCAGTGATTTCACGTGTTCAGTCCTGTCCTTAGGTAGGGCTGTAACGACTGAGAAACTAAGTACGAGTTTAAAAACCTATGTAGTTCCTGCTGGAATACAAGCAAGCAAGGATTTGTGGTTATTGACAAGGACAGCGACATGTATCATGGACGATACCGCAATGGATTTGATTCATTTTTGAATAAATAGTCAAAGCTCGCTAGGTCGTGGCCTTTGTAAAGGAAGCATTACGCCATTTGCCTGGAGTGATTTGGGGAAACCATGGAAAACCCAAATCTGGATGCCCGGACGGAGATTCGAAACTGCGTCCTCCCGAATGCGAGGCCAGAGCGTTAACCGTTCAACCATCATGCTCGGTGGTTAAGAACGGAAAATGTAAAAATATGATAGCTCAAGATCTGGTGAATAAGGTTGGTGCTGAATGACTTGCCAACTTAACAGCTTGATATTGTTTTTTGTCAGGTTAGCAGTGTGGGGGCGGCCGTTATCGTTCAGTAGCATCACTTCACGCAGTCTTATTGATTGTTTTTCTCGGATTGGACCTACCAGACGTCTCAATTCATGCCATTAAATGTCGGCAGTAATGATTACGCCTCGGAGAATACATTCGTAATGCCGTAAAGCCTCCTCTGGTTGAAAACATACCTAAAGTATACCCTGATTTTTTGAGGATCCAGTTTTCTGGTATTCAACAAACAAACAAAATAATAATAATAATAAAAAAAAGACTGTATGCCTCGCCTGTCGCACCGCTACGACAGTGGCGACTCTAACGGGCAAACCTGCTAGATTACATGATCACTCTCCGACGAACATTCTGTGCAAAAATGATAACATATAGAAACACTCTGTATAATTCAAGTAAACGTAAATACGCCGATGTGAGTATGCCTCTCATGTTAATTGAATAAACTGTCGGGTTATGACATTATTAGTGGTAAACTTTTCAACCCTCTAAATCTCTATGTGTAGAGCACAGCACTGTATGGTAGTGACTCATGGACTTTATGAATACCAGAAAGAAAAAAATAATATATACATAAAATAAACTCAAACCAGTGACACGCAAAGACAGGCATCAGTTAAAAAAACGGTGTGAGGCAAGGATGTAGTCTATGCCCTGGCCTTTTGAAGGAAGCATCCTGGCATATGATTGCAAATGGTCTACAAGTAACAGAATATAACCATTTCAAGTCAATGTTCGGTTCAGTTTGATGAGAGGTCAATCCATGCTACGTAAAACACAGTCCATACCAGGATATTTTTTTTTTGGGCGGGGTGACAATGACGTCTTACATTGGCTGACTGTTGCTTTGTGTTTGGGTCGTAACCATAGCGCAATGACTCGTCACCAATAATGACAGAAAATCTGTATCAATTTCAAAGCACGACATGTTTCAAGTCGACGTTCTTTTTTATTGTTAGTCACAGCCCGAGGAAAAAAACTTGGCAGCAACCGTTTTCATTCCCAAATCTTCTGTTAAATTTCGCTGAACCGAGCTCCAAGATAACCCACTTTGGCATTTGCCTGGAGTGATTTGGGAAACCATGGAAAACCAAAATCTGGATGCCCGGACGGGGATTCCAACCGCCATCCTCCCGAATGCGAGGCGAGAACGCTAACCGTTACACCACCACTCTCGGTAGAAACGCGTAGTCCACAAGCTTCGACCATGGCAATGCTATTCCGGTGAACTTCTCTGTTCATACCGCAGAATTCTCATACCTCACAGAACGACAAAAGCAGCAGAGTACACACCTGGTGTGGTTGGGGTCGCTCAAGTGGTTTGGCCGAGTACCGGCCAAATGTACTTACGTATTTGCCTGGAGTGATTTGGGAAACCATGGAAAACCAAAATCTGGATGCCCGGACGGGGATTCCAACCACCATCCTCCCGAATGCGAGGCGAGAACGCTAACCGTTACACCACCACTCTCGGTAGAAACGCGTAGTCCACAAGCTTCGACCATGGCAATGCTTTTCCGGTGAACTTCTCTGTTCATACCGCAGAATTCTCATACCTTACAGAACGACAAAAGCAGCAGAGTACACACCTGGTGTGGTTGGGGTCGCTCAAGTGGTTTGGCCGGTACTCGGCCAAAATGTACTTACGTAGTTAATGGACGCACTCGGCATGTATCTGTTATTTGCCTCGGCACGCACTGGCAAATACCTCCGCGAATTCCTCGTTCGAAAAGGAGCAGCATGTCGACATCTATCCGAAAGTCCAGTTGGTCGCTCAAGTGGTCTGGCAACGTCTGCGCCACACCTGGTGCGGCTGCGTCACACCTGGTGTGTTGGGGTCGCTCAAGTGGTCCTCGAGTCAAGTGAGGGCAGCTGGTGCTAGGGAAGGCAGGTGTTCAAACAAGTGGCTATGATTGACAAGTGGGGAGGGAAGGACAACAATGAACCGCGAGGGCAGCTGGCGCGACACACCTGGTGTCTTTGGGGTTGCTCAAGTGGCCTAAAAAAAAAACACCACGGGCAGCTGGTGCTAGGGAAGGCAGGTGTTCCAACAAGTGGCTATGATTGACAGGTCGGGAGGGAAGGACAACAATGAACCGCGAGGGCAGCTGGCGCGACACACCTGGTGTGGTTGGGGTCGCTCAAGTGGTCGAACAATAGAGGGGTAACTGAGGTTAGTCAAGTGGTCCTCAAGTGGGAGGGGAGAGAACAATAGGTGTGAAAATGATTGACAGGTGGGAGGGGAGAGAACAATAGAGGTGTGAAAATGATTGACAGGTGGGAGGGGGAGAACAATAGAGGTGTGAAAATGATTGACAGTTCTTTTGTGAGCGCGCTCCCCCCTTTTATACCTTACTAACAGCATCCAGCTCATTTAGTGGTATCTGGAATGCACCGAATAAAAGCGAACTAGTCTCAAAATTAGCACAGAAGATTACCTAGACAGGGTCCACAACTAGTTTCTCCTTCATTGTGGAATATGAATTATCACAGGTAAAACAAAGCCCAGAAACGCATACAAAATGTCTCTTAGCAAAACTCCTCTGAAATTCCGAAGGAAATCGCCATTCTTAGAGATTTTATTTTTTTAAACAGCTTCGATCTGCCAGTAAATCTCAGCACAGTAAACATTAAAAGATTCCGTTCTAGGACATATTCAGTGAGTACAGCACAATATCTGCAATTATATCGATTCAACATGCTCGACACTTAGAGGAGAGAATGTTTGTAAAAATAAAACCGACAAAATGACGACATGCTCTGCATCATAAACACACCACACCACAAATGTTGTAGACGGGTCTTGAAAGAATCAGAACATTCAGTCGCAATTGTGCGAATTCACTCTATCGTTTGGAAAATATAGACTTTTCGAAAGGTGGTTGCAGTGCAGAAAGACGGATTTACAATAACATTATAGAAGATGGCCATCAGAGGATACACAAATGACTTACTAAACGGAATCAGCTAGTCAAATGAGTACATTAAGAATTTAGATTTACGGTTAGAAGTTAGATGTTTGTATGCATGGATGTAATTCTTCATAATATGGTGTGTATTTTTGCCATACGCTAAATAATAATAGTGAATTAATTATCAACGCGTGTCAAAACTAAATTGTAATGAGTATAACAGGAAGGAAAAATATTAATTTTTATACTTGCAAATGTTTCGTTAGTCACAGGATTAGGAAACATTTACGTTTACTTGCACTGCTGTGGAGATCTGAACAGGTGGATTTTAAATCAATTTATTTTTTGCAATAATACCTTTAGTGAAATTTTCAATGAATGAAGAGTTACTGACTCACCAACAAACCTATTTTAATCTGCCATTTGAAATTAGTATCACCAGGTAGTTTTCTAAAGACAGGTTCAAGATTTTTCAGTTTTGGAGTGTGTGTATGATTTGTGGCTCAAGTTTGGACGGCTGCAACGTCTTGTGTCCAATAAGAAGAAAGGCGGGGCAAGGCGCACGTCGCCATGACTCGGAAAAAAAATTTATGACCTGAAAGATATCAAACTGTTATAAGAAATTCACGCCTTCGTGATTTACGGTTCTCAAGAACTAAGTGGCTTGTATTAATCAGAGATATCAACGTGACTTACAAGAAAGAAGTTGGTGTCTCTGGAGAGTAGTTTGTGGATAAAGAAGCTAGTTTGATAGTAACAGTTCTTTATTCTGAAATTCTTAAACACTGTAACCGTATTCTTTTATTTTCAGTTTGGGCTGAATACTGTAGATCCTGATAAAAAAGTGTTTTAAACACACTGCACTTGTTTTTTATCATGAATACTGACAGCAAATTTTGCGAATAGAAAAATGTATCATCGTTAGCAGTAGTTGTTTTACAACATCGTGTTTTGAATAAAAATTTGACTTGAAAACCAGCGTCTTTATTTCTGTAATATCAGCAAAAAAATGTTTATTTATTCGTTCCATGGAGATTTTGAAGTACGAAGAAAATGCAAATACACTTTTCTCAGCATAAAACATGAGTACTGTTGTACCTGTTCATTTCTCCCTTAAATGAATCGCAGAAATTAAAATAAACGTTTCTTCACTTTTGCACTATCGAATTATGTTATTTTCAAATAAAACAGTTTCAGAAGTTGTGGTGGGACGATAGATACCTTCATTGTTCTTTTGGACCACCTAAAATACTTTTACACTTTTCAGCAATTTTATGGACCAACACAATTACATGACGACTTATTCTAATAAATTTTGATTTATATCGATTATTTATTCCATTTAAAGTACTTGTAATAAGCTTCAAATACTTTCAACTGTAATTTTAGTACAATTTCAGTTAGTATTAGTCATAACTGTGCTGTTATTTAATAAATTGACAACGTTGTGTTGTTTAGTTTTTGGTGATGTTTAGTTTTAGGTTTTAGATTGTTCTGTTTCGTATTATGCCAGAAAGTTTCAAAGCGTAAGTCTTTATTCTTTGATTCATTTTTAAACAATATTCAAATATCATACTTTGCTTTTATATGTCTTTAAAATTTATGCTAATGTATTCTTTGGATAAATCTTTGGTGACATGCATGAGTCAACAACAATTTAATCAATGAAGAAGTTTACAAAAATCAGCGACTCGTCGTTATTATTAAGTTTGCATCCTACCGTAGCATCTTAAATTCAGACAACAAGAGTAAGGATTAAGATGAAATATAAACCACCTAGCAACTAGAAAAAACTATATAAAAAAAGAATAATAGACGGTAAGAGGAAGATTGGCAGAAACTAGCATCTTATGTTCTGAGGTAGGACGATAATTGAAACGAAACAACTAGCGGTACGGAACCATGCATAACGACTGAATTGTTTCAATGTTTGTACCTCAAACATTAACGTATCTCAAATGATATATATTTTTTATAGTCGGCTAGCGAACGGAACAAGATTTGGATGCATTCTGTCAAAATTAATACAAAAATATTTAAATTGATGTTTAATTTTATATCTTAAGAAAATACTCAATGCATTAGACTATGTTTTTCCCCCCTATGTATCGAAATATCTCGATATTCGCAATATTCACTGTTTACTTTTCATGTATCTGAAACGGATTAAATGAGTAGCAACCCAGTTACATTTTAAGTTACTATTCATTATATTCACTTAATTCTCCCGTTCCTCTTTTTGCAGTTCAGACTTAATTTCATGCTTCTTTAACACTTAACTTAATAAAAACGCGTTATGCCTAGTTCATTAACTTCTCTGCAACAGCTGATATAACCTTTACGCCTCGTCGACACCGAGGGGTGGTAAAGGACTGGGACAAGGAATTCGCCATGGTCTTTTGAGGGAACCATTTCGGCTGTCACCTGGGGTTATTTGTGGAAATCATGGAAAAGCAAATCAGAATGGCCAGATCGGAATTCGAACTCAAGTCCTTCCGAATGTGAGGCCAGAACTTTACCGCTCACCCACCATTCTGAGTATTGATAAATCTTGCTCCTCTTAAAAATAAATTGACTAATTCTTTGAAACTTGCTAGTATTACGTTAGAGGGTCATCTCATGTTCCTTCACTTGACTACATCATAAAAATACATATTTTAGATATTTTGGGACATTTCCAAAAACGACAGCTGGAATGAATTTTCATTTTGTTTCCGGTGCTGAAACCCGATAAGGTTTAAGCTTAATTTAAAATTCAGAAGCAATAAATTCTTTATTATTACTAAGAGTAAAAAAGATTTGTAGCCCACCAATGTTCATACAGATATTGTTGCGACTCTATAATAAGGTCTATCGTATACTGAAATTTACGTTTAAACCGATGGGAAACATTTCCCGTGCAATTACAGTGTGGACGCGAGTAATGAGTTAGTGAAAACAGATAAAAAGTTAACAGTTCCAGACTGAGGAGGTATCAGAAATTTTAAAACTACAGTAAATCTCACTTTGACAAAGGATTTTGTCTGTTGAGTGCTTCAATTTCTAGCGAAAATCAAACTCTAATGAGGAGGCAGATATCTGAAAAAAGGCCGTTTCTGAAGCTAATTCCGTAAATTTTTTTTGAGCAATTATGACTTTGTACTATACCTTGGCGCATCACTCTACGCCAAAATAAAAGCAATAATTAGTACAGGGGAAGTACACCAAACGCTGTATCTTATGCAAGTTATGCCTGTTTTGGGAGATTTAGAGAATGTACTGCTGCTAGATATCCTTAAAACGATGAAGCTTTCACGAGGACGTGATATGCCAAATGTGTGAAGCTGTAGAGAACATCAGAGAAAAGAGGCAAATTATAATATAAGGTGCTCTCAATCACAAGTCTCTCATAGTCATGGATGCATTTCATGAGTGTTGGTTTCAGCCTGACCGCAACGTACAGTACCTATTTACTTTATCTGACTTCTCAATTTCCCCTATTTTCAACTCTTTAATTGTATCGGTTTGGTAACCATTTCAAGTCAGTTGATGACGTCACGTTTGCTGGTATATTTTCGAGAAATTCTTTAGTGGGAATAATATACGAGCATTGCAATGGCTTTAAAAGAGGTATTTTATTCTGAGTACTGAGGAACTTTTTTATTTTATTTTTAATTATGGGAAAAAAACATAATTTTTTCTTTAGTTGTCTGCAACAGTGTATATGCATGAACTTATCTTATGATACTATTAATACATTTTATACAGTATATTTCATATCCTGGTATCATTGAGTTAATATAATAAATATTTATTCTATTATAGTTTTGATAGCTGCGTAGAAAAAAATTATCGAATTTAATATGATGCAATTTTGATATAAATAGGACTAAATTAAAATAATAAAATATTTACCGATAATCTCTAGATAGTCATTTTCTTATGTTACATTACATGCATAAATAACTCTGACAGTGAGTAATTCTTAGATTTTTGCTTGGAAACAGACTAGTAACTACAGACTATATTTTCACATGACGAGACAGTAGGTAGTAATGAAAATTCGTACTAAAAAATTACAAAGATGTAACATTGTCTGAATCAAAAATTATGTTAACGAGTCACTAAGATGATAAACTTGGAATGAGACAAACCGTCAACAATTTACAAATCATCCCATTAATTCTACTGAAAAACATGGCACACCTTTGACCTTTAAGGTTTTCTTATATCACGCGAGGAGGCCCGAATCCAACGAGTGACGCCGGGAAAACAGTAGATCATAAAACTTTACCAAGCAAGTGCAATGAAATTATTGGAGAACCATAGCAGCAGAAACGACAATTGCCTTTTCTTTTTTTACTTCTCCGTCGAGATTGCTATACGTCCCCCGGCAGGTCGTTACGAGTTTAATAGCCGTGAGGGAGGAACATATCAGCGGAGTAGACCTAAACCTACTGGGCATCTAGCGGTGCCATCTTCTTATGAAAGAATCTCCAAGAAGCGGAAATTCAGAACAACTGGAAAAAAAGACTATTGCGGTGAAAATTTTTTTAAATAAATTATTTTACATTTGCTATTTCAGAGTAACAGACATATATAAAGAAACTCCAACGAAACAGTTTTTCAAATTATTTTTAATAATTCTGATTCTGTTTGACACCATGTAAAAACCCACCGTCGTTTTTCATGGGGTTTATCTACTTTTGAATCGTATACTCACAATTGACTTCCAACATAAAAATATTTGAGTTTATTACTTTTTTTTATCGTCTTTCCCATCTGTCAACAAGAAATTTTATGCGTTCTTGTTTTCGTCCAGAACGACTAATGTACACTCGCCTTATAGTATTGGTCTTTCTCCCGGGGGGGGGGGGGGGGGAATAAAAAAATAAAAATAAAATCTATTCGCTTTCTTTAATAGCTTGTTGTGCTTCACTCAGTTAACAGTTATTATGCCTGGAACAACTTTTAAATACCTTAAATATCGATCAGATTTATATCAGTCAACTTGAAACTCATACATTTTAATTATACCTCTCTGGTCTCAGTCGAATACAATTAGTACGAAACCGTCTATCAATAAAATTCCTTCATGCATTCTTTTCTGACTCATTCCCGATTCTAGTGTTCTTCATATTATCGACGTTTCATATATACTCCTTGATGCTGGTTTTTCTTCACATCGATTACTCCTCATCACTCAACCCATTCGCTTAAATACAATCTGATATTAATTTTCTTTACATTACTTTCACTTCGGTATAATAAATATGTCATCATCTTCTTCTGTCTGTTATGAAGTATATTTGTTGCAAAAATTTTTCAAGTATCAAGCTAAAACTCAAAATAATAGTAAAAAGATAATTGTAATTAGGAAATTCATAAACCTGTCACTTAAAATTTCCTGACGTCACATTTATGCACGAGAAAATCCATCCACAATAATGAAATTTCTGAATTCATGAGCAAGTCGTGTAGAGGTATATCGATTACATATTTGGGTAAGGAAATATTAAATTAAATATAAATGTCAGGAACAAATATTACTGAAGTAACCTCAAAACAAGGTCACAGAGATTCATTACTGTAAAAAATAAATAAGTTCCTTGCATTCGCTTGCCACCTATAGTTTAAAAACCGCCATCCTTATTTGTCAAAATTATTTACAAACACAATAGTTTTTGTAATAAGTAATACAGCTCTGTTGTGTGGAAGTAAAAATACAATTTTCTTAACAGCAATGGTGATTTTAATAATTATCTATAGTTTCCCACTTCAAAAATGAAGGTGCTGGAAGTAAAAATGTGGGTTTTTGAAATACAATAATTTATTTACAATATAAACAAATGTAGCCATAGATAGCTTTTTAGCATGGAGATAATTATTTTAATATAAGTAATGAAATATATGGAGGTGGTTTTAAAATATGATTAGTTTGTGTTATCACACTCCCACGTTGTTTTCTTCTTGATTCTTAATCATTTTGCTGTTGTAAATGGGACCTTAGTTTAGTGACGAACATAATGAAACAGTTTCATAACCTTTTCTCTACACATGCGATAACAGCACACGTACTTTATTCCATTATAAACATTTAATATAGTCTATTAACATTAATGGAATCCCAGAACGAATAATAGAGACATGTATGATCAGAGACGATGTATGTAAATTGTTTCAAACTTTCGCCAAAACGTGATAAATAAGCATTCATCTTTTGCCTATTTTAAAGTAACTGTCATGTCTATGCATAGTAAAATATCTTAAGATTTATCAAATAATTTGCACAATCATCTGGAGAATAACAACTTTGAAATACTGTGTGTCTTATGTGTCTCATATGTATTAAATTAATTTTTTTAACGACAGAATGGCCTAGTTCATATGTTTCGAGATGTGTGACATGTAGAACTACAAAAACTAAACGACATTTATGGGGCGACAAGGTAATTCTGCATAGAAAGATAGTTACGTTTTATTTCGCTGTAACTTTTGATATCATTATTTCGCGAATTTGGTCTACATCGTTTCCGGCAGGTGAGCGCTAATGCTGTGCACTGGTATTTGGGAGGTCGTGGATTCAAATCCCCGTCCGGCCATCTAGATTCTTGCTTTCAATGGTTTCCCGAAATAATCCCAAGTGAATTCCTGGATGGTTCCTTCATAAGGCCGTAGTTAAATTCCTTACCGTTCAACGTTCCCGATCCTCTCCTGCCTCAATTGCCTCAGCGTTGACGAAGCGTAAAATTCTCTAGATCGCTTAGTCCTTATCACGTTGAGCCATGTATGAATACTATTGTTGTGTCCTCAGTTGAACAGTTACTGATATATATCGGCACAGATCTATATAGAAATATCATTTTAATGGTGCTTTAGGAAGTATTATAAAGTGTGTTTTAAATAATAATCAAAGCGCCTTCCTCCAGGTAGATCAGTTGTATTTATAACGTAATCACTTGAAACACCACCACCTCAAATTTATAGGATGATTGCAATGTTTTTAAGCAGGGACGACAGACTTTCATGCTATAAAAAGAGTTGATCTGTGTAAATGCTGAGATCATCTCTCCGTCCCTATGCTACACACCAGATATTTTCCTCCGCTTCTTACTTTATAACATTGGGAGCTTAACTAGTTATCGCTAATGGACTGGGTACCTCTCTGCGATTCTTCTCGCTATTGCTAATCGTTGGCTGTTATCAGCACAATATGTTACTTTCTCACATGTAAGTGTGATCGTAGAAGTATCCTTCTCTTGGTCCAGTCACGTTTGGTATCTGGATCTAATCCCCAAGAATAAGCTGTTGCAAGACGCCGGATATTTACTGCGTTACTGCAATTTTTGTACCAATTGTGGAGATTCCTGTGTCCTGTGTTTTTATGTCCTGTTGACATTTTAACTTGGAATAAAAATGAAGTATGGTGTTCTGACGTTATACGTGGAAGCCTTACGATGCGCGAAGACATATGCTGAAGATTTATGTAGCTGTATCTCAAATCTAGTATTTTTTGGCACCGATGAAATAATCTCAACCCTGCAGATGATCCACATTCACTGTACTGTGAAGATTTATGCTCAAATTGCTCTCTATTTCTAAATTTAGTTTACATGTTCAGTATAAAGATCTTAATAACTGGAACTTCTTACTGAATTTAATTCACTACTACTACTATCTTATTCTTTATCAGCATAGTTGTTGCCGTAAACAATAAAAATGGGGTAAATCTTTTTGATGACGGAGGTAAATTTCAGGTTTGTCTCCATAACCTCCGCCAATAAGTGATAGCTAACTAATTCGTTTTGGCACGCCGGCACCTATTTGTAATTGATCGGCGTACTAAACTGCATATTTTCCTCTCTCCTGACCCAATAGTTATACAATGTCAATCTTTGTGCGAGCACACTAATAAAACCGTTTCTAAATTCCATCAGCGTAATCCAACATCACTGCGAGTAATGAAGTAATGGTTTTGCTGCCCACCAGTCTCTTCAGTTAGTGACTGTGTGCTACCTACCATCACCACACTAGGCACCCTCCATGCTGATGATTAACCGACACACTCCCAATGACAATTTGTTAGTAGCTTCTTTTTATTAACGCGCAAATAGAGTTGCTGATCAAAAGTTCCCCCGGAAGCTAGCTTGAATAAGGATATTGTGCGCACTACGTTCACTACTCCGCATGCGTGCTGTAAGTGGAGAAGTGATTCCCGGATCTGAAATCCTCTTCGACTGTGCAAATACTCTCAGTTATGTAATTCCCGGTAAGGCTTGTTAATTCACAAGAGGGCACAGACGGCGTTTTCCAAGAAGACACTTCTCTTTCAATAAATCTCTCGAGGATCCTTCCTGCAAAATATAGGAACTAAAACCTTCCGCGAGTCTGATAAATTTACGATGTCTCATCTCACTTAATTTCAACTCCTTGCTGCAATTAATAATGAGCAGACATGAATAAAAAAATTATATTCAGGTTGAAATAATTATTCCCTTTTTCCTTGCTCTATATACTGTTACGTGATAAAAATTTGAGTTCTAACATCTGTCCACTAAAACTTCGACAACATAACAAAGTACATTACCAACAGAATTAACAAATCGTCCTATAATGTGGGTGCATTAGGACCCTCCAGTGTGCCACGGTGTGATGAGGTTCTGCTCTCTGGTTGGGGGAGGTACAACGAGACCGGACACGAGCCCACGCCCTCAATTAGCGGCCCTCCTGACTGCGGGTTTTAGGCAGTTTGCTGTAAACATCTAGGTGAATGGTGCGACTGTCCCCAATATCACAGACAAAAAATAAACTAATCATACAGGACACACAAAGCTACACGTTTCTCATACATATGGCAACACAGATTTTTACTCCAATAGATTAAGTACGCCAAGCCGTCTTAGACTTCGGGCAGGAATCGATTCTTTGCCCCTGCCCCCTCTCACTCTCACTATTGACCTGTGTAAAAACGTAACCAGTGTTCACGTTGTGACGATACCATCGAACTAGGACAGATCGAGAGGAGTATCTGTGAGTGGGAATATCTTTGACCGAGTCAAAGACAAGATGGCGACAGTCGAGAGTACGCTGCTATACCGTGTGGACCTAATGGCGGGAGTTGCCGACTGTTGAGGACAATACTACGGGAACGATAACCTAAAAGTGTTTGTAACGGTGCAAATAACGTGTACTGTAATTTCAAGTGTTATGCGGAGTGTTCAGTGTACACGAGCGAGGACAGTACTCCGAACTTTCTACTTACTGTGATAGTGGCACCGCATAATATTTTCGCCTACTCGGTTCGAATCCTGCAAACTTTGGTGATAGAAGTTCGATTACACGGGTCACTGTAACTGGTGGATACTTCGGCGGTGTATTTTATTCGTGTTTCTCCAGATAATAAAGTTGTGTGTGTGTGTTGAATGCAAACTTTTGTGATTTGTGTGGTAGTAATTGCTACTCATTTTAGTAGTATAGTTGCTGTCACAAGCTGCTTCAAGTGATTAGTTTTTCGAATAACTTTAAGTATTAGTATTAGTTGTGGAATCCCCACTGGCGACCGGACGAAATTGAACCTGTAGTAATAGGAACATTTAATCACGAACTTAAACACGCCGCATTGAATCGTTCCACCAGGACTCAGAATTATCGCAAATACGCGAGGTGCCTTGCAACGTGGTGCTTGAAGGCGATTTCTATCCTCAAACATTATTTACGCTGAGTGATTCCACCCTAAAAATAAGTGGTTAAATAGCTCCAGTTGACCTGTGCGACGTCACCTTCGGGTCGAGTAATATTAATTGAAAATGGAGCGTGGGGGGGGGGGGGTGGTAGGACAGTGGTTAGCTAATGTAAAGCAGTCATTCGCTATTCACCGTGCTAGGAATACTAAGATATATCTGCAAATATTTGAACGAACTAATATTTTCCCAGAAAAGAATGGTCAATATTTTATGTTAGGGCGCACCCGATACTTGCAACTAGGAGCCACGCAGACCAGCGTACCTAACTTGCTGAATATCTACTTTTCAAAAAGAGAATTGTTATTATTATTATTACCTTAATTGTGATGGAGCACTCACTCCGGTGGATATTCTCTTAGTCATCTAATTACCCTTTTTAATTATCATACATAATGTCAGTGTTAAGTTCCTCCCTCCCCCCCCCCCCTCCCTACTTTTGCGATTTACGAATTTTAATTTTAAATTCCTTCATCGTTGTTGGTAAACTATTCATCACTTGATAATTTGTTCCTATCCCTGACCCCTTTGCCCACTAACGAAAATTTTTCCAGTTCCTTGTGCATAAAATCGAGTGCCAGCTTGTGTTCATGGTCACCTTTCCCCTTCCATACACTATTCCTAATTCTTCGACCTATATCCTGCCACACTCCATCACCAAAACCTGCCCTGTACTCTCTTCACCCTACTCCTTTCCTCCAATGGTTCCCAATCCAGATCCTTTATCATATCAGTTACTGACTGGGTCATGAAATAATTTCTACAAGCAAATCTAGCTGCTCTTCTTTTCGCGCCCTTCTACCCCTGTATATGATACTCAAAATACACTACCATATTCAACCAATGGTCTCACCAAACTTTTACAATCCATTTCTCTAACTTTTCTGGTACACCCTCTCACCACCCTCTCCAGTAAATGAAGGACTTCGAAACGTTTTCCTACCAACTTCCCAATGTCCTCTGCCGGGTTGATTTTGTTATCAAACGTTATGTCAAAATACTTAAACTTCAATCCTTCAACAAGTAATTCTGACTCCACCCCATAACCGTCATCAACCGTCAGTTTTTTATCTATGTACATAGTAAGCTGACTCTTCTTGGCATTTGTGGGGCAGTGATGGATGACGCGAGAACTTAGGTTACCCAAAACTACGAATTTGAGTGAGTCTATGATCGCAGAACAAATTTTGGCAGATTTACAGAAAAGTTACATATACGTTAGGAGTTGGAGGAAAAGACGAAGCGTGGCTGCATGTTGCAAAGCGGACTGACAGGTTTGTTGTAGAAGGAAGGCGATAGTGAACGGATCAGCAGGCTGTATTAAGAAAGGAGTTGCAATGTTCTGGGCGTTGCCCACAATAAAAGAAATCCTCAGATGTAAAACTGTGACTATTTCCGCAGTCACCATTGAATGTGTACCTGTACAAGTACTGAATTAATGAACAAACAGCCCTAGCTGGTAATGTTAGCAGAAGATGAAGAATCCAATATGAGCCGAGGAATACTGTAAGGGACTGGAATTCTTGTTTTTCTCTTGACCACACGTGACCGTTGCTTTCTGGTGATATGGGTTAAGATACGTCACTGTAGACGACGGAGTAATCAATGAACAGCTTCAACAATGATACGAGCTTTCGACGGAACTGACAGATTAACTTTGCTGATGGTTGTCTATTTATTTTTGACTTTTTCGGCGTAATGAATTGCTTGGTTTATGCTATTGCTCTTGCCAGTATACGTTGCAGTATTTTAGATATCCGTAAAATAAATTTTTAGCAAAATTGGGTCAAGATTTTTCAAAGGAGAATTTTTTTTTGCTGATTGTTTCATGCGTTTTCTCGTTCGGAATTTTTAAAATAATTTTTGGAATCTCTAGGAACAAAATTTCAATTGCTGTGTGTGTTTCCGATCTGTTTCATTGATACTTACAATGTTCTGGATGTATTCTGTTAAATTTTCTTCGTCTTTCTCTTCGTTTGATTCTCTCTCCTCTCTCTCTCTCTCCTCTCTCTCCTCTAGTGTATTGCTTTGAATCTGCTTGTTTACTTATTGGTGGTCACACTTAGTTAAAATATCGGATGAGTTTCGTTGCGGATTTAGCTCTTCTTTATTTTCTCTGGTTGCTGTCTCCAAGTTCTGTCTAAAGTTAGTAAGTTTTGGCTCACTTTCTGAACGGTCTCTTTTAATTAAAATGGAGGGTGGGGGGTTACGGAGAGACCTAAGGAAAAATTTAGAAGTTTGATGAGGATTTTGCTGTTTTGTAACGACGTTGGTTATGATAAATTAATAATATAGTGTAGGTTGGTAGTGCAAATGAGGAATCTACTGTTAGTAACACTACACTGTCGCAGACAGACCAACAGTAGTGACGAAAGGGTTAAGACACAGTATAATGGCATTGCGGACGACGTCGCACAGTGGAGAACACCCGACGTGGTTGCTACAGACATACATATTTATTACAATTCCCTAGTTTGTGATCTGCTATAGTGATCTAAATGGCAATTGCTGTACGTTTCTTGAATATTACAAACATTTATACGGATCTTACCAGTGTAGTTTTGTGGATGAAGAATATAACGAAGCATTAACTGGGCTTTTATTTGTTTATCTCAGCCAGCTTCTGTCAAAGAACATTGACACTTCACCAAAATTAGCCATAGCTATCGTGAGCAATTGATTGGTTGAACTACATTTTGAATCTTAAACAGTCTACTTGCTATATCGAGTAGAGGTGTGCATGTGGCTGACCAAATGATCACAAGTTCTCGATGCGAAAAGAATACAAAATCTCAAGAGCACCTGTTACAATAAAGACAGAACAAAGCATGAGCGACTGGAAGACATATGAAATGTGGAGAAAGCAATTACTATTAGAAAAAATGTGAGCACAATGAGGGGTGAATACTTACATGTAATTACTGCAACTAATAATCAAGTCGTTGTCAAGGATATGGGTAACAGCCTGGCAGAAGAGAGAACAAAATCAATGACTCAACTGGAATTATATATAAAAAAAAATTCAATATCGATGTTGGTTTAAATGTAAACTAGGTGGACAGAAGTCGGAGTGGTACGAGATATGTCAAATGAGACAAAAAAATTAATTGACGATTCCAGCGGTGGTAATCTGATTATGTGTAAACGAAAAATTTGGTGTTTATTAACATACCATATGGCAGTGGCTGAGAAAATGAAGATTCGTTTTTATAAGCCCGTTGTATTCGAAATTAAAGCTTCATGCTTAAGAGGACAACAAGGAAAAGTCCTGTGTGTCAGATTATAGAGGCGGAATGACGGATATTTGTGTTCAAATGGAAATTTTACTTCGGTAACTTGGGAAATGTAAGAGTAAATTGAATGAGAAGTTTTGGGTGGCACAGAATGTAAATCATATGACAATACCATTAGTAATATTGGCAGACAAAAAGTTATTCCTGCAAAGCATGTGTTGTTCTGTCTGAAATACATTTGAGTGAATTGATAAGCATGTACCGACTCGTTTATACGGATGGACATGGAAATGCCGAAGCTTACACCGCATTTGTCGTTCAATACGCTGCATGCCATCGTCACTTCCTTGTCGGTAGGATAATACGTGTTTGCAAGAGTACAGTGGTTACAGCAAAACTTAGATTCAGTATTTTTCAATGGGGTGGTGTTTAAAAGGTGGTACTGCATCAAGTTAACTGGACAAACGTTCTTGCGAAAAATAATGAACAAACGTTTTGGCAGCCACCGATATATATCTTTTTCATTTAATTTTTTATATTAATGTATTGTATTATATTTTCTCTCAGCTTCACAATAGACGATTAATTTTAGGGATGGCATTGTCGTATATAGCAGTCTGTTACTTTTAACACTTTTTATCGGTTTGATATTTCTATGAATGACATAGTAAAATAAAACTTTTACACTTGCACTTTTACATCAATATTTGATTTTTTAGTTCTGGCTTTACTCCATATCGACGTAGAGATCATTAGAGACAGGAAAATACTGAGGACAAGGAACGGAGAGGAATTATGCCATAGCCTTTTGTAGAGGCCATTCCAACATTCGCCTGGAGTGATTTGGGGAACCCATTATTTGAACGTATTGTTAGGTTTTTTTAAAATTTGATTGTTTTTCGTTATGAAAATTGACCATTATATCTGTTATTAATCCTTTTGACAATGCGTTATAATATACAGTTTTTGGTCAGTAGAACGTTTACAATGTTGTATAATTTTCTGGCTTGCTTGTTATGTAAGGAATGGTGTCAAAAACATACTTGCTGTATTAATTTCCTAAATTGGTTCTCACCAGGGGCGGTTCCAGGTGTGGGGGTGGGCCTCACACCAAAAAAAATCTAGATCCACCCACGACATCGTAATTTTGGAGAATTTTTTTGTTAGCTCTCTTGATCTTTAAGGGGGCAGCAATCTGAAGAGACTATAAAGACATCGCTTGCCCGACTCAATTTTTTTTTTTTAATCTGCTTAACGTCTCTCTAACAGCGAGGTCTTTTAGAGACGGGAAAGGGTGGGGGACAAGGAATGGGAAGGAATTCGGCCATGGCCTTTTGAAGGAAGCATCCCGGGATTTGCGTTAAGTGATTTGGGAAACCATGGAAAACCCAAATCTGCATGTCCGGACGGGGATTTGAACCGCCGTCCTCCCGAATGCGAGGTCCCGATTCAAGCCCCGCCCCCCCTTTTCAAACCAAAATCCACTCAAACCCCTCCCAAACCGAAATCCTGGATCCACCCCTGGCTCTCACACTGTAATATGTGAAATTGTAGACACTGGTCGACGGTTTGCAGTGAATAAGAAGAAGTGATTTTTACTATCATTTTTCTGAAAAAAGGGAAGAAAATACTTTGAAGGCTCAACCCAGGACTGCAAGGATAGGCGTTGATAACTTGTTGCAAGGAATACAATAGTGAGTTATACTGCAAAGATAACATTCGATTTGGTGGGCTGACTTTAATGTAATATTTCATACTACTGAGGAGTGAAGGTTGACAATTAAATATGGCTGGTCACAGACTCAACTGTTAGGGAATAATTTTAGCCAATAGGAAATAAGTTACACCGTGGGAGAGGAGAGTCACCTTACTAGGAGGCAAAAAATATCTGAGTCAGCCAAGGGGACTGTTCTGTAAGAGACAAGTGAGATACGTTTGGAAGCAAAGATAGATATCTGTGGTTTAAGAATATTGTAACTATACGCAAATAAAATATCTGTGGTGTGAGAATATTGTAACTATGTGCAAATAAAATACTGTTGTTTGATAAACTGTTATTTCAGATGAGTACTATATATACTATACATTAAATGATCAGCTTGAATATATAACGGTTTTTATTTCATCGTCATTCAGCGGATTCATGTTTATTGTGTTGAGTCATGGTTTAAAGATTTAGATGGCTCTGTCAGCAAAAGTCAAGTCTATATTGCTGAAGAAGCAGAAGCAAGGTCAAACCGAGGACCATCGCAAGAGACTGATTCCTGGCATTTGTCATGAATATAATTGTGGGGGACACGTGTGAGATCTTTCCTAGTCAACAAACAAATTTAATTAGATTCTCATCGACCAGATCCTATCACTGTTAATTAAGGTAAGGTTTACTAAATCTAAATGAATTAAAGGAGAACTAGCTAGCTTAGTTTAGGAATTAACTTACAGGTGTTCCAACGTATCTCAAGTGCAGCAGCTCTACAAATTTGGGAAACAAATTTCTTTTCAATCGTATATTATTCCTGTACCTCACAGTTATTTAGGACCCCTGGGATCCTCTTTCTCAGAACGCTACCAGCACATTAAGACGAGCAGACTAGGAGTTAAAGGACAAGTCAAGAGAAATCCGGAACGTGAAATCACGAAATGCGTGTCGTTAAGTGGGGTAGTCAAGACGGAGCTGGCATCCCCACTCTGCAATTCGGCTCTAGTGGGATGACTAACTCGGTAAAACTGAAGATTTATGAAGGGGATGGCATTCCGTCAGCTTAATTTAGTGCTCATGATAATATGGATTTAGATTCTAGTGACAGCCACTCCCCCTCTCCCTGGCACTCAGGCAGAACTATAGCAAAAATGATCTCCTGTAATACTAACTTCTTGAAGTGGAGAGTATTTCGTGCTTGAAGTTTAGGTTAATAATAATTACTATATTGTTGCTACCAGCCGGGCCCTCCGTGATGTATTAGACTAATGGTGTCTCCATGCAAACCGTGTACAATACATATTTCTTTCTAGACTCACTGTGAGGTTGTTTACTTAGGGGAAAGAGACAACTATTTACGGGAAGCCAGTTGCGTGTATTATACACATACTTATACCTAAAACAATCCATGTAACTCATTACAATTGCACACACTGTCATATGTTATAAAAAAATACATGAAGCCCACAAAACTATATTAATACAGTTATAGAGTTCTGCAACAAGTATCTCAAACCTAGTAATGGAGTGCCTAGACACCTTTGGTGCAGACAAGGAGTTAAACAAAGAATTTTGCCTATCTCGAACGAATTTCAACCTACAGTTGTATTCAGTACCTAAGGAACGTATCAAAATTACTACAATGCGGGCGTTAAAACTGGAATAAAAACATTTAAACAACCCATTATTCACAGATGACCAATTTGTCTCGATCAATTTCCTATTGATTATGAAAAACATGGAGTCTGAACATACCGTGACAGCAGAAAAACACAAATCAGGATAATGAAACAATTTAGCCGAAGAAATTGATTGGAAAACGATATATCACTTAAACAATATTTGCTAGATAAAATAAAGTTATAGTGGAAAGGCATGAAAAGAGACCGGCGCGCAAAATGTAAAAATAAAAGCAGAATGTAAACGGATTCCTGTAAAACTTTTTTTTTTTAGGACAATAACAAAAGGAACATCTCTATGATCGTTACAGAACACATTCTGAGACATCTGGCAAGCCGTTTCAAATCCATCACACGTTAATACTTGTAACTTACACATATAAATTAACTCCCCATTATAGTTAGTTATTATTTTTAGCATCTGCCAATACACTAATATGTCCCTATTATTTCAAGAATAAGAGAAAAGTATTTCATTAAGAAACGTGAGAACCGTGAAGGTATTTTCTGGTGTTACTGAAATACATTACTTTAGCTAAGAAGGATAACTTTTGGTTTAAAATGAGTGATGATTTTATAAATTTTAAGTAAATTACTACTCTTACTACTCTTAAAAATCTGGTTCTGAATAACGTGTAATTTCTGTAAGCATTAAACAATACTTTTGCTTTGGACAACATGCTAGAATGAGCAACAAAAAACATGTACACACACTGATCAGTCAGAACATTATGACTACATACCTTCTATCGATATAAACCCGCGCAGGCGATAGCAGCATCACCTGACGAGGAATGACTGCTAGTTAGACACACGCACAGTGCATGTAGTATCCGTGGTTAGAATGGGGAAGGCGCGCGATCTATCTGAGTTTGACCGAGGGTAGATTGTAATGGCCCAGAGACTCGGCAGGAGCATTTCGAAAACTGCACGACTTGTCGGGTGTTCGAGGAGTGTTGTGGTGAGTGTCTTCAACAAGTGGCGAAATCAAGGTGAAACCACGTCCAAATGTAGAGGGGTTGGGCGGCCAGCCCTCATTACATGTGGCGCACGTCGTAGGCTGGGCAGACTGGTAAAACAGGACAGGTGGCGAACTGTGGCGGAACTAACATCAGACTGTTGGGCAAACTACAAGTGTGTCTGAACACACAGTGCACCGAACACTGCAAACGATGGGCCTCCGCAGCCGGCGAACCGTGCATGTGCCAATGTTAACACCACGACATCGGCAACTACGCCCGAAATGGGAACGTGACCATCGTCACTTGACATTGGCGCAGTGACAGAGCGTTGCATGGTCTGTTGAATCCAGATACCTTCTTCATCATGCGGATGGGAGGGTGCGAAGCCGTCGTTTTCCAGGGGAACAGCTTCTTGACACCTGTTCTGCGGGACGGAGACAAGCTGGCGGCGGCTCAGTTATGCTCTGGGGAACATTCACGTTGCAGAACAAGTACATCTTTTCGTGACGACAATGTTTCCCAACGGCAGTGGTATTTTTCAGTAAGATAATGCACCATGTCTCAAGGCCAGGAGTGTGATGTAATGATACCAGGAACATAGTGGCGAGTTGCAATTGATGTGGTGTTCCCCCAAAATCTGAACCCAATCGAACACATCTGGGATGTGATTGAATGTGGCCTCAGATCTCATCCTCCCTTTCTCCTCCGAGGAATTTACGGGAATTAGGTGTCTTGTGTGAGTAGATGTGGTGTAAACTCCCTCCAGCGACCTACCAAGGCCTCATTGCTTCCATGCCAACACGCGTTGCCACAGTTATCCGTTCCAAAGGCGGACATATCGGCTATTCAGTAGGTGGGCAGAATGTTCTGTCTGACCAGTGTATACAGAAATACAAATTACGTGAATAATGTCAGTGAAATAGTTAACAAAAACGACCACATGCAACAAGCATATTCCTCAAGATTCGTCACTTTCAGAGGGAGACTCAGTGTTATCATATCAATCTATTATTAACCCTCAAATTTTTCGCAGTATGGCAACAATTTGCTTTTCAATGTCTTAACCAAAATCTATTCTTTTTTACACTCCTACGATTCGCTTTCTTTCTTACAATTTTTTCCAAGATTTTGTATGTCTCCATTGTAACGATCATCTCAAGTGTCCAACTATCCCGTACATTATCATTACCAGTTTACCGACAATGTACTTCTTCAATACCAAAGTACCAGCCCTCAAACCATGTGCTTTGTTCCCTCTCATACAGAATCTCACCGAAGAGTACCCACATTTTCGCTTTGTATACATTTTTCGTGCTCTCTGCTAATTTTTGCAATAAATGATCACGCAACTAATAAAGAAAAATATTATTATTATTCTATGATGTTTACACATCTCGTTTATGTAAATAGTTTTTAATTAATTTTTTTAAAACAAATCATGGCATAGAGTTTCCAGAATTGATGTGTACAAGTTTTTTAATACAAATATGGGCTAATACGATTAACAATGTTACTATCGCCGTAAGTGGAGAGAAGTTTTTTCTCTTCGGTGCAGTTGTGAGTCTGTGTATGCGTTCATATCGGCCTAGTCGCCAAGCCGGGCTGAGCCGAACTGGCCCGAAGCGGGCAGACTCGAGTGAATACAAATAGCTCCAGATGAGTGCCTCCTCCCTACCAACAGAGTGGAGTCGTTACATTCAGCCGGCGCGTGTGTTGTTTACCACCAGAGATTGAAAGAGAATTTACCATCATGACTGTCTATGGGTTTCAATACAAAATTCAAGTTAACGGCAAGAAATGGGGTAAAAGGAGAATAATGACACACTGTAGCTTCCGATAAGTAGTAAGACCACTCATTATAAATGAATCACACAAAATCCAGGAAAAATGGAATACTATCTAAGTCGGAGTTTAAACACCCTTGCACTGAATTAGAGAGTTTTAGAAATGAAGGGTTAATTTTAGAAATATATCACTATGATAGAAAAGGTTATTAAAATAACTTCTAACAAATTTTATACCATTTTTAGAACAATTTAAATTAGTTTCTTCTAGATCTGGGAAAATCTCAGCCTCTGCCTATGTAAACTTTTAATTTATTCTATTACAACTTATAGTATGTCAGTTTATAACATTGTACTTTGCTTAAAAGTATCGACGCGATCCCAGCGTCACTACGAAGTTGTTTTCAAAACTAAGCTACGTTACACCTTGTTGACCTTAAACGGTAAGTTTAGTGCGGCAAAAAAAAAAAAAAAAAGTTAGCAGCGTTATACCATTTTAACAGAATTTAGTAAATTAAACGTCCAAAATAAAATATCACAAGGCTATTGCTGTTTCTAAGTGAAACGTTATTATCGTATGAATATAAATTAATTATTAATGTGCCACAAAATAAATTTAACAATAAACACAAATAGAACGTTTGTCAAGTATTTCAACAAAATCTCCTACCATAAATAATATATTTTTGTATGCAGTGTATCCAATATGAAACATTATCTTAAAAAACCAAACATTTCAAAATATACACGCTTGATGAAAACGTAAGACTGATCTAAGCCGGTGCATATTCTTGGATACAAATCATTAGAACATTTTCAAATTACTCACGAGGTAATCAAATAGTGACTGACTTTATACTTTAAGCATTAAAGCAAGTGAATACCATATAAAGACGTGAAACATTGAAAGATTAAAGGTCGAATATTTTCATAGTATCAGAATAAGCATAGAAACTAATTTAGTTCTAGTACCATTACATCTTATTAACCTTGGTTCTTTCCCTTATTGATTAGTCATTAAACATAATTTCGGAGCCTTTAAAGAAGTGTGCTAAATTAGATGACGCACAATAAGTAACCTGGATATTTGTTAACATTATGCAAAGAGTAGGTTAGAATTTCGATTAAAGTTTTGTCACAACATTCTGATACCGTAGCGTATTTTTATTACAGATGAAGTTAAATGTATTACTTTGTTTCATATTAGATGTTGTGCAGTACATTAGGTTTTGTCAATGTTCGTATTTTTAGAACCATTACTTAGGTTTAACTGATTCCATTTAATACGATAACATTTTTTTAAAATAAATTTTGTATCCTTGAACGAGAAATTATATCGCAAGTGATTTTAAAAATAGTAACACATTTTGAACAAAACGGAATTAATCACCATGAATTCTTGTTTCTGTTTTTCACGAAAAACTGATATTTCTAAAGATATTATTAAAAAATGTGTTTTTTCGTAGTTTTTAGAATAAACTTTAACGAATTTAATCATGAAAACCAGTAATGTTATTAAAATGCACAAATGATGCAAAGAATCAAACATTACATTGAATTATTCTTTGTGCAATAATAACTTGTATAATAGTTGGCCTGTATTTAAAAAATATTTACATAACGTGAGAACATGAATTGAAACTGATCTTCATAATAAAGTCAAAATCTTTTAATTATAATATTTTATAGTTTTGGTGGCTCGGTGAGTCATAAATGGGAATCACTTAAGGCGTCTACAAGTCACTGAACATAAGAACATATTAATCGGTTTTAGAATTTCAGTGCGGAGGTTTCAGTTCGTTTCGTGAGTAGATCAAGATCGTACTATGGTCAAAAAAGGCGCTGCGGTGGCGGTGAAACATGGTTAACGTTACCAGTACAATGATGGACGCATAGCCGCGGCGTGAGAGGAAATTAGCAATATCTTGAATTTAACTGTGAGACACAACAACCAGTGGTAGATTCTAGAACACAAAGTGCCCTATCATCTTATACCCCGAGATATGTGTGATGTGATGCACACCACGATCCTGGACATAATTCTGCAAGATAGATCGAGCAGCTTGCTACTCCAAGCTCTGGAACTCCTGGGCTCACCGATGATCTACCGACACCACGGGAATCTTATTAAAGGATTAGGAACTCTTGAAACGACTGAATAATGCGAGTTTGTGTAGAGAACTTTAAGATGTAGATTTAATTATAAATTGATAAATGTTTTTTGGAATACTTCGAGAGGGAGCAAAACTATTAATTTAGGGTAAAGTATAAATACTTGTTTTTTTGGAAAGTTAATATGCAGATAAAACGGAGGAGAAATTTGTGAAATTACTTTATTGAAAAAATCTCCGATAAAATTATACCTCTTCTCTAATTTGAATATTAATACAAATTTAGTGCTACATTTCTTCACTTCTTTTCTGGTCATGCGTACTATACACTATAAAGGGTCAATATGAATCCTCCCTGATTTTAAAGTACCTACAACATAGAAAGACAGAACCTTGCGGTTTGCAACATCCTGTGAAGCAACTCAAAGAGCTTTGAATTAAAAATCAGTGCAGTTTTCCGTGTGCTCCTTTCGTAGCCCTCAAAACGCCGAAGTGATACTCAGATGTTAGCCCGTGTATGCCCAAGCATGTCTGTAGTGATGAAACCGATTGCATCCACAATTATTATGCGGAGACAACATCACGTGCACGTGAATGGAACCCTATGAAACACATGACGAAAATTTCTGTGGATAGCGATTGGTGATAATGTTTCAGAATACCACACCACGCATCGGCTTACCGAGTGGGGCGGTGTAACGGTTAGGGTTCTCGCTTCGCATTAGGGAGGACGGCGGTTCGAATCCCCGTCCGGCATCCAGATTTGGGTTTTCCATGGTTTCCCCAAATCACTCCAGGCAAATGCCGGGATGCTTCCTTCAAAAGGCCATGGCCGAATTCCTTCCCATTCCTTGCCCCCATCCTTGCCCCCCATCCTTGCCCCCCATCCTTTCCCGTCTCTAAAAGACCTCGATGTTAAAAAGAGACTTAAAGCAGATTAAAAAAAAAGCATCGGGTTCTCTCTTGTGAAGTAGTAATGTTTGATAATTATTTAATACCTGAAACAAAATTAAACCTCTAGCTTAAACAAAATTACACAAAAAACTTTTCACTTGCTTTACTGGGCGTCTGAGCATCCATATTTTAATTTTTCGTTGGTTTCCCCAAATGACTCCAGGTGAATGCTGGGATGCTTCCTTCAAAACTGCCATTGCCGAATTACTTCCCGTTGTCACAGTCCCATCCTGCCTCTAATGACCTTAGCCGTCGACGAGGCGTAAAGCACCAAGGGAAAAAAAAGCTTTACTAGATGGTGCAAACCGCAAGGTTCTATGTTTAATTGGATATTTATTATTTTTTTATGTTGTACTTCGTAATCAGAGAGGTTTCCTGTATACTGTTCATAAATCTACAACATTGACAGTCCTATTTACCACTGGTGGAACTATCAGAATATTTTGATTCTAGATCTGTTTCAGTCAACCGTGTTTAATTGTACGTATTCTTGGTGTTGCTTTGTTAATTTTAATTGTTTTAGGCTGAAAATGGCATCACCGATGCATAAAAGATTTTATCTCCTTGTTTTACGTTCTCGTCATAATGGCAACCATTTTTCGGAAACAAATTTCGTGATCATATGTTCTCATAGAGTTTTACGGAATTCGGTCCGTTTAAGCAATTCTTTAACAAAATGACTTCGGTTCCCACTTTTGAACACGTAGTACACCTGTTGGAATCCCGCTGTGAGGGTTGGTTGTGCAGAGACATTTACGGTAGACCTGTTCTGAAGGCAAGTAGGCAAGTATCAAAGAAAGCTGACACAGCTAAGTATTATGCTGTTCAAAATTCACATCTTGAATAATAACCCTCTCACTACTATAAATTAACTTTCTTTTTGTCTTTCCAAGATTCTTTTCAATTATTGTTTTAACATCACGTTACTACTGATGTCTGAATGTAATTGACTCCAAAAGTGTTTCCTTAATGTCGACCTCCGTTTGGAACGCATCATTAGCACTATAAAACATTGCGGTTTGTTTGCGAGGCTCAACAATTTACAATCCTCTGCAAAGAGATTTGGTTGGGACTTTTCGATCGCCGGTTTGGTTGATTTTCGGGACTTTAGACTAATTTTGCCTGAGTGTCCACACTATGCTGAATGAGACTAACATCCTTTTCAAAATCCAAGGATTTTGTAGACACTTCAGTCTGGATATCATTATTGTCCGTTTGGGATTCAATTTGCTTACAATATCATGTGTCACCTTATTGAAATCTGACGATTTTTCTTGAGTCTACCATATAAGAAAAAGTTGCCTGGGAATAGTCATAATATGTGAAATTATAATGGACAAGCAATCACGAATTTTAAAGTTCTTTACAATCTGGATGTGACAACAGTCAAAATTTTTTTTATACGATGGCTTTTGAGGACCTGTAAAGTGATAAGTGTCTGAATGTACAGGCTGAATATGTACAAAATTGAAATACATTTTAGGTAGTTGTATTGATTATTATCGCTTCTATCACGTTTTGCGGCTTATTTATTGATCTAACCTGAGATACACGTACAACCTATTGTAAAATGTAATTACCAATTGTGTTATGTTTGAAACAAATCAGTAAAATAAGAAACTATAGCGCAACAAAAAATTGTATACGCAAGGATTACAACTGTTTATTGTTTGATCCAATAGAAGTAGTATAGTCAGAGGTATGTTTTCAACAAGCTGCTAATGTCGCACACGAGTTAAGATTAAACTCAGAAAAAAAGGACTTATTATTTGAAAACTAATTCTATAACATAAAAATGTGTTTCAAAAGTATTAGAAAATTTCCCAGCATTCTCATAGAAAAGTAGATATTATAGCTGGTATCCATATTATTTTCTGAAAGTGGATCATTTATTGTATTCATGTATTTGTATATTAATGTATTTCTATTGTAAATCATATCAAGAGAAGCCAATATCTTATTCTAGAATCTGGAATCTTATATTGTACTCAATTTAATATTCGCTTCAATCTCTCCATTGAGCTGTGTGTCTGTTTGCTGTTAACTTTTCTTCACCTGCATCATTAAGGAAGTTTAGGCTAATGACTGTCACATTCTATGTAAACTTTCTCAATTGTGTAGAACTGGTCAGCAGAAATATGAAAGTCTTACATAGTAATATCTCCTCTAAATATTTTGTTTTAGGATACAAAGATATATGAAAAACATTAGAACAAACACATAGTACGAGTGTGGGATAAGAATTTGTTGTAGTATAAATTACGTTTTGCTACTACATACATCCTTTAACGTAAATATTGAACCTAGTGTATTACCATTATTTCACAGTGTTTTGTTGTTTTTTATTATTATCATTCATTTATGGTTCTTCCTGAACCAATTGGAGATACACGAAAGCAATATTGGTTGTGGGGTAAATCGCAAAAACAATAAAGGTTACACTTAAAACACTAAAGCTAAATTAAAGAATTTTGGTTTAGATGCAAACGGCTGTGTGAAATTTAAAGTAAGGAAGTAAGCAAAGGAAGGAATAGTCTCAGGGCCAGAAATTTATTTAAATTCGCTGTCACTAGCCTCCCAGAGACCAGCCAACACGTTATTATGAATCTTTCTTCCCTTCTTATTAACTCCCCCACATTTTTGTTATTCTCTCCGGATTTTGTATTTAATATCAAACCTCTAAACTCTTCAAGACTACTTGTTACTATTTTCCCGTTATCACGATTAAGGAAATTAGCAGCGGTGCTTATGCTCCACTGGAACTAAACAGGTGATCAATATAGTGAGTTGTATTTGACATCAAGGGGTATCATATGAGTTGTTATTTTGGAATGTTTAGTTATTACCATTGTTTTCATTACTGTTTTTCTCAAAATGGTTAATTGGATGAAAATTCTACTCTTAAGACAGCTTTATACAAAACTAAAATTTAATCTGTTAATCTGACGGGTTCAAAATCTTTCAACCAAACTCGTGCTTCACATGCTCGAGAAGCCCCGTGCGGAGTGAATGACAGTCCAGTTCCGGTAAGAGTTAATCTTAGTAGCTTTAAAATTAGTAAAAATATTAGTGTTAGTCCTCAGGAGAGGAAATATTCTATTGAATAAATTTAACCTAATGTAACGTCTTTTGTGTTTCTGCAAGTAAAGTTACTGATAATGCTGTTAACATAAATAATGTGTTATAGTAATGTTCAAAGCTGTAAAATCATACAACGATGTAAATTTGATGTCTCGTTGCATGAGAGTATTATCGGTAATCACCATCCCCATGAAATTAATAATATACTCTTCTCAATTGTTGTAGTTTCTCGGAACGTTAAGGACGTTTCTACCAACAACATAGTATTATGAAAACAAGAACGATTCCTTGGTTTACAATACAGGTGGACCAATGTACAGATGATTCCGATCTGCCTATTTTACTTGCTATTGCATGATATTTAAATGAAAACCAGCTGGAATAAAATCTTTACTGCGACATCCTGCCATCGTTTTACTGAAATATGTACGTTCGGCAACATACTTAATGCAATTCAGGGTCACTTCTGTGGGAAAAAAATTAGATTTGAACAAATGCTGTAGTGTTTGCATGGAAGATATAATATTTGTGTTAAACAGGCGTAGACGGTCGTACCACATGTAGCTTGGAGGCATTGTTGTATTCGTAGACAAACTGTAGCCACAGAACATCTGCCACGATCATTGCAGGAAGTGTTCATTGAATATAAAGAAGCCTTAAGCTTCATGAAATGAAATGCCTTCAATGGTATACATACTTCCGCGATATACTATCAAAAATAAAATAAACTTGAGATTGCCGAACCATTTCATTACAAACTTTAAGATGTGTGAAATAACAAATTCAGGTAAATGATTATGAATCGGAATATTTGGGTATAAATAAAACAAAGTTTGAAGATTCTGATACACTTAACGGTTTCTTGTGTGAGAACGAGGAAAAAAATTATAATAAAAAATACAAGGAAGTATCTTAGATGACTTAAAAGAAGGACATGAGGTGTTCTTCAATCACTATTATCCATATAGAGTTAATGAAGAATGATGAATTTTCAACCCATCCAGCATTCAACAGGAAAATTGTCAGTTACTGAAAAAAAAAAAAAAAAATTATTTAGAGTCTTCTGTGTAGTTTGATTTTTTTAAAAGTATTTGTTAGTAGAAATGATAGAAGAGTATAAAGATACAAGTGAAAATGCAATGAAGTATTTACAACCTTTTATGAACACAAGGCTTGTTAAACAGTATTTGTGTTTGATGAATATATTAAGAATGAATATCCCATTAAGCTAGACGCAGCACCTGATTTGAGCCTTATATCTGTCTTCATTTAAACCTGATTCTAAATGGTGAAGGTCCATGAAATGATCTAATGGACCATATTTAAATTATAAACAGCCATGTTTGAAGATGTTTATATAAAACAGGCATTATTCTGAACTTTACGAGCTAAAGCTGTTTATAAAAATAGTTGCAATAGTAAAAATTTAAATAAAGTGTTAAATCGAACACAGAGACTTCAAATATCATTTATATCAATAATTTAATCATTTTGCTAAAATATGAACATTATGTCCAAGAAAACATGGAATCCGAAATGAAAACATCAGGGAGGATATATGTTGGAAGCACTAGATGAAATGTCGACGAAGAAATGTTGCAACAGCTGACACGTGTCGTGAAAATGTAACAGAGCAGATTGCCGCAGTTAGCGCTCATGAACAGAAGTGAAGGAAATATTTTTTTGCTTGGTTTTCGCACCGCCTTCGGTCGACGAGTTCACTAACGATGGAAAGTAGTTTTTCCTTGTAGTTATGAAGGAATTACTGTATTCATTTAATGGGTTTTCAGAGTACCATGGCTTAGTTACAGATACATTAGCAAATATCCGTATGATAATGATTGCCTGTATTGCTTAGATTGGCCCCTTAATTTTACAAGCAATGATTGTCCGAGGACTTTAATTCATGGAGCCAATATTTTCAAACTCAAAAGCAAGTAATAAGAATTATTGTGTTGTTAGAAGCAGAAACTCTCGCATTGTTCGAGATATTAAGATTTTAATATTGTGTGTTGTGAGAGTATACACATTATACATACACTCTAATGTCCAATGTTACCATGTTATATTTGATACAAATCGTAAAATACTCAATTATAGCACTATGAATCAAAGTAATACCAAGTCGTTATTGTCTGATCCTATTGAAGTATTATAGTCAGAGATGAATGTCTTCATCAAGCTGCTAACACTTTTTAGAAATCTGACAGGAGAGAAGATTAAATTAAGAAAAAGTTAAAAGAACTATTATTTGAAAGCTACTTCTACAACATAAAAGAACGTTTTTCAAAAGTATTAAACTATATGCAAACATTCTCGTAGAAACATAGTTATTCTTTTCATGTAAGGTAAATGATATTATGAAGAGCTAATATCTTACACTATAACCTAAGGTATGTAATTTTATATTGTAATCGGATTACATTTCGTTTCAGTATCTCCATCGTGCAGTCTGTCTGTTACCTGTAAGCTTTTTTCCCTACCAGCAAATTTGGAGACTGACTACCATATTTCGTATGAAGTTAACTAACTGTGACGCACTTTTTAGCAAAATACGAAAGTTTTCACAGGAATTTCTACACTAAATATTTTTGTTCGATAGAAAGCTATCTGAAAAGCATTAGCAAAACCGTTATACGCGTGTGGAATAAATATTGGGTGCAATATAAATTTCTTTATGCTGCCACCTTTGATGTCCAACTTTTAAACATCGAACCTGATGTATTACCGATATTTTAAGTTGTTTTGTTGCTTTTTCCTATTAGTTTGCAGTACGTGTTTCCACCGACTACTTATCGGACCTAATCTAACCTGTCTTCTGTTATCTGCAAACAAAGACATTGATAATTCAGTTAATTTAATAATACGTTATTGTTATCTTCAAATCTGTAACAATAACAAACCCCGAAAATTTTATACATCTTTGCATCAAAGATGAGGTTTAATTTATGTTAGTTGAAGAACACTTGCAAACAAATTTGGATAATTTCATTCTAAAATACTACAATTTTTCGGAGTGCTAAAGACAATGAAACTAGTATTCCTTTTCATGGGATGAAATAACTCACGTTTCAGATCTGCCTTTTTTTTCTATTGCAAGGTATTTAGATCACAACCAACCTGAACAAAAATATTACGACACCATTCTGCCATCCTTTTAATGAAAGATGTACAATCTACGACACATTTAAGGTGATTCGGGTTTACATTCGTAAAAAAAATATGTTGGAACAACTGGCGTGGTGTTAGCATCAAGGATTGCAATCCCGCAGTGTTTTCAATCTCGCTGGATTTTTGTGGAATTTGCGCCATTCTCGCGGGATTTGCGCTAACAATTTTTCAACGCATATTTTTAAAACATGAAGTTATTTAAAGTTTTAACAAATTAAATAATAAACATGTGTTAATTAAATTTAATAAATTAATTGTATGTTAAATGATAATACTTAACAGTTAACAATATTTTAATTGGCAAAATAACATCAAAATTTTCTAGTGTGTCTTAAGAATATTTCGAGCATTACATTTTTTTTAAATCTAAACCAAATTTTAAATAAATAATAAAAAATGCAAAATATTCAGTCTTAGGTCATATTATTTACCTTACAATAAATCATATCACTTTGAAAACATAGTATGCGTAATGGCCAAGACACCAGAGGTTTTTTTTTTTTAAATTCTAAATAAATGATCTATAACACCGAGAGAAAGCATTCTATTTCGCAAAGTGAATACACTCTGTAAAGTGTACACTTGATTCAGAACAAGATCTCATAACTTTTCGTCATTGCACAAGCACGAGACTTTGTCTATTTTTACAAGAATTGTTTTTGTGGGATTCATTATTATGTCTCCTGATTTCTTGCTTGATCTTATAGTTGACTCATTGTTATTAAAAGAAACTACTCACCGAGACATGAACTATCAAATATTTCAGTTGTACTTTAATTGGTGTAACGAATTATTTATAGTGGAAATTAATTTTTTTATATAAGAAAGGAGACGTTGTCTGCGTATAATTGCAATGAAGTCCTCACGGGTGTATCGCCGGATTGCGTTGTAAAAACACGCAATTTCACACGTGACGAAGATGGCAGAGGCATCATGTTTTTACAACTCAAATCGGCGATACACCCGTGTATACTTCATTTTATCTTCTGTTGCCTTAAGTCGAAATAATAACAAGGAGTTGAAAGGACGCATGCTATTCACTCATAAATAATGTATTGTGGCGATTGGCCAAATCATCGCTAGAGGGATTAATCTAAACTCACAACGGCAGATGTAAGCAGGCGGCTTTCTTCAAAGAACATTTATTTTAAACGCTTTATTGCGGCAGTCGAGACAACAATAAGTCAAAGTATATACAATTGTCTTTGCGAAATAAACAGGTATGCAATCGTTAAAATTACAATAGTTTCGTATCAACGAATAATCAAAATTTCACCCACAAATACAGGAAATTGTCACAATTACTTTATCTGCAAATACAAAAAACGGTAATAATGAAACCGCGAATAAAAAGCTTTAACTGTTTAATTCAGATAACGTGTGCGACACAAAAAATACTTATTATATAGTAAGAAAATCGTACTAAATACGCAACATATTTCAAATTATAGAAATGTGATTCAAAACAAACGTAAGTTTTAATGAATATGCGAAAGTGGATCTATTTACATATGAATGACGAAGGTTAACAGAAACAAACGTTTGTTCACACGAGTCAAATGCCAATTGCAAGGGCACAGGCAAAAAGTACAATATATCCAATAGAGACCGTGTGGGACAGCGAGTCACGCAGACCTGACACGCGATTTTGCCGCATTTTGAGGATTGCGGATCAGGTTAATTTTGTGCGTAATCCGCCAGACTGTCTAATGATGCGGGATTGCGGGATCCCGCTTTGCTGGATTGCAATCCCTGGTTAGCATGGAAGGTGTAAAATGTAGCTTGGAGGAACTGCGTTGTTTGGAGAAAAATTTAAGATAGGAAACCTCTGCCGCAGTCATCGGAAGAATGTTCATTTCATCTGTGGAAAGATGTACTTTCAATGAGACAAACTAAAATTGTAGTGGATGAATTATTCTCTTCTTTTGCGGACTACCTCTTCAAGTTGAGCTTATAAGTTTTACGAAATGGAATGGTGTCAATTGTATCCGTGATATTTTTGCAAAAATAAAATAAGATTACAGAACCAATATTAAGATGCACGGAAAAAAAAAAAAAGTGATCAAGGAACTGAATATTTGAATATATTGTATATAAACACAAATACCACTGTATTTATGTTTTAATGAGCAGTACAGTGAAGTATATATCTCACTTAAAACGACATGAGGTGTTGTTCAAACATTAATATCGTAAGATAAATAACGAAGAATATTGCAATTTCAATGCAACCAACGATCAGTTCCTTCAACAAATAAAAAAAATTCAAGTTCCTGAATAGCAAAAATTTTATTAATTTCAGACCAACTCATCTTTGTAATTTAATTTTTTTACCTTACTTATTTCTAGGTAGCAGTGAAAGAAGAGTGCATTGATCCTAGTGAGAAAGCAATCAAATATTGAACTCGGACTTTATCGAAAATGTTTCCGGTCCACTGAATTTATTAAGAATAAATATCGTAATAAACGGCACCTGGCTTGAGGTTATACCAATCTTAATTTAAACCCGATTTTATAAAGTGAACGTTCTTCGCATTGAAAATGTAAATGGCCGTGTTTGAAGACAATTATACAAAGAGACAAATTTCTGTGATCGTTCAACATAAGTTAATGTTGGTGAAAATATTTTAATACTGCTTTCGTTTGTTTCTAAAGTAAACTGCTATTGTAAGAAATTGAAAAAAAAAGTAGATTAGAAGCTTATAAACATCATTTTTTGAATCATTTTATTATTCGACTAACATACCAACATTTGGGGGCGTCCATTAATTACGTGAGGAGAAATATGAAAAAAGGGGGGCCGGCGAAATCTCAACAAGGAAAAGGAGGGGGGGGGGGGATCGACGTAAATCTCATGTCATCTTTTTAATTTCTTCAATAACAGTATAGCTAAAAAAAGTGTACAAACTACGCCGATGCCGACTTTAGAGGGAGTAATACCGTCGCAGGAAGCAGAAGAGCATAAAAAAAGGGTCTCAAAAACTGTGAGGTCGGTCAACAAGGGGGGGGGGGGGTCCCTCAAGATCTGACGTCATCATAGGGAGGGGTGTCCGACCAGATATCACCAAATCTCTACACGGGGTGGAGGGGTGGGGGTTATCGGAAATCACCTCACTCAATTAATGGACGCCCTCTTTCGTCCAAAAAGGTAGAATTAGACACTAAAATATTTAAAAGAGATTGAAGTTGGACGCATGAGAAGAAATGTTAAAGAAGATAAAGTTGCGTTGGCTGAGAAATTGTCGAGTTACAAACATCCATACGCCTAATTTGAATAGTACTACCTTTATAGTAAAATATCTGCAGGTTGAAGAAAACGAAAACTAATCTCATTTTAATACAAGTAGGGGAGGGGCACAACAAGGTACCGGGGCGAAATGATTTCTACGATTTTCGGTGTGAAGTAGGTATTGACAACGAGCAGCAGTAAGTAGAACTAGACCAGTGTATTGCTGCTCAACTATGGCAGCCATGTTAGTCTAGTTTTGTCGAACGTGAGTGTGTGAAGTTTTCACTGTGTGATTTTGCTTCTGCTGTTTTGTAACTTCTGATGTTATTGTAACGAAGTTAGATTATACATACCAGTTTACATTACAAATATAGATATTGCATACTTGAACTATGTTTAATTTCTTTAGTTTCGTGAAGTTACATGTATGTTTACGTACCTTTGTCGAGTGACCTTATCTCCCTAACCTGAATCAGGTCTCTGGGGCGTAACGGGTGGGGTGGTATGGGGAAGATCTCAATTTTGCCCCGTTCTTGGGATGCTTTCGAGGACAAACGACAACAGGGTCTCTTCATTTTATGTTCCATCCGAAAATCTAATGCCTATTCGAAAAGCTAAACAATGCATGAAAAGGACGAATAGGTAGAGTTGTAAGTCTGATGTCTCAACAGGTACCCATACAAAAAACAGTTAGAAGTAGCTATTAAGGAAAAAGAGCAAAATAACTTTGCCACATAAAAAAAGCAAGGTTGAAACTATTTAAGAATGTGAGTAAAATTAGCAATAGAATCAAGACAAAGGAAAGTGCACAAAGATAAATGGAAAAAAGAAGGAGCTGAAGAGAGAACCCAAATCTAACGAGAGTTATTCTGAACATAGTTCTGACAGTAAATGTATATACTGCAGAGAATTTTACTCGTAGTTACTTGAAGGTTGGATCGCTTGTTCCGTGTGCAAAAAATTGGTACAATTTCTGTGCGGCAATAGATAGCCAAGTTTATGAGGCTGTCCTAGTGTGTGAATTTCGCGAATAGGCTTACGAATAGCACACAATCAATAAAAACTGTAGTCAAATCGTTGTAGTCTCTTAAAACAAAATAAAAATACAGCAAACTTATTTTTTCTGCATTTCCATTTATATACATATATGCCACATGCCCGGCGAAAATTACGTAATTTCCTGTTTTTGAAAAAGAAAAATATTGTTCTTTTATTGTCTGCCAATATTATTGTATTTCTGTAATTATTAAATTATAATATTTCATAGAAAAATTTGCAATTCTTTTAACAAACCCTTTCGTATTTTTAAAACATATTTTCAATTCAGTTCCCCGGGTTTCCCTACATCAGAAAAAATAAAATCATGGAGAAAAACATACAGTAGGATTTATCTGACAGTTCGTAGGCTACAGCAATCTTTGGTAAAAAAAGAAGATCAACATTAATATTGTAATAAGTCGCGTTCTCAAAGCGAGGCTGTGTGCACCTATCGAGGGAGAGCTATTTTTCTGCGAGCGGAAGCCGCGAGCCCGTTCGTTAAACCACCCGCTGCTCTGTGGACAATAACAGCAGGGACAGCCGACCTACAGACAATAGTGACCCGCCACTCGGATATTCTTGTATGCTGTTTCATGGAATGCTGCTCGGAGGGGGAGTGGAGAGGACACTTCTGGACTGTATGTCGTGGTGAGAGAAGGGACTGCGAGACCACCGCCATCCTCCGTGGGCCCGAGGTTCATTTCCCGTCCACGGCAGTGAACAGTGCGCGGACACGGTATGTGCCTATAAAAGTGAGACTTAGTGCAACATATCAAGAGCCCGGAAAATACCCCTGAGAAGCTACCCTGATTAGCTGGATACTTGTTTAAAATATTCAAATTTCACATGTCAAAGTTGGATGTCTTTTAATTTGTATAATAAATTCATGTCTTTTGTTACCCATCTTTCATATTCTTGTAACCCCTGAGGCATGTCATGTGCGAGGCTTAATATTGATATATTGATAGAGAAAGATAGAAAAGTTTCAATTGCTGACGCCATACAGGGTGTCTAAAAGGTAGAGCCACCCCACCAAATGAGATTACTACATATGGCGCCCAACCTGCGGCCCGATTTTTTTTTGATATGTTGCAAACAAGTCGTAGTAGGGAGTAGAACTCTCTGTGTTTTCAGCATTTTCCTGTGTGGGTGTAACAGCAGCAATCCAGCATGTACAATAATTATATGTCATGTGTAATGTTTGTATATTGTAACAGCTAGAATTTGTAAGGGCGATAAGGACGCAGTTACAGGCTGTACATGTGTCATACATTGAAGAACTGTTTGTTGATGTATATTGAAATATGTCATGTTCATTGTGTTGTCCGAGTGTGGAAGTCGATTGATGAATTATTGCAAGTACACTGCAGAGCTGGTTATCGGTTGTTTTCACACACTTTATCTATGTATTTTTTTATGGTAATGGTATTTGGTTGTGAAATTTGACTGTAAGAGCAGCGGTGTTGGAATAGAGAGATAGAATGTATGTCCAGGTTACACTGATGTGACCTATGTTGATTTTCATTACAGTAGTTGACATTATTTGGAAAATGTCATGTTCATTGAGTTATACTGCTGTAAAATTGGAGTTAAGGATGTCTGGTGGTCAGAAAAAAAAATGTGATAGCTGATATATGTGGGTTTTAAGATATTTGTTGATGTTCGCATTTGTTTCGGTGTTTAGACAATTGGATTTTGATAGTGCTTTCCTGTTCTGTGAGTTGAGTTTTTCATGCCTGGCGGTCCAACCAGCGTTGTAATTGGTATATGTGTCTTATGCTAATTGATGGTTTGTTGATGTTTCATTGTTTGACAATGTTTGTTAGAGAGTTTATGGTGCTCGTGTTGTCCTGTTATGGAAGTAAAATTAATGTCAGACAGATCAGCGTTGCAAGTCTCATGTGTTCTCAATTGATGGGAGATAACACATAAGTTAACATGGAAATCAAAGACGACACTTTAAATTGCGAAGAAGCTATGCCCGTTTCGCACATCTTGGGCGTAACGAGAAAAGGGGATGAAAGTACCATGTCTTTTTCTGGAGAAATGGTTGCCCAACAGCTGGAGCCAGCCAAAAATCCACTGAGCGAAGACGATTCGCGAATGCGATCTGTGCCAACGGGTCAAACATCCGAATAGATGTTACATAGGAGAGCTCAGTCCAATAACCCCGAGTGCACCAAATGAGTTGGTGTGCCTGGATTTTTTCGGCCCTCTTCCGCGGGGCAGATTTGGCCGACAATATATCTTAGTGGTTGTCGACGCATTTACCAAGCTGGTCCGCTTGTATGCTACTAATACCACGACGACGAGGCAATGCCTCCGGATCATTCTGGACAAGTACGTGCCGGAGTGTGGCCGTCCGAAGCGCTTACTCAGTGATCACGCAACGATTTTCACGAGCAAGAGATGGCGGGATGCCCTGTCAAGGGCAGGAATAAAAGCTATATTCAGCTCTATCAGAAACCCTCAGAGCAACATTGTAGAGAGGTATAATCGTCAGCTGGGAGCATATTTCCGGATGTTAGTCGGCGAGAATCACGCCGGCTGGGTGAAGCATTTACCCAGAATAGAAGGTTTTTTTAATCTCAGTATTCATTGCAGCACTGGGCACAAGCCGGTGGAACTCCATTTCGGTACGCCCGCGGACACGCTGGTGGACCAACTAGTGGGTTGTCCAGAACCTGTGGTGAGCACTGAACCAAGTGAGAGGTTGGCGCAAGCGAAGGAATTTCTGATGGAGAAGGCGAGGAAGCGGCAGGAGAGGGAGACGGGTAGAGAAGCCTATGTCTTCAATGCCGGTGATCTGGTATTGGTTCGTTGTGCACCTCAATCAGATGCTTTTAGGAAAAAAATTGCCAAATTCTTCCACCTTTTCAAAGGGCCATTCTGTATAAAAAAATCTGTGGGCAGAAATGCGTATTTACTTATAGACGGCAATGTTGAGGTGGGAATCTATAATGCTCGTAGCCTAAGGCAATACCATCATTCATAGATGTGGAGGCTGTTGGTGATTTTCTTCCAGCTTGATGCGGGGGATGTAGAGCATAGTGGTGATGGCGAGGTGATAATGCTGCCGTGAAGATGGTTTGGCGACGTTGTGGGAGTTTTGAAGTGACAGTAATCCCGATTATTCGTTTTGACTTTAATCGAATTATCAATATGGGTAAGAAGTCCATGCACTATGACTTTTCAATGGTGATCCGCCGAAGAGCATGGGATTTGTTGTGGTTATGGCGATGTTGACTGGGTAGGAAGTTGTCCATGACAGCGTGTGGTCAGCGTTGACTCTCTGAATTTCTCGGAATAGGGGAACCAGCAGGTAGACTAATCCCCTAGTCTTTTGAGTGGAGCTGGAAGCCGGCAGGTGTGTGTCCTTGACTTTGTTCTGGGCGAATGAACGGGGTGAGATGACTGTTTGTGAAGAGGCAACTACCTACGCCAGTAACGCTTGAGTGTAGTATTGTTATGAATAGTGTTCCGTTGTCAATGGATGAGTCGTGTTAGTAAATGCTGTTAGATTCGAGGTATGTGTACAAATGTTGTGATTGGTGCATCATCTGTCTTGAGATTGTTTTCATAGCATGAGTTTTGTTATTTTACGCTGTGTATATATTAGAGGACATTGATTAATATTATTCCCCTATAGTCTGATGTAATTATGTTCTAAGAAACTGGAGCATTAAGTTTAGATTTTATGTGATTGAGTGGCACTGATTGATATTGCCACGTGTTTTCATCTGTAATTGTATTATGTGTGAAGGTGTATGGGAATTATGGAGGGTTATCTTTTATTCTGTATGGGAGATTAATGTTTTGGAAATTTTAAGTTCATAACGATTCCTCAGAGCTCCATGTTCTCAATTAATATTTTGGAATAGTAGAAAATGCATATATTATAGGTTAAGATCAATAGGTACTGAAAGACTTCAGCTGTGTAGAGGAAGAGTTGTGGAGGGACAACCTCACGTAAAAATGTCCACAGTTTCTTATTTTTGATGGACCTGTAACGTTTAAAGACATTCCATTGTTAATCTATAGTGAGTGCTTATGACACACTATCATAAGTACTGTGAACAATTGTTTTTTTATTTTTAGTGTTGTATATTTTTTTTATGTTGTGTGTATAATGTATAATGATAGATTAAGGCTGGACCCTGCTGTTATGTGGATGGTACACTTTGGATGGCTGATGCATTGGGGAGTTTTGTACACGAAGCGAGTTGTATTGTAAACATTCACAGTTTGGCGCCTTTAACGTGTCCTCGCATGACATTTCCGCAGGGGAATTTTGTTTGAAAATGGGTGAAGTTTATAAATATCTTATGAAATTGTAAGTTTGTAGGGTTTTATGGCTTTGTAAATCAAGGGTATTGCTATCAAGAGGGCAGGAACTGAACTGTGAACAAAGTTGCAGAGAAGACTTTATAAGCAAATTTAAATTCCATGGAATTTAAATTTTGGTGGGTTGTTTGGCAAGCTGTAATAAGTCGCGTTCTCAAAGCGAGGCTGTGTGCACCTATCGAGGGAGAGCTATTTTTCTGCGAGCGGAAGCCGCGAGCCCGTTCGTTAAACCACCCGCTGCTCTGTGGACAATAACAGCAGGGACAGCCGACCTACAGACAATAGTGACCCGCCACTCGGATATTCTTGTATGCTGTTTCATGGAATGCTGCTCGGAGGGGGAGTGGAGAGGACACTTCTGGACTGTATGTCGTGGTGAGAGAAGGGACTGCGAGACCACCGCCATCCTCCGTGGGCCCGAGGTTCATTTCCCGTCCACGGCAGTGAACAGTGCGCGGACACGGTATGTGCCTATAAAAGTGAGACTTAGTGCAACATATCAAGAGCCCGGAAAATACCCCTGAGAAGCTACCCTGATTAGCTGGATACTTGTTTAAAATATTCAAATTTCACATGTCAAAGTTGGATGTCTTTTAATTTGTATAATAAATTCATGTCTTTTGTTACCCATCTTTCATATTCTTGTAACCCCTGAGGCATGTCATGTGCGAGGCTTAATATTGATATATTGATAGAGAAAGATAGAAAAGTTTCAATTGCTGACGCCATACAGGGTGTCTAAAAGGTAGAGCCACCCCCACCAAATGAACCTACTACAATATAAAATGGAAATGTGGATTGGTTATTGTTAGCAGCAAGAAAGTTGAACTCATGCGGAAATTTGTAATATTGTAAATCAGTTCAAATACCGATTAGCAGCCTATTCAAGATTTTTTGGAATTGTTTGAGATTTTCCATTTGTGTTACATTCTACAAGAGGACAGATTAATCTTCGATAGGTGGTCAAGTGGTGATTTAATTTTATGAACACTTCGAATAAAGGAAGTATGAGTTTAAACGAGACTTTTACGTTATTATGTAATTTATATTAAATGCCAAAGTGAATAAAAAATTTAACATGGCTTCCTTGACTGCACGCTCAAGTTAAACATCTATTCAAACATCATATTTCGACGTGGTCGTATCCGTGACAGAACTTATATATTAATATCATATATAATAAAATATTATCGTATTGTGACAAAATGTCATAAGAATGTAAGAGAAGAGAATTCCGCAGTTAGTGTTCTTGAACAAAGCGGAAGGGAGGTTTTTTTTATGAATTTACGTCTCGTTGACGTCAGAGTAATTAAAGACTGGGGCGAACTGTAGATGAAGACCGGAAAAAAATTCTGTTACGGGTTTTTGAATGATCCATCCGGGATTGGACTGACGGGTTTTCAGAAAGTCACAGTAAACCTAAATCATGATGGGAGGACGGGGATTTTCCTTCGCAATGCCAGTCCAGAGAGTTTCAGCTGACATACAACATATCATGAAAGGAAAGAAACCTACCGAAAATCACGGGCAAAATAGATTAACCATACGTGAAAATACATATGGACGAAGGGAGTTGACTGTAGTCGTGCAGTGTAGGAGGAATTTGAAGAGATCAGAACATATAAAAGAGAATGTGCCAATAGGTATGCAGGAGCAGAAATATCAACAGGTGATGAACATGCCGAACATTACTACGTAATAAAAATAAACGTCATTACGTGATGTGATGGTTGTTGAAGGACGTATGGCAGAAAAGCGTATTCATTAATAAAAATCCTAAGCGACAGATAGGCCCTGCTCGCTTGGTGACCCGATCGTGACGTCACCAAGCGAGCAGGGCCTAACTAGACCGCCTCTCCACGCGCTTTCCCCTCCGTTCCCGGCTGCTGGCGCTATATAATAGACTACCGTGCGGCAGACTTCAGTAATGTTAAGTGGGGGCTTGACAGTGGAAGCAGTGCAAGCTTCCGAAACGTCGCCAGAAGCGGCTTGAAACCCGAGAAGTTTTTATAAAACATTGCCGCGAAAACGTGCATAGTTAAATAATGCACTGTTGTAAATGTTATAAATCGATATTGAAGTGTATGCTATGCTTGGTTTTCCTCATGAAGCCATTGTTGCTACGTACACTGTAACATTTGTTTATGAATCAGTGATGAATTTCTGTCAAAATGACAACTCAAATGCAAAGAATTAATTTGTGTGAAATTGCAACTAAAGCTTTGATTGTGTTAGTTCCTGATATAGCAATTTTCTCGAACTACCTAAAAAAAGTTGACATACTGTTCTTCATTGGAAATATTACCAATTTTTACTTTCTGTCACTATGCAAGTGTAGATGTTATGATATAGCGATACAAAATTTGTATTTTATGATTGAAATTGAAAGTGCAAAATTTCTAGTTTTGTATATTGAACATTATTTAAAGTGAAGGGAGACCGAGTTATCAATTGCAGCCACATTTGGAAAATTCTATTTAGAAACTCTAGATTTTGCTTCTATTCACTCCTTAATTTTCTGAGGCAATCAAATCATGGATTTAAGATATTAATAGCTCAAAACTATGTAATAAGAATTCCCATAGAGAGTTCTTCAAGAAATGATGATTTTAATACTGTTGCGTGAGTATTTACTTACACCCTAAAGTCCAGTGTTATCACAAATTCCGTTATAGTTGAAAGTATAGTAAACTACGCAGTACTACAAACAAATATGATATACGCAAGGTATACAAGTCATTGTTGTTTGATCCAATAGAAGAAGTATAACCAGCAAATCTTAAATTTCTGACAGTAGATATGATTAAACTAATAAATAAATTAAATAAATATTATTTGAAAATTACTTCTACTTCATAAAAGATGTTTTCAAAAAGGATTAACCTATTCATCAATATTATTTTAGAAATGCATATGTTATAATTAATGTCCATATTATTTGGTACTTCTTTTGTCATATAAATGATATCCTGCAGAGATATTCTCTTAAACCAGGATCTAGAGTGAGGAAATATTTATTGTACTAAGATTACTATTTGTTTCAGCGTTGTAATCAGTCTGTCTGTTTGTTGTGAAAAACAAAATATTTTTTTATCAGCATGATTCATGAAATATTTGTCTAGTCTTTTGTTTTAAGGTGGACATATATCTGAATAATGCAATAGCAACTACACAGTGTGTGTGTGGATTCAGTATTTGGCGTAAAATGAATTACAATGGCCCCTTACGTTTGATGCTCAGCGTAAACATTGAACTTGTGAAAATTACACCATATTATGGCGTTTTGTAGAATTTTTCCTATTCAGTTTCGGTAAACATCTTTCTAATAACGGAAAATGCAAAAAAAAATGCTGAAATGAAAACCCAAAAATTAAGCCATATTTTTGCAAAAAGTCACATACAGGAAATTAGGAAAGGTAGTTACATGGGCGCCCAGATTAATTGATCAATAATTGGCTTTGAATAGTTTTGCCTCCATCTTCATTCTCTCCTCATTATGTTTGTGATTCTTTCCGGATCTATTAATTTTAGGAACGTCACGAATCGTTGCAAACCTCCTTTTTCGATATTTTCTCTAACGTGATTATGGAGAAAGCCACCGGGGCATCTGCTTTATTAAACTGAAAACAGGTCATCAGTATACCGTTCAATTTGGTGTCAAGTTGGTAACGTTTATAACTAGGCCACGAAAAATTCATTTTTTATGAGTGAGTATCTTTTGCTAATATTGTTTTAGGTCTCAAAGTGGATAAGTTGTTAAAAACTGTACTCATCTGAGATCATTATTTACCATTAGAATTAAATCTGCTGGCTTGTTAGTTTCAAGCACTTTGAAGCAGGGGGCCAGGATACAGTAAACGACAGGAATGATCTTGGAATTGCTAATTTTAGCATATATAAAAAAATATATAAATATCAGTGCTCCTCCTCAGAAGAGGAAATATTCCATTAAATAAATTGTATAAGGTTCTTATTCTTCTTTTTTTTTTTTACGGGAGATGAAAAATGTGCAAAACTAAAAATCGTTTGTTTGTGGAGCATTATTATCTAATGGTGGAATGGCATTATTTTGCTGAACAGTATACAGACGAGAAAAAATTTAATTCAATTCAGTGCTACTTTTGATAAAAATAATTTAATTCTAAGGACCGCTAAGATGTTTGCATAGAAGGTGTAAATTCTGTGTATGGCCGTTATACAGGCGCGTACAGCTGTTTCCCATGTAGTTATGAGCCATATGTATACTAGAAGACAAAACGTAGCGACAGAATTTCTGCTACATTCATTCCGGAAGTGTGCGATGAGTTTGTGAAAGATTTTAGTTTTACTAGGGCCAATACAGAAAACTAGACGTGGATTATGAGATGCAATTAAAAGGAAGCGATATAAAATTATTAATCTTGGGAAAACTAATTAATATAATTAATTTTTAAATTACTAATTTTTGTTTATAATGGGATACTTTCGCATTTTCACAAGGGGAAATGTAGTACTTGAGATTTCACAAATTATGATTAAATTGATGGATGATACACATTAAATATTGACTGATTTTATTACATGCATGGTGTATCATACGCAATTAAAGCATTAAAACAAAAGACACTTATTACTTTATCAAGGAAAACTCATGAACAAATTAAGCTAGGGTCACTTTTACGAGACGGATACTAGCTTAAAATATGCTACTAAATTCTCTTGTCCCATCTCATCAGAAGAAAACAAAAATATTAATTGCCTGGAGCCACTCAGTGAGGTGAGATTAATTTCTTCAACAAGATCACATTGAAGTGCAGCAATGCATCAGATTGTAGTAGTAAGGTCATCAGTTACCATTTCTGACATCTTGAAAATACAACTGCTTGCCTTACATTCAATGCCACCACATTCTCCCAAAACACCTTGGCGAAATATAATTTTGGTACACGATTTACTTTCACCACATAATTTTAAACAGAGACGTAGTGTATGCGTCGGACAATACTGATAATTCCCGCCTTTTCCTGGACGTGGCCAAAGCTATCTTCTCCAGTAAGTACTACCCACCAGTGCTTAAACATTTGCGCCAGCTATAATTTGTGCACGCTCAGTGCACCCACAACATGGCAATTCACGCCACAGCATACCAGTCGTAACTTTTCACCACCACTGCCAAAACGTCTCCCCTCTCTCGACCTCCATTCGGAAACACGTCCCATCCAGGTCGAATTTTCGGATGGCTTCAGGCCTCTTCCACGTCGACGTGATTGCATGCTGCAACGGACTGGGCACAAGGAACAGGAATGAATTTGGTTTGGCCTTTGGAAGGAACCGTCCCTTCAATTGCCTGAGATGATTTCGAGACACCTGGTAAAACAATAGGGATCTGAAACCGCATCCTCTAGAATGCGTCGCATAATGACGGGGAAGATGGATGTACTATGCCTAGAGAACCTTTAAGGCCATGAGTTTTTACTGAAGACAAACAGCGGAAGAAGATTCTTGAAGAGATCGGTACAAATGGAAGAGGATGTGCCAAACTATCAGCAGAACTGGAAACGTCAATTGATGATGACGAAACAAGACATTACTACCAAACAGAAACAGCTTTGTTGTGTGCTGTGATGGGTGTGGAGATGGTACTCATAGATAAAAATCTTAAGCAAGGTGTATGGGAGAGAACAAAAATAAATATATATATATTTTGTATATTCTGATAAATAAAAACCTGCGTAATTAGGTAAACAATTAATGTATGATCCACAGGGGAAAAAAACTGAAAATATTTCACAGTCTAAAGATGACACGTGTGCTTTCCAGTTCCCCTTGCCTCTCCACCGGTCCACCATCCAACACCAGGATGAAGGTAGGATGTAAGATAATGTGCAGTATCGGTACTAAAAAAATTCTTGCAACTGTTTCTTTTAGCTGCCTTCAATTTCACAAACGTTATTAGAGGGAAATAATAAAAACCTTCGAATGGTCCGAATGTTTATTAAAAAAAAAGATGTTATTGAGGAGTAAAGTTTTCCCAAAACTGTTCTGTTTAGAATCATGGCGCCAAACCCACATACTCTAGCCTTTCAAAATATCTCAAGGGTTCACGTGCCGTGTTGTGAACGTAGTATGATTACAGTAGCGAACATCCCGTTAGCGACAACATGACTGTAATGATCTGTCTCTCAACAAGATCCTGAAAATCTGCTTTCGACAATCTCACGCTAGAACGCAGACCTTTCGGTAACTACCCCGATATCTGGTAGCCTTACTTCTCACAGTCGTAAGGTAGTTGTCTGCTAATATACTGAAAATTATTCAGTCAATTACTTTATTATTCCAATTAGAATCAGCATTCATTATGTCCATATCGTCGAATTTTGTATGCCATTCCTATTGTGACACGAAATTTCGATGTATGTGTGTTTGTATTGTTGATTATGTGAAATCAATTGTAGTAAGAAAGTATTTACCAGCTCGTGATATGGACTTTCGTGCACCAGTCATTCATTTCGTAGCTATGTAATTGACCTGTGAGTGTAATTGGGTGGTTTCTATCGTGTTTTTAAGACGAAGCAAACAAACGCGTCGCGCTGCACTGGCAGTACTGCCGGGCCTCCTCGTCCTCCGTCGCTTTCGTGATCGTCGATTACCGTTACTTTCTTATTACTTATGGCTTTACGCCTCCTCGACGTCTAGGTCATTAGAGGCGGGAAAGGACTGGGGATAAGGAACGGGAAGGAATTCGGCCATGGCCTTTTGAAGGAAGCATCCCGGCATTCGCCTGGAGTGATTTTAGGAAACAATGGAAAACCCAAATCTGGATACCCGGGCAGTGATTCGAACCGCCGTCCTCCCGAATGCGAGGCCCGAGCTCGGTTTCCGTGCCGTGCTGACCAAGTCAACAACATCGGCAACGAAAAAGATGTCTAGGCCTGCTGCAGCTATCACTCATATTCGAGTGCGTGACGATAGTTAAAACTTGGAAGTGGAAGAAACTCACTCCCCACCCTAGCTAACTGAACCAAATCAACTTCCCGGAGCGGCAGGAGAGCATGCGATGATCCAGACAACTTGGTGGGACCTGGAAATCCATACAAATGTGACCACTATGGACCATCAGATCGTTGCCCAGCCTAAAAAAGGACATCTATCAGAAAACCAGAGAGATAATGCAGCCCAATTGGACATTTTGTATAATTCCGAAAATTCAAATATCCTCTGCTATGAAAATCAACGCTGTTTCTGGAAATACTACGGACCACATTTCAGAGCAGCACAGAGCTTCTCAAGAAGAAGGGAGATAAAAAGAGGTTCCTCAAGGACACTGTTGCAAGGAATCAAAAAAATTGCCTCGAAGAAACTCAAGACTGCAGCTTCTTCTTCACGTAAGGCAGTGGTGGAACAAAACACTATAGCCACTAACGCATCCCCGATGCAAACCCATCAGCAAGAATAAAAAAGTACTGATATACAAAACGAAATACAGATACAACAAGAGGATTGACTAATGCCGGCCCGCAGTACTTTTCGCTCTACCCAAGCTGGGCTAGGACTAAGTAATAACGAAATGGACCCATTCAACCCGCTAGTGGAAGTGGACCAACAACAGCAGCATGAGAATGGGCAGTGGCTGCAGCTACCACCAATAGTGGTACAATTTCAAACAACTACAAAAAGCTGTACCGGATGGTGAAGACATTGTTGGAAGGACACCCCTTTCGAGCAAATAACTGGAGGGGACAAGATAAAACTCAAGCTAAGCTCTACTAAGGATTACCTTGCAGAGCTGCAGGGAAGAGCTATTCCTTTCTACATGTTCCCCTCAGTTCCAGAAAAACCCCTGAAGGTGGTTGTACGAGGAATTCCACTTGGTATGCCAGCCTCAAACATCAACAAAAAGCGATTAGATAAAAGCTTCGAAGTATGTTCGGTGACTCAGATAAAACGACCAGACAGATCAGATCTCATTTCCCTGTTCGTTGCAATACTGCTCGACAGGCAACAAAATAGGTAATTTTTTGAGGTGGACAAAATTATATCCCTGATAGCGACAATTGAGAAGCTGCGTTCAACTGTGGGGAGGGAGGGGGAGGTGACGCAGTGTTACAACTTCCAGGCTCTTGGACACGTGGTGAGGCACAGCCAAATGAAACCAGTCTGCGTTAAGTGTGCAAGAGCACACTATAGAAAGGAAAAACGTCGGAAAAAAATCGATAACTGTGAAAACGATCCAGTGGAAAGAAACAAAGACTGCCCATGCTTCACGAGCGCACGAGAACACCAAAGTGGGATCGCAAACGCACAATCTGGAGCTGTCCCAAAAACCATGAAGACAAAATAAGTCCAACAACAACAAGACAATGGAACTGCTCTGACCGAACTGAAAGTTGATGCTCCCAGCAAAGCGAAAAATCTGAAGAAGAATCACGTGGAAAGCCATCAAACAAAAAAATAATTCAGGATCACAGTCTCCAGCTTCAGTACTAATACAAAACTATAAGTTCAGAGAAACCACGCCAGTAACTTCCATGGATAGACTCATGATGTTGTTGGTGCTCTCACCAATATTATGCAATGTTAATGACCAACTCTCAACAGTTGTCAACTGACATAAGATCCCTTGTAATGATTGCGAGCAAACCCATGTAAGTCTCATCCTCACCACTACATTACAGATAGAAGACATATAGATGGACTATCCATCTGTGTTTGAAATAACAATGGTATTAACTCCCAGATAATTTTGTTCAGAAGATTCCTGAGAAAGGAAGACATCGATATTTGCCTAGTAACAGAAACGCATCTTAAGCCTGGACTAATAGCTACGGTGCCAAATTACTGCAGCTACTACACACACAGACAGGCTGACAGCCGGAGGAGGGGCTGTTATATAGATCAAGCTTGGCATTCCCCATTGTGAACGTCTTGTTGCCACCTACTGAAAAAGTTGAAGCTACTGCCACTCGGGTGACAACAACATCAGGGCCACTTACAATTGTCACTGAATACCGTCCGCCGAGGAAGATTACTGGTCGAGAACGACATTGTCGGGACTGCCATCATTCTAGGGAAACTTCTTGTTGCAGGATACTTCAACCCTAAGCACCCAGACTGGAATTCTCATGTGGCTCTTAGACATAACCTACCTTTTTGGGCCTGAAGAGCCCACCCACCAACCGTGGATTGGCAACAGAGCAGATGTCTTGGGCATTGCCTTCACTAAAGGGTTCACTGGCATTGTGACTGCAAACACGCTTAACAGGATGGCATCGGATCATTCCCCAGTAATACTTGACGTAGATGAGGGCTCCTGGAAACCTGAAGAGCTGGAGACATAAAATTACATTGAAAACTAACTGGGATCAGCACCGTGACACAATCAACGAAGCAGTCGAACAACAACTCCTAATAGACAAGAAAACGCCAGACCATTCGCTCAAGAACTTCGTAGGCATTCTTATCAACGTCAGCAAAGGTAGTCCGAGAGTCCATAATTCAAAACAGCTAGCTCCACATCTCCTAGCCCACACTATAGTTGTTAAAGAATCTAAGATACCAAGCGACTGCTTGAAAGGTGGACTCGACGGAACATGGAAATCGGGAGTGGTCCAATCGATCGTTTACTTTAAGAACTGAAGGTGTCACTCTCTGTAGAGAGACTCTTAGATTCACCAAGAGATGAGCTAGGTAATGAAACCAGCTGAAGACTTGCGAGATTCGTGGAGGCATATGACGCTGGGTATAAAATAACTGAATTTGCAGAAGAGGAGTCGCAGCTGGTGATTAAAGAGCTACACCGGAAAAAAGCACCTTGATAAGGTGTGCAACTATCTGCTCCGCAATCTCCCACGAATAGCCATCACGCATCTCACTGCCATCTTCAATAGCACCATAAGAGATAAACGATACCCACGAAGCTGGAAGAACGCCATTGTTGTTGCAGTAAGAAAGCAGGTAAAAGATTCAATATTTCCGCAAAGTTATAGGCCAATCAGTCTACTTCGATCGCTGATAAAGGTATGTGGAAGGCTTTTGTTACAGAGAAAACTGAATCATACCACATTTCCAGCAGGATTTCAGAAAATGTCACTCTGCCACACAGCAGATAATGCTTGTGGTGGAAACTGCCACTGCCTCTTTTAACAGGAAAGGATAATGTCCAGTAGATCTCTTGGATGTTGCACGAGCCTTCGACTCGGAATGACACAATGGTCTACTATTGATATTTTGTTACCTTGGTATTCCTGGCCAGATGGCAAAGATAATTTGGAGCTACCTGGCGGGTAAAACTTTCAGCTTGCCAGTCGGTAACGCCCTATCTTCTTGCCACCCAATACATGCCAGTATTCCACAAGGTTCAGTGATGGGACCTGTATTAAGCAGCTTGTACACTGCGGACATTACAGCACCCCCCGGCGTACAGACCACTCTTTATGCTGATAATGCAGCATTATTAGCCCATCACCGCAGCAAGAAGGCTGAAAGAAGTACTACAAGAGATTAAGGATTGGCCACAAAGGTGGCGTATCACCATCAACACTACGAAAATCCAACCTGTGATGTTATACCGGAGACTCGGCAAACGCCTGTCTGTTTGACAAAGAAATTCCGGACAACTCCACAGTTAAATATCTAGGAATGACTTTAGGCAGACGGCTAACCTGAAAGAGACACATTGTGAACCTAAGGAAAAAAGTCCTGATAAGGTTACAGGATATATACTCAGTACTGAAAATGGCAAGTTCACTGGCTGCAACCATAGGAATGACTATTTACTACAGTCTGATATGTCTTCAGCTTGAGTACGTGTGCCCAGAGTGAGGGTACGCGGCCAAGATGAACATTGCCAGATTACAAACTTTGCAGAACAGAGCTCTTCGAAGAGCTCTCCACGGAACAAAAAGCTTCCCAACTGGAGTCCTGCACGCAGCCGCAGGAATACCAATACCCCAAGATAGGATACGATAGCTAGCCTTCTAGGGGACAGCACAAAGATCACAACCCACTGCGCACGACACCTGCTTCGATCACAACAGAAGACCACTATCCATTTTTGAAGAACAATAAATAACCATAGCAGCTCCACAAAAGACAAATCAGAAGAAAAGTGATGAATGTGTGTTAAGTTTGATGGAAATGTCTTCGAACAACAACCTTCAACACAAAATTGCCTAACAATGTCAGAAAGACAGAAAATGCTGAAGGACGACGAAGAATAGTTCTGTAAATACCAAATTAAATTTAGCAGCTTAGTTAAGGATATATTTTATTAGTTTAGATTATTAATTTAGTTTCACAAAAGTGTTAGTGCCAGATATGTGCTGGCTCAACTCAGCACAGTATGTCTGGGCGTTACTGAAATTGCATGCTCAGCTCAGTTCACTTTCCCGCATACAACTAGCCATCATGCTCATTTGATTTTTTTTTAGATTGTCTTTTGACCTATTCAACCAGCTACAACAGTGTTATTTTGTTTCTCCTAGTGTAATATGTACTGTGATTATCGTTTACTTCTCAGTATGGACAACACACGACGGTCACAACACATAATTAAAACCATCCGTGCCGTCGGCCGGACTTGAACCATGCAACGTGAGTCCAGCTCGCTAGCCTCGGCGCTACCAGGCCCGGCATGCTCCCTCGATTCTTATCAACAGAAGCAGCAACTACTGTCTCGGGTCGTCACGATCTATCGTAGCTAGTACCAGCCGATACTCATCTTTATCTTCTGACTTAGAATGTCTCTCTGTGAGAAACTGAAGTACATAGCGGTATTTTACATCTAACTGCAGTATTAATTATGTTACAATAAACAGTCTACTAGCGGATTTAATACTAATATTGAAGTAAGAAACCCGTATGATTCCCGGATCCTACACAGCCCAAATCTAGGCATCAATTAGCAAAGGTAGAGCTGGAGATTTAAGAAACTTTATTTATTTATGGATTTACGCCTCGTCGACGTAGGGGTCATAAGAGGCGGTATGGCACCGCGAAGAAGAAACGGGAAGGAATTCGGCCATGGTCTTTTGAAGGAAACATCCCGGCATGGCCGGACGGGGATTCGAACCGTCGTCATCCCGAATGCGAAGCCAGAAATGAAACCAAGAGATACTTCACAAGTCTTAGAGTAATTAGTAAGGAGATAACTTTAATAGAAGAACATAACACCCACTGCTGCTATCCAGCACATCTTTACTTCTCATTGCTCTATCACTGTAATGTCTCGAGCATAGTGTCAAGCACAGCACGCATAGAACAATTCAAAACTAAAGTTCTCCGATTCATATCAAACACACAATACAGCAACCGAATCACAGAGTTCAAAGTTCCACATTGCCCCAGATTTTTTATATATATTTCAGACTGCTGCTTTAGAGTGGACGTGAAGAATATCTTTCGATGTCAATGATAGGTGACGGGCTTGGAAAAGGACTGTATGGATGGTGGACACTTGTTGGAACTAACAATGTACAATACGGGCCACAAATTTTCGTGTTGGCTTGTAAGGCAACACAAGTTTTGAAGACGAAGGAAGAGCTTTTAGACTCTTCATCTGACAACATAAAAGCTTTCGGCAAGTTCCAGTGACATATTGTAAATATACATACTGGCCAATGACATTCACAGTAATAACAAATAGCGGTAACGGTTTGATATGTGTCATCACCGAATTCCTCTTCGGAGCAAGTATCCAGGGAAACTTTTTTTTAACGAAAGCTAAGTAATCCCGACAGGTTGATGATTTTATATGTCCAAACACGGACCTGATTTCTGTACATTATTAAAAAAATGCTTCTGTTTTGTTACTCGGGATCTAATTGGTGAAATTAGATAAACCGCGCGATCACAGGATTAGCCCACCCATGGAATAACAGTGCAAGTTGGAATGCTTTTGCATCACGGAGGATATTGCAACGAGGTCTGCAACATCGAGCGGCCAAGCATTTAGCAGAGTAACTATACGAGATTGTATCACTGGCAATGGTAGTAGCAGCGACCAGCGACACACGCAATAACATTGTCACCGTCGTCGAGGTGTACTTTGCTCGCAACCTGTGATCGGCCGAAAGGAAATCCGGTACCACTCTCCCTCAGCGGCAGTTACAGCCAATATCACCTGGTTTACTAGCATCGCAGAGCTTTAATAACAAACGCGGTAATATTCGAGATGTGCGTAACTTGCCCACAACAATAAAAACGGACCACAGGTGACCCCGTAGGTGAAAGTCGTTCTACGATTGTGATGTTCTTAATTAAAAATTCAAAAATTCAAAAATTTACATTAATATAAACATTTGCTACGTAATTTTTAAGGTGTCTTGATTGCTTCATATTAATCCATTTATATTTCCAGTCCAAGACCAAACAATTTAATTAATAATATCTGTGATATACAGAAATGATATCTTTTTAACAGTAACATTTTTTTTTTTTTTTTTTTTTTTTTTTGCTGTCGTCAGTCTTTAGACTGGTTTGATGCAATCCTCCATCCCTTCCTATCCTGTGCTAACCTTTTCGTTTCTACATACCCCTTACAACCCACGTCCTCATATATCTGCTTCATATATTCTAATCTCTGTCCACCTCTACAGTTCTGACCTTCGACTGTTCCCTCCACTAACAAATTAACCAATCCAGCATGTCTCAAAATATGACCTAAAAGCCTGTCTCTTCTTCCTGTAAGCTTCTTCCATAAACTTCTTTTCTCACCCATCATTTCCAAAACTTGTTCATTTCTTACTTTGTCTGTCCACCTAATTTACAGCATTCTTCTGTAGCACCACATTTCAAATGCTTCAAGTTTCTTTCTTTCCGGTATTCCTAAAGTCCATGTTTCGCTACCGTAAAGTGCTGTGCTCCACACATAGAGTTTTAAAAAGTTTTTTCTAGTTCCTAGATCAATATTTGAAACTAAAAGGTTTCTCTTTTTCATGAAGGCTCTTTTAGCTAGTGCTATTCTGCTTTTAACATCCTTCCTGCTTCGGCCATCGGTTGTAATTTTGCTTCCCAAGTAACAGAACTAACTCACTTCTCCTATAGCCTCCGATCCTATTTTTATATTTAATCTGCTACTATTGGTATCATTTCTCCTACATTTCATCACCTTTGTCTTACTTTGATTTATATTCAGTCCAAAATCTTCCTTCACTATTTTGTTCATGCCATTCAATAACTTCTCAATATCCTCAGCCCTCTCTGCTAACAAGACAATGTCGTCATCAAATCGTAGCATACTGATTTTTTCTCCCTGAAAACTTATGCCGCATGGAAATTTTTCTTTGACTTTCTTCATTGCTTCTTCTACATACAAGTTGAATATTAACTGGGATAGACTACAACCTTGTCTCACACCCTTTTTAACCGATGCATGTCTCTCGTGATTCTCTACTTTTATTACAGCCACTTGATTCTTATATAGTTTATAGAGTATTCTTCTATCTCGATACTTTAGACCTGACTTCTTTAAAATTTTGAACATCTTGTCCCACCTAACATTATCAAAAGCTTTTTCTAAATCAACAAATGCCATAAAAGTATCTTTGTTTTTCTTCATCCGCCCTTCAAGTATTAATCTTAAAGACAGAATTGCTTCCCTTGTACCACGATTTTTCCTAAACCCAAACTGATCTTCACCTACTATCTCTTCTACTACCCTTTCCATCCTTCTGTATATTATTCTGGTCAGTAGGTTTGAAGCGTGTGATGTTAGACTAATGGTGCGATAATTCTCACATTTGTCGGCTTGTGCTTTCTTTGGAAGTGTGAAGATGATATTTTTGTTAAAATAAGTTGGAATTTCTCCTGTTTCATAACTTTTGATATCAGCTTGAATAATCTTTCGATTCCTTCCTCTCCTAGAGATTTAAGATGTTCTGCAGGTATCTCATCAATTACCAACTGCCTTATTTGCTTTCAAGTCATTCAGAGCTTTATTAAATTCTGTTCTCAAAACAGGATCACCTAAGTCATCAATGTCGACATCGCCTTCCTTTTCCAATACACTATTGTTCAAGTCGTCCCCTTCATACAGTTTCTCAATGTATTCCTTCCATCGGTTAGCTCTATCTTCTGAGCTTAAAAGTGGTTTCCCATCGGCAGCTTTAATGTTCATACCTCTTTTCTTCATTTCTCCAAAATTCTGTTTGAATCTTTCTATATGCAACATCTACTTTTCCTACGACCATTTCCTTTTCTACTTCTTCACACTTTTCTTGTAGCCATTTTTCTTTTGCTATTTTGCATTTCCTATTTATTTGATTTCTAAATTGCCTGTACTGCTCTCTTCCTGCTTCATCCTGAGCATTTTTGTACCTTCTCCTCTGATCCATCAGCTCCAAAATTTCTTCTGTGATCAAGGTTTTCGGGCAGCTTGTTCCCTAAAGCCTAATGTTTCTTTGCCAGCTTTCATTATTTTCGGTCTTTAATACATTCCATTCGTCCTCGGTTGAGCTCCTTTCACAGTTACTTCTTAGACCGTAAGTCTGCCATTTCTGCAAATTTTTCTCTTGTGCTAGATTGTTTCAGCTTATTCACTGCCAGTCTGTTCTGCTTATGCTGCTTCCTTATTCGCTTGAATTTCAGCCTGCACTTCATTACTATCAAATTATGGTCCGAGTCTATGTCTGCTCCTGGGTACGCTTTACAGTCTAGAACTTGATTCCTGAATCTCTGTTTGACCATGATATAATCTAGCTGATATCTGCCTGTATCCCCAGGACGTTTCCAGGTGTATGTTCTTCTTGCATGGTTCTTAAACAGTGTGTTCGCCACTACTAGCTTATATCTTTCACAAAATTCTAGCAACCTACTTCCTCGCTCATTTCTTTCTCCTAGACCAAAACTTCCTACAGTATTCCCCTCTTTTCCTTCTCCCACTATTGCATTCCAATCCCCCATGATTATTAGATTTTCATCCCCTTTCACATATTGGATTAATTCTTCAATTTCAGCGTATATTTTTTCTATTTCTTCGTCATCTTCCTGTGACGTTGGCATATATACTTGTACTAATGTGGTTGGGACGGGTTTAGTTTCTAACCTCATCAAAATAATCCTGTCACTAAACTGTTCATAATAACTCACCCGTTTCCCTACTTTCTTGTTCATTACAAATCCTACACCAGTGACTCCATTGACAGCTTGTGTGCTAATTATCCTGTGTTCCCGTGTTCCCCAGACCAGAAATCCTGTGCGTCCTTCCATTTAATCTCACTAATCCCAACAACATCTAACTTAAGTTGTTCCATCTCCTTTTTTAAGTTTTCTAACCTACCTGCCCTATTCAGACTTCTAACATTCCACGCTCCGACTCGTAGAATGTTTCTATCCATTCTGATGACTCCTCCCTGAGCAGTCCCCACCCGGAGATCCGATTGGGGGACTATTTTACCTCCGGAATATTTTACCCAGGAAGAAGCCATCATGACATATGTAATTTGAGAGGATTACATGTCCTCGGGATACCCTTTGGGTCTTTAATGCAGTGGTTTCCCGTTTCCTTCTGCATCCCCATGCCGTTGATCATTTCTGATTCATCCGCCTTTAAGGGCCGTTTCCAACCCCAAGGTCAAGAGGGTGCCCTGAACCACTCCCCGCTCTTCCGCCCTCCTTTCGGAGGCCGTTGGCAAGCAGTGGGTGACTCCTTATACCGGGAATCTTTCAGTCGCCAGAGCCTCGTCCGCGCAAACAGGGTGCACCACGTGAAGGAGAGGTATAAATTATTTATAAATCCAACAGATAAAACATGCCACAACATCTGTTGTATACATAAAACATGGAACAGTAAACCAAATAGAAAAGTTAATTCGGGTGATAATAAATCTGAATAAATGGTTCTTTCCTGTCGGAAAATGCGGACGCCGGGATGCTTCCTTCAAAAGGCCATGGCTGAATTCCTTCCCATTCCTTGCCCCCATCCTTTCCCGTCTCTAAAGACCATGTTGTTAAAAAGGGACGTTGAACTGTTACAAAAAAAAATAAAAAATAATGCGGACCCCAAAAATATATTTCGATATTGCTGGCTAATGACCGTATCTTGTTGCCCATTTTGGTTTCTTATGATACTCAGAATCACGGAAATCGGCTGCTCCTTGTGTAAAAATAACTCCAACTGAAATCGAACACTGCATACGAAGTAAAAATACTTATCACTTGATCCCACCGTACCTGCAAAATATACAGGAAGACTTGATGGTTTAGCAGTTTATTATATTCATAAAGAAACACTTGCTATAACAGTTAGTTTGATGATTCGGTTCATTTACTCCCTTTTTAATTTCCTGGTCGTACGTTTTATATAACACATATGTGATTATCAGGTGTCCTTAGAAAATACTTTCATCCGTCAGCAATTTATTTTTTCTCTAATTCCGCACTGAAAATCAAGTCCAGTATTCCTGCGTTATTCACTTCACGTCGTTCAGCTCCGCTCTGTTCTGTTCGCCTTAGCATCACTTTTTGGGATGACTACAATGCTCTCTCTTACCACAGATCAGTCAACATTATAACAAAAATGCGAATCAACTTACAGAATTCAAAATCGAAAGTACATTTACAAGTAAGCTACCAATCTCTTACTCGAAAGGAATAAACCTAATTATAAATTGACATCAATGTATCATACAAATCCACATATCTTACTTCTTGTGAACGTATCCCTCAAAGATGGCATTGGAACTGGATATAGTAACGGCTATAAGATATCATAAGTAATTCCAGTTAAGATCTGAAGTGAGATCAGAGCAAGTTATTCTCGTATCGTACAAAACTAGAGTGTATGGCATGCAAACTAAAAAAATGAATGACGGTACATTTAAAAATTCTAATTGTTTTACGGGAATAGTGGTTGAAAATTTTCAATGACTGAAGTTAACTTCGGTCTCCACTCTCAGACCAAGCGTGGTGGTGTAACGGCTAGCGTTCTGGCCTCGCATTCGGGAGGACGGTGGTTCGAATCCCCGTCCGGGCATCCAGATTTGCGTTTTCCATGGTTTCCCAAATCACTCCAGGCAAATACCGGGATGTTTCCTTCAAAATTCCATGGACGAATTCCTTCCCATTCCTTGCTCCCCATCATTTCCCGTCTCTTAAGACCTCGTTGTTAAGAGACGTTAAACAGTTTTAAAAAATTTACTCTCACAACCGTGATTTAATTTACTAAAAGCTACTCTAACTACAGTCCATTACTCTGTTCCCCAGTTTCCTACGTACTGCGGATGTTAGGCTGATCATCAGTTTCGGAAATAATGCTGACCATACAGAAAACTGCAAACAGTAAATATGGATAATTCATGAAATAGGGGACGCGGTGCGGAAGAAAATATTGTGAAATTGTGGGTGTATCCATCACACGTTTTCTGGATGCCATCGTTTTCCCGACATGCCGTTATTTATCAATGAAACTCATAATACGTCGAATCGTTTGCCGATGGTTTCCATGCACCTGTTAGGTAAATTTAAAGCGCGATGAAATACGATTCCGGCAGCAGCCAGAAGAATTTGAAGCACTGCATGCGATATGCATATATTACCATTCGTTTACTTGTGCTGCCTATCTAAACTATAAATCACGCAATTGCAGTTGCGGTTTGGATTATATTTAAAGAGAGCTAAGATGAAATCCTGACTGGCGTTTACAGATACGATAATGAGCAACCACAATGTGATTTGAAACGGACTACAGTTAATTTTCGTGAATTGTTATGAAAGTAAATACATGGATGTTAAATGCTATTCATGACATAGCTTCTGTTGAAGGACTTGCCCGTAAGACACTGTGCGGAAAAAGAATGAACTGTAAGGCGTTTAACTGAAGTTTGTATTTAAAAAAGGTCGAAACATTTATTTATCTGCATAACATTTATTAGAAAAAGTCATTGTTTTATTTTATCCATTGTTAGATATGTTCTTATGACCTATAAGAAAGATAGTCTTCATACGAACTGATAAGTAATCTTTTTGTAATGGAAGAGAAATTATCTATATGAGTTTTGAGCCACAACATTCGATCTATGAGCGATCAAACACTTCTATTAATGATTTCCGCAGCAATTCAATGGTATATGTTGCCTTAGTTTTACAGTTAAAGCTAATGAACGAATGTAATAATTTACAACTATTCGGTACTGAATATTCTTACACTCATATCGAATTAGTTACTAGCAAATTATTCTTTGTTTGAAGGATGCCTGTCTATATTAGAGATAGTTGAAAACAACTTGTCACGGCTTGAAATCACGCACAATTTAGATTCTGGGAAGTCGATTGTGGCCTGGCCATCAAATAAACGTAATTTAAAAATTATCATATATAAGAACGGACTATGAAACCTGGTTCAGAAATACTTCTTGCTTTACGCCTTGTCGACGTTGAGGTCATTAGAGGCGGGAAAGGACCAGTGGGACGGAACGGAAAGGATTCGGTAATAGTCTTCTGAAGGGACCATCCCGGTTTTGCCTCGAATGATTTGCGGAAGCTATGGAAAACATAAATGTGGATAACCGGACGGGAATTTCGCGTACTTCCGAATGCGAGGCCTATTAGTCACCTACCACGCTGGGTGTATATCAGCAATAACTGCCTCTTCAACATAATACGCTTTTCTGAAATCTTTTAATTTCTTTCTTTAAGTGGTTGCCGTTGGCTGGACAGTAGTACTAATGAAATAGTACTAAGCATTTTACTTATTAATCTACATATTCCTGGCTTACGATAGTTATAAACTACATTCTTATTACACATCCTCGATAAGCTAAATAAATTTTGAAACAAACAAGTGTATTCCTGATGTTGATGGAGTTTACCCCTTAAAGATAATGAAGATTATATGAACTTCGTCAACACTAGTTACGAAAAGCCGAATGCGTGACAGAAAAAAAAACTTATAAAATAATAATTTGATATCCTAACAATAAATTGTGTAAATAAGAATCAAATATTCAGTGTCGTAAGATTCTTAAAAGGCAGAAAACATTACAAATTAGTTTATTCGTGATCATAGAGATGAACCGTACATTGATACCAAGGTCAGTCCACTTAAGAGCATTTTTGTTACCAGTTAAGTGGTAATTTTTGTTAATAAAATTGGAACACCACAAAGCATAAATGTTCATATGCGATACGGACATTTAAATCCCAACTTACCAAATACTAACATATTTTTACAAAATGTATAATGTGAAGGTCAATCATATTCAAAATTACTTAGGTAATCATTTGATTCTTTTTAATTTTTGGCTTTACGCCTCGTCGACGTCGAAATCATCAGAGGCTCGGTGCCCAGAAACATGAAGGAATTCGGCAATAGAATTTTGAAGGAACCATCCTGTCATTCACCTGGAGTGATTTGGGAAACCGTAGAAACTCAAATCTGGATGGCAGGACGGGGATTCGAACCTGCGTCCTCCCGAATGTGTGGTCAGAACTATAGCGCTCACCCACCATGCTCGGTTATAAGTCATTACCATCCGAACATGTTCATAGAAAGAGAGTATTAGAAACAGCATTGAAACATAGGTCCCATTCATGCAATTCCCACTAAACTTATCACAGAAGTGCGAACTGAAGTTTTCAATCTCTTAACACTGACTGTATCTAATAAAGACTTTTTTTTTTAGTACTATGTGGTGATCAGTCACCAGGCTCCACTGCAATTCACTGTTATTTGCGTTTCTTCTACATTCATTAATCGTACAGTTTCAGAAGAATGTTTTAGTTTTCTGTACAAATTTAAAACGCAAATATCAGATTAGAGTAAATAAATATTCGGTGAATTAGAGAACTCATAACGGCTATCGTCGACCTAAAGATTCTCTCATTCTCTAGATTGATACCATTAATATTGAGTTCAAAGACCATGTCAGAAAAAGATACTCTCAGAGAGAAAAATATTAGATGGTGAACAATAAACGTAGCTGGGAGGAGCAAAACCAAATATTTAAAGCAATATTTTCTCTGCAATGGATATTTGAAGAAAATAATATTTATTTCATAGCATTCACAGGAGTAGAAAGAATGCTCTGTACAAGATTATTGCGAGACGCAAGATTGCTTTGATGGCTGTGCCTTTACTGAAATATGTCGACAGATTGCGCCGATGCATTAAGAAGTAGGTTTAACTTTTCTCAACTGGTGAGCTATACCAGTAAAACAATGTTTAACAGCACACTCTGGTCACACGAAAAATCTTCCTTTACAACAGCTGTGCCTTGTACGGTTGCAAAGACTAATCTACTCTCCCGTTGAATGGTGTTGGACTCAGTTGTAAACATTCGTGACTGTGAGAAATATGCCGGAATAACTTTGCATACTTGAAGACACTTTCTGGCATTATTCAGCTCAGGAAATAATACGGAATGGAGTATGTAATTTTAAATATTCCATTTCAACAGCAATATCTACAAGTTACAACTATTCTTACTGTTAGATTGTAAATGACTTTTAATCTATGCCATGTTCAGTGCAATTCCAATGAAAGAGTTGTTCGGCGAACGCGGTTCTGATTTCTTATATCTGTGGCCTATTTCAGTAGAGATCTTTGTGGACTGTTACAACGCCTTGTTTTGGAAAAGGAAGAACAACTTTGAAATGTGGAAACTCTTTAAGGGAAAGGAACCATCAAAACTTATAAATAGATGCCATTAGATGAAACTGTGAAATATCAACTTGGATAACTAGATGACATATAACAGAAAATCATAAGTCGAAATGAAGAAGAAATAAGACCTAATTTCGATAATAGAAGAAAATTGTCTAGAATGGTATGCATATCAAGGGAAAAATGTTTAAAGATTGTGGTCAGAAATTATGTGGCATTGAGAACAACTTGGAAGGATATAAGCAGCCAAAATCGGATGAGCACTTGAACAAGCCCGGTAAAACGCTATAGTGACAAGCCAACTGGGAGGGGAAGGTGTCTATAACAACGACAAATAACGCTTCATCAACATCAAGGTCCTTGCAAGTGGGAAAGGATTGAGTAGCACTAAACAGGAAGGAATTCTGTCCTGGCGTTTTAAACGAACCATGCGCAGTTTACGTGATTTCCGGAAACCATTGTAAACAGAAATCTGGATAGTCCAGCGAAGATTCGAAACCGCGTCCTCGTGAATGAGAAGCCAGAGCTTTAGCGCTCTCCCACCACCGTCAGTATGATGTTAAAGTTCTCTAATCTTGTTTTAACCAATTTCGAAAATGTAATATCTGAGATCTCGAAATTTTACGTTGTAGGAAGACACTAGAAATATTGAGACAGCAAGGCATCATATTCCTATTTACTGGTGGCTATAAACTGAAGGCGAATATAGTAATGTTGTAAAAAAATTTACAGGAAAATTATTTTAACCTGACGAAGTTACACATGAATTAAAGGGGAATAATTATTCCAACAAGTGTGTGATGAAATTGTGGAAGTACTGGATCTTAAAGTGTTTACTATGAATGCTTAGTGAATGAGCGGTATTATTTGGGTCTGTCATTAAGGATAAGTTGGGTTTGATTTCCTATACGGCCACCCAGACGTCGGAATGATTCATCGAGCGTTCTGGCCTCGTATTCGGGAGGAAGGCGGTTCGAATCCCAGTCCGGGCATCCAGATGTAGGTTTTCCATGGTTTCCAAAATCACTCCAGGCAAATGGCGGGATGCTTCCTTAAAAATACCATGGCCGAATTCCTTCCCATTCCTTGCCCCCCCCCCACCCCCATCCTTCCCCGTCTCTAAAGACCTCGCTGTTAGAGAGACGTTAAGCAGATAAAAAAAAGGAATGATTCCTTCAAAATCATTTACTGGTAGCGATCATTTCATAACTGTCGAGTCATTAAAGCATGATTGAACATCAGAAGATTTTCAACTCATAGCAGTATGTTAAAATGTACAGTAGAATTTCTGATTTTGTAGTTCTTGTGTATATCGATTACGCAGGTGCTTTGGCATAATCTGTCTGAAGCGCTTGGCTAATTGGATTTTTTCCACTACATCTATCACGTGGAGACCGTTACATTCCCAACACTCCACCCTCAGAAGATCGGATAATCTTGTATTTGCCACCGGGACAACCCCACCAGAGTGTCCTAAACAGTCGCTCGGGGTGCGCTCGAAGCTCCTGTTACCAGGACACCGGAGAAGCTTGGGGCTTCACTCCCGTTAATAGACATTTAATGCCGCTGGTAACACATGGCCGCCGTAAATCACGGGCGACGACGGCCTATCCGGCAACTTAGGCAATTTCTCAGTTGCTTCGCGGCTCTCTGCGCTCTCTTCTCTGATTTACGAGAAGCGACTCTTGTGTTCGCTTGACACACGGAAAAACTGCGGCAGTTGACCCGTCTTCTCCGACTGTATGGAACTCCGATTAATATTCTTAATCTGTGATGTTTAGTACGGAAAAGACGTTGCAAGAGACTGTGTACGATATGAATCATAAAACAGGCGACAAGAAATTTGGGAACAGTATTAAGAAGTTGTGTTGGAAATAAACTTTTCCATCTATTCGAACTGAAAAAATATTAAAGTGGTATGTGTTGGCATCTCTTTGTCATTCGCGTATAGAAATTCGTGTACAGATATTCATCACTTTCAAACTGTGATCTGCATGCCGATAAAAGTTTTATTTAAGATCTATAGAAGGCTTATAAGACTATTAACCTATTTTTGATGCGTACTATTTTATGGCCCCTCAGATCAAGTGACATAGGGGAGACTGGTGGAGAAAAGTATGTCAGCTTCTCATGAAATCAATCAATCGTTACGTGGACTAAAATTACAGATCACAAAATTAGGTCGATGCCTAATTTACGACTTACTACCCTTCTTACTAACAGGAATGGGAAACTCACTGCTTCAAAGTTCAGGGAAATTTTTTTTTCGGAATTTTCAGTCTTCAGTATTCCTTTTTCTATATAAAAACGGAAATTATAAAATCAAAATCCAATTGCTACTTCTCTTAATGAATCTGCAAATTCTTTTCAAGAGATATCTGCCAGTCATCGAAGCGTTTTAGAAAGTTTGTTTTGGGAATAAACGTTGCAGTCCTTTTTTTCTCAAATCACGTCCGTTTCTTCTTCAAGAGCAGAGAAATATGCTAAGCTCCTGGTATGGGAGAGCAGCAAAATTAAAAAAAAAAACTTTTATTTTTGTTTATGGCTCAGTGCCTCGTCAACATTAAGGTCATTAGAGGGGGGAAAAGGACTGGAGGCAAGGAACGGGAAGGAATTCGGTCATGGACTTTTAAGGGAAACTGCATTCTACTGGAATTAATTAACAAACCAGAGAAATTTTGTTGCCAAGAAGTGGAGGATTCGTGATTTTCAGGAGAATAAAAACCCGGACTGTAGTCACTAGATCACTTATTAAGACACTTGTTCTAAAAGACTGACGCCGACTGTGGGTTGAAAAATTTTCTAGTGCACACATCAGAGTTTTCTTATTTCCGCGGAATACATCAAGGTTTTGTATACAATAACAAAATGATAATTAGATGTGGCGTTCATATTTCCATCCACTATAATTGGAAGCAACAACTACTTCTAATGTGGATAAAATTCATTCATTGATTCCATAAAAAGAAAATCAAGATCATAAAGTGATAGTAAAACGCTGAAACATTCATGACAAATACCAGAAAATAATAGGTGGTACTTAACTTACGCTATCTTTAATTAATTAATAATAATTATATGGATCCGCCAATGTGGATGCACACGTTAAACATAAGTTACACGAATCGCAGACAGAGGGCAACACTTAAGCTCTCCTCAGCGTTTCAGGAACTGACAATCCCTGGTTCTAACTATCCAGTGGAAACATTGGACAAATTCTTAATTACAAGCCATGACAAGAATCAAGGCTCAGCTTGATTCGCACATAATAATAATAATATAATCAAATGTATTTATTACAACTTAAAAATTCTGTAGCTTCTTTGGAGGAATTTTAAACCCATTACATTGTAACTTTATCGCGTTTAAAATTCTTGGCCCTGCGACCAAAAGGGTTGCACAAAAAAGCTTAGTGAATGAAGAACAAAATATTGGAAAAAGTTAAATCGACATGGCATCAACATAAACCTTTGTGCCCAGGGCACTGGCCATTACTTCCACTTACAATTATACACTCTGTCCAATAAATCATTTAGTAATCATAAATACTCACTCCTGGCGCATGAGTGGATTTTCGAGAAAATCCTGCTTTAGATTTCGTTCTAGATATCCATATTTTGCTAGAAAAAGACAATAACTTCCAAAGAGTCGCAGTACCCCACTGAAGCCCTTACTTGGCCTTTACTTTAGTAATATATAGTTGAAATTATATGAAAAATGTAAGGACATTTTCATGTAGACAAGAATTACATTTAAATGGTTATTACTTATAAACCTTTATTAACAATCTCATTTATAAAGAATGCAGTCTAGAAATCGTTTCTTTGTTGGCAGTCTGAGTCATACTTACCTGAACTGGTATCGGCTTGGATACGTACCTGCTTTGCGACTGGTCAGCCAAAGCTTTGCGTGCGCGGGATTGGCCGTTGACCTGCCAACGTCGGTGAGAGCTAATTTGAGCTGTTTGCAGGACTTTCCCGACTCAACTACGTGTTATCCAAATGTTCCATGCCGTTGAGGCTTGCTTTGAATCTGGCTACGTCAAAAGATGAAAAGTTAATTCTGGTGAATTGATCTTAGTAATGTGGACTACTGATGAATGGCGTCGCGTTGCCTTTGGCTAATAATCGCGGTTCTTCCTTACCTCGGATGACCATCGTCGGCGAGTATGGTGACGAAGTAGAAGAGGTTTCATTCTTCCAATGTTTTGGAGAGACAGAGTGTTGTTACAACCCTAGAGGCTTGGGGAGCAATCAGATATGACTTCAGATCACAGCTGGTAGTGACTAAGGGAACACTAACGGCGCAACGGTACCTCAAGGACGTCCTCCGTCCTCATGTGTTACCTCTCATGTGACAGTGTCGCGGTGCCTGTTTTCAACAGGAAAATACTCGTCCACCCACGGCACGTGTCTCGATGAAGTGTTAAACTCATCAGAGCGAGTATCAGGATATCAGGAACCACAATAATTGTGGCTTAGCTTGATTCAGGAGAGAATATAATGGCCTTATGACACCCTTCAAAACAGAATCACTGCATGCATCCTGGCAGTATGAGTGCAACGTCGTACTGACAAGTGGGCTCATACTGCCAAGTTCTCTGTAAATATGACTCATTTTTGAAATCGGTGAAATAACATCACATAACCTCTCAACCTGAGAAATTTTATTTCGTTATCTCCTATAAGATACCTCACTTTTTTTGCCAACCAGTGGATATAATCTGTGATGTAATCTCCTCAGTAGCATCCCCGTATATATAGCACTCATCGTGGTAAGCATTTCGACTGTGGGAAAACTCCGCCAGACCATTTTAAATGTATGAACAAAAATTCCAAAATTTAAGGTTACACCCTCTGCATCATGGACGAAAAATGGTACTAATCTGGAAGAAAACTACCATATAAGTTATCACATAACAAAAACCATCACTATGACAAACGGTACGTGGTGGTGTAACGGTTAGCGTTCTGGCCTCGCATTTGAGAGGACGGCGGGTCGAATCCCCATCCGGGCATTCAGATTTGGATTTCCATGGTTTCCCAAATCACTCCAGGAAAAACCCGGGATACCTCCTTCAAAAGGCCATGGCCGAATTCCTTCCCATTCCTTTCCCCCCATCCTTTCCCGTCTCTAAATACCTCGCTGTTAAGAGACGTTAAACAGTTAAAAAAAATCTTATGACAAATTTTGTTGAAATTATTTTATTAGTCGTCGTGAAAAGTAAGCACTAATAGAAAAAAACTAAAAATTTATGGTTTTTGGCTATGTGTCATGGGGAAGTCTTATAATCAGGATAAAAAGTATCATACATCCTAACCAATGACAAACTATTGCTATGCGAAATTTCACTCAAATCATTCGATAGTGTCTGAATCATGCGCGGACACTCAGAAAGAAATTCAAAATTTACGGCTTTGAACTCTGTATAATCGGTAATTTGAAACTCATGGGGATAAAAAGTATCCTAAATCCTCAATGACATCTTAAGCTATCACCGTGTGTGGTTTATTTAACATCCGTCCATTAGTTTATGCGTGATGCTAAAACATACAGACAGACAAAAGTTCTAAATTTTACGATTTTGTCATATGTCACCAGTAGCTTAAACTGCAATTATTCTTTCTCAAATAAATTTAATACCGTTGTACAGACATAACTTTTCCGAACTTTGGTTGCGTATTGTAGAGGTAGAAATAGCTCAAGTAATTGGTTGATTTCGAATAAGATAGTTATGTTTAAAGGAAAAGATTTCAGCAACTTATTATTTTTTTTTTTTTTCTATTCCACGACGTTTAATATCCTGCAAGATGGGTCGCAGTATCTTAACTGAACTGAGAACACCATCGGACCAGTATTCACCAAAAGAAAAGTTGGTATTTTTTCCGAGACGAAATTTTGTCAATAGTTTCTCCTTCTAGTATTTCTGGGACATGAAAAACTGTAGAAGTTACATTTTTCGCGGTCGACTGAACTTGTTGAGTTAAGGAATTAATTCAGTTCCGAGTTGGACTAATGCCACAGCGCAGCTACCCTACATATCCAAATAGCTACGTGTTGTAACTCGGCTTAGTTAAAGCTCTCGCAGAGGCCTGCTGTGAACCAACTAGGCTAACGAACATGACAAATGTACAGACAGATGTAAAAACAGAAGAGCATAAATCAAATATTTTACGAAGACTGATATTATGATCAGATCTATCAGATCACGCGTCTGTGAGTTATGATGTGTCTGGTTTGACTGTAAAGCCTGTTTTGCTTTTCACCTAACAGCACTTACCTTTCGGTGCTTGTGTTTCCTGGCTTCATACCTCAAGTATCGTAATAGATCTTTTATGTCATAAGTCTCTCACCTATTTTGATTCAGCCCTCCATCACATCCTATCTTGCGGTATTCTCTTCGTTTCAGCATACATTTACAACCTGAGTCCTCAGTTATATATTTAAAATGGTCTAATCTCTGTTTTCCTTACAGTTCTTTCTTACCTTCGACCGTTCCCTGCACTAACAAATTAACCAGTCCTGCATATCTTAGAATATGACACAATTCTGTCTCTTGTTTCTGTAAAACTGTTCCACAAACTTCTTTCCTCGCCCATCATTTCCAAAACACGTTCATTTCGTACTTCGTCTGTCCATTTAATTTTCAGCGTCCTTTAATAGTACTGCATTTATTATCTTTATTCAGTATCACCATTATGAGCCATAGGACACAACAGCGTGTGTAAAATTATCGTGAAACAAATTAATTTTTTGTTACTCTTACGTTTTCTAAAATGTGTTCTGCAAAATATAGAACTTTTAATGTATTAAAATAAAAATTTAATTTACAGTTCGATTTAAAACAACTTCACTATTTACGCAAATTGACCGTGGTGGGTGAGTGGTAACGCTCTGGCCTCGCATTATGAAGAAGGTAGATTCGAATCCCCGTCCGGGCATTCAGATTTTGGTTTTCCATGGTCCCCAAATCACTCCAGGTGAATGCCGGGATGCTTCCTACAAAAGACCATCGCTGAACTCCTTTCCATTACTCGCCCCCCAGTCCTTTCCCGCCTCTAATGACCTCGGCGTCGACAAGGAAAAAAAATAAACAATTTCGTTGCAATATAATGAGGACACAATCCGAATTTTTAATCTTCTCTTTATTGGTATAAATTTCTTATAAGGATGTGTATACAATATAATCAGCTCGACAATTTTAACGATATTAAATAGCCCAGAAATTTGTGTCATCCGTAGAAGGGGCAACTAATCGTATTCAAACAGCTGAATTCGACAAACAGTAATTTTTCATCGCCATGAATAAATGACAGTGCCTACAGAATGCAATACAAAATGAAAATTATTAATTCATTGGCCGAATATAAAACCGTAACGCCCGTAAATAAATCATCCCTACTTCATCTCATAAATATTGGAAGGGTGCTTCAATACATCTGTGTCGTCTGACTATTGCGTAAACTGTACAGCTCAGACAAGAACTCATTCAAACATCATTATTTAATGACAGGCATTTTAATTTTTTTAAAAGCTAAATTCGTAATGCATCCGTCAGACAGTATTCTATATAGAACGAAACAATATCACGATTTTTATTAAATCTGGTAAAAAATGGTTCCGGTTTCTGTTAAAATGTTGGTATTAAATCTATAATGTAACCCTAACAATATTTATTTCCATCTTACTGAATTCCAGTGGTAGATGTTTATTCTTTGTCACGTTGCTATTAATTTATAACCACAGTAAATAATAAATACCTGAATCTAGCAGCAGAAGAACGTAAAGTTGCTCCGAAAAATTCGATCAATTGTGGCCTGATAGGGAAATTGGTAAATGTATTTTCTTCCTATTTTTATATATTTTAGAATGAGTATAATATATCATCATATCGACGATGCCTGTTGATAGGCGTTGGTACTTGTGCGTCGCACTATTTTCTCTATTTCCTTCCTTTCGAAGTATTGTACGTGACAGTACGTCCGTACGCAGCTTCATGTATCTTTTTTTTTTTTAGTTCCTTCCTTGTATATACTTACCGTCATTCGAATTGTTTCTTGCTGGTTTTAAATACCTGGTTCAATCTGACACCATAACATCTGAAAAATCTTTATTGTTATTGAAGTTTTCATTCATTTATTTACTTTCTGGAATAATTAGATCAGTTTCCTTAGATCATTAAGCATAAAATTTATTGCTGTAATTAATAATATAATATACAATTAATACTTATTTTTGGTTATTTTCATGATACATACTTTCCCATTATCACACATTGTCTTACAAACCATACACTAAATCTCTTCCAATACTCCCTCGGGCTGTATGCTTTACATTTAACATTTATACACTACTTGTTAAAATACAACTTCATTGAGAATTTCTTCTTCGAAATTTCTTCTTTCATTTAACATTGTTCATTCATACTTTCCTCAAAACCATTTCCTTTTCGTCTCTTTTCTTCATCTGTTTTTCAAAGATGCTCCTCATGTCTTTATTAGGGTCTTTGATCTTAAAATTAAATTTTCAAAGGGAAAATATTTTGGTGGACGGTCAAGGAATTTTGGAATACAGTTACTAAAGTTGGGGTGAAATTTGATTGCTGGTAGCATAGGTTGGAATCAGGCCAGCTACAACAGAGACTCGAAACAGCTAGAAGATTTGGAATGTAAGCATCCAAGCAGCAATGACACCTAAGTAGATCAGATAGTAAGAAAAATTAGGCGATAGAAAGATCTTTGGAGACAGATGGTAGGGAAAGAATTATTCCTATTGGCCAGAGGCACTACCCACTACGGATGATAGAGAGGGGGAGCCGCACAAAACTGGGAGGCACGAGCTGAGAAGAGAATCTTGTGTCTAGCGTCTAGGAACAGGTCGTCAGCAGCAGATGGAGTTTGGGAAGGTCTAAGAAGTTCGACAGGCTTCCTATGCAGCTACGCAGCCAGAGGACTACGAAGTGATGTAGCGAGGCGACTTCACAGCCAGGAAAACAGGTGGGAGTTAGCCAGTGATTCATAAGTAATGTAGAAGGCAAGGATTAATGTTACAAGCTGGGGGTGATAGTTTAGGGAGCTAGGAGAGGCCTTATTGTACAGAAAAGATGTAATAAAGTTTATATATGTGTAGATATCCTTACTGAGAGTTTTATTTTTAAGTAGTAGTGCTCACATGACTAGAGGTTACTCACAGTTTATATGTCCTTCTCTGGAGTGGCAAGGCGAACAGGAAAGAAAAAAATTCGCATGTCCACCACAATACATACTCTGTGACCTCACTACATTTCAAATAATATACAACACAAACCACAAGGACTGTGTACATGACACTGTGCACATTCTAATTAAGTGCTGCTCAGAGGTTGTATATTGTTATCTGAGTTACATTTTAATAAATCGCACTGTCTTGAATGGTGTTACGTAATTTGCTTTACTTGGGTAAGGATTCAATTGTAATTAACATCAAAATGGTATAATAGTAACCGAACATAATTGTCCTTATAAATATTTCATTGTAATTAACGATTTAGACGATTGTAGATTAATACTTATAATTTCATATCTACCGGACAGCCGTTAAAGGAAATATATTGTTAATACCAGTTCAAAATGAGGGTAATAACGATTCATAAAATTGTCACCCCATATTCTATTCTATCTCTCGTGCTATCCAACAAATTTTTGCTTTCCTGCGAAGATTTCTAAAAATTATCAATAACTGAAGACAAAACATTTACTTGGGTTCCTGTGTTGAGGTGTGAAATCGCTGGGTCATAGACAGCTAGCTGCGCAGACCCACGCGTTATGTCTGTCAGCTATAAACACGCAATGACGCAGGTGAAGCCGCACAGGACTCTTTATTTTGTTACACTTCTTAGGACAAACTACCTTAATTATAAACAAGAACTGATAGACGTCGTTGACGGCGTCTGATGCTGAAAGACAATGGATTTAGCCCATAGCGTGTAACAAAACACTGAACAAGATTTACTTCGAAATATTTTTTTACACACTTTATAAATTTGTGCAGTTTATTACGTGTTGTATTTTTCTTGTACAAGTAAAAACTAATAAAAACGATATTAACTTAAATTAGCACAATTTTACTCCTACTCAATAAACTGTGTACTGCTCCTTTAAACGACGCGACGTGAGGTATTAAGTAATAAATCTCCTATATAATTAAATACTTTACAGTTTATACTAACATGAACGAAGCTCAAACTCAGAAGAGTGTTCCTGGAGCCACTCTAGCAATTCTGGACGTGTGTGGTGTCGCATTGTTCTGCTGGAATTGCCCAAGTCCGTCGGAATGCACAATTGACATGAATGGATGCAGGTGATCAGCCAGGATGCATACGTACGTGTCACTTGTCAGAGTCGTATCTAGACCTATCAGGACTCCCATGTCACTATAACTGCACACGCCCAAAACCATTACAGAGCCTCCACCAGCTTTAACAGTCCCCTGTTGACATACAAGCTCTATGAATTCATGATATTGTCTCCATACCCGTACACGTCCATCCCCTCGATACAATTGGAAACGAGTCTCGTCAGACCAGGCACATTTTTCCAATCATCAACAGTCTAAAGTCGGTGTTGACGGACCCAGGCGAGGGGAAAAGCTTTGTGTCGTGCAGTCAGCAAGCGTACTCGAGTGGACTTTCGGCTCCGAAAGCCCATATCGATGATGTTCATTGAATGGTTTGCACGCTGACATTTGTTGATGGCCCAGCACTGAAAGCCGCAGCAATTTGAGGAAGGGTTGCACTTCTGTCACGTTGAACGATTCTCTTCAGTCGTCGCTGGTCCCGTTCTTGCAGGATCTTTTTCGGCCGCAGCGATGTTGGAGACTTGATGTTTTACCGGATTCCTAGATATTCACGGTGCACTCGTGAAAGGGTTGTACGGGAAAATCCCCACCTCATCGCTACTTCGGAGATGCTGTATCCCATTTCTCGTGTGTCGATTATAACACCACGTTTAAACTCACATATACTCTGAAACTTGCTATTGTAGCAACAGTAACAGATCTAACGCCAGAGCCAGACACCTGTTGTCTTATAAAGGCGTTGCCGACAGCAGCGCCGTACTCTGAGTGTTTACATATCTCTGTGTTTGCATACGAATGCCCTCGTATACCAGTTTCTTTGGCTCTTCGGTGTACATAACGTAGCGCAACACTATCAATGCGAACGTGCAAGAAGCAATGGAAGCTGTGAGGGATCAATTAAAGGCAGGAATTTCCATTCACGGGCAAAACGTAGATGCGCTGAGATATGCAGATGAGATTGTAGTTGTTTCAGAAATTGAAACTGATTTGAGTGAAACACTTCCTAAAATGAAAGAGATCCTTACTGGGTATTATAATCTGAAAATAAACAAGGAAAATACTAAAGTATTGATTTGTGACAGGGAAGTTCATAAACAAATACAGTTAAAATTAAAAGAAAAAGTAATTCAACAAGTTAAAGAATTCAGATAACGGGTAGTGTACTCACAGAAGATGGGAGAAGCAGAAAAGATGTGTCATCTAGAATCAATCAAGCTAAACATGCTTCTAATAAACGAAAGAAACTCTTCACTTCGAACAACATCAGCCTGTCAACGCGTAAGAATCTCCTAAAAACATATGCCTGGAGCATAAACTTATATGGAAGTGAATCATGGACCATAGTAAAGGCAGAAAAGAAACGACTAGAGGCATTTGAGAGCTGGTGTTGCAGACGAATGCTGTAGATAAGCTGGATGGATGATGAAGTATTCAGAAGAGTTTCTGAGGAACGAAAATTCTGGAAGGACCTATAGAAAAGAAGAGACAAGATGACAGGTCATGTTTTGAGTCTCAATGGTTTGCTTAAGGTCATTATTGAAGGAAAGATAGAAAGAAAAACCAACAGAGGAAGAAGAACATTGAGCTTAAAAAGGATGGCAAAGAAGCGGCATACGTGAAGAATTGCTACATATCAATCTTATTCTTCTTCCTGTCCTGTTACGGTTTCAATCCATCTTCTTGGTGGTCTTCCTACATCTCTCCTGCCTCTGGGATGGTATTTGAGATTTTTTAGTGGAATCCGGTCGGTCTTCATCCTTAATACATGGTCTGTCCAAGATGTTCTGTAGGTTAGCAGAGTTTGCAGAATTTGTTTCAATTTGAGTTCTTTAAGGATTTCATCAGATCTCTTTCTGTCTCGTAATGTGTAGCCAGCTGTTCTCCTCGTGAATCGCATCTCAGCAGTTGGCTCCGCTCATGACCTTTGCTCAGTGTCCAGGCCTCGCTGCCGTACAGTAGTGTAGGTTTAGCCAAGATGTTGTACAGCCTGAGTCTTGTCTGCTGCTGAACAAGATATGGTCTGAAGGTGTTATTTATTATTCCTGTAACTGAAATTTGTGATTTTTTGTTGCATATCGGTTTCTAAGGTTGGCTGAGATTGTAACCTAGGTGTTTAAATTCTGCTGCTTGTTCTATGGGCGTGTTGTCTATTGAGAGTTTGGTTCTATGGTGGTTTTTCCCCGCAAAGGCCATAACACTGGCCTTACTGAGGGGACTCTCCGTGCTGTACTCTTTTACTCGTCAAAGTTGTCTGTCTTTGTTGTTTAGCACCGAAATAAATAAAAAAAATACACATTAAATACATTTTGTCATTAAAAAAAAAAATCCTAACTGCCTGATGAATCAAAAACTAAAATCATTCACACTGATTTCTTTTTTGCTGTTGAAAACTATTTATCTGTTTCAGAGTACTTGACAAATGTTTCCTCCGTACTGCTTGTACGGGAAAGCGAACAACGCTAGCCATGTTCAGTGTAGACAATTATGTAAGTGAATAATTAATCGAATTTTTACTAAAAAATACTATACAGCAACAAGTGCGATGATTTTTCCATTAACTCGTCATAAATTAAAAGAACGAAATCTGTAATTAATATTGAAATTAATGAAAATAGTACCAATAACTGAATTGTAATCGGCGAGCCGTAATACGTCCATAAATTTTAATAAGCACATTGTTCATTAACTAAGAATTGCATTTAATTCCTACCAGCAACCATGTTCATGAGTGTCTAGATAACAACATCGGCAGGTTTCCATGTGTCCTTTTACTTAATATGTGTTTTGCTCAAGTAAATTCTAACCCTCTATTCTCATAGTAGCTGGTTCACAGATTCTGGGACATTCCATTTTAATATACTGTAATACTGGTACTCAGGGTTTATATACCCATCTTCCTAACATCTTGATTACTAACTTATCTGTGGCTATAGTCAGACGCATTTGGTGAAGAAAAATGTGATCTGAATATTTTGATTCCTAAAACATTGGAATTTTTCACAGTAGAAGATTCTTCTTTCGATCATAAGTTATTCTAATCACAAATAAAAAAATATACAAAAGGGAACGATTCTGTATTTTATGTTTGTAAGTTTTCAAACTGAAATACTTATGTTGAAACAAAAGTTTAGGGTATTAGCAGAAAATCAACACGTCAAAGCAAAATCGGTAAGATTTTTTACTGCGATTTTGCACTAGTAGTCGAGTGTTTATGCGTCACGTTGATAAAAAAAAATGAAGCCTCTCAATTTAGGATCTGGCGAAACTGCTTTGCGAATTACGGTCGCTCAGTTGGTACCATGTACCGCCAACTCATCAACGAACGTGCTTCTCGCTAAGCTGGAAAGCCTGTCTGCAAACAGAGCCGCCGCTATCCACTCCCGGTTGCGGATATTTGTTGCCTCACCCCCACTGCATGATGGCGGTCAACCCGTCAGGAGCCAAGCACGAAAGACCACCCGCAACGGCAAAGCAATAGAACGAGTGCTGGGCGCCTCATAGCACACTCAAAACTAACATGTTCGCGATAGGGTGTCGCATTATGATTAAATGTTCGTTGCGAAAAATCTGTTAAGTCTCGGATAAACGGAACTCACACCTTTCGCGTTCACTTTCATTACCCAGGTAGCTAATCAATTCCCCACCAATAAATAAGAAACCACAAAGTCTGGTGTTGTTGATATCACTGCTTCCCACATATAGTCCAGTAACGGGGTCACAAAAACGGGGTCTCACAAACATTATATCACGTAGAAGATTTGTTTATCTTGTACATGTTCGTGAGAGTATGAAGAAACCAAGTTATCTACCTGTAACTACCTCGGCTCAATTTTCTGTCGCCAAAAAACCTCAAAATTTTGGTACTTTTTACAGTTTTTCTTCCATAACTCCTTCTTGATGAGTCCCAACAAAAATTACTTTATTTCCAGTTTGTAAGCGGACAAAATTTCCTATAACTTTTTCAGTACCAAGTCTTTTCTAAACTCAAAACTAAGCGAGCTACAGTTCTTCCAAAATCAGAAAAATTTTACACTTTTCCGAAAAGTTGGGTTTTTACCTACTTTGCAGCTCCAAATGACCTTGAACCTCTGTGTATATATAATTGATATATATATATATATATATATATATAAATATTTCTGTAGGACATAGTATGTATATGTACTATACTTTGATTACTGATTGTCAATTCAATTTATTTATTCATTTATGTTATGGCCACACCACATAATCAATGATACAATTGTAAGAACGAAGACTTTCCCGGCGTATGACTGCAATGTAGTCTTCACGGGTGTACCGCCGGATAGTGTTGTGGAAACACAATATTTCGACGGCTGGCTCTGCCGTCTTCTTCAGGTGATGAGACATGTGTAATGGTCGGCTGACCCACAGGTACTGAGATGGTTCGGGTGCCGCTCTTCCTTATATACAAGTCCGCGTGGCTTCGGCGATGGCTTACTATGAGCCAGGCCCGCAACCAACTGGCGGTTGGCTGCCCGTGGGCGTGGCTAAGGTTCTTGTTCCAGCCCGAGCTAATATGAAGCCCTCTACGGCTGCCGGAAGCCGTAGAGGGCTTCATATTAGCTCGGGCTGGAACAAGAACCTTAGCCACGCCCACGGGCAGCCAACCGCCAGTTGGTTGCGGGCCTGGCTCATAGTAAGCCATCGCCGAAGCCACGCGGACTTGTATATAAGGAAGAGCGGCACCCGAACCATCTCAGTACCTGTGGGTCAGCCGACCATTACACATGTCTCATCACCTGAAGAAGATGGCAGAGCCAGCCGTCGAAATATTGTGTTTCCACAACACTATCCGGCGGTACACCCGTGAAGACTACATTGCAATGATACAATTGTTTCACACTAATAAAAATGTAACTTTAAATTATAATTAAGTCGACATAGTACAGCCAATATAGAGCCTCATTTGAAATATCTATAAAGTCAATTGGTGATCCCTGCTCGAAGTGGGCAATCAAATGTCACGTGACGAATGGTTTGTTTTTTCTCACCACAGTCGCAATTCAATGAATCTCTCATTCCCCATGTGTACAGAGCTGACTCAAATCTGTCATGGCCAGACCTGACTCTGTTAAGAGCTGCCCAGGTCTTGCGATAAAGGTCTAGTACCTTTAGTGCCTGTTGATTTTCGAACAGGGATTGCCATTCTGGTGGGGCTGAGGCTATCCACTCCAATTACCACTCTTCTCCCAACTTAAAATTATTAGCTATAATCTGTTTTGCAGTTTTTATGCTTGGACTTCTTGATTAAAGTCTCAGAAATTGAGTTACCATGTCGTTGTGGACGGGCAGATCCAAGATATGACATATCTTATTATATTGAGTAATTAGGCGATTGCGTCGTCATATCGTAGGCGGTTCGATGTTACACAAAACAGGTAGCCAGTACAGTGGAGTGGTGTTGATGCATCCACTAATAATTGTCTGGTTGAAAACTATGTCGATCTTTTTGACATCGGTGCTATTCATCCAGACAGATGAGCAGTACTCAGCTGCAGAATACACAAGACTCAGTGCTGAGGTGCGAAGTGTGGAGGCTGATGCTCCCCAGAAGGTTCCAGTTAACTTCTGCAGAATATTATTTTTGCTGCGAGGTTATTTAGGTGTTTATTGTACGACAAGGAGTGATACATTACGACTCCCAAATACTTGGAGAAAGGGTTGTGTTGGAGGGGGGTGCCATCAAGTGAGAGATTCGCCACCCGTTTGTTAAGCTGGAAGACACTAGTTTCCGTCTTGCTGAAACTGGGTACGAGACGCCATTTCTTAAAATAATCATATGGTACTGTTGGCCGGGAGATTCCGAAGGATTTTTCGGCTGACAGCTGACAGTGTTTTCGATTCGGGTCGTAATGCGTCCCTTGGTGACTATCTAACCTAACTAGGTAATAGTACCGGGTATAGGAAACCTACAGCTTAACATGGAATCCAAGTCGGGTTTACGGGATATAAAAATCATAACAGAGACCGGGATATCGATCAGACGCCTTAACCACTGAGCTACCAGACCTCTCTATTACGGATAGTATTTGTACCAGTTTAAGAAACGGATTTTCAAAAATGAAAGCATAATGTTACGGCAAAAATTTTATTTAAACAGTTAAAATGAAGTCATGAGTCAAAAATTAGTCTTAAAAGCATTTCTTTTCCGTTTGAATGGTTTGAAACACACTTTTCCATTTTCATTTGTTCTGTATTTCAAGGGAACAAAATTGTATGTATATGAAGTATTTAAATCTCTTCAAGGTGCAACATCCAACGTAAAAAGTTTTGTTGTTGATGGAGAATGCCTCCCACACAAGGTTGTATGGCATCGTAGTGGCAATCTTGGCTCAATCTGTGGAAAATATGAAGCCTTATTGAGAACGCACTATGGATCCAACATCACAGTTATATTTAACGGATACCGAAGAGATGCTGTGCAGAGAGGAATAATGTCATCTGAAAGGTTTCGTCATTTGAAAACATCAGATACTTCAGCAGATATCATTTTCAGCGAGGAAACAGGTGCTGCAGTGACGCAGCAAATGAAAGCAGCAAGAACTGTATAATTTGATGCTCATGCAAAAACTAAAGAAGATGCAGCTGGATTAACTGTTGACACAGCAATTTCCCAAACAGTAACATCCGACAGTTTGATAATTCTAATTGAGTGTATTGGGTTTCTCATTCTGCTAATGGGGCATGGTAACAAGAGAAATTGTACTTCCATAAACCAGGGAAAGGCAAGGAGGCTAGTTTATGGTACTCAACCACTACCTTCAAGTTTTAACCCCCACATATACTCTTCATCGATGCATTTACAGGATGTAATACAATATACATTTTTCAGCTATGGGAAAGAAAAATTCATTCAATACAACAACATGTGGAAGTACTATGCATGCTAATTTCTCAGCGACTAGCATCTGGAAAACATGCAAGGGTACAGTTCATCGCGGAACGGTACGGATAATTGCTTGTGGAACAGCGGAGTGCTCAGATAAGAAATGTTTATGATATCTACCCAAAAATACATCCAAGCGAGCACGGTTGCCAACAACATCAGATGCGACAACGTTTCAATCAATACGCAGATACCAACAGGTGCAAGCATGACTGGGTCGAGAAACTTACCCATTGCCACGGAATGAAGGAAAGGATCATCCAGCCTTATTCCGATTACAATAATAAAAGACGCTGCACCTGAATTTACTCCGAAGGTTGTATCATGATCCTGCAAGAAACCTTGTAATCCACCATGCAGTTGTCGAAAATCAAGACAGAACTGTTCAGCTGCTTGAAAAAACTGCTCTGGTCTGTCTGATGAAAACATTCCTAAGAGTTAAGTAGATGAAGAAGAGGAAGCATTCTTCGACCTTGAGGAAGCTGCTCCTGATACAACGGATGAATGAGATACAATTCTAGATGAGGACATTGATAAGCCGGGACAAGAAATTGATTTATGACCAATTTATTAGGACTTAGTAACTTTGTGCAATAACATTATATATAATTTCCGCTCTATTATCATCAGTAATGAAGCGACAGTCGAGGCAGAGACAGTCAGCTGAGAACAACTACGAGATACCTGACGAAGACAGCAGAGTCAGCTGTCGAAACGTCGTGTTTTTACACCACCATCCGGCTGGACACCCGAGAAGATTTTGTTGCATCGATACGCCGGGAAAGTCTCCACTCACACATCAGTAATAAAGCGGTCAGGTAGCTCTGTGATTAAGGCGTCTGACTGGAGATCGAAATCCCAGACTCATCTGTGATTTCCAAAGGCCATTAAACTGACCTTCAGCTCTGCCACAGCTTGCTGAGTAATATGAAGTAGGCCAAAATGCTTCTGTGTTTCGGATTCCACGTTAAGCTGTAGGTTCCCAATACCCGGTACTATTACCTGGCGCATTGCGTGGTGAATCGAAAACACTGTCACCTGGCGGCCGAACAATCCATCGGAATCTCCCGGCCAACAGTGCCATATGATTATTGAATTGACCATCAGTAATCAAAGTATAGTACATATACATTCAGAAATACATATTTGTCAATTATATATACATGAGATCTAGGTAATTTTGAAGTACAAATTAAGTAAAAACCAAACTTTTCGGAAAAGTGTGAAATTTTGCTCTTTTTGGAAGAACTATAGCTCGCTTAGTTTTGAGATTAGAAAAAACTTTGTGCTACAAAAGTTATATGAAATTTGGTCCTATTTCAAACTGGAAATAAAGTATTTTTTTCTAGGACCGTCCGGAAAGAGGTATAGACGAAAAACTGAAAAAGTACCAAAATTTTGAGGTTTTTTGGCCACAGAAAATTGTTCTGGAGTGAGTTTGAGGTCGAAAACTTTGTTTCTGCATAATCTCACCAATATATACAAGATAATAAAAAAAAATCTTCTACGTGATATAATGCAAGGTAAAACTACACCGTTACTGGACTAATATACTACTAGCAACAAGAAATTCCTCTGTGTTCCTTCGGTGTAGACGTGCCGTAGTATCCGTTGGTTGGGATGGGCCTCCTGCAATGCATAACTGAAGTCACGTAGTGCCAGGCCAGTGAGGTACGTAGTCGACACCGCTGTGCCAGCGACTTCATTCGTGTCGGCTACGAATACGCAGAACTGTTTCTTAAATTATTTGGCAGGGACTCTAAAACTACTGCTATGATTATTTTCTTCTTCTTGCGTTTAATTTGCTAGTTAAGATCTCATTCCAGTCTAGTAAGATCTTTGATATCGTTCGTGTTCACTTTATTTGCTCGTTTAATTTTCATTTTCTAATTTATGAGCGAACTATTCGCTCTATAGGGATTAAAAGTAACAAATGAATTAATCCAGAGTTTGTTTTAATTTCGTTCCAAATTCCATTCAAATCCATTGAGCCGTTAATGCGTGATTCAATAACAAACATTCAGAAATGAATCCATTACATCTAAATTACATATTGGGATAATTAAATAGCGGAAATAAATATTTACATGCTGTTGTGTATTCTGTATCACATGTTAACTGTGACAAATAATATGAACGGAAAGCTACGTGGCCTGGCTCGGACCACCCCCCCCTCACTCCCAGCGTAGCTTTCTAGAAACCCCGCACCCCCCCACTAGACTGAGCCACGTAGTTTATGGACACTCCCAAATCTCTAGAGTCATTTCCGAAATCGTCCGGGTTACAATCCCATAATGCTTTTAAAGAAAAATGCTATTAATTTGTTAAATAGAAATCTTAATGCCTATCAGCGATTAATTAATGGTGCATGGTTATTGCTAATTCACTTAGACGAGTACATCGTCGATGCTAAATTCATTCACTCCTATAAAACTGTGCTCATAATTCGCATTAGCCTCACACCTTCTTGTCCAGCCTTGCCATTCCAAATGATACGAAAACAATTCCCAATAAAAGTAACTTTCGCTATGATCACTAATAGAGAACAAGGTGTGACGCTTCAAAGCACAGTGTTGTATTTAACAGAACCTGTTTTTTCTCATGAACACCTGTACATGGCTTTTTCACAAGTTTGTAGAATCAATAATATATATGTTTGTGTTAAAGACACAAACAGTCAGAATGTAAACGATGATCAAATTATAACCGCTATTTTTTTTTTTTTTTTTTAAAAAAAGAAGTTTTGTAAAGTACAAAGAAGTTTGAAAAAATCACATGTGACAAAGCCAACATCTATTTTCATAGTACCTGATTCTTAAATGTTTTACAGTTAAGCAAGTAGTATTTAATGATAACGACTTTTTACAATAAAAGAGATATTTATTACTACTCTTCGCAATAAAACGCCTTTCATTAATAAATATATTTGCATTTACTTATTTCCACATTATTACATTTCCATTCCGTGACTGTCCGCGAACGTTAAGTAATTATAAAATGTTATCCTAATCGTTAGAGCCGTCTCCGAAATGGCAAATATATAAGGTAAAGGTAATGGGTTTTCACAGCTATCAAGCCTTATTCCCGTAGGATTAGTGGAGGTAGAGCTCCACATTCCATATCTTGACCGCAGGCACTAGAGTGGACGTGTCGTAGTCAGCGATCAGGTCCGACCCTTTTTCTCTACCTTCCCGTGGAGTTTCCCCGACGCGACGGTACTCATTTAGTAGCAAGCTAAGTGGGCCTGGGGGGCCGTTCTGAACGTTCAGCTTCGAGGAAAAGATTAACTATTGCCTGAAACTTTCTTTTTTCTGGTGTGTAATCATGATGGTGGGAGAAGGACATCTGCCATACCCGGGATAGAACCGTATTAATCAGATCTGTAGCATTTACTCAATTGACGGAATGTTGTGCTGCCATTTGGCTGCGAAATGCGTAACTATGTTCTGCGTGACAAGTGTATTTTTTTTTTTTTTTTTTTTTTTCGGATGATGGCTGGAAACGGCAATCAGGGCGCTTGGAACGTTGGGACCAGGACTCGATCCTCGTCCCGTTGTACCTCCCCGATCGGCTAGTGACTTGGTTTTCTATTTTAAAAATGGTTAGAAATGAAACCACATACTATGCGGAAGTTACTAGCACGGGCAATCATCGCACTAGACAAAAATTTCGCTTATGAATTTACGCCTCTCGACGTCGAGGTCATTAGAGGTAGGAAAGAATGGAGGGGGCAAGGAACGGGAAGGAATTCGGCTATGTCCTTTTAAAGGAAGCGTCCCAGCGTTCTCCTGGATTGATTTGGGGAAACCATGGAGATCCAAAGGTGGGAAATCCAATGCGGTAATCATTCTCAGATGATGATTAGCAGTAATAATTTAATTTAATTGCGCATGCTCAAAGGAAGAGCACCGTCGTGCACCATGTTTAATCGTCAAGTAGAATTCACTGATTGCGCGAATCGCATTAAACGTAAGACATAGACAATCGGACACTGCTTTCTTCATTTCTTTGCTTTCCAACGCCACATTGTGGTGGGTGCCTTGGTGGGCAAACTACGTTACAATTATCTTTCATACCTTTATGATTAATAATTGTGGAATTTTAATTTTAATTTTATGAAGGAGTGAAAATTTATTAATTTTGCAAGAATCTCGACGTTAGTTGGAATTTAGGAAAAGTTGTCACGATATGACATTTATTTTCTTATCACTGGCGATTACAAGTCTGAGCGAATTTACCGTTAACATTAACACAAATTGGCAAAATCATAAAAGCAACGCTCAGAGGTACAATTAGCCGTCATAAGCAAGCAAACAATTGTATATTTACTTTTAAATATATCTCAGAATCAAAATGCAAGAAATAATGACAAATGGAAACAATGAAAAATACAAGTTATGACGACCTCAGACAAAGGTATCATAATACTGTGAGTTTACAGTTAATAAAAAAATCATGGGTGCCACGAATAAACAATATATCATTCGAAAATAACTAGTTCTGGCAAATTATGCCGCTACCTCAGGAGTTTTTACAATTACAAAGTGAGAACATGGATCTATCCTCTCAAAGTCGTTTAAGGGTTCTGTTTCACGGAATGCACAATCAGATGGCTTGGTCGTAATAAGTTACCATTGTAGTTCTGCGTCTGATGTCTGCGGTGACCGGAGATGACCCACGGTATGTGAGATTATCTCACACGGCGGCTACAGACACGTCCTGTCTGTTAATGCGCATCATCGCATTACTGGCGGTGTCGCCGTGATAAGCCTGCTCCAGCAAGGCAAGCTGGCAGCCAGTAATCGTACAACGGCAGTTGGTGAGAGAAGCCAACTTTCCAAGTCCACCTCAGACTAGACTCGACTAGAATCGCAGGTAGAATGTCCAGCTCCTCGTTCTTCGGTCCACGAGGAAAACTTCTCGCTCCGCCCCTTGTAGTCTCGAAGCTCGAATATAACAAAAATTCCCAGGATTTTAAGTTATACGCTCATTTGGATTGGATCTTCAGGTCGGCACCTAATGTCACGTGATATCCCCGATATATGATTTGCCCCGCTCATATGACAGAGGTCGGACATATTCGGCTAAGTTCGCCGGGGTGAGAGCACATTCGGGTGTCGGGCGGTAGGCAGTTCCCGCCAGGTGAGTGACCCTGTTGACTACCCATCCCCAGGGAGCAGAATGTGTGGCCCGGCAAAACCCCAGATCCGCGACGTCCTGTCGCCATGGTTCGGGAAGACCACGATTAGCTTCAAGCCTACGCTGCTCAATAACTCTTTAATATTCGCTATACCAAGATACACTGTATGTTCACCATTTCATTACAGTCCTCACTTGGAATCTTGCGTACTTTATAAAATTACAACAAAAATCTATTTAGGTGGTCGCCCAAGATTTATGTAAATTACTCTAACATTATGACATATATAATAAAAAATACACCTTGTAACGTGGCGACAGCGCGTCATGTTACAACATGAAGATAAAATATATCTCAGTCCTGGGACTCTGGACTACACATTCTTCAAAACCACAATGAAAATCAGTATATTAATTTCTGTGTGAATCGCCGTCAACAATACGTCAGTCGCTTCTCACAGTCGAAATAATTTCTCTAACTCTTAAGTAATTTCAAAACTGCACTTTAACCAGATTATACAACCATACATTTTTCGTAAGGGTTAAATGGCAAATTTCTATTGACTAGCAGTAATTCTTTCTTCATTCATGGTTAGTACTAGCTGGACTGTGGTCTGCATTCACACTGATGGTTGCCCGTGCACTAGGGCTGTTAACATTTTTAAAAATATCGGATTTTCGATATATCGATATTTTAAAAAGTATCAATATCAGCTGTCGATATGTAGGAAAAAAGTATCGATACTTTCATAAAATGATAAATGCAGTTTCATGAAAACAAATCTTGTAGCAATAAGGTTGTCCACTAGTAAATCAATGTGTGATATTGTTCTTAACCAAGTTTTCACAATCAAATGGTTTCTCTTGGTGATGATGAGTTTATTTTTTTTTTAAATTTAACCATTATGCCTGTTATAATTTTCATAAAAATTAATAAAATTTATAAAACTCGAAAGAGGTTCGAAACAAATCTTTTTTGTGTATTTTTAAGATTGACAAGCAATACAGTTGAGGCATTGATTTAGGTAGAAGTTTAGCTATCATAGCATGCATTACGGCCAAGTTACATAACTTTTTTTATACTTTTTTTTTTGTAATTCATTTAGTTCTGTATGTTGATAGCTTATTCTGAGTTGTCTTACTTTTCTTGTTTTATAATTAGCAGCTATTTGTTATTTACACTTCCCACTATTTTCGCTAACACACTAATTTCTAGTTGGACTTTCTTCTACAGTATGCACGCTCATTTCAAACAATGGGATCGCGTTCGATTCGTGCTGGGCGAGCGATGCCTTGTTGACATCGTTTGAATAGACTTTGTACCTAAACTTCCAAATTAATTATAGAAACGTTGTAAGATTTACTTACCCTTGCTCATCTTTATATGTAACAGAATTTTGACGGACATTGTGTCATCCAGAGCAAAACAAAATGATCACTTATTGTAGAAAATATTGACGGCGATATCCAGATTTCAGTATCGAAATATCGATATATCGTCCCAAAAAATATCACTCATAAATATCGATATTTTCAAAAAATAATATCGATATTTCGATATATTATTAACAGTCCTACCCTGCACCTCGTGACTACGGAGTCATCCCTTTTGATAAAGCTATCATCACTCAACTTGACCATCCAAACAGGGGCTTCTTATTAGTTGTTTAACCGTCGATTATACCATACACCCTCTTCTGTATCCTCAGCTAAATGATAGAATTCATTTTCAGTTGCTTCAGTCTGATTACTGTCATAATACTCATTAGTTCTGTCTAGAAATAAACCTAGTGCCTCAAATTAATAAGGTGAACAAGTACGCTTATATTATTTTAAAGCATCAGTCGTATCTGTAACTAAAAACTTAACACGATAGTGTGTGAATATTGATTTCCTCCTAGTTTTCACTTCTAATTTTTTGACTGTTAGTTCTAAGAAGTGGTGCCTGCTTGGTTAGTTGGAGACCTAGTTAGAGTGCAGAAGCCAGAAGGCACCTCTTCAGGATTTTGTACTTCGGCTGTTGAAGCGAGTAGAATTCTTCAGCGCACACCATTCATTCTGATTTCAACTCACGACCTGCATGTCATAAATTCTTTTGATATCTCCTCCATTAGGGAAGTGTCCAAAATGTGAAACCCGATAAGCGATACGTCTCTTTGGGGAATAGTGTTTCTCAGAATTTTTGTAAAATGTGCGATGCTGATAAAATAAAATACTTTACGATTGTGAACAACGTAATTCTGTTTGCTGTAGCTGGATATTTGTTGGTCACCGGATCTTTGGAACTTTTATGCAATCACGAGCAATTTTTGACACTGCTACCGTTGGAAGAGAGAATAGCATTTTCGTACGAAGTACTTAATTCTTCCTGTTAGAGATTTGTTCAGATTTCAGCACTGAGCATTGTTTTCTACACCATTCAATCTGCATGGTACGTTATAACTTCATTGTTAAGACATTTACTAACTGCAATTTATGTATAGTTCAGAATATCCTTCACTGTGGATTTTTTTAATAAAACTGTGGTGTTCCAAGAATATTATTTCCTGGTGTTTTTTCTGTTTAGCCCATCCCAGCGTTCCCAGAAATCGTACTTAACAATGCAGATGTATCCTGCAGCGCTGCTGGATAAACAGCCCATTACTCTGATAGAGACGACATGCAACGCCAAAATATCGGATAGCGTTGAAACAACGCGTTATTTCTAGATAAAGGCTTTGGCTGCCTGGGTGTGTTATACAAATATTTTATGCATTATTTTATAGCTTAGAACGAAAATTTAGTCCTAAACGTTTGTCTGTTCTAATTGTTATAGAAAATGCATTTAGTATAATGCCAGAACGATTTCGAGTTTTGAGGATACATTTTTTACAACTAGAACAAGCATCTAAAGTAGTAATGACATGCGATTTGTAATATAGCTACTAGCATTTACCCGCTGTTTCGCACGCGCGGGTCTTAGCGTTTATAGAAATATACTACCCATTTTTGTTTAAGTACTAAATATTAACTTGGAGAGGCAAAAAATATAAATTTGATGGAAATATTTTCCTTTGCTTTAATTATTACCTTTGATTCGGTTATAAGACTATAGTTCGATAGTTTTTTGTTACACTTATATTTTACACAATATAATATATTAATATAAGAAATTAAAGCTCCGTGAAATATTATCGTTTACGGTCAAATAAGGGCGTACCGAGAATCAGTGGTACTTTCGGTTAGAAACTTAGAACACTCTTTCCTGAGGACAAAAAGTGCATTTTAAAACAAAAACAAATGTACCTTAAGGCAACACGAAAGTTACCGTCTGCGATAGTTTTGGCAGTACACTCGACGGTCATTTATAAAAATATCTTCACCGCCAAATGATTGCATTTAAATCACAACGATCCTGACAATGGGGATTCTATGTTAACCATGGCGCCGCAATTTGATGATAGATTCTTACGTAACTCGAAGAGACAAATCGAAAGTAAAGAATAAAATGTTTGGATATCTCGCTTAGTTCTCGAGATGATATATCTCAAAATTGACGTGGTTAGGTTAAAATGCGACCTGGGCCAGAAGAAAAGTTTCAAATTAGATGTTGAATTCGTATGTAACTCGACGAGAGAAATCGAAGATAAAGAATACTCTTTTTGTATCTCACTTAGTTCTCGATGTATTATATCTCAAAAGTGAGGAGGTTAGGGTGAGATACGGCCTGGACAAAAAAATTTCCCTAAAACCACTACAGCTGCATGCTGGAAATGCATTATAGGTGTTTTATTTCCTTTCTAATGGTTGTTGTTATGTTGAAATACGGCCTGGACCAGAAGAAATATCACCAAAAGCACCAGGAACTATACCTATAACTGATTTTTAACATGCTACATCTGAAAACCAAGCAAGATATCAATAAGATTTATTCTTTATTTTCGATTTGTTTCGTCAAGTTCTACAAGAATTCATCATCAGATTTTGGCACCACAGTAATGATAGAACTGCCCTGAAAATGGTGGCAACATTTCGTAACACCATATGTATACTTTCTTATGTCGTGGAGAATAGCATGCACTTCTTGTTTATTACTTCTATGCATTTACCCAAATTTCGAACCATTTTTCTTCATCGTGTCTTAAAATTGACTGGACCAGGAAAAATATGTCGCCAAAGCGACACGAAAATATAAGCTGGACATACACAGCAGGTGTTTTTGTTTTTTGGGGGGGGGGGGAGGGGAGTACACGTCGTCACCAACATGACACTCATTGAAGCAGCTTATTAATTACTAACAATAATTGAATTTCCCATACCTTTTATTGTTCCAAGAACATTGTGGTCCAAACTACATTTAGACCTAACCACAGTCTATACTGATATTGCCGCTTCAAAATCAAATGATGCATATACACCCACACGCATTAAATGCATCGCTAAATACATTTTTGTTAATGAAAACATTGTCTATTTCAGGATTCAAAGTACGCGTAGCACAAATTATAACAATTAAATTCATATACAACTTCAGTTTGAACTGCAAGACACGCGCTGGATCGGATTAAAAACGTCACCAAAGGCACAAGGAACTATACAGATAATTGATTTTTGACTTCCGATATCTCGAGAACTACCGGTAAGCCATATGTCGAAAAATTATATTCTTTACTTTCTAATTTTCTATTGCTATTCACTAAAAAATTTCGGCTACCCGGCATCTTGATAACCCTTTTCTGTCGATATTAAGCACAAAATTACTTACCGTAAATATTACACTTCTGTTACTCTTATTGAAGAAATATAATGTAGTCGTTTGAGTAACGCAATCCGTATAGTTACATTTATCAAAAGTAATAAAGTCGGGACTTTATAACCAAACACAAATAAATACAAGCCAGAGATATTCATCTTTGGTTAAACGCATCGTTTTTACAGTAAATTAAATACCGATATTAGTGATGCTTAATACGTCTGATTCAGGTAATCCGTTTATTTACTGCATTCAAGATAACTGAAAAACTAAATATTCGAAGTCAAAATATTAAACAAAAATTCTAAGTTATTTTTTTTTCAGTTTTTTGTGCAAGAAGCGAACATCTCAATTACAGTGTGATCCGTAACTCATAATTTTGTACCTAGAAATGTATTTCATTATTCCCTTCATACTTCGGGACATATAAGCCAATACTAGATACCGGATTAGCACGCAGCAAAAAAAAGCTAGAAATATGCATGTAAATATGCATGAAAAATGCTTAAAATATGCATGAAAATTGTCAAAATATGCAGCATCAGATAATGTAAAAAAATTAATTTTTAAATTTTTTATTTTAAAATCAGCATGAAATTAGTAAGTAGTAGAATAATATATTTATAAATTAGATAGTCAACAATTATTTAACTTTTTTTTCTTTTGTAAACGTAAACATTCGGGTACTGTTCCAAATATCATTAGTAAGATTGTTTCTTTGAACTCTCAAAATATTTTTAGTAAGTGGATATCGGAGCGTTCCACATACACTGATGTAACTGGGCAGTATTTGAAATTGGGTGCTGTGTTAGCACTCAATGTTTCTGGAAAAAAAAGTTCACCCGTCCCATTACAAAAACTATCAATTTGACACAAGCTTTCAAAACCTAGGTCATTGTTCAAAATATTTTTAACCTCCACTTTAAGTTCACACAGGAATACCTTTGGTCAATGGGGATTTTATTCGTTAACTGAATAGATTCAGTCAACGTCAAAAGTTGAGTTTCAAGCTTTTAACACTCGCAGGTATGTGGAAAAAACGAATGATAATCGCAGCTATGGTTCTAAAACTAGAATTGTTAAATGCTTCGCTGTACTGACAAACTGTCATAGCTTCTGCACTATCAAAGTCGTTTACTACAGCTTTAATGGCCTCGAAATGTTCATTATAAAACAGTACAGCTTCAACCCACGGTGCCCATCGAGTTACCGCTGTGTTCGGAGGTAAAGGCATTTGGATTTTTTTTTTATAGTCATTATTACGGGAAAGTGCCTTAAGAAACGTTTTCATTGTTGATGAAATCAATTTATTTACATTCCCAAACGTGGGTCGCAGATCTTCAGCGAGTAGTAGTAGACTAAGAGCTGTGCTGATAGTAGGTTTTGCTGGCTACAACGTAAAATTTTATTTATTAACTACGTAAACTACCAAAAAATATTGTAAATATAGCGAAAATATTCATCATCACTGGGTTTTAGGTAAAATATGCATTAACAGGTGAAAATTGGCTTAAGACGCAAATACATATGCAAATTCGTATAATCCGGTATCTAGTCATCAGCTACTTCCGCAGATTTTAATTGGGCCCTTAGCCAGTAGCGTAGCTAGGTTAACAAGGGCTTCGGTGCAAAAAAAAAAAAATATTGCGGGCCTCAGATAGGCGACCTTTTTTTGCTGGAAGGGGCTCCCTGAGCTTTGGGGACTTCCCTGGGCTGAGCTGGGGTCCCCTAAGCTTGGGGGCCCCGGTGAACCGCACCGCCCTGCCCTCCCATAGCTACGCCACTACCCTTAGATCTATAAACTTGAAAACACCACCCGAATTGTTGCGGTTATTTTTGCACCGTTCCCGTTCAAATAAAGAGACACGCACAGCTTGCTTACAGATTTATGATAGTGTAGATGCGCAGGTTTAGGGTTCCGTAACGTAAATGGATGAAAAGAACCTATTATAGCTTAATCACATCCGTCCGTCAACACGTCGTTAACAACACCTTTTCCCCGATTATGACGAAATTTGGCAGCATAAGAGTTATTCAGGCAAAAACTGAAAAATGGTACCTCACATCTAAAAACAAATTAATGTTTTACAGGTAGTCTATTAAAATTTATTTGAATATGGTTGTTAGGGACACTTTTCTTTTTTTACGTATTTCGCGAGATGTGCCAAACAATGTAATTAATAATATATCTATCCTCTCCAATGCTACACCCAAACAGCTTAAATATCTGAAGAAAATTCAAGATGATGGCTTTGAACTAAAATTTGATAAGATATGATGACCAGCTTTTTATGTTTACGCATTATTTTATTAGCAACAAGATAATTTTGTGGTTCCTAAGGTATGTCTAACTTTAAAATTTATGTACTTAATAAGCGTTTTGGCAGCTCGATGGTTATGGCGCCTACTTTGAAACTTTTTGCCTTCAGTTAGAATCGCAGTCCACCAAGGAATTTTCACGGGTGCTTAATCTGAACGTTACATCTGGTAAATCTTTGTTTTGTTCGTGTGAAGCACGGTATGAATCTCCGTGATTCACAAACTTTAAATTCACTCCATCAGGTGGAATGCACGGCAATTTGGATGTCTGTCATCATTGTGTATAACAAAACGAATTGAATTCATTTATCTAAGTAAGATACCGTAAAAGATCATGTAATAAAAATTTGTTTAATTTTATACCTATAGGAAACAAAAACTTAAGTAAGTCACGGAATTTTATGGTATACGTGTCCGACGGACATTGAGCAGTATTTTTATGGTAAATTTATCAGTGACTAACTGATGAATTAGTTCATTTCTACCATAGCTCTTCAATTTAGTACTTGTTCTGGAAATTTTGACCATGTTCTCGGATGTTAATCTCGTGCACTATAACTGATGACAGAAGCGTCAATTTCTTCCTTATTGGCGAAGAGACACTAATATGCCTAGTAAACGAATGTAAATATCAAAAATTTAGTACTGCTTAAAATTACTGCATTCTCTGACCTCTCGCTACTATAAATAAAAACGTAGTTCCCTCTGTGGAGGGATTCAAATTGTACTTGCAGATAAAATTGGCTGCAACATTTTGTTCGCGAGTAAAAGCAAAAACTGCTTGTGGACATTACCAATTTATCCTCAAACTCTAACTGGTAACGGAAGCCCTTGGAAATAGCATTGGTACCTAGCCTGACGAGGACCGTCGAATTAAACCACTCAAATGATTAAATTATCTTGATGCTCGTAGGAACCCGGCATCGTTCCGACTACAAGGTGATAACCTCTTTATTGTTTATCTTGTAAATACGTATCAATTAAAAGTCGTAATTACAAGTTACATGCTTTAATGGGACATATTAACACTTGATAGTAAAATATTTTCTGTAAGACCACCAAAATTAGGGAAAAGTTATCGACATTATTGCCGACGCTAATGATACTAATATAATTACCAAAGATGACATTTAAACCATTGAAGTTTAACTTATACTAAAGTATTACGTTGTGTCAGAACCTTCATACTAATAGGCCTACGCCTCTTTTTGTATAAATTAGTCATGCCATGAGCTACCATTCTCTCGATCGTATTTCACAAATTTGATTAACTGTAGATCACCAATAATTGCAGACATCAATCGTATTAAAAAATTTACGAAATTACTGGAGAAAGGTTCTTGTAAACGGTGTATGAACTACCAAACATTTGTATTCCAGTTTTTACTTCTTTTTGATTGGGTTATGTAACTACACTAGTTTAAATGATATTGTAACGGGCAGTCTGTGCATTAAGGCTTAAATTTGGAGTTTTGATATTTTAGTCTGTGAATATTACGAGTTGCTCGAAGCAAAGCGGACAGTGGTTACGTGAGACTTTCTGCTGACTCCCAGTGCTTGCGCTGCACAAAGCACGCATCATACGTCTAGCACGTGATAACGTGAATAAGAACCGCCGCGTAGCATCGGACTATTCTATTCGGTAACGATTCTGCCAGCAGCCATGTAAGAGGTAAGACTTGTGTCTTGTCTGTGTGCCTTTCGGCACTGGGCAAGCTATGCTTGCCCATAGTCTTGTCTCGCGTTAATTAGTATTTGGTTAGTCAAAGTAGTTAGATAAATTATTAAGTCATTATTCAATCTGTGTAACTTAAATGAGTTGTTCGCCGTTGTTGTCGTAATGTTGTAGCCACGTGATAATCTTATTTGGTAATGTCGGGTTATAATCAGGATCGTTAATTATTCAGTTATTTGTATTTAATCAGTAAAGCTATCTTTCCATTATACTCGTATAAAGAAGCTATTCATTCATTTAGTATGTTGATAACAATTGTATCTATGCTTGCGTGTCATTTCCCTTCCAGCATAACGTTAGACAGATTTGAATATAAATGTATGATTAGGTTTTTATAATTAAAGTATGTTTAAATTATCAGTTGTGTCGCCTCATTCATTTACAGTCGTTAGGTTAGAACCCAAGTTATTTCAGATAATTATGTGAAAGTGTTTGTGATATATCGGCAAGGTAAGATCTATTGTAAGTATATCACTGTTAGAGCAGTTAGGGATCCCTGTTATAACAAAGATCGTCCTGGTGTCAAATATCCTTATCCTGACAAATAACATCTTGGTGCCCACAAGTAGTATAATCTGGAAGATAGCCTAAAATCCTAAGATGCTTCTAAGAACACCTCCCATATCAATCATAATGCCCACACGAGGACTACAAGGCCATAATAACCCCCTTGATCACATATATAACCCTCCTGCAATTACAATATGATTCTTTTATTTCTACTATTCATTACGTCCTGCTGTATATAGGTCACTAGCCCGATACAGGCTAGTGAGACATTCCATATATCTCTGAAATATGTAAGTTTTGAGAAAATGTTGTTGTGACAGAGTGATATGCACTTTAGGACCTAGCATTCATCCAGACTTCTACGAAAAACCTTAATCAGGATATCCGGTTAGACAATAGCACTGATTTAAACCTACATCCTTTATTCCTCAGTATATGGAAAAGGTAATTTAATTTTTTGTAAGCTGTTACTAATATTCATACCTTGTAAAAATTTAATTTAATTTTTACGGTCCTGGTCACGATAAAACCAAGTAAAAATTTGTGCTTAATATGGTTAATGAGTCCTCGTTAATTAATGACTTACTTATGGATAGACATCTAGACTTCGATCTGTTCAGTAAATACGTTCGCCGCGGTTGTATGGTTAGTTTAATCTTAATCTGCTCAATATCAATGCTTCAAGTCTCAAATGTGAGATAGGAAATCGTCATAGATCACAAGCACCTGCATTTCAGATACAAAACCACACTTTTACTATCGCAGTTTAGATAATACATTATACCCGACCACCAAACAAAACTTATGATATTACTCATAATCTAATTAAACGTAATAATGTACCGAAGATTGTAAGTCCTATCAAGTGAGAAATACAAGCTAAGTTAAATCTGTGCAGTCGTTTACACAATGGTTCACTATAATACACTTTAAATGTTCTTCTGGCAGTTTGATCTCGAGCTATCCTTATTGTCCGAATATTGCTGCTAGTACTGTTATCTGCACGGAAGACCGTATAAAGTATATAAAAAGTGACCCAGCAAGTTTCACTGCACGCATAGGCACACAACTACACTCATAAGAATCATTCCAGCTACTGCTGTTCTTCACGACTCCCATAGCCGTGCGCGAATCGATCAGTCGAATCACTACCTCAATTGCCATAAATAAATATATAGTTAAATATTAACAAAATCGCGTATTTCCAACTAAAATATAAGATCGTTGGCTTACTGTAATGTGACAACCTGTCATTTAAGCCACATTGATTCAGAGATTATAATAAGCAGTTAGAATAGTTATGTCAACCGATTACAAAAGAAAGCTCTTATCGCCAAACAACTTCTTCGTTTTTTAATGCATTCTAATTGGCTGAAACAGTTCTATTCGACAAAATACATATATTTTTATGAATACAGTCACTATACGAATATAACTTACAAAGTATTTGGGTTCTGATTTAACTGAGTTCTTTTTATGCAAAGTTGTTAATTTATTTTCAAATATTGGGATATTATTTACACAGTGTCAAAGAATCTTTTGAAGTGTTGAAAATAACGTAGAAAGTTCGCACCAAAATCATATATATTATTTCTATAAAGCGTTTTCTTTGCGACAAACCAATATCTCCCTTGGTAACTAACCGAAATATATGGATTTTAAAGCTTTAGATCTCCACTTTGATCACATCACATTTTAAGAAAGGTATTTTTCGGAATTCAACCCTTAAAGGGCCAAAAGATCAATATTTCTATAAAAGCGATTTTTTTTTTTACCATGAACCATTTATCCTCCTGCTTTCCTAACCGAAATCAATGAATCAAGTATCATTTTAAAGATTAAGATCTTCGCTTTAGGGAAATCATATAGTAGGAAAGGAATTTTTCGGAATTAAACCTTTAAAGGGCAAAAGTATCATTATTTCCAGATCTTATAGTTTTTTTCTGTCATGATATCTAACCAAATTCAAGAAATTAGGTATTATTTTAGAAATTAAATTCTTCGCTTTGGTAAAATCATATTTTAAGAAAGGAATTCTTCGGAATTTGACCTTAAAGGGCAAAAGTATCAATATTTCTAGAACGCGTATCTGTGTCACGAGCCATTTATCTCCCTTGATACATAACTAATATAGATAAATGATGTATCATTTTAAAGATTAAGATCTCCGCCGTGGTCACATCATTCTTTAAGAAAGAAATTTTTCGGAATTAGACCCTTAGAGAGCAAAATTATCATTATTTCCGGAACGTATTTTTTTTTTTATCATGAGCCCTTTATCCCCCATTATATTTAACCGAAATAAATAAATGAGCTATCATGTTCACAATTAATATCCTCTGCTTTGGTCACACAATTTCTTAAGAAAGAAATTTTTCGGAATTTGACCCTTGAAGGACAAAAGTATTAACTGTGAAAGTCGCGCGTAAGAAACTGTTCACAGCCTAGCTGCTAGATAGCATATATCACAGAGATATTGATAAACTGCTTCACTGGCGACTACTTTTGCTATGTACCTATTACACTAAACAATTGAATCAAATGAGGCGATACTTCTTTCATTCTGTTACAAACCCCCAACCTTACAATTCATTATATTCGCAGGACTTATTTATTATGAGTCAAATCTATTATTCACTTATTTTCATTGGTAAACTAATAGTAACATTATTTTTTTATTACTAAATAATGATACTAAAGCATATTTTAATCGCTGGGACCATTTTTGGCCATGGATTATTTACCGATTTCTGGGTTCACATTTCGGTTGCCAATCCAAGCAGGCTGCCAAGTTGTTCTATGGCGCACAGTACGGCTAATCCACCGAGTACGTGGGCCAAGCATGGCTGTGCGCGTTCTGTTGTAGGCTGTGTCAATATGTGCGGCCCGCGGCCCTCTGATTAGGCTGCCTGCGACGGAATCGCAGCTATGGCCCGTGCGCCTGACTGGCACGCTGACCCGCCTCTCAGACTTGACACGACGGCCGATACCGCGATGTAGCAGGGTAGGAGCCGACCAATCAGGTAAATGGTAGATCCTTGTTGTGGGACTGATGGAAAAAAAAATCCCTATTCACTTTCAGGACATCTGTGCTATAACGGATGTGACATATCTTAAAAGATAACAAAATAATAAATTTTATGTGTTTTTTTTTTCTTTTTTAAAATAGGATCAGTGTTACTGGATTTAGAAAAAGGTTTTAGGTAAGGAAAAATCCTTAATAATAACTTTAACTTACTAGGACATATGAAAGAGATGAGTAGTGATGGAAATCTGAAAAAAAGCGTATCAAGTATAGATAGACCTTCGATGGAGCGAACAGAAATGTTTAAACAAATATCCTTGAATATTCCAACATATGACAAAGATTACTGAAGCGTTGTTTCAAGATACAAAATAACTTATAAGAACTCGAACATGAAAGCAGAATCAGATGAAAGACATACGCATACAGGAGTAATATAAAGTGTTATTTATCAGCTGCTTTGTTCAATATTTACCAATACAACTTAACCGTCAATGGTAGTACCCCCAGGGTATAGATATGTAAAACCTGTTGTTTGCGAATGATATAGTTAAAACACAAAAATTCGTAAAAGATGTACAATGGACTTTTAATTCAAATGAAATATGGAAGGAATGTAATGGTTACTTGGAAAGTCTGAGGCAAAGGAATTAACGGGAAGAGGCAGTACGAGGAAATATACTAATAAATAACCAAACAAAAAACGTATACGAAAAAATGTGCCATGGAATTTGCACAATTGAAATGAAATATGCAAGGAATGTAATGGTAAAATATTTTTCGGAAGGACTGAAGCAAAGTCATTATTGGGAATGAAGCAGTACGATGAAATATAGTAATAAATAACCAAACAACAGACCGGATTTCACATCTTACTTCCTTGGAAAGCGATGTAACTTTTATCATAAAGTGAGAGATAAAGTTCAAACGTCAGTTAGTCTGTGGAATTACTTACTTACCGTAAAACTAAATAGTTACTGAACTGAGATTTTTTTATTTGTTTTTATATATTCACACTTTTGTTATGAAAGTAAAAAATTTCGAATTAATTTATCTAAAAAGTTTATTATAGACAATATTCGAGATAATTATTGAAATATACTTCTAGTGACGTATAAATAAAACACTATTGAATTCATATGTAATGAAAATGCTAGGCAGAGATTTTAACATACATTGTAATGACGATATGATTGTTCTTTGTATTTGCAGAAGACTTCGGAGTTAAACCTGTTAAACTTAATTTCTGAAATCTTGTTTTGGATTATTTATTTTTGTTTCTTACATCAAAGGCATCAAAGTTCAGTGTGGCCATTTATTTCTCTCATAATTATTTATATTCCTTTCGTGCAGTTTTATATCACGTACTATATTCAGCTTGATTTCTTTATCTAAACATTCCTACTACAATTTCTGTATCATCATTAATATCTTTCGTATACTATAATTTTTGTCTACACGAACAATCCACCTCTCTCATTGTTCCCTTTCCCAATAAACTAACCAGTTTCACATTCCACAAAATTCGAACTTCTACCCTATCTCCCAATGAGAAATTCATCTAGAAACTGATGTTTATTTTGCACCTTATCTGTACATTAAATTTTCAAAAAACTGCAACAGTACAATTCTAATGATTCATTTGTTTCCCCTTTATAGTGTATCGAAATCTAATAATTAGTTCCAGAAAGTTCTGTAACATATGCCTAAAAAATTTAGAATGTTTAATACTAAAAGGTTTCTGTTTGTTTAAAAAATTCTTATTCTGTAGGTTTTACACAGCTTCCGACATCATTCTTGTTTCAACATTCAGCGGAAAAGTCGCTTCATAAACAAAAAATTTCTCTTAATTCTTCCTCATCTTCTGATCCTACTTATATTTATTCTTCTGTAACATTTATATTAACTTTTCCTTTGCTTTGGTTTAAATATTTTTTTACGCTGTTTCGTTATTTTTCACTATGCTAAATATAAAATTTGTTTGAATTCTATCACTGCTTCCTCTTTGTATATATATATATAAAAAACAAACCTTGCCTTAGCGCTTCTTTATTTTATGTTTGTTACTCTTTGTGTTCCACTTTTATGGTTTTTATATAGACTATAAATTAATATTCCAACTCATATCTGACTTGCTTAAAACTCTGAACATCTTACCTCCAATATTACTAACACATCTCAAGATAAATGGAAAAGTAATTTTTGACATTTTTCTGAGATATTCGCTTCTTTATTAAACCTAACTATTCTCTAACATCTAAAATAATCATGTTAATATAATGCAATACATCATTAAGAAGGGATACAAGACTAAATGTAATTGTGATTTTCGTTTAATGTAAAATACATTTCTGCAAGTATTTAAGCATGTTACATAGAAACTCCAACCAACATCTACCTATTTTGTTCCGTATAAATAGTGATAATACAACAAGAACGCCATTCCTCTCGTTATTTCGTACCTACACAAAAGTAAATAGAAAAAAACAGACAAGATCCGTAGATTAATTTCGGACAAAAGGGCCTGATAGTCTATTGTTCCACCAGATGGAACCGATGGGAAACAGATGAATAACCCTCCACAAAGTTGGAGATGTAGCCGAAACTAAGAAACTTTCTTACTGAGTGGATCAAATAAAAAAACTGTGTACACGTTTTATTTGACTCCGCAATCAAGGGAAACTAATTTATTTCACGTAGATTGATTCTTTGCTTTACTAAGTACTTAATGTCTCTGGAAATTGGCATACTGTCTGTAAACACACATTGAAATCTCTGCACAGAATTTGTGAAAGATATGTTTCAACGATGACGTAAACATAATATACTGAACCATATATTTGAAGCACACAAAATTAGTATTGTAAATCCTACAAATATTTTTAACAATAGTAATAAAATTTTCACCCATAATATTAAAACGCTTTACCAGCTGTATCTATACCAATAACATAGAAGAAAGTACTGTGTACAACACACTGGGTAAATATTTAGATTGAAGGTATTTCATAGTTCAAAGAAAACCTTTTACTTTGAAATTAAAAATTGTAAGAGTATGCATGCTTAGTACAGCCAAGAATTTTAATCATAAGTAATCGGAAAGAACGGCTAATAGAATTAATTATGTAATAAATTCTTACATAATCTGAAGATGTGTCAACTAGGAGTTCAATAACTTTTTTTAACAATTACCGTGACTGGTATTGAAAATCGATTTATCTTATATTCTGAACACGTGAAAAATTATTAATATAAGTTTTATAGCACATAGTATTTTTTCAGTTAATGAATGGCTGATTCCAAAATAAACTTATCGGCTATATTTTGATTGTTAATTTACTTTAAATTAGCATGTAGTTTCGATACTTTATTAAGGATGAATAAATTATATAATGCATTGAAATGTTATATTACTAAACTGAAGTTATTGATCGACTTTCAACAAACAAACAAAAGTTCCTTTGTTATTAATGTTTTGATTTAAGTGGAAACATCACATCTGTTTCTTATTCTTGATTAATCACATACTGATCAGCATACTGTTGGTACATAAAGTAATTTTTAGAAATGTCCTATAAAATTACGTATATTAGTACACAGAGCAGACAAATATTCAACACAACTTGCTAACTCAAAATCATGTCGCATATTGACTACCGTTTGTAGACATATTTCCTTCATAAGATAAAGTAGAATATATCATTAATATAATGACATTAATATGCATGTTACTTAAGAAACAAAATGGAAAAATGCAATACAGTTAGTGACAATTAGCTTTGGCTGAATATTAAGATCTTGATATTATCTAATTAAATAAATATCTTAAAACTTTTAAGAATAATTTACTGTCATAATCATCTGTCTGTGCACCGAGTAGCCTTTGTACTAGACATATTACATTATTTAATCTATAAAAAAAGTATTTTAAAGTAGAAATACGAGTCCATCTCACCATTCACTAACATAATTACAGAAAAAATCATCAAAAATTAAAAAGTCTAAATGATGGCACTGTCTTTAAACCAAAGGCTTCCCAAGTATAAAATTCCATAGCCTAGAGCACCGGTAGCTGAGCTGTTAATGCTATAGCGTTGCAAAGGGAAAGACACTGGTTTGAATCACCTTCTAGCCGTCTAGATTTCAATTGGCCATAATTTTTCAAAATTATAGTGAATAATGGTACTGATCCTTCAACAAAGTGGTGATGGAATTACTTTTCGCTCCTTGTCTCCCAAAGTTTTCTTCCTCTATTGATCTCAACGTTGATGTATCTTGCGTAGCAAATAGAAAAAATTATTTTCAAGTGAACTTTACTGCTTACACGAGAAACTAACATGATTTGGTACGTCACACTCTGGAAAAATAAACTTACGTTGGTACAAAAGATTACTAATTCACCTAATGGATTAATAAAAAAAAACACCAACTAACTCACATCTACAATCCTTGCTCGGAGTAGATACCTTCATCGATAAATAAATGTTTAACACTCACGTAGACCTTACTCAACCCTATGACACTCAAAATACTCTCAACTTGTTACGTAGTTACATGTAACGAATGCAGCTTCTTCCTAATCAAAAGATTAAAAGAACAAAAGAATTAATCTGGATCTTCTTTCATTATAATCTCTTTCTCGTCACATGATTGTACACTACATCATTTTATATCTAATTCTGGCAATGGGGACTAAGAAAATGATAGCAAGCGGTAACAAGCAATTAGATGATGACAGTTACTAATTGCGACTCTTGTCCTATGTCTCTTTTTTTTTTAACTGCTTTACGTCTCTCAACAGCGAGGTCTTTAGAGACGGGAAAGGATGGGTACAAGGAATGGAAAGGAATTCGGCCATGGCCATTTTTTTAAGGAAGCATCCCGGCATTTGCCTGGAGTGATTTGGGAAACCGTGGAAAACTCAAATCTAGATGCCCGGACGGGGATTCGAACCGCCGTCCTCCCGAATGCGAGGCCAGAACGCTATCCGTTACACCACCACGCTCGGTCCCTATGTCTCATCTTACAGCGAGACATGTATCACGATTGGACATCACGCCATGAAATCACCGAATTTTCCTGTACGATTGCGGGAGAAGAAGATAATAATTCGGCCAAGACGCTCAGTGGACCAACACTTCAGTCAACGCTCTCAATGTAGGGTGACGACTTCGGTTCCAGACCTCAAGTGGGTGCCATGACTGGGACCAGCAAGACATTGCTCTGTCTCCGCAACGGAGGACATCACAGCAAATGTGAGTTTCACACGGAGAGATAATTGCATCATAATTCAACCAGAACAAGGCACATACACTAGTGGAAAAGGTACTGCACCACGACCTTTCTGTGGTACAGAGATAATAAGGAGTGATAAGTCAATATGAGAAGTTTCACATGTGGCTGAGCAGCTTCCGACTGTGATTTTGTGGGTCTCAGTCGAAAGAAATCAGCGAAACGGCAAACAGTTGTCACTAACGCAATGTACCATACGGAAAATAGGGCAGTTGACTTTCTCAAGATAATATAGTTTAAAAACATGGTAAATGAATCAAGGAAAATGAGTTCAACTACAGGCTGATTATAATTAAAGTTTAAGTTTCAAAACCCTCTAAAAAACGAACAACTGATTAGAATGACGTCAAAATTGAACGGCGTATTATTGGAGAAGGGGGAAAGAACGTGAACGGTGATTCTGCACCAACAGCTCTGCAGAAGTTCGGGACCATCAAGGGTATGAAAAAAAGCGTTGGACCGATGACTGTCATGAGTTTGGTGAAAATGATGAAAATATTCAGGTTCATTTGATGTGCAGTCTGGTAGAGGAAGGAAAAGATGTGATTTAGCGGTAGTTGAAGAAGTGGCCACAGCAGTTCAGGAGGCGTCGAGCGGCGGTGTGCAACCATGCAGTGCACGGAGATTTGCCAGAACATTGGACAGGCCTGTGAGCACGGTGTATAACATTCTACGAAACATCCTGCAATGTTATCCGTACAAAATTTGCCATGTGCAGGAGTTGTTTCCTTCTGACCTGCCAGCAAGAGAGGGTTTTGCTTTGGAATTTCTTGCTCGCATGGGAGTGGACAAAGACTGGCTGTGGAAAATTATGTGGACAGAGAACCCCATTTCCATCTGCGGGATATGCTTTACGATTTGTCATTTGTAGACGAAATTCTGATGCTTACAGCGCCATCTGTCGCTAAAATTTGTAACTTTTTTTATTTATGTTCTTTCCCCCTTCTTCAATAATACACCGTTCAATTGTGACGTCATTCTAATCAGTGGTTCATTTTTTAGAGCGTTTTGAAACTTAAACGTTAATTATAATCACCCTGTATATTTCATGTAATCGTAAATGTTACGTTTGTTTTATTCACAAATTCAGATTTAATAAATTAACTATTGTCCTTTGGATAACACTACAATTAATAATTACATAAATAAAGAGTCAGAGAACCACACCCTATCAATCAATTGACTCCCCATAAATCAACTACCTCAAGTTCCAGAGCATCCTACACTGATCTCCTCTCACACAAAAGGACCTTACTGCATTAAGCAACAAAGTAGGGATGCATCAGTTGCAAGACTGCTTATGAGCATTCAGTTCCATTAGCCTGATTTCCTGAAAAGTGGTTAAGTTTTATAGAACCATCCACGTTATTAAGTCCTTCGGTGGCTGCCTCGATCTGTATACGGAAGTCAGTTGTAAATATTTACGGAAGGAACGGTTTCGTGAAGCAGTGCGTGCACCAACGCGTTGGATCCGACAAATGATTTAATTAAATTGCAGGCAGACCCTGGCCGCTGCAGACCGAGGCCGTGTTTCAAGCTGTAATTTGCAATTTGCACCGCGGTCGCTGCTTCTGCTTCCGCGCCGCTGCGGATTTTTGCTTCTCGTGATCGCGACCCGCAATCCCATTAAGGACGCCGTAACAGCACAGCCAACCCACTGCGCAAATCTCACTTGCAGATTTTTTACTGACCGCGATTAATGGTACGAGGAGAACAACGGTTGCGGATAGTCGGAGAAATAGCAGAGTGATTATGCAGTAGGGATTTCTGGCTGAAGTGGGTGAGGGAATGGAAAAAACGCAAAATACCGCGATACAAAGGCGTGGGAGAGCTTTTTTTCCGCCGATTGGAGACTCACGGAGTAATGCTTCGATGTAGCCGCGTGTAATCCCTTAATACTCACTGGCGTGTTCACAGCTAATACGCGTTTTGCCGCAGCAAGGGATTTAATTCTAATGCGTTATACATCCAGATTTATACTGTAATAGTAGCTTTAGCGCTACATGAATTCTAGATGATACTTAGCATCCGATATCCTCGTTCATTCAAACCTCACCAGTTATCGAAGTTTCATTTGTTCTTGTTTGATGCGAGCAGAGATATCTCGTAATTCGAGAGACGTTAAAGAATCTGTAGTGTTTACATAATTCTTTTTCGCATCTACTAAAATAATAATTTGACAAACATTCTTCTTGCATGAGAATTAGAGTGCTTAATATTACATGTTAGCTTTTACTATTACTATTACACCGCGATTCACTAAAAGTGTTTGGCGGAGGGTGCATTGCGCCTATCCTGAAAGGTAATGGTTTGGAAGGGATATACGGGATATGGCAGGTGGCGCCCAGGGGCTATTGTGAGGAACCATCCCAGCATTCGCCTGGAGCGATCTAGGGGAACCATGGAAAACCCAGATCAGGATGGCCGGAGTGCTTTATCGAAAGCTACTCCTGTTAGATTTTATGTTTACTCGCCCAGTAAATCCTTTCTATTCCACTCCCTAATCACTGGTAGAAAAAATGAATACAGAAATGAATCGGTTCTGGCCCTGATTTCTCGTATCTTATTTTCGCGGTCTTTTCGAGATATGAATGTTACTGGTAGCAATATTTGTTTGCTGTCATTCCGAAATACGTCAGTCGAGAATTTTTCAATTAGCTTCTGTCGAGAGCAACGCCTTCGGTGCTTCAGGTCTTCCCAACCTATCTCCTTCAACATCGCACTTACGCTTTCCCTCCAACTATATATACCTGTCACGAATCGGGCGGCTCTTCTTTGGACCATCTCTAATGCCTCCATTTATCCCTTTTGATGGGGACCCCATACATAGCAACAATATTCTAAGTGAGGACGCACTAGTGACTTGTATGCAATCGATTTAACGTCCAGAGTGCATTGTTTTAAATTACGACCTAGACATCGAAGCATACGATTTGCTTTCCCAATTACATTCTCGATATGCTCATTCCACGAGAAATTATTACGAATTGTTACCCCTAGGTATTCAGCGGAATCTACCGTTCTAAGGACAGTACCATTAATTGTATATTCACAGCTAAATGGTGTAACCTTTTTACTTACATTACTAATATTGTGAGTTAATACGTTTTTGGCGGATCGGTACTACTAACATATTGACGAGTAAATATTGACGATGTTACTGACAAGAAAAAACGGTTCATCTCTTATGTCTTGATGAAAAAGTTTTCCCAGCTTGTTCCGTTACTTCACATACCTGAATTATCGTAGCTTAACAACTGTCCTGATCAACTCTGAATTTGAAATTCATCTTTATTTCGTACTGTTTATGAGGAAACTTCAAACATTTCGACGGTTCACTTTTGCTATACACATCAATAATAATGCCAGGTTCTGAAGACTTCAACATTCTCCACCGTAAGACCATTACAACCAACTGTTCACGTGCTCAGCAGATAGAGCACAATCACTGAACACAATGCGTTGCTTTGTATGAATCGCGGTTCTGCACTAATTAGGACGACCATCGTCGGCGAGTATGACGATGACCTGCGGAAGTGTCCCATACAGCCAATGTTTTGGAGAGCCACAGCGGTGTTACTCCTGATGTCATGGTGTGGGGAACCTTCGGATATGACGTAAGGTGACCTCTGGTAATGATTGAAGGAACTCTGACTTCACAACGGTACGTCACGGAAATCCTGCGTCCTCACGTGTTACATCTGAATGTCTTTATAAACTGTCTGCGCGATTTTGACGTACACCCGTAGCCAGCAAGTTGGCGAGGTCTGTCCCCGATAGAATAGGTGTGGGACCAACATGGACATCACTCCGTGCCAGTGCCAGTATCCAGAATATTAAGTACTAGTTCAACAGTTGTGGATCAGCTTCCGTCCGCAGAGGATACCTTGTACAACGGCTTTATGACACCCTTCCCCGCCGAATCAATGCATGCATCCAGGGAAAAAGTGGGCTGGCACTACCAAGTTACTTGTAAATTTGACGCTGTTTTGTAATTACGGATATAATATCACATACCCTCTCAGCCTTCCTCCTCTCCTTCTGGGCGCTTCACTTTTTTGCCAGATAGTGTGTAATACTTTTGAGAGATCTTCGAAATGAATTTTCCGTCTCTAAATCCTATTTATTTATCTGTATCATTTGAAAGACCATTTCACAAAAGATCAATGAACCGATTTAAAAATTACTTGTTACTATTTTTAAAAAGAGGTGTCGTAAGAAAAATAAGAGATTTCAATTTAATAGACACACTGCATTAGAAATCCTCGGCGCGGTATAGTGCCTCGCAGTTAACGGAATTCTATTGCTGTGCCTCTGCTTGTTCTGTAGAATGATGTATTATTTCTCTTCCCCTCAGAAAACTTTGATGAATAGAAGTTTTGGTGTACACTAAACGACTTTCTAATAGAAGTAATGAAATAAGTATTCTTTATTTCGTTAACTGTTATTTTAACAGAAAATGCAGCCTGCCGTGACACGTTAATTAAAGACATGAGGAAGTGGCTTTGTTGGAAGGTAAAATCATCTGCTGTTTAGAACAACCTATAATCAACATGCTTAAATGTTTCAGGGAGGTAAGCAGTGAAAAAAAGGTCTAACTTAGCGCACGATCTTAATTTATTTAATTAATAATGGAATAATTACTTTCACGATAGAGATAATGAAAATACGCTGACACGTTTAACGATATCCGTTTTAAATAAAAACAAAACCAATAACACTGTTGGAGTTACAAACTTATCCCATGGAAGAAAATATAAATAACATAGCTTTTATGATTATTAGAAACTGTGTGATTGAAGCGTAGCACTTTTCTTCAATAACGTTGCAGTGTATGTACATAATAAAACATCGTTTCAATTTCTGGAAAATAGAAGCTCTGTTTAATATTACTTTTAAATTAGATTTCAATTGAATAAGAGTAAGTTTTGGAGTAAGTTATCAAGTAAGTGTACGTCACTCTTATTGAATATATTTGGCGACATTGATTGATATGCGTACATCAGTCATATTGATTCGGCGGAACTAATTTAAAAAATCATAACGAAAATTGTAAAAAAAAGTGGTTAGCACTTAGAATCAAGCTTACCAAGGTTAATTCATCTCAAATGTGAACATAAATAAATTGATTACTCTGAATTAAGTGATTAAATATACCAGTGGATGTGCAACGATTCTCTTGCCAAGGTTTTCGTCAGGTTTATAATTTACTCCCAAACTAATTAGTAACGACGTAAAATTTCTAGTTGCGACTTAAACATTATGATTACAAATTAACTTTTTACACAATGTGAGTCGTCCTAAGCTTTCTATAGCTATAAACATCCGTAACTTGGAATAAAATTATGGACTTACGCTTATTTCCGTCCCTGAAAACAATGGGTATATTAAAAAGTGATTCCTGTTCCATATAAGATACTAATAAGAAGAGTAGTCACTTCCAGAGGATTAAATTAAAATCATTCTTACAGTATAATACTTTTCATTTTGGCTAAAGGATGTAACGGCGTTAATGTTTTCAAAACTAATGCTTCAGCCATTTTCTTTGGCTTCATCGTAGGACTGTTAAAGTCACAGAAATGTGGCTCAAAACATTGATGCAGTTCCACTCGAAATCCAAGAAAACAGTTGACAACGACCGCGGATGTCTATTAAATATAATACTAATTGCTAATTGATAATAATAATAATGTCACAGATAAAATTAGATCTATTTACAGCGCTCTAAATATTCTCAATGGAAATTCCGGATTTATAGTACGGTTCGTGATTATTTCACAAAAAATTGGAATTAAAGCAATCAAATATCTCGTCATTATTAATTACTAAACGAACAATTAGCAATTAAATACGTGAAGAAAGTATTTTGGTGTAAAATAAAGATTCAAAGAAATTATAAAATAATGAATTAGTATGTTAAGATTTATCTATAAATTTCCTTTAAAAAAAAAAAAAAAAAAGATAATATAGTTTAAAAACAGAATGCAATTTAAAAAATTACTGTACAAAAAACGTACGGAATGCTATGTTCGAACCCAGTTCCAAATTTATGATTGGTTTTGTATCATAGTTTTTATTTCCACCAGATACCATTATACAAGATAAGAGTTAATGTTACACACGGCACTGCTGAGACAGTTTGATTGGGACCTGGTACCAGAAAAAATAAAACATAGCAACAATATAATTAAAAATAAAAGGAGAGCAAACAGTCAAAATTATTTAAATCAACAAACCAAAGCCATGCAAATATCCATGTTCCGAAAAAATATAGAGAAAGTGCTAGAAGATCAATTTCTTATCTGATACCTGTACTAACAAGTCAGTGTCCTGTTGAATATTTTAGAATAAACATTAGAGATAAATAGTGTTAAGCAGCTAAGTTTGTCATAATAAATCAGATTTCAGATCCAATTCAGACTCAGTAAATCTTTTCGAGTTTCCGTGATACCTATTTATTTTACTGTACGAATCTAGTATTTGAGCACTTGGCTATCGACTCGTAGGGCCGAGATCAAATATCGAGAGGGGTGATGATTTTTCTTCGCTCCATATCTCGCACGCCAGCCGCATGTTCAATCAGAACGACGGAAAAAGAAGAAAGAAATAGAACTGGATTTTTATATCGAGGGTAAAGTCGACAGCAAGGTTCGATTTGCCACCCGATCCGCTAGTGCTGCTGGCGAGAAACGACAGAGGTATTCTTCAACTTCGTGGCGCCTTAAGATTACCTTTCGTCATTTTATGGATATTCACTACGTTTATCCTTTTATATTATTTCACTTACATCTCTAACAACAATCGGAAATAATTACATAGATAGTATAGAAGTAAATAATGTCAAATGATGCTTAACCGCAATCTTTATACCCGAAACCTGGTCATAATATAAATATATTTTTTTTTTTCTTTCGGGGAACATGTACGAGTTAGCGTTTTTCCTTTGTTCCGCAGTGTCCATCTCACTATACGGATGCGATAGGTCGTTTACCGATCAGCTTGCCGCAGTGTCACCATCTTTACGTGAACGATGTTATTTGTTTTTGTACGATGAGTGTAGATTTTGTTTATAAGTTTTTTAAATTTAAGTTTTTGTTGCGATTTCTAAATACCCTCACGTCATACACCTAGACGATTACGTAAAACCAGCACTGAACCGACCTACATCAATTGGATGCTGAATAAAGTGCGAGTCTCCCCGTATTCTCAAACGCACCAAGTTATGTACAGCTGCTGAACGATGTTATTAATTCATGGCCACAGTTTTCATACTCGATCTCTCTGGTAATATCAAAATCACAGATTCAAAATATAATCTAACTATAAGCAGAGTTCAGTTATCAATTTCAACGCATGAGAAAGCCTGACCCAGAAAAATTTAATATGTAAAATGTCAGAGGCGAACTAGCTATTTTTTCCGATGAAGTCTCCTGTCAATACGCTTTGTTATTCCGCTACGTTGGGAATTTCGTTTAATCCTTCACTCTTGGAAGACTACTGAGTGTCATGATATATATTTTATTTTTCTATTTATTAATTTTTGTTTTTTAATTTATTTTTGCTGGTAATACCGGTTTTATTTTTCGGAGAGGGAGTATTCTGTATTTATAGGGTAACAACTATGAAATTGATTACTCGGTAACTATGACATTATGTGTATCAAGGTAAGTAACAACGCTACATTAAAAAAATATTCGACACCAAATATGCGGTATGATATACAGGGTGTTACAAAAAGGTACGGCCAAACTTTCAGGAAACATTCCTCACACACAAACAAGATATATATTCAGTAAATCATTAGAAGAACGAAAAGTACCTTCAGACTGGAAAATCGCGCAAGTAACTCCGATTTTCAAAAAAGGTGATCGAAGTGATCCTGGGAACTATCGTCCCATATCTATAACATCTGTTTGTAGTAGAGTTATGGAGCATATTATATGCTCGAACATTATGAATTTTCTAGATGATAATAATTTGCTTACAACAAATCAACACGGATTTCAGAAGAAAAGATCATGTGAAACACAGCTGACCCTATTTACACACGACGTAATGAAAGTTATCGATGCAGGTTCACAAGTAGATGCATTTTTTTTTAATTTCCAGAAAGCCTTTGACTCTGTGCCACACAACCGCCTTTTAGCGAAGCTTCGAGCGTACGGTATATCGGATCAGCTTTGTGAATGGATAAAGGATTTTCTAACTGGTCGGTCGCAGTATGTTGTCGTTGAAGGAGAAAGTTATTCTAATCTAGATGTTACATCGGGTGTACCTCAAGGAAGTGTAATAGGACCATTTCTTTTCTTGATTTTTATAAACGATCTTGGAGCCTTTTTAGATTGTTTGCTGATGATGCTGTTATTTATAGGGAAGTAAGAAATTTGGCCTATTGCTTAAAAATTCAGCGCGATCTGGATGTTATTTTGGCTAGGTGCGCAGAGTGGCAACTTACTCTAAATTGTAAAAAGTGCAAGACAATGAGCATAACTAACAAAAAGAATCCGATTGTTCAGAAATACGAGGTAAACAGTTCAGTTATTGGTATGGTCGATTCTATGAAATATTTGGGAGTAACAGTACAAAGGAACATGAAATGGGACATACACATTAATTCGTTAGTAGTTAGAGCAAATTCTAGGCTGCGATTCATAGGTCGAATCTTGAAAAATTGTAATGAACAAACAAAGGAGATAGCGTACAAATCTCTTGTGCGTCCACATTTGGATTATTTTTGTGCCATTTGGGACCCGTTTCGTAAGGGATTGATCGAAAGTATAGAGAAAGTACAGAGAAGAGCCGCTCGATTCGTGACCGCTTGTTACAGTCCTTATGAAAGCGTCACAGAACTGATTAGTAGATTAGGTTGGGAGTCTCTGGTAGATAGACGACACACGTTTCGTTTAAACTTATTGGAAAACATGCGTACTCCCACATTCACTTTTGAGTGTAGTGAAATACTTCTTCCACCAACCTATTTGAGTCGGAAGGACAGGAAAGATAAAATTAGAGAAATAAGGTGCCGGACTGATTCTTATATGAATTCTTTTTTCCCTCGTACCATTAGGGATTGGAATGCACAGCAAAGAGATTAGCTTTGGTGCTGAGCATCCTCTGCCACCCACAATTTTGTGAATTGCAGACTATATATGTAGATGTAGATATGTAGATGAGATGTTATGTGGACATGTGCCCGGAAACGCTTACTTTCCATGTTAGAGCTCATTTTATTACTTCTCTTCAAATCACATTTAACATGGAATGGAAACACAGCAAAAGAACGTACCTGCGTGACTTCAAACACTTTGTTACAGGAAATGTTAAAAATGTCCTCTGTTAGTGAAGATACATGCATCCACCCTCCGTCGCATGGAATCCCTGATGCGCTGATGCAGCCCTGCAGAATGGCGTATTGTATCACAGCCGTCCACAATACGAGCACGAAGAGTCTCTACATTTGGTACCGGGGTTGCGTAGACAAGGTCTTTCAAATGCCCCCATAAATGGAAGTCAAGAGGGTTGAGGTCAGGAGAGCGTGGAGGCCATGGAATTGGTCCGCCTCTACCAATCTACAATGAGCTCTAACATGGAAAGTAAGCGTTTCCGGACATATGTCCACATAACCTATTTTCTTTGTTTGTGTGTGAGGAATGTTTCCTGAAAGTTTGGCCGTACCTTTTTGTAACACCCTGTATAATTTGATTCCCAATGACGGAAAGGAATCTTACATTGAAAAAAGTGTGTATTAGTCGTTACAGTTTTATCAAAAACCGTATTGAACGAAAATTTCTCGCAGCTAATTTCTTGCAATGATAAAGAATATGGCTGAAATATGTTCACCGAATATAAATACCGTGTAAGCCCCTCAAAAATAACGGCTTGAACGCAGTGTTATGGCAGTTCCTTTCCTGGTAGTTGCTTAACTAAAAACCATGTAATGTGGTATATATTTCTTAGTTTACTGCAACACGGATATCCCTGTACACAGAGTATCAGAAAACATCTACATCGACTGAATTTAACCAAACAGAAAGCAACTAAGAAGTGTTGTGTCAATTTAAACGCAGTATATACTTACTTCAGCGTTCTAGCAATTAATTTCTTTTAACTAAATATAATTGTTATTAAGGCGTCCATAACCATAATTTTGCAGTAACATCTGTGGCCGAAGTTGCTCCGGTAACGAAGGCCGGTCGCAAACGTCAGCCGGCCTCGGCAGCGTAGGGGCTAGAGTGCTAGCTCCACGTGCCGAAGGTCGCCGGTTCGAATCCGGCCGCGGGCATGGATGTTAAGTGTTGTGTGTCTGTGTGAATGTCCTGTCCGTCCTGTGGTGTCCATGCATAGAAGATACGATGTACACTAGATGACTAATTGTTCACTGGAAGCTAAAATATGATCACTTTGAGCTGGCTGAATGGCCTTAGCCGCCGAAAGCCATTTTAAAATAAAAAAATTAAAATTAAAATAAAAAAAACGCAAACGTCAGCGTTACGATAGTGATAAAACAGTTATGAAGAGACCAAATACGGTTGGCTAACAAACAATAAAGAAATGTGATACGAGTTTGTATCAGCAACTGGGGACAATGAACGGGAAGAAATTCTGCCATGGCCTTTTAAAGAAAGCATACCGGCATTCGCCTGGAATGGTTTGCGAAACTATGGAAAACTCATATCTGGTTATCGGAAGGGGATTCGAACCCCCGTTCTCCCGAATGCGAGGCCAGAGCGTCGCCGCTCACCCACAACACTCGGTATCTAAAGTTCATAACAAACTTCCTTATGGAACTTTTAAATAATACAAATTCTGCAGTTTTAAATCACTGCAAAACACGTTGTTGTGTTATATTCATTGTTACTGTAATTTTTCAACATAACCCCTCCGTTATTTAGCGTACAGTTTTAGCGTCCATTTCACTCTCAATTAGTTCATATTTAAGTTTGACAATAATACTTTTTCACCATTAAATCCTTTAAGTTTTTCAAAAATTGTATAGTAGTTGGTTGCACTGTTTCTTTTCTTTTCTAAAGCAGACGTTGTAATGCGGTATAAATGCTAGGAAGAAAAAAATCCTGGTTTCTTTTCAAAGTTCCACATTTCTACATCTCCGATATCTGTGATTAATAATAACACTGCATGCTAGTTACTAAAAGACTGAAATATGTTAAAATTGGCTTCAACGTATTATGCAGTCATAACAATGATAGTACAATTTATCTACTTTAAATTTAAATAAAATTTAAGTCAGATTACGTTACAGGGAGGCACTAAAGACGAATTTGGATGTTCCGTGATTTTTTCTTACTCATAAACATTTTTTTTTTTTAAATCCAGTGGAGTGGAAGAATTTCCTTCTCACACCCATGCCACGTGTCTGTTGGTCTGTTTATTTTCCACCCCGTCCACTGCAGCGCACAGAAATCTGAGGGCCGGAAAATGTGTTTACCCGTATAATATGCATATCAGGTTTGAATTAGTGCCGCGGGCGCCGTACAGTTCGCTATGAATTATCCCCAGAGTGGGGGGAGACGAGGGGGGGGGGAGGGGTTGGTTGAGGTCGCACCACTCGCTCGGCAAAACGGCCCTCCCAGGAACAGCGCTGTAATTCTCTTGTTTAATGCCACCTTTTATTGCTACTAAGATAATTGCACAAAGAAATGTTTTCCCCACGGTACGCTGTACTCCGACGGCACGAGGCTGAAAACTGCTTTGTCTGATGCTGTATAGAGTGTTTCCTCCCACGGTAGTGTCCGTACCGTCCTGTTAGGGCGACGGAACACATGCTTAAGCAAACATCCTGAAATAAATATTTTTATAAGGTTGTAGTTTGCAGTTGCAATGAAACAAACAAAATATTTAATAAAACACTGGCGAAAAAATTAAAAAAGAAAATAACCATACAGAATTAGCTCCCGTTTCTAACGAACTGTATGTGTTTTAAACAATTATTAATTTATTTTAGAACTATGATTAATTAAAATTTATTTCCCAGTTTTATTGTTGTTTTTTCTTTAAAATTAAAAATATATTAAATATTTTTATACCACTTGTAAAATCCCCTCTTCCTTAATTTAGGTTTAGGTATATGTAATCTGCCCGTCTTCAAGCCGTAATCTAAGCTGCAGAAGCCGGCAGATTATTTCCATTAACAGTTCAGAAACAAATAAATAATAAATATCTAGACAACGAATTCTTTGAAGTAACACTCGAAAACACTTTTTATTTATATTCACAAGGGTCAAAACACACTTCTTACATTCCTTTTATTCAACGACTTGCCAGATATATTTTATATTCTCATCCATACCCTCGCCATATTTTTTTTCTTCCGTCCCAAGATATACATTATCATAGGTAACCATTGTCCATAGATATTCTGGCACTTTAATATACGTTTATCTTTATCATTTTTTTCATAACAATTTAACACATTTGTATACACAACACAAGCAAGACTAATATTTAATTAACTTTTAACAAAAATTATTCACAAAAATTAAATTGTAAGGGACTTTGTCACCTTACACACTCAACAGACAGGAAGTATGTATCTCACGGGTAAATAACATACTCCTAGTACATTAAATTGTATTTTATCTTTAAAACTCTGCTTTTCCTGTTACTTTGACAGTAACGCTTTCGCAAATTTAATTCAATGACTGTACCTATCGTCAAGTAGTTTACTTAATCTCTTAGTCCTTTTTTTATTATTTTAGAGAAAAATTATAGCACTGCATTTTGAATTTTATACCGACTCTACATTGTTTCAGAAATGTTGAAATTGAGGTGCTGAGTTAGAAATCAGTGTATTAAATTTATATTTTATGTTGGCCAAAGATGAGCAGCCAAGTCTACGATATTAATCGGCACGGAAATCTGTATAGAAATTAGATCAGAACAATGAAAGTTAACGATGGGTATTACACTAAATCCTACGTTTGTATTACTAGTCAGGCTGTTTAAAACGCTCCTGAAATGTTCATGATCAACAGTCTGCATTTCTATTATATATATACATGATGAGACGAATACAACACATACTTAAAACCACTCATACCCGAGCCCTAACAATGCGAGGGCAGCATGATAGCCTCCACAATGCAAGAACTGAAACAGTCACCATTTAATTAAAATCAAGATTGTACACAAACAAAGAACTTGGAGACTATTCACGTATTTGTGTCTGTTAGAAAATGGGGATGAAGTAATTGAAAATTGGAATAATAAGACAATATTCTGTAGACGAAGATTTTAAAATAAATATCTTTCAATTGGTGCCACATGAAAGTCGAATCTTGGAAGAACCTCTGCTAACATCTACTTACCTTTACTTTAGCTGACAGTAGCTATCTGGAAAGGCATTTTAGATGATAAATTAAATACCTACAACGTAGATATTATTTACAGGTATAAACAGATGTGTGATAAAATGCGGGTTTTTAACTAATTTCTGGCATGTAAACTTAAATAAAACAGCCGTTGTCATTAAATCAGTGAGGAGGAATAACCAATATCTTAATGAAGCAAACGTGGTGATTAAACTTCAGGGCCTCAAGAGTTTATGGATTCTGTGATATGCCATCCCTTCAAGTCAGTCGATGATTATAACGTCCCTTATTTAAAGTTGTTTTACTGCTATGTCAAACAATCAATCGGAAAGAAATTTAGTGTGTTTTGTCTATACGATTTTTTACAAATTTCGACTGACTGGTTCCCTATAAAATACCTTTCTTCCCTCATACAATGTTTGGTTGACATCGCTCTTCTTACAATAAGTCCGTAGCTACCACGTTTATCGTTTTTTTTTCTAGAAAGGCAATAAAAATTTGTTTGAAACGATTGCAACAGACTCACTAAGACTGAATCATATCGTACTTACTAAATTACTGAAACTTTGGTTAGCCTCTGGCATAAAATCCAAATTTTAATATTCCCCAATGCAAAACTAACTCACAAGCTGTCGTTCAACATTTTGTGTATTCTATCGCCTACTCGATCATATGAAGATAGATTTCCTGGGATAAGAGAGAGTTTAATTTAATTTAATTTAATTTAATTTAATTGCAATGGAGCACAGGCTCCGGTGGCAATTTCCCTACACAGCTATCTTCCCCCTATCCTGCACCCACCTACATTTGCCCTCTACAAATTTTTTCTTTAAATTCCTTCAAAGTTTTCGGTAAATTATTCATCGTTTCTCTTGGTAACTCATTCCAATCCCTGACACCCTTACCTAAAAAAGAGAATCTTCCTACACCCTTGGAGTCCTCCCAAAAAATGAGCTCATAATTATTAAAGTAATTATATATGTGTTGTGACGGATAATATTGTCGTGATAAGTCTTAATAAATTCTCAAATGACGTTAACTCACAATTTATTAAAGATGAGAATTTAAATGAATATTTTCGTATTTAATGAAAATAATTAAAACGATAAAACAATTTAACATTTCCTTAGTAGGCCAAAAAAGGTTGTATACTTAATCAAACGGCAAGCTCTGGGTCGTCTTGTAGTGGACAGTGATATATTACCATATTGCTGTATGCCGGTGACTGATGAGTCGATACAATGCAACCGTACATTGTGTCTTGATATCGACCTTCGTACAGTGGATTGAAGTATTACGTCGATGAATGGAGAAGTGGTACATAAATGCCATTGTACAGCGTCGGTAGTAATAGAGAAATAGTTCTCTGTAAAGCAGCTTACAACAGAATATATAGTCTACATGCGAGCACTCTCGCCACAGATGATCGAACCAGAATTATTAGCAGCGTACGCGAAATCTCCTCGACGATCAGGTCAGAATTCCCACTCACCACGTCTTTTTGCTCCGGGGAGAATTCTCCCCACACGTCCTGAATCTAATGATCTCAATCAGGAACCAGCTTAACCCCCTCCAATTTGTCCAGGTGATCAGAAAATTATAAACATTAGCTTGTAAATAACATACTTCTGTTTCTCTCTGGCTACAAAACAGACGCTACTGAAAATCCGGTTTCCGTTCACTTCTTGTGACACAATAACTTTTTCTGCAAAGTGTGGTACTAGTGTTTAACAATTTAAACACACCATCTTTCTCGGTGAGTCTTCTCGTGCGCACGAAAAGCCATAAGTACAACAAAAAAAGTAATAAAAGTACAAAATGCGAGAACCTCCCCTGCCTATTTTCCTGTTGAGTTACATGTCGACTGCCCGAGAATCAAGAATCGCGTGAACCTGCCAGAGTACAGTTTTCATATTTTTATGTGGACTGTTTAGATTATAATCTGACAGATCTATTTGCTTTTTGGCAAAAATAAAAAATAAAAATTGGGATATCTCATTACAGGCAATGATCAGTTACGATTTCTTGATGGTTACTGAAACTATTTGTTACTTCTCTGAGGAAAATCACTTTTTTTTAGCAATATTTCATAATAGACCTGTCATCCTTTGTATTTCATCTGAACTAAAATTTTATTTATTTATGTTAGGATTTATGTCTGCTGTAATTTTGTACAATTTTCCTTATAATTCCACTGTTAAGGTATTTAAATGTAATTTTTTTTATTATTCGCTTTAGTCAGCGTTCTTTAAATTACAGCCCGCGGGAAATCTCGTCCGCCACCTGTTTTCAATACGGTTCGCGGATTCTTCATGTTAGTTCATTATTAGTTTTGAGGCATCAGAAATAATTTTTATTGGTTTATTTGGTTTTATTTCTTGATTTTTTACTTTATGAGTAGACACAACTATTGAAAAATATACCTATTCAAATTTGCAACCTGGCTCACCGATTTTTTTAAATATTATTTTGATATTTTTTTTGCCGGTCCTTGGTTAAAATGATAAGGAATAACACACTATTACCTAAATACCGGTAGCAGCGAGTAACAGTTATGTATTACCATATCATCATCTGAGTCTGTGATGGAAACTAGGCCCAACTAACAGCTATTTCAGGAGCTTGCATTATGACAAAATCGCATGGATAATATGAATTAAAGGACGAACTAGTAGTTCATTTCGCCTTAGTCCAATTAGCTGGTAGTTCCGACTTAACATATATATATATATATATATATATATATATATATATAATTCGAAACCGACATAAGGATCCAAAAAAATTTTACCCAGAAATTTAATCACTGCGCTAAGATAACATTCTATTAAAATACATGTTAAAATCCTTAAGCCATAGCAGCAGGTATTGTGGCTAAAGAAAAATTATAAAACTTTATTTGTTACTCAGATTGGTGTAACACCGCACTTCACAATTCCGCAATAAAACTTAAGAGAAAATTTACGTGAATGTTAAGTTTATCCCAATATTAGTCAGTTACGAAGGGAAATTTGGTTTTGCACTTGCCAATAGAACACACTTACTGACTATTATATTGAAACGGTCGTATGTGTACCTGTGACCGAACAAAGATTTGAACCTGTGTCCTCTGGAATGCGAGGATCAAACGCTACAGCTCTCTCATCATTCTTGGTTGGGAATCATGCAACACCACCTCTCACATCCTGCCGGCCTAGCTCCGAACGAATCAAGTTCCGTTCACCATCGGATCTCGAACCAATTAATCCGGTTATTGGTAACGGCCTGAGTAAGCAGAACTAGACTAGAGACTTTATCCGTGTGAATAATTGGCTATTATAGAGGTAACAGAATGCGGATTTTTTTTAGAGATTACTGTATTCAGTCACCATTACCACAAACATTGTGCCAGTGACGGACTAAATACGAGGTGTGACAAGGAGATCCTTTCAATTATTTTCGCTGCTGCCAGCAATTTATTTGACAAAAGGCCGGGCAGAAAAAATTGGGCAGCGGAACACGAATAAAAGAGTGGTAGACAGTTTTGCGGAGCTTGGTTTTATAATGGATATGTAGAGAAACAAAACGCTGCTGCGCGCTCATAGCGCCGTATAATTCACGCTAAATATTCAACCGCGACGGACCAGGGTCGACATGTCCAGCGCGCGGTGCACTGAGCGATGTATTTGGAGCGGAAATTCGCAGAGACGAGCCGATACGGAATGTTTAGCCGCATTGTAATTGTAGATGTAACGTGTAATTCAGATGTCCCGCGCCGCGTGAAATGGGAATTCCGTATTTATATTATTTTGCGGCAGAGGTGACCGAACGTGGGTTGGCTTTTCATAAACAAGCAATGTGGGAGGCCGACACCCCTGGCCCCGTGCCAGCCAGGCAGCCGATGAATCATTCAGGGGTAACGATCTCTTCATTTGACGCAAACAGAAGTAAACTAAATCCATTCGACGCGGTCAGAAGCACAAAATAACATTTAATGTACCCAGAAAAAAACATTTTCGTATCGTAGTATCGGCCTACGCATACAGCCCGTAACGTTAAAACTCAGCAAAGTACGTATGGGGGTTACAAACAAATTGCGCCGAACCTCGTGGATCCAATACTGGTTCCCCTGATTGCTGTTTTCTGTAATATGGAATTATGTAGAACAATAGTGGAATAGCTCTCTATTTGCGACCCAAAGTGGAGATACCGCGATGTTGGGGTCACCGGTTGGAAATACATTTCTGTGTAATGTAGGACTCTACATGAAGAAAACGACATGGTGTTACTGTCAGGAGATGTCTTTAACTAACCAACGACCTTTACAATGAATTGGCTCCTTGCATTCTTCTGGTTCATGCAGGGGACACATTTTCTTCTTAGTGAATGCTAGGAAAAAACGAACCAGCTCTGTTATTTTTTCGAGAGAAAAGATCCAGAAAATATGGAATATCGAAATCAAAAAGACCTGACTGGAAATACTGTAAGAATTTTGCCTTCAAACGATACAACTCTCTTACAAGAATTCGATATTATGCATTCAGATTGTAACATTAAAGGACAGTCTACAGAACGATGGACGCAATTGTAGTGAACAGTTTTCTTGGTGATATGTGACACACGTCATAAAGCTCAGCCAAACATTGAATGAATTTTCAACTTATGTGTGATATGAGGTCAGTTGCAAAAGTTGTACGATTTAGATTTACTTCACAACAGAATAGAAAAATGCTGGAAAGTATCTGAGCAACCGATACTGGTAATACTAACATATACCTAGCGTGGTGGTGTAACGGTTAGCGTTCTCGCCTCGCATTCGGGAGGACGCCGGTTCGAATCCCCGTCCGGGCATCCATATTTGGGTTTTCCATGGTTTCACAAATCACTCCAGGCAAATGCCGGGATGCTTCCATCAAAAGGCCGTGGCCGAATTCCTTCCCATTCCTTGCCCCCCATTCTTTCCCGTCTCTAAAGACCTCGCTGTTAAGAGACGTTAAACAGTTAAAAAAAAATTCTAACATAAAGAGAAATACTTACACATGGCTGCCAACCACGTACGTATAAATATCCAAGCACATTGTTTTTAATTAATATTTCACACTAACACTGAAGTTAGACGCTGAAATACCGATTGATATGCTATTTATAATAGGCCTACATTGTTACGCCAGTTAAAAAAGAAATGAGCTCTCGAAAAGCTGCATTTTTTAATCATACACACATACGTTGGTTAGAAATCTAGAACAATGAAGCTCATAAAATAATAAGTAGGGCATGAATAAAGCATTATTTATGACTTCTTTTTATTTATTATATTCTTGTTTCTGAGAAATATTAAATATTCCGTTTTATATTGCTTCGTCATTAGTTTTAGTGGCGGAAAGTAGATCCACGTATATCGTATTCACAATAATTAATGAAGACCGATGCAAAAGCAAAGAAAATCATGGATGGCGTACTTCACATTAAACAGCAAGATATGCCAAAGATGATGATCGGGTTAAGGGTCTTTGAAAATCCCTGCAGAAACCTCGGATTCGATACGGGGAACATTCGATCTCCAGTTAGACGCCATAACCACTGAGCCACCAGCTCGTATAATTGGGAAATGTTCAAGAAAGAAATATCTACAGCGGTAGGAAGAGTACGCGGGAAATTAGAGTTAGAAGACAATGATATTGATTATATCGATAAACAGTATGGACTGTGAAATAGATCAGGTTGAGAGTGGTCATAGAAGCGTGGGATGTTGCGCAGATGAATGCTGGCGAGTGCTCCTGTGACGAAGGGCGCTGGCGTGTTTGCGGCGTGGGCGGATATTTGTCGCTGGCGACATTACTACTGTGCGGGCAGTGTCCACGGCAGAGAGCTGCGGGTGGCCTATCCATCCGGGCGTCCAGTGCAGTAATGAATGAGATGCCCGCATTACCGGCGTGGACATCCTGTCAGCATCTGCCTCGTTCGTCCACCAGCATTTTGTGAGGGTCGATATAACACTCTGTCCCTTCCCGCTGCCTACCTGTAGATACGAGTAGACTGGGAGTGGTGCACCATTAGTGTACAGATTTTACACTGCATTGGCAAATGGACGTACAACATATTTTGCTATCGTCACTGATATACATATTCGTGGATTGACTTACATTTTCAGTGAAATATGATCTTTAAAGGTGACTTAGGTATTCAGTCTATTGCGGCAGCAGCGATTCGAGAAACTCATAGGTCAAGCTAGTTTTGTGTGTTGTTTTTTGTGTGCAAACCAGAAAAAGATTAAACACTGTGTAGTTTAGTTGCCAAATAAGAAATGTTACTTGCTTGTTGGACCAACGAAGATTAAAGTTGATTCCACAGTTTTTTTTTTTTTTTTTTTTTTTTTTTTTTTTTTTTTTTTTTTTTTGCATTTGAAAGATTGTGACAAATACACGAAAGATAATGCAATGAATTGTCACTTTAGAAGCAACACTTCACTGTCTCAGTAAAAGTAGTATCACTCTACGTTTCACAGAAAATTACATGACTTAATTTTGTTAAATAGTCAAAAAATAAAAACATTCGATGTTACGCATAATATCTCAAACATATATTTTTTCTGCTACATTACAACTCTTAAATTACATGAAGCATAAAGATCACATTTGTTTCTTTAAATAAATAAATAATAGCAACAGTACCAACGATAAGATGAGCATGTTTAATAATTCCAGGAAATTCATTTTGGTCAGTCAAATTTTTCAAACTAATGAGGCTAACCGAAAATTATTTTTAATTGATCCTTCGTCACATTTCTTTCATATTTACATAGGAAAAATGTTTCTATAAGAAAAAATTCGATCATTGATGTTCTTAAGTAATTTTGCGTAGCTGAAATGGAAGTGTATGACAGCGCGGGAGAAATCAATTCTCGAAGGTGAGGTACGAATTCAGCAAGGAGGAGTGTCTTCTACCTCTTATAAACTGCTGTTTATCAAATCTCTTTCGAGACTGCTATCATGTTTCAGTACTTGGTGTTTCTTAATGCGTCTAAAAGTTTGAAGGGATAGTTGGATAAGCTATGTTAATTAACTCTCGTAGTCGCTGTGTGCCAAAACTAGAGTGTGTATTATCATTTTCGTACCTAATATACCCAGAAATATTCTCTCTCCCATTCGATTGTCACAATAATGGAAAATGTGTGACTCATTAACATTCTACTCGTAGACCTTTGTAATCGGTACGATTTTCCACTTTTGTGCCAATTTCTAGGATATCACATTTGAAACTGTAACCAATGATTTAAATCTGTGCCTTTCTACCAGTCATCAGGAATATACTGTATGGCGTTATTTTATTCATTTCTTTAAATGTAAGTTTTTAATTTTATATCTTGATTAACAGAAGTATATCTGTGCACAAAGCATCAAAGAAATTTGAACGATTTCGAAGTTTATCACTACTGTAAAATTTCCCGTAAAAGTCTAAGTAAGACACTTGTCAGCTCAGGTGGAGCAGGTTCTAGCATGATGGTTTCACGTTCCGGGGTCACCGGTTCAAACGAATGAGTAGCAAGACGTTAATAATCTCCTCTAGCTATGGTTCTCAACTTAGAAAGTGTCTGTAACATTTTGTTTCTACAACTAAGACAACACTATTCCCAACGGGTGTAAGTCGGAGACTTCCATGTTCCGATATCTCCTGTCTCCTTAGAACATGTACTACTACATGGGAGAACTTTTATAAAGTTGTTCGCTTTTCTAGAAAGTCACTACACCTGGTCTCTTGCCGGAAAAAGCGCTTACCTCTTCTCATAAACCATGTACATTAACTTCGAACCGTTTTTATTCCTCTTTTCGCTGCCATTAATTAAAGATGGACTGGCATTCAACCCCGTAAGCAAATTTTTTAAAGCTAGCTATTGAGTATTCCAAAGTGAGTTATTCATAAAATATTTAATGCAATAAAATATTTTCCAGACGAATAAATTAAATGACCTAAATAGAAACACTAAATCAACAAAGTTTACCGTAGAAAATTTTAACAATTGGAGACAAGGTATTCAGTTTTTTTAGTGCAGATGGGAACAAATCTAATAAAATCACCAACAAAATGGTGCATCCCTTTTATTTCAGAAAAGCCTTCCAAAACATATAGAACAGTGAGTATTTAAAAAAGTTTTTTACATACATGTTGTATATCACTCTCAAACCATGGAATGTAAATAAAACTAAAGGAAACATTTTGAAGAAACTCTGTAAAGAAACCAAGATAGCTGAAAGTAAAAATCTTCTACCAACGCGTTCGAAGAACTATAGAAATGCTTACATCTGCGTCGTAAATAAAAGATCGAAAGCTTTCTATTAACGACACGAGGTTACCAAACGACTGGTTTTGCACACACGAGAGTATGCCAGAGTTACTACAATGGTTCATCTATTGTATTTGGTAACCGTTGGCAATGTTTTTGGGTGAATTTAGCAATTAAATACAATATTACGAAATAATTTGCAACTTAAATGCGCTTTCTTCCCCCTAGACTTCTTTTTAATCTACTAAGCCTTAACTATACTTTATTATAGCCTTGTGGTGAGGATACCTCTTCCACATCATTCCCTGCTTGGCTACTCTTTGCCTCCAACGATCGTCCAAGCGACTCAGGTCCGCTGCGAGCGCTGTCCTGATTGTAGGAGGTTCACGGGGTTGCGGTAGACCAAATTCGTCCTTAGGTCTACACGACCCGACTGCTGCGGTCCACCGCATGCCAAAATGTCAGCTGCTAGAAAGGAGCTCAGTGGCTGTACGTATAGTTGGACCCAAACACAAGGTGATTTCTATTTCCCTTAAACCGTTACCGCCAGCCTGTTTAATTACCTGCTTTAGTTTCCAAAATAAAAGAAGGGTTCATAACATCCTTCTAATTCAGTAATAGACTGAAAGAAACGCAAGTAACGCTAGTTTCTGTATACATCAGAACGACAAGGTAGAAAAGTTTCAAAATAAAACAACTGTACTAAACAAAGCGAAAATGTAATTTAGAAGGTGCTTCTTTGTTTTTAAAATTCCATCTATTCTGATGCATGAGAACTTAAATTCTACAAACCCATAGTGTCTCTACAGAACACATTAATAAGCAAACGACGTCTAGCAAATTAACATTTCAGAAATGTGATTCTGTTAATAGTTAAATGTAATAAAAATTTAGTAATTTTTTCTTCAGAATTATCTAGAATGCTTTAATACCATCCTCAAATCCTCCCTTTACTTTCTGAGCTAGTCTCTCTAACTGAACACTCCCTTTACAACCCATTTCCTCAAGTATTTACTCCAAATAACACCATTTTATCTTTCCTTTACAACTCTTTCTTTGATTTTTAGCTCCCGTGTTAAATTTATCTATGCTTTATCTCTTGAAATTTGAGCCACCATTCTCTCCTTTCCTAATCCTTTTTCCTCATACATCAGTTTAAGAAAAAATTTATCTACCAACCAACTAAATTTTGAGATTCTTCAGCAATTTTTATTCTTTCTATTACATATGATCATTTATTTTACTGTTTCTGTTGTCATTTATGCAACGATACATATCTTTAGCTTATATTTATCTAAAAATCCTTTATAAATATTTTATTCATACCTGCAGAATTTGGTTAGTGTCCTCTTTCTTCTCGAGGGAACTATATTATCAGTGAATAATAAATTATATATTGTTTGTCCGTTAAACCATCTCACCGCATTAATATTCTCGATTCCTTGCATCTCTCTCTAATAATTTCTGCGTGTTGTGGTTTTATGGTTTTATTGTAGCCAAATATTTTCCACATTGACATCTACGCGAAGATCTATAGGTTCCCCAGTTTTCCTCTCAGCACAACCGTAATTTTTACTTGCATTTAACATTTCATTCATTTCTGAAATAGCACTGATATAATTTATTGTTCCTTAACTGGAGTAGACATACATTTACAAAACCGTTATATATGTTTCGTTAATCGATTACTTAACATGTATTTCAGTTAATGATGTTATCAATCTGCGAATAGTATTTATTATTTCGTGAGAGAAATAGATGTGAAACAGATATAAAAACGGCTTTCTCTACCGAATCTCATCCCATGGATTATAAAACAGTAGATATAAGACAACTAGTAAAACATAGAGTAACATCGACTGACTATCACGCATGTTAGTAGTGCGTTCATCTGATGAAAGACTAAACAAAGTGCTGAAAACACAATAAATTTACACTTGTCACTTGCCATCATGTTTTAGCTCTGTTGAAAACAATTATCTGCGGAACATATATTAAGAGTTTATGCGTCTGTAATTTCGAACACGGATATGAAGCATCAGACTGAAGAAAAAGTATTCAAAGTTGTTTATTTTATATATTTAACTACTGTCCACTACAAAATTTTATGTATAATTGAAACTAACGCGTTAATCAACCTCCATGATGGTTCAAACCCCCTTCTTTTCTGACCCGCCCAAGGATAGCCTATTCACATCTACAGTTTCATATTATCTCAAGGATTTGTTTCTCATGTTATGAGTGCATCCGCCAATTCCATTCAAAGGCAACTCTGATTATCATTTTCTCGAATAATTCCAAGTAATTTTTGAATTTCAATTTCTTCTGTCTGAGTGACGCTACATACTTCTAATTTCAATTAGCACATAGATGTCAGCAATCTTAGCAAATAGATTGGAATATTTTTCGTTGTTCATAGCGTCGAAGTTATTCACATGCAAAATTCTCCAATTTTTTCGCTCATATACTCACTGCCTGACTAACTGACTGATGATCGTCATAACTATAAGGTACTTCCTGCACTCGTGGGAAGCTAAATTTTCGTACTGGTATAGTTTTACCCCAGGTTATAGGAAAAGTCTAAACATGAAATCGCTTTCTACCTAATGTCGTTATATGCTTCAGATTTAATTATAGAGCTTACTAAGATTAACTAATGTACTCATTTTTGGTCTATCCAATCCTTACTTTGTAGGTCAGTGAAAATCAAAATTTATAACCAGCTACGACATCTTGCATAAGAATTCCATTATGATTTCCGTGGGTTTAGTACAGGTAACTTGGCACATTTATTTGGTTTCGCCCTCGAGTCACAAAAAAAAGTACAATACAGGTGATTTTCCATATACCGAACGGCAACCCTAATCATGAATTATTTTGAAGCATATTTTGTGATTAAATGTTTTGTTATGGAGGAGGCTGTATGTCTCAAATTTCCGTAATGCATAGAGATCTGCAAGCTTAACACATTGAATTTTACTTTTTCTCTATGCTTAGTTTGGGAGTTACTGGGAATGTACTTATGATGGCAGTTATTTACTTTATAGGCCTAAGGTATTCGGCAATGTTCGCTCAGTAAACACACCCATTGTTTGAAAAGAGCATGGACATTGCTGGTACCGGAAACACGTATACCGTATTCAGAAGATCTGAATTCTGAAACGTCTTTACACATGGATTTTCAAATGGAACCGTTATATAACTCGTAGACGCGACAACTTAGAAACGATCAACTTGCAGAAAGAAATGATATCCCACTCTAACAATTCTTGTAAAAACAGGCGGAGTCTCGTGGTTTGTCATGACAAAAAGTTATGAGATCCCACAAAAACAATTCTTATTGGTTGTTTGGAGGCAAAAAATTGTGAGATTTTGTTCTGAGACACGTTTTCACTCTACAGTGTGAATCCATTTCACTTTCGGTAACAGAATGGTTTATCTCGGTGTTAAGGAGTGTTGATTCAAAATTAAGTGACATGGTGCTTGGCAATTATTCATGGAATGTTTACAAAATAGTAAAACATCTACCTCCATAAATACTTTAAACGTGTTGCTTTGTCAATATTAGATGTAGACAAAAGCTACAATTGCCTGGAAATGCTTAAAATTATTCATACATGTTTCAATTCAGTAAAAATTATGACATGTATTATCTTTTTCAGCGATCCATAACATCTAAAAACATTCTTATTCAGAAAGTGGAGAGAATACACACTGTAGAGTGAAGACTTGGCTCCGAAAAAGCTCTCAGACATTTTTCCACAAAACAACAATGAGACATTATCTATTTTTAACCGACTTAAAAAAAAAATGAGGTTTTCAATTCTTCTGTAATTTTTTATTTTTTTATGTATGTTCAGTGATATCTTCGCCAATTGTAAACGGATTTTAATGAAATTTTGTTAGTGGGTAGTGTGTACCTTCAAAATGATCCCATATAAATTTCATTGAGAAACCACCCCTTCTACCTCCTTAAATCCATTAATTTTTGTGCAAAGCTACTTTTTTTTTATCCGCTTTCAAAGAAAATTTGCACAGTGTTACTATAAAACAAAAAGAAAAAAACTATTAACTTTTGGTTTGAAAAAATGAAACGCTCTTTACACCCCCTTAATTTCTGCCAATGTTCTTTATACAAAGCTACAGTCGACACCATTTAACTGATCTCCATGAAAGTTGGCATATACATTTATTTTTTCATGGAAAAGGTTTCTGACCCCCTTTACATCCCTTAATTTTTATACAGACCCACATTTTTTTTTACCTATTTCGATAGAACATTGCACATGTATACATTAAAATAAAGAGAAAGATACTGTCAATATTTGGTCTGCCAAAGCCCAACCCTTTTTCTACCCCCTTAATTTTTGTCAATGCTCTTTATGCAAAGCTAGAGCCGACACCGATTGACTGATCACCATGAAAGCTGGTACTTATATGTACTTTTTCACGAAGAACGTTTCTGACCAACAAATTCAAAAACCACCCCTTTCCCCCATTACACCCCTTAATTATTATAAAAACCCAGAGTTTTTACCAGGTTTCGATGGAACTCTGCAAATTTTTACTTTAAAACAAAGAGAAAATACTGACAACTTTTTGTTTGCGAAAACTATACTCCTCTCCCCTTTTCCGCCTTTTAAATTTTTGTCAATGTTCTTTTTAAAAAGCTACAGCCGACTCCGTGAAAGTCAGCACATGAATGTATTTTTTCATAGAGAAAATTTCTGACCAAAATATCAAAAACTACCCTCTCTCCCACTTTACACCCTTTAATGTTTATACAGACCCACAGCTTTTATCAGATTAGGTTTGAACCTTGCACAAATTTACTTTAAAAAATAGAGAAAAAACTTTCAACATTAAAAAAAAAAAAACTCTTATCCTTTCCACGATCTTAAATTTTGTCAATGTTGTTTATAAGAAGCTACAGCAGATACCATTTGATCAATCAGTATAAGAGTTGGTATATATACGTATTTTTTCATGGACAAGATTTCTGATGAAAAAACTTATATCAAACCAACCCCTCTCCTCCTTTATATCCCTTGATTTTTGTACAAACCCACATTTCAATCTGATTTCGCTGGAAGTTTGCATGCACATACTTTAAAACAAAGAGAAAAAGAAAAATACTGTCCACATTAGTTTTACAAAAACTCAATCGCTGTCCACCCTTAAACCCCCTTGATTACCGTCAATGTTCTTTATAAAAATCTACAGTTTCTACGCTATTTTGAAGGAAGTATGTACACGTACACTTCAAAACATACAGAACGATTCTGTTTAAATTTGGTTTATAGAAGCCCAACGCTTTTTATCTTCTACCCCAACCCCTCTTAATTTGCAATGTTCTTTATAGATACCCACAGTTTTTATCAGATTTATATGAAACACTGCACATGTAAAAACACAAGGAATCGTACTGTCCACATTCTGTTTACAAAACCTAACTGCTCACTCCCTTACCCCATTTAATTTTTGCATATGTTCTTTACACAAAGCAACAGCTTTTATCTGGTTTCGATGGAAATTTAAAAGAAAGAGAAACATACTGTCCAAACTATTTTTACAAAGACAAAACTAATCTTCGCCTCTACATCCCTACATTTTTAATCTGATATCAATGGAAATTTTCACACATATACTTTAAATAAAAACAGAAAAGACAGCCTACATTAGGTATTCAAAAGCCCAATCTCTCTTCCCCTTTACCTCCACCACTTTTGATTTCCATTGTTCTTTATAGAAATCGACAGTTTTAAATCTCCTCAAAATCAATTCAACTATTTTTAAGTTAAGGCAGAATATTTAAAAAATGTCTTAATATGAACATCATATTTTAACTTGGAGCCCAAGGTTTCACGCATTGAAATCAATTAAAAACCTATATTTTCTGCGTGATGCCAGAGACAGATTTTTGTATGTGTTTTGTATTAATGCCTGGATGTTATATGTTTGGATCATCAAGCAGAGCTTTAGCAGATGTTCTGATTAGGTTGAAACACATCCTGGACCGATACTGATATTCCTCAACACAGCATCCAATTCACCCCGTTCTGGAAGTTTTTGGGGTAAATCAAACAAGGATTTTTTTGAAAGCAATCGCCTTAGCCACTGAGCTACCAGAAAGTTCGCAAAATGGGAACTGCTGCGGCATATTTAAAATACAAAACAAACTACAACACCACTAAAAATTTAATAAAAAATAATTGTTAAAAAAAACACACTAAAAATTTTAAAATAACTTTATACCTTGCTTAGAAGAAAATAAATCTAAATAGACAGTTTTTGACATTACTGTTATTAAAATTTTTACATTAATCAGTTAATTTTGGAGTCGGTGCCAGCCAAAGTACGAAAAATAAAAAGATAAAAACAATAAGGAATAACAGTAATACATAAAAATCGTGTACCTACTTGCAGAAACATGTTCTAACTAAACTGAAACCTACAGACGATACGCCGATATTATACTAACTGTAAAGCGTTTACCGCATGCTGCTGCCTAGCTATTACACTGTAGCGCCAGAGATGTGCTCCGACGACTAACGACGTCTAGCCACAGATTAAAATACTATTAATTTGTTCCCCGCAATAACAATATCTGCCTCACTACATGATGTAAAATATTCCGATTTTTGTTCGTTCTTCTGTGTCGCCTCGAACAACAAATAAATTTCAGTAATTCGTTATTCGCTGGCACCGACTCCAAAATAATTGATTAATATAAAAATTTCAGTAACAGTAATGTAAAATACCGTTCATTTAGATTTATTTTCTTCTAAGCAAGGTATAAAGCTATTTTAAAAATTTTGGTGTGTTTTTTGAAGGCAGTTTTTATGTTTTTTAAACAATCATTTTATTACATGAATTGTTGCTTTCATCTGTCTGAATGTCTTTCCTCAAAAACTTCGCTCTCATGCTAAGTTCATCAGTTGTGAATATTTCGTAAATCCTTTTAAACGACCTTCTATTTCGTACGATTTCGACACAGAGCTACTTCTCTTTAATTAGATTTATTAAGTCAACATTTTTGATCCGATTCTCTCATTCAATCTGAGAAAAGAGAAGGTTCAGCTTCCATACAAATTAAACACGAAACAATAAGTTATGAAATAACTTCAAAAGCTGGCGTCACGGCTTGAAGTTTACAAATTTCTCATTTTAGTTAGCGGTTTCCCCCTTGTGGTAGCCCAAATGCTTTTCTGAAGGGGCAATGCAATGCAATGCCAATAGCAATTTGATTTCTCCCCCTTTGACCGTAACTGCTTTAGCAAATCTTTATCGTTTCGGTATTCAGACAGAATTACTTGGCAGAGATATTACTTCTATGTTGTCTCAATTAGTAAAACCGCCACTTGTTTCCTTGAATAAAACAATCTTATAAAAGCAGTCTGTAAATCATACTAAGTATTCTGCGATCAATGCGACTTATTTCAGATTTGATCAGAGCATTTATTCCCTTTAATTATATTAAAAGCATATTCTAAGGTGGAACTTTCTACATCACACATAACTAAGATATAATAATTTAATAAGAAACTCCGCATCCGAGGGATATTGGTTTCTTCCGGCTTGAGGCATAAATAATTTTAGGTGTAATGTCCGCTGTGTGTTGGCATGTGTGTTTTTGCACTAACTAAAACAAAGAACATCTGATAAAATTTTATTACAATAAAATTATAATTAGGTGATAGCAAATTTTAAAATATGTATAATATCTACCGTCAACACAACTTCAGTAATTCTGTTTGATACAATATTCTTCTGAAAATACCGTGCATAACATTTTTCACTGGTATTAAAATAGCAGGTAAGTTTATATATCATTGTGCATCATGGAATAGTTTAATAAAACAATAAAAATTAAAATAATATTTGTTCCTTAGCCATGCATTCAAATATTTTCCATAGCCACCGGCCTAGATTGAAAAATGTATTTTCATGGACATTATAGTACTCGCATAAACTTTCTCCAGAATGCTAAGTCCAAAATTTTCAGCTGTTGTTACAAAGGCATAATATATAATTCAACGCAACGATCCAGCAGTTTGGCTCGGCGCGTTGAACCGCCACCACATTTGTCACTTAGATGGAACCTCAGTTTATACTTCAATCGTACACGATTCACAAATGAAATAACGTGGCACGTACAGAAGTTAACATTCACGTATCCACTTTCCTTCCTTAGTTTTGCTGTGGTCCTGTTCCAACATAGGATCGCAGGACACCTCTACAGACTATGGTCACCAGGTTTGCCTTAGCACTCCCCCGCTGGCGGTATGGTAACCATAGCTATCTAACCCCGAAAGACGCGCCTAGATAGCACCCCAAGAGGGTTTAGGGCTTCTGTGGAGCTTATGCTAGAAGTATTAATGACACCGGGTGTAAGGAAGAATATTTACAAGTATTCTCACAGAGAGTAATAGCACATGAATAGACAGGGTGGAGAAGACTCCCAACTTGTCGAGTGTAATCGACTGACTAGCTCACTGATCGACCAACTGACTTACTGATCCACTGATCAACTAATCGACTCCCCTACGGCTTGGTCGACCTATATACCGCTCGAACACCTCTGGGCCTTAACCAATATGGTAAGGAGCTTCGAACGTTACCAAACAAGGTTGAGTGACCGCCGACTTGACCTAAAATGGTCTCTCGTGCGCCCTCTATGTGATGACGCGCCGATGACCGTATAAAGTACTGTTACTCGCTCAGACCCATATTAATTCTAGTCTCAGAACATGGCTTGGCCATAACAGTTTATACTGTCCTTAATCACGTCTGAGCTGTAGGTATGATGAAAAATCACAAAGTAGATGCCTCAAATTACGGCAAAATCACTTCCCCTTAATAAAAGGTTATTGTTGAAGCCTTGTATTTTACACGACGTGAATTCGATTTCCGGTACAGTCATCCAAAATTCTGTTTTGAATGGATTCTCTAAAACACTGCAGTCGGATGCTGGATGGCTCCTTTAAGAAGCTATGACTAGTTTCTTTTTCTTTCCTTACCCTGATAAGAATGAACGACTTTTCTTTTCATGATGTTGGGCTAATTGGACAGCCACATGGTAAATTATTTTGCATGAAACATTTTATTACATTATAAAGCCGTATTTAAAAACATAAATTTGCAACAAACACATTTTTGGCAGGTTATGCATCCATATCTGAAAAATAATTACTTAACACAAAATTCGTTTACAATACAACTCAGATCATTAAACAAGTTTTAAAATAGTTTTATGTGTGTTATAATAACATAGTTATTTAACATAATCATTCTTTATGGAAGCACATATGACACGTAAAGGAGGCAGAAAAATTGTTAGGACATTATAGTGTTTCAGTTTCTATTAAAGTATTTACGTATTTACATTACAATTTTATCCTTGTGTTCATTAAATATGCTAGGCAGCAAACTAGACTCTCATAGTATGTAATTTTGGTATCACAATATTTCTGAAACGTTGCTTTCCTCTGAAAAAATGTATGCTTTCTCGGTCTGTCAGTTGCGTAAAATCTTCCCGTGCTTTTCACCGCGATAGCGCGTCAGTAGAAGTACAAAGCGACGTTTTGGCGTCTGGCTCAATCTTCCAGTGAAGTTGTAGCCGGAAGATGAAGCCAGAGGCAAGCTCCAAAGCGTCGCTTTGTATTTCTACTGACGCGCTATCCCGGTCGAAATATCGAGACGATTTTACGTTGCTTTCCTGTGTTGGCTGAATCTGGGGCATTAGACGAAGAAGCGTATTATGTCTTCGTAGGCGCCACAGTATACGCATTCTGTGGACTCTTCAAATCCTGACAGAATCGTTTCGGAATTTAGCATGATGTGCTCGGAACGAAGCCAGATTATTATAGATATTTCCTCTCTGTTTGATTTTATGCTGAACGATGGCTGCTTGTTGATGATATGTTGGATTCCGTGTTACCAATAGCCTCTGGTTCTTCGATGAAGCTCTCGGGTGAACAACTTTGGCGTCAAAGGGCGCCTAGCCCTAACCATATACAAGTTTGCTAATGAATATTGTGTATTACCATTCGGTAATAATATGGTATACCAGCACCGGGTAAAAATTAATGGAATACGATATCAAGCAAGCTACCTACCCTAGAATTTTTTGTTTTGTTCCTTTTTTTATGTTGCCGTTTCACATGCCAACTCCTTTTCCTCGTTTCTCTTATGCAGGAAGCATTATGAACACTGGCACTTCATTTAGTTGTCTTGTGCTAACAGCATTCCCATTTGTAGCTACAGAACAACTAAGTTCAAGTGACTAATAGGAATCAGTATCTTCTTATTCTGGTAGGAAAACGCAATAGATGTAGTACATGTTCTACTTGTATTTGGCAGTCGGTCTTACAGCCACTCAGCCAGCATTCAATGTACGTTTATATATCGTCAATGTTAATGAATCTTTCCGAATTTTATGTGAACATTCAATTGTAGGACAACACAACAGTCAAACTAAACACCCATGTCCCCAGCAGGACTCGAACCGGCAACCATCGGTATGTGCTAACTTGTTTCCCTTAAATCCGCTGTCACACCTTGCAGGCGTAATGGAAGATCATTTCTGCTTCCACGGTTCTGGCTCTTAGTTTCAGCTCGGATCAAAATGTGGAACCTAATTTTCTTAGACATACGAAAGATGGCTGATAAGTAATAGATACCCTCAAATTGCTATCAAATAAAGGAGGTAAACCAATGAAACAAGAAACTCATGAAGAAAAATTTCAGTAGCAACAACAGCTTGACTTTACTATTTATAACTTTTTTTTTTTTTTTTTTTTTTTGCAAATGGTAAAGCAGATTTCTCATCCATCCAGTAAGGTATTCTAGTGATCTATCCTGGTTAAACAACCACACTGGCTCCTTTACTTCATTCTCTATAATGAAATAATTATGTTAATTCTGGAAGAATTTAAAATCACATAGCGCCGAAAACCTCATTTATGGAAGGTGTGGCGTGGGTCCTAATCTCAAATTATGAAGTGTCGATAGGTTTTCGAACAAGTGTTTTGCCATCTCCGTCTATCGCAACAATTCACGATCATCCTAACTTAGAGTGTGCACATGTGTTGGACATCCAAAGACACTGTGAAGAAATTTTACTTTGCACCTATCTACATTGCTTATATTAATAGTTTTTTCACCACAAACAGTGATAATCACTAGAAAGTTAGAAATTCAAACACTGTTTGAAACCAGTTGACAAGCCATTCGCAGAGACAATTTCTTGACGGTAGCTATTAGAGAACGGCTTGCAAAGAGAGTTCCATGTTTGTACTGCATGAGTGTAATGCGAACGTGGAGCTACAATTACTAGTAGGCAGTAGCAAGAATCAGATAATAACGTCGAACCAATCAAGAGATATAAAAAATTAATGCTGCTACTTGTTATCGTCTTTGATCGTGTTTTTTCTTGATGATGAAATTTAAAAACTAACTGTGTTATGCGTTGAATTTCAATATAACATTACCTTTGCACCAGAATACTAGCTGTTGCCTGTAGCTCCCTTCAGGACACTGTTGAATAGTCAGCAGGAGTTAATATATGTGGACCAGGAATAATATTAAAAAAATTCTTGGAATCATTCTGCTTTTTTTCTCCACCATGTAATGTTTCACGTGTCATATCTGACATTGAAATAATTAAGGGAATTATTTTCGCTGATTTTCCAGTTACGCAAATATTTCCTCCGTTTGTTCTTGATTTTTAACATTAAGTAGTTATCTTAAATCCTGAAATTTCACTTTCATCATTTAATCTACTATAACACTTGTTTATTAACTGAAACTACTGATTATTTTACACGAACCGTATATTTGGGGCAACCCTGCAGAGCACTAAAATCCAAGATTAACTTGTCAAGATGGATTTTCTACAACATTTTCTCAAATTTCTGGTAATTTTAGAGAACTCTATTTCAGTTATAATTAACACGATCAGTTTTATTATTTTACTTGTATTGATCAATAATCATAAAATGCTAGAAGCCGATAGGTATCACTACGTTTGTGCGTTTTTAGAAACTAGTAGTTTTATTCGCGCAGTCAGTATCACTCGATGTTGATTATCCAATGTTTGAACGTTTCAGAAAGACAGCCCACTAACGAATAGCGTGAGTAATTGAACACGTGGAAACTCTATAAAGTCAAAGGGACAAGTCTTCAAAATGTATCCATAAGAGTAACAAGTCGTTTCCACGTAGACTCAAGTATTTAAGTTAATTTTTGCAAGAAAGTTAATTTCTGATAAGTAAAGTAGTAGTGAGATGCCACAGAGAGTAATGAAAAAGAAGAAACGCCAAAGATGAAAAGTAATAATTTCTGCTAGTTATATAAGCTGCTGCTCCTTTCGGCGTATTATGGATGCCTGGCCCAGTTGGTCATCACGAACACAGCAAGCCGAAATAGCTATTACTTTTGGTTACCTGTTACTAATATCGTGCGAGTAAATATACACACGATACTAATGATTCCTTCTAACAACTTAAATAAACCAAAACATACTGTTTGATTATCACTGATAATTAATTTAATATCTTTCAAACCGAATTCGAACATATAATTACTATTGATTACAAAGTTAACCAAAAATAAAATCTCGCGGAGCCGCGCGCAACCAAGCAACAACTCCCGCGCACAGACAAAGACTGCGTTATACTAGAACTTCACAGTAAGATACCGTTGCTACCCAGGTAACTATACAAACTACAATCTGTGTAACTCTTTATTAGAATTGATTTGTATTAATAAAAAAAATCATTAAACAAATACAGTTAATATTAAATCACTTTTTTACTATTTTAAACAAAATAAATAATAATTATTATACAATGGGGTTAGACATAAATTTCACAGCTAGTAGCCCCAAAGAAACCGACTGTAGTAAATAACAGGAAAAATTAATAATAAATGGATGTCTAATTTGTCGAATCCGGACTTGTAATGAAGGTTCAGCAGACAAGAGCCGAAATAAAGTTAATACAGTTACTTTATATATCACTGTGCTCACCTGGAGTTCTTAAATAAACATTTAAATAGATATATAATTGAAATTGATTTTTAAAACAACTTTGACAGGGTTTTTCTATGGAATTTGTAATATTACAGCCGGCAGAGTCATTAAAGATTGCCAGAACTTCACTTGAGGGGTGGGTGCCAACATCTGTCTCTAAACAGTATAAACTATGTACCACTAAAACTTGTTATTCTGTCGCAAAAAAGTAATTTTTCAGCGAAAAGTGGTCTTTGTCCAAACATTAAAGTATGTTATTGCTGAAAATGCCTAAAACTTACAAATAAAAGTAGCTAGGTCCCAGTAGAAGACGGGATTTTAATTTTATTATGACAGCATCTCAATATCTTATGCCGAACCACTGTGTACAACGATTATAATACTGTATACGTTTTGCTGCCTGAAAGAGAAACCCAACTCAGCATAATGGTACGAAACTTACGGCGTCCACTGTCATTGAAGTCGTCACCCTTGTAATTATCTGATAGCTGTAGTAGAGTAACCAGTGTCGAATTTATGATGCCTGATGCTGATTTCGTTTCATATCGCAAACAAAAATGTTAAAAAGTTTTAATAAAGAGAAATAAAAATATTAAATGTAAAAATTGAGAACAGATTTTTTTCTTTTTAGAGTTCACAAATCGGATTGTAAAATTGCCTTTCAAATATTATTTATAAATCAAACAAATAAAAAATTTCGTTGAAAATGTTGTTGTAGCTCAAGACATATTTTTAAAATCTATAAGAAAAAATATTTTCGATGTAATTTATTATCCAATTCATTAAGTTTTTTCGAATGAGACATCTGATTTTTTTTTTTAAATTAAAAATATCTGAGTGAGTGTCAAGTTGCTAAAGTAACACGAAAACTAGTGGTGAGTTACTGATAATGTTATAATTTTATATTTAAAAATTAATTTAAATATTTTTAAACAGACGTAAAACAGATGTAATAACTCACAACTGAATCAAGTTTGCAAATACTAAGGATAAAACAGGACTAGTAGGGTAAATACGATTTAACCTTACGTGATTTGTGTTCCGTAAGTACACTGGGAATTTATCATAGTACTAGAGGAAGAAATCGGAGAATATAGAAAAATAAACGTCAAAATAAAGATACCAAGGAACCATGAAGGGTACAGATGAATAGCGTTGTTTTTTGCAATCGATATTGCAATAACAAATGAGAAGTAGATGGAAATAAAAAACTTCGCAACTTGAGCAACATTCCTGGAAGACTAATGCTAAAGATTTCCTTTCAGAAGCCGAAGACACTGAACACCACTCGAAATTGGGAAACACCGCAAGGCATTGAACGAAAGCTTTTTTATGGCTTTACTCTTTGTCGACGTCGAATCCTGGTCCGGCCATCCAGATTTGGATTTTCCATGGTTCCCCAAATCACTCTAGGCAAATGCCGGGAAGGTTCGTGGGGTGGTCCGGCCGCAACGATCAGACACTGTAAAGCAACGGTAAGGAACCTTATACTGTACTCGGCAGGGCTGATACAATTAGTACGACACGGGACGGAACAACTGTATGAACAAGAGAGAAAAGAGGAGGTGAAAGATGGGAGCGAAGATCAATGACGAGTTGGACTGGAACCTGAGGGCAATATCGGAACAAACCAGAGTCACAACGACAAGATTCGCTGAGCATGTGATAAGGATAGACATGGATAGAACGACCAGAAGAGTTGGGAGACAAAGAACGGGAGGAGAGGAAAGACAGAAACAATGTGGGTGGTTGCACTTAAAGAGGATTGTTCTGAGATGTGGATCAATGTGGTAGTGAAGGAGAACTGGAGAAATAAGTAAAAACTAACTAATATATATGAGATAAATGATAAGGTTACATGCACAGGATAGATAACAACCAGTGGGGAATAGAGGAGAAGAGGGTATTGAATATATTAGAAGAAGAGCGAGAGCGGAAAAGCTAGGACATAAAGAGTTTCTGGGAAGAGAAAAGAGAAACCATGCATGGTGTACGTGTGGTCCCAAACTGGCCGTAACAAAAGAAGAAAAAGAAAGTGATTCACTAAAAATTGTAATAGCTTTTATTTTAAAAAAAAAAAAAACTTATGCATATTCCCCAAAAGCTTGTGGAAATTGTAGAATAAAATGAATAATCCAAGCATATTACCCTTTCTCATTTTGCACACATGGATATTATTTTAAAAATATTTTTCCTTCGCCTTCCTGCACTTGATACATTTTAATTACTTCTCTTTTGATTGTAATTTTTCTCTGATTTTGTTCTTTAATCATATTAAGGTTAATAAGATCTGAAATAGAGCCTACTTTAAAAAAAATAGTTAAAGGGATCAGAAGTCACAAGGAGGCGACAGTCAGAGGGAAAGACAAATGAGTTCAACGCAATGTTGTTGCAGGCCATGTTTCCGTAGTTGCTTAATCAATTACCAGTTGAATGATAACGCCAATGCAACTGTTTAATTTATTTATTGTTGCGTCATACGTGTTTCACCTCACAGCGAGGCATCAGCAGCGACGAATCTGCGTTACAGTTTCTATATGCAGTTTTATATACATTTTTATCTTATTAAATTGTGAACATGAGATATTTTTATAGCTGAATTTTACTTACTATTTACATTTGTTAATATGGTATGCAGCTGCGCATCTCCGTTTTCATATCCAAAGCATGTTTTGCTTGTATCATATTTTCAATATTGTGCATTCTCATCATTTAGTCATCTGTTGGAACCAGTTGGTTTGTTTATGTATTGTCTCTGGTGCGCTTTCGCGTCCTACGGTTGTCTGTCGTGGCCATCTTGTTTGTTGCCGATAGCGCTAGTTTTGAAAAGTTTGCGTAATGATCTTCCTAGTGTGTTTTATATTTATTTGTGATGTTTATATGTGTAGAGTTTGTGTTTATTTCGTTTTGTCTGTCGAAGTTGTGTATATTATATTGAGTAACGTTTTATTTGTAAGGTTTTCCTGGTCATTTAGTACCTGTTTGCCGTAATTTTTTGCTTTCTGAATTTATAAGATTTTCTGTATAGTGGTCGTTCATTAAAAAGGTTTGGAATTCTAAGATTCATCAATGTAATATTCATTCCAAAATTATGTATAGCTCTGATCATTGCTGCTTAGAGTTAGACAATGACAAACATATGACAATAGAAATGGTGCCTAAAATGATCAAAGTGGCTTCTGTAAACCATCATAAAGGCTGTGTCCTGTTGAATTCTGAATTCTGTTTGTCTATCGTATTTTCTGCGAATCAGATTAACGATAGCGCAAGCCCGCAGGTGAGGCGGTGCCATCGACAGACATGTCTCCCCATTGTGTTGGCCAGCTTTGTGGCAGCAGCAATTTAACATTCAGCCATTCTCTTGTCGATTTCTCTTATTGACATCTCCACACTCGTGAAAACTAGAGTTATCAAGAACAAAGGATTGCTAGCTGGCGTTTCAACTGTGCGTTGTCTGTGACAGATGACATATTCATTTACCGCTAGAAACCATGTTTAACTGTCAACACAGGTAGGAAAATACCCTAGCTTCAATGAGGTGTAATGTCCTATTGGATATTTCGCTCTCTAAAGAAGCTTTATGCTACTGGAGACAAGTACTATGCACTTACTACTTTTCGTTGGATCATATCACTGCAGCACAAAGATGGTTTCGGCCGAATGACACTGAGTAAGCTTGTTCGAGCCCTGGTGGTAGTAGAAATTATCCATCATCAGGACTTTCTCTGCAGCATACTAAAGGTGATGTTGTACGATTCCTAATAACTAGATAGTGTACCAAAGTCTTGAAATATCTCCAACATCTCTGCATATGGAATAAGTGCGTACGACACTGCAGATATTGATTCATCCAGGTTTGAGGACGTAAAACTCGGTGGAACTCTTAGTTTCTTTTGAAAGAGTAGGCCTGAATCGCCCAGCACCGGGTTTAAACTTCTAATATTTTGCATCTCTCATCCACAACACAAACAACGCGGAAAACACGCCGTCGTAATCATCCAAACTTGCAGGTGTCAAGTTTTATGATAAAGGGTTTATTTTCACTGCTTTTTATCCTGGCCTGTAAAGAAGTATAAACACGCTAGACACGCTGTAAGGACCATCTTCAATTTGTGACACCGTACTTTGGAGAGGTGAGATATGGGCCATCGCAGTCCTTATTACAAAGTACATCGCAAAACAATACTCAAGATGGGTAGCTAAGTGTTCCGATATTGTGTTGACCATTTCCATTTAGGATAGTGCCATAAACCAATTCACTTACATGTCCATGTCACCTCTATGCACAGAGAAGCCATTTTGTAACAAGGGGGTGAGATCAGTCCGTGATGTGAAATTTAGGCGAACAGTTCTGTAATTACGAAGCCATCACTGTATTAGGCATATTCCCGTCTGTTGGGTCAGAACACAATCACTACCACTTTTGATCGAATGGTCCACATATTCCCATAGCCAGAACACCTCAGACCTGTTTAACACATTTCTTTAACTTAGGGGTACCCATTCTGTAATGTTTGTCTGCATCCATTTTCCTACAATAAATTCATTTGAATACATTTCTTGCAATCATCATTACAAGGAGGTACCTACGTAATTCCAGTCAAGCAATCGATAAGTCTCTATTTTTTTCCAACTAGATGCTTACACATGTTGTCTGGAAGTCTCGTCAACTCATAAAAACATTCCTGTGGACTATAATTAAATATTATCGAAAGTTTATCTCTATATCTCTTGATTGTGAACAGTTTTACGGTGCATTGATCACGTGAGAGATGTTGAAATCTGTTTATTTCTCCATTGGGTACCTAATATTCATCCAACAATTTCAAAATCGAATAAAATTTCTACGACCGAGCGTGGCGGGTCAGTGGTTAATGTTCTGGCCACGCATTCGGGAGGACGCGGGTTCGAATCCCCGTCCGGGCATCCAGATTTGGGTTTTCCATGGTTTCCCCAAATCACTCCAGGCGAATCCCGGGATGCTTCCATCAAAAGGCCATGGCCGAATTCTTCGCATTACTTCTCTCCAGTCCCATCCCGCCTGTAATGACCTCGACGTTGACGAGGCGTAAAGCCATAAGTAAAATAAAAAAAATTAAATCCTGCGATTAAAGTTGAGGCTACACATAACAGTTGGGCTCTTACCACTTTCTGTGTATCGTTCAGTTGTTAGCAAAAAGAGATAAAATCACATGATTAATCACAGAGCTCAGTGTTATTGTGATAGGAAGAAGATTACAGAGAAACTTAGTTTAAAAATAAAAAACCATCTCCACAAAGTAAGATGATAAATAGCACAATTCTCTCTCACTACACAATGGAGCTCGGCAATGGCAAACTACAGGCTTCCCCGATGTTATCCTTTATTCTGAGTATTTTCCAAATACCTTACTACGCTTCACTGATAACATATATTAAACAACACGCGAAGTAAATGAAAGAAGAACCTCTGAATGAATGAGAGATCCTGGAAATCTGTATCTTTATTGTGAAGTAGTTTGAATCATCTACATTATTTCAACAAACAGTTCCTTTATAAATCAGTTCGATTATAATTTAAAGTTCACCATTTAAGTTTGCATGTGTTAAGTAAAATGAGCAAATTATTATACGAAGATTAGTGCAGGTATTGATGAGATTTTTTTTATTTGCTTAACGTCTCTCTAACAGCGAGGTCTTTAGAGACGGGAAAGGATGGGGGGCAATGAATGGGAAGGAATTCGGCCATGGCCTTTTGAAGGAAGCATCCCGGCATTTGCCTGGAGTGATTTGGGAAACCATGGAAAACCCAAATCTGGATGCCCGGACGGGGATTCGAACCGCCGTCCTCCCGAATGCGAAGCCAGAGCGATAACCGTTACACCACCATTCTCGGTTGATGAGATTTCACAGCCTCAGGTGGAAGTCAAAACAAACGACACTGCTATGCCGGGTAATTGACCACGAGACAACAAAACTGATCAGCAGAGGTAGTAAGGGTGCAGTTTAAGAAACACGACAACATCCGATTATTCCTAAAAAAAACAACAACATTTTACACAACAGTAATTGCGGCTGATAATGTTTTGTAAATCATTCTTGAAAGGTTAGCACTTCTTTAACAGTATTCTCAAGATATATTACTACAGTATTACGAGTTGTTAGGTTACATTAAGATTACTATGGTAAATACTCATATAACGTACATACAGTAAAGTATATATAAATTTCTAACTAACGGATGTTCTTATGGAAACATATAAAAAAAGAACCGTAATAATTACAGCGTATGCGGACTGAATGCTTTAGTCAAACGGACATTCAAGAGGTGGCAGACTGTTTTAAGATTCATTTGACAATTAAAAATGAACAATAATAATGTAGCAACTAATGATCAGCAATCAGTAAACTGTAGCTTATGTTGTGTAAGTCCCTAAGTTAATTCTTTGTCTTAAAAACTGCAGGAACAATTTCTTATGTCTAAGAACATAGTCAATAATTATTATTTTACTGTTTACCTGGTACTGTTTCATTGTCATTTAAAAACGGTAAAAACGAGATATTCCTTCTTCTGAAACTATAATTTGGAAGGAAATGGATGAATAGTTTTGGAAAAGTTGGAATAATGCATTTCTTCTTTTTCTAAAATTGCATTGGACCAAAGTTTTTTAACACCTATAATAACTACATGCAAGCCTTATCAGTAATTGTCAAGTCAATTTAAAACATAAATCCCTGTATGAATATCTATTTCACATTAGCTTTTTTTTACGACGACGGAAGAAGATGGTTCTGAGGCGTTTGTATTGGCTATCGTTTTAGTCCCAGCTGGCAAGATGCATTGGAATATCCTCATTTATGAAATGCCACATATTTGCGAGGGTGAATTACAATAAATCACGACGTTAATAGCCAAATGCTTCTTTTAAAATCGGAAAAAATAATAAATTCAAATGAATCTGTTTCCGATAGTGTTCTGCCCCATTTCTCTCTGCAAAACCGTTAACATGGCACTGAAGCAGAAACAACGTAACTATTTATTTGATTTACTTGAAGTAAAAAGTCTTTAATCAAATAGGCAGCTATCCAATAAAACGTTCCTAGCAAATGATCAAGATATAAAGATTGGATATCAGTCATATTTTCAGTTTATCATTTTCCATTTTTACATCAGCAAATCGACCTATCTTTTGTTTTAAATATCAATTCCGGATTACCAGCCGTCATGATTAATGTTATTGGCAGTTTATTATTTTTTTTATTATTATTTAATTTTTTTTTGTTTTTTTTTTTTTTTTTTTTTTTTATTATTTTTTTATTTTTTTATTTTTTTTAATCAAGCTGGAGGATACTGCAACTATCTCCAAGTTAAATCAAAAAATACTCGCATTTGGAAGACTAACACAACTGGAAGGTACAGCACATAACAACATTTATCACTTTCCGTTAAGTTAATCATTTTTCCCATTTATCGATTTTTTCTAATCAGGAACAGTAGCTACTAATAAAAAAAAATGCGTTCTTGGAATTCTACATGCACATATTAGCCATTATACTGAACTCTCGTAACAGTGTTTCTCATGATTTAATCGTTTCGAGATGGGAGGAACAATATAAAATTCCTTTTAGGCCAGAGTGGATACGTAATAATTGCCCTAGTTTAACGTGCTATCCATTCATTTCATTCAGTTTCAGTGGAATAATTCCATAAATTCCTGCACCGTCTTTGATCATTTTACCGACTACTACGCACAAGTGTCAATTAATTGTTTAACAAGGGACAAAATAACTATCACTATTTTCAAAGCGATTATCCACAAACATACAAAAAATATATTGTTTTAATCGCATTCGTTCAATGAAAGTAATTTTTTATTGATAGTACATCTCAGAATTGACATGAGATTTAATGAACCCAAGGGTCAGTCTAGCACATTTACATTAGAGTAAGATACAATATTTATACATAGTTCTATAAAATAACCATCCATCAGTGACTGGCACTGTGACAAATGGACTGTGTAATATTATGAGCACAACGTATTAAGATTGGCAACTTTTTATAACCATCAGTTTTTCATTCCTAGCTAAATAAAATTTTCATTTCTATTATTTATCATTATATGAACGTTGTAACGACTATAGGGTTCATTTAACACTTTGAAGAAATTGTACCAAGCATGACCTACTAAGACAGAAGCACGTTTATACTCAGGTTAAATCGACATTTTAAAAAATTCCACGTATAACACCTTGCAATTATTCGATATTGGCACAGTAGGTAGAGACACCATTCATATTTTTAAGAGGTGCGCTAGGTTAATCTAGATTAATGCTAATATTATTACATCAGACGTCAGTAACTGGCACATGGACGAGAAGCTGATCAATCTTTCGCCATTAATGCAGGGTAAAAGAGTCCTAACTCGGCTAACGTAATTGCAGAACAACTTATGCCAGCCCGCATAACCTTCACGTATGTCCAAGCTATGTCTTAGTGAAGAACACAAAGACGGAAAAATTCTACCGAATGAGAGTGAATAACAAAAATGGATTAGTGATGATAATAATATTACAGCTGGTACAAACAGCTGTGGCACCTATATACAGAAAAAAAACGATCGCATTGAAAAGCAGAAAAACGATAAGAAAGCGGGTTTGTATACAAACAATAAATGAATTTAGTGAATTAAATGAATTTTAAAATGTCAATATTTTTGTTGCAGTTTTTGTTGTATTTATTTTTAGAAGCAGTTACCATAAGTAAAACCAATGAATTCGCACTGCTTGTATGAAACGTTCATTTGTTTGTCGTGAAAACATGAATGCAGTCGGAAACGACCAGTGTTTGAGGAAAACACAGAGTAACAAATAAACTGTAAACAAAATTACAGTTAAGAAAACTAAAACTTTGATTTGCAGTTATGTTAGTTTCTTTATGATTTCTACTTCCTCGGAGTTCTTTCAATGTCACAATTTCACATCGAATAATTTCGGTAACTGAATATTTCAGTTATAAAAGAAGGACGAAAATGAATTATTACTTGATCACATGCCATGGCCCTTTAATTTAATCACCATTCTTTTTCTGGTTACTGTCATATGACAGCTTCTTCATTTTGCTTAGGAGTTTTAATATCCGACCGAGCGTGTTAGGTCAGCGGTAAAACTCTGGCCTTGCATTCCAGAGGGCACGGGTTCGGATTTTTGTGGTTTACGTAAGTTAATGCATGAGAATGCCGGTGTAATTCCTTCAAAAAGCCTTCACGTACCTTGCCTCTTATACTCTGCCGGCTTTAATGTCTTAGAAGAAGAAAACATTATCTGCTTTACTTTTCGTTTTTTGAAGTTATACTAAAACAAAATTTAAAAAAAAAAAAAACTTAAAGATACGTCATTCGCTGAAGGATTTGATTATATATCGTAAACAATAAGTTTAATAGCAAAGTGTATGGGCGAATTTTCATATTCTTATAGATTTCCCAAATAAATATATCATAGTAAAGGAGTGTCTCTTCATAATTTTTACGTTCCCCTTCACAAGCCTCTTCTTCCTGAGCAGAGTTTGATCAAACTCTTTGTAGTATGTCGTTGGGTATCTATTTTATTTAAGTTATCAGGTGATTGTCAAGCACAATAGCCAAAATATGAGGTCACAAGACTCAGAGCAGAATTTCCGAGAACGTTTGCTAATGCCCTCCACAAAACAACCCCGCAAAGCTTCGGAACTGTTGTGTCGTGTTCTTTTCTTCTGTGCAGTTTTCTTTTCAATCTTTTATAAAAGAGTATCGAAGGGACCATGTTCCATTAACATTATATTATTGTAAGAGACTTTTAGTCTTCTTTGCTCTTTATCTCCGTCTTCTGACAATTATAAAATAATTAAATGTGTTTCATACGCCAAATAAATTTTCATCGTTAAGAAACTTCCCAATAACTTACTTACACAAAATGTGTGCATCTCCGCGTTGGTTAAGTGAAGTATTTTTCCAGAGTAAACGTACTGTAGATCTCATTTAATCACAACCTAGACGATAGTGTGCTAAGTTAAACTAAGGCACTTCAAATCTGAACTCCATTTTTATTGTTAATTTAACACCAGTATAATCCAGGCATTGACAAAGATTTAATTAAGAGCGTTGTTATAATAGTCTCGCTCCAAATCATAAATCTTCTTTAAATTTCAGTTCTTCCATTCGTTTTGTTGTAAGCATTCTGGAGTTTGTATACTCACTGTAGGCGTATCTACGTTTAATTTGAACGTTACGTCTTCGACGATATTAAACTGTGGAACGAATCAGAGGATTTTGATATATGACGTGCGCAGTAACTCGTTTTCATGCTTTGTGCAATATTGTAGCTCGTAATATCGCGGATATGCTTCCTCTAATTAACGGGTTTAAGCAATATGAATGCATCAACGTCTGCCTGAAATGGATGTCAGTAAATCACGTTGATGGTAATTCAACACATTCGTGGTAATGAACACAGATATTAAACGCTCGCCCGCATGAATACTGGATGATTATTATGACAGGATTGAAAACTGAGTGCCTCACATAAGCATTTCCGCACAAGAGGTATTTTCGAAATACTTTTACTACACATTAGCTAGTGTATAGGTATGCGATTACTATTAACATAGAATAAATTTTTGATGTTATGGAATCGTCCTGATGTTAATATAATTATTTTTAGCTTGACCTTACCGTTTTTCTTGGACCGTTGTGTGATTTTGGTGTGGGCAATAATTTTGACAGAAATTAATTCTATTGAAAAAAGTTGTCGAAGAAAGTTTTTTTCCGTTTTCAGTCCCTCAATTGGTATGGTGCTATCTTTAACCATTTCGTTTTCTGTACCACTCTCTTAATCTCCGAATTTCAATGTTACCCTAAATTACCGATTATTGGTAATCATTCTTTGATGTTCGTCTTTCTATACAGTTTGTTCCTATTTAGTGTACACTTTAACAAATTAAACAATGGCGCATTTTTCAATATGTACCATACCCAAATTACAAGTTTCCTTAATTATCTGCTTTCACTATCCGTCATTTATAGAATGTTTTCGTTTAGTTCATTACTTCAACACTAGCTTCTAAGGGCGTTAAGATTGAAGGATTAAACGCAAAGTTCTGGCAGTTTATTTTCTCCCAGTTACTTTACTAAATAGTTGATATTAAAAAACACTCATACCGACAAATAGCAGTGCGTATTTTTCTATCCGTTTTTACTATTGCCTTTATCTTTGGGTGAAAAGTATAGGACAACTTCTATATCTACTAAATTTAACTAAACAAGAAGTAATTAGCGATTAATATGTTAATTTAAACGTAATATATACCACTGATTCAGTTTTCTGGTAATAACACAAATTGCATAAAAACAACGGGTACATAGAACAACTTACTGCATAGCTCAACACTAAAATCCAGGAAATTTTTTTAAAAAAAAACATACCTCACTCAACATCACACACCCCAGCACATTAAACCAAATTAAAAAACAATGGTACACAATGAGCTACATCAACAAACACACTCACAGAATAAGTAACACTAGTGATCGCCTAGCGATCGAAATTCGACTGTAATTCATTAAGTAGTTTAGTTTCTTTCATGAAAGAGTAATAATCTAGTAATTCTCTGCATTACCTATAAAATTAAAACGATACACTCCACGCGTGACTGTATGATAAATTTTAGCTTCTAATCTAACCATAACAAATGATGAAATGTATTTAACGATGGTTCATTTGAATTCAAAATATTCATTTTGACTTAAGGCCGGAAAACTGCTTTAGCTTTATGAAACATGCGCATTTAAATGTATCTATCAAAATAATTTCGTCATTTTGTGTGTTCGCTATTTAAATTTGGTCTATTATCATTTTGAATTTCACGCAAATAAGTATTCCTTATTTCTTGTCTCTCTCTAATGAAATTAAAAAATCAAAAGACACTTAACCAAAGTTTAACATAGCTACATTCCTTTTGAAAGTATTCCTTTCATAACCAAACATTAATCTCTACTTTATCCGAGTCTTTCGTTTTACCAAACACCACAGAGTGTCTCAATGCGGGGAATTCACGTAAGAACGTTGGCTCCGATCCTATTTCACGCCCGCACACACGTTCGCAAATTAATTTTTTAATTTAATAATCTATTTGTAACATGTATTAACTATTCTTATCATATTTTTGGGAGGGGTGTGTGGTATGATAGAGTCACCCACAATGAATATTATTAAATAATTAATTAATATTCAGATTTTCTTTGCAATATTCAGTTATTTAAATTGTAAATATTGTAAATAATAGGGATAATTGATAGGTAAATAATTGTGTATTAAACCCGGGCAGCCAGAGTAATTATTATTATGTGCTTCAATTTCTGCAAAACTTGCTATTCAGTAATGTATTGAATATGGGAAGTTGGAACTGCCATTTTAAACGCTTAGAGACCGGGACAGTGGCAAGTTTCGCCGGCAGACAGGCGCCTTAACTCAGAAAGCAGAGGACGCGCGCGGACCGTTAGTTGGAGGGTCCACCGACCTCGCACCCCCGCCCTGGTGTCTTGAAGGTCGACCAGAATAGGCGCGAGCGGACAGCAAATACCAGCTACGATATGAAACACGTGATGATGGAGATATATCAATGCACCAATCGTGAACGTTTATAGGGGTTCACAGTTGTTAATTCAAGGGTTTTGTTACATGTGCCGAGAGGGGAAGCTACTTTTTCCGAGGAGAAGAGAAGACGCCATATTCTACTTCACTTGCTGCCGAGACGAGCTACAGTGTAGACGTGTCAGCCGACACGCTCTTAGCCGTCGATCAGTGACTGTGTCTGATCATATTTTCTGGCCCTGGAGGGCTGGAAGCTGAGCGATGCATCTGCCATAGACTGGGAGATGTTATGCTAATGTGGACGTTTCCACAAACCAGGCATTCGTTACTGCAGTGGCACTGAGCTTGTCACACTACACCAAGAAGATGCGATTATGGTAATGTACCGACACATAGGATCACAGTTCATTGGGTTTTAACGAGGTTAGCGAACCCTTAAGCGCTCCGAGATAAGACTCTGCTCTCATCTAAATTAACTGAGCTAACCAAACTTTCCATGTTTTAACTTCAAATTCCAAGCATCTTGCTGACTTTGTGTAAAATTCAAGACGATGCTTTTAACATTAAACGGCGCCCCCTGGGATACTCTTTTTGTACGGTAAATGTTAACTTCAATTTGACGGCCTGTGTTGCCACGTTGATAATATGTTGACTTTGATAATTATTGAAATATTTAATTCAGTTCTATGTTTGCTTTTCATCGGCGGATTGTAAACGTCGGATATTGCTTGTTTTTGTTGTCTTTGGAATATGTTTAACATAACGTTAACTATTACCCGGCCTTGTATAAGCCAGAAGACTAAATAAATTGAGTATAATTTCTTGTGTAAAATATTCATGGTTCTAGTTCACCTTTTTAGCAACCATTTAATTAAAATCATATTCATAATAATTAAAGTATAAAGGAAGGAAAGGTAGGGGTTGGAGATATTAGATGATAATCACAACCACCACCGCGTCCCCCTTTTTATACACGTGGGACATTCTCCACAGGTGAAAAACTGTTACTGACCTGTTGAAATTTGGATTAACTATTTCCTTATAGTGTCCTCTTCACGTTTAGCACTCTCCTTTTCCGGAAAAGTCACCACGAATTAAATTAAAAATGCCGAAATATGGTATGCTCCGCAACCGCGAAATGTTAGCAGCACAGTAAAAATGACACATAAATTATCGGTACAGGGATTACATCAACCTAAATATGTTCGTTTTGTCATAGTGATCATGGTTAGGTTAAAATTCGGCCTGGACCAAGAGTAAAATCTTTACGGGAAATTCGTTCTGCGCAGCCCATATCGCAAACCAGAGACAAACTGCGTATTTGTTTACAACTGAAGCAATCGATTATCTCTGACTGCTTATATCGATTCCAAGGTTTGTAAAATATATAATATATAATTTTAGCTTTCTGTATTTCTTTAAGTTCCTCCGTTCACCCAATATTGTGGCCGCTAGCTACCCTATCTACCAGCCCTCGAAATGTTGCTTCTTGCTTCTATAAAGGTTCAGAGATTAATTTCGACTGCTTTGTTTCACCAAAGAAGACAAAGTAAGGCCGCTAGCTGCGCCATCTACCAGCCATCTGAGCGAACTACGTAGGCGAGCAAGCGTTTTATTTTACTTAATTTAATGTATTTGTAACGCATATTATATATAGATTTTAGCTTCCTATCTTTAACTACACCAAATCTCACACTTCTCCGTTCGCGCAATATTCTTAAAAATGTAATATAAGTTTTCGCTTAGCGTATTAATATATAGAGATATTCAGAAAAAAAGGACTAAAAATTGCATTTCACGCAAACAACACAATACAGAAGCACCCAAACAACCATAATGAATTAGATCAGTACCAGCAATCAAGAGTATATGAACTGACTTGCCAACAGTGTGAAGCTAAATACATAAGGCAGACAACCAAGAACTTTATTATAAGATACAAAGAACATATCACTCAACATTTGCAGAACATTTATTAGATCACAACCATCAACCCACCACGATACAAACAGACATGAAAATACTAAAAATAAAGAATCACAAGAAACGCCTACTTACAGGCCAGGAACGTTACCACATTCACAAGGCCATTGCATCAAAGCAAACTGTACTTAATGAATTAACTCATTTAACAAATGAGACAGTGTTCAAAACATTAAAGAACAACCAAGACACAGAAACATAATACACACAAGAGCACATTACAATACTGACACCATTACACAAACAGAGACATATTTTAATTAAGCATAGATACAAATGTTATAATGCAAGCAAAAACATTAAGTTGGCATCACCATACACGCAAGTAAACAAGAAAGTCCCTGCTGTGCGTCACAAAAACAAAAAGTAAATTTCAACAGATTTTGGCACTGTGATATAGTTACCTTTAAAAAGGGTAACAATAGTTATGTGGAACCACAACAACAGTTCTGGTCGCAAAAAAGTGCAGCTAGAGCTGCTCCCTAACACCATGTAACTGTCTTAACCATAATTCGTAAGTGGAGTGTATTTTGTTATTAGTTAGTTATGTATATTAATGCTTAATAGACTTTCGGGTTATACCGCGTTGTTTATTTCATTACCTGAGCTTTAGGCTGGTAACATACAGCCTTTGTCAGAGATACTGTTTATATTGACATAGCAAGGAGCGCCAAGCATCACAGAGTAAAAGGCCGCTATCTTCGTTGATGTTCGTATTCTTTAAAATTTCTGCTGCCACTTCACACGTCGAGACCACCACTGGCAGCATCTTCAACTTGAACATTATTGGAACACAGTTGACTTTAGGCAGAACTCTGTCAGGTCAGCTCACTCAGTAGACATTCCATGTGCAAGAAGTTTAGCACGTATTACAGCAACGGCTTCGTCTACCGGCACGTTAGTGAATAATGATACAATATCAAAACTCACCATGACATCAGACTTCTCTAGCGTCAGATCATCAATAATTTGTATGAAGTGAGCTGAGTTCTTTACAGGTGATCTGATGTCTCCCGTAAGGTGTTTTAGTTTATTGGCAGCATACCGCGCAAGTGGATGAGAAGGTGAGTTGACCGCGCTCACAATCGGACGTAAGGGAACCTATCATTTGTGCACTTTCAGAAATCCAAAGAATATATGCATCATGTAATTGCCTCTTTTTATGTTTTCTTTGGAAGTATTAACTCTTCGGGCCACCTTCTTCTATAGTGGGTTCATGCTTAACGGTTCATAAGTTTTCTCTGCCAACAAGTTCGTAATTTTAGGGTGGTAGTCCTGCGCCTTCATTTCTACGGTCGGAAACCCTTATCAGATGGGAGAGCCACGGTATCATCACGTTGCCGTAATATCCGCAAGGCTAATATTTCTTCCCTAGATAGATTGCAGCGTGGTAGTTTTTCTTGGGCAAGAATGCAGGCTGTCTCTTGTCGGATGCTATTTGCCTGATCGGTTTCTAACCCCACAATGGTACTCTCGACGCCCGCTATGATATCCAAAGTTGACAGATATGAGGGTACCGGGGGAAAATTAAGACCTTTCGATAGTAAAGCTATTGTTTCTTTATCTAGTTCCCCGTCCGTGAGATTCAACACTGTATTGGAAAATTGTGGAATGTAAGCATTTTGTTGTTGTTCTGCCTTGAATTTTTGAAATTTACAAATCTGTGCCTCTCCACTGTAGTGGAGTGACTTAAGGAACATATCTGCCAATATAAATATAACAACAGCGACAAATCCATCGTAGTTCGCCATGTCACTAACACCGGACATGACATAAAATTTCAGGACACGAGGCGGCTTTGGAGAGAAGACCAGTGGTGGCTTCGGCATGTGAAAGAGGCAGCAGAATTTTTAAAGAATACGAACAACATCAACGAAGACAGCGGCCTTTTACTCTGCGATGCTTGGCGCTCCTTGCTATGTCAACATGAACAGTACCTCTGACGGTGGCTGCAGGATACCAGCCGAAAGCTCATGTAATGAAATAAGCAAGCAACATGACCCGAAAACCTATTAAACATGAACAAAGACGTCCGCGGAATCATGTATATTAATATTGTAATTTTCTTAACACCACCATGTATGTACATTCACTGACGATACACCGTTCCATAGGTGCGAAACGCTTCTGTTACATATGAATTAAGAACCAGTTGCTAATAGACGGTGTTTTAATTTATAATTTTTCTGGTAATTCGTTTCTGTTGTAAATACAGAAAATAAGAACTGAAGACATATACATTCATTTAGCGTCTGTTAACATCAATTCTGTTTGCCAACTTGTACTAGGAACGGAAAATTGGAACGGATCTAGTTTCAAGCCCCGTGCATGTCGTACCGACTATCCTGATTACGGTTTTCAGGTGATTTTCAGTATTCATCTACCTCACGGTTTTTCAAAATCTTAGCTCTACGTGCCCCTATTAAATTTCCCAAACAATGGCGAACCCCCTTAAAAACTGGTTTTTTTATTTTATTTTATTATTTTCAAATGGGGATATTCTCTAAAAAAAAAAGTAATACAGTTACAAAGAGCAATATGTAATTGATTAATTTGATGGATGAGCTTGTTTCTTGTCGCAAATAGAGTCGATTTTGGGAGTAGTTTTGCTCATTTTCAATGTCAATTCACCATGTTGCGTGTTGCACTCTCAAAATATCCAGTCAGCCGCCATAACGTAAATCTTGTCGGGAAGCCCTAGGGGTTCGCGTACTCCACTTTGAATTCTAGGTCCATGCTGGGAGACTTCTCATATGCAACAACGCTCACTTGTTTCACAGGCAGTTGGCGATATTTGGGTTCCTCCACTGAATTTGGCAGTCAGGTACAGAATTCGTGCCACACAATCACAATCTAGCACTGATAGGATTATGCCCTCTCTCGTTTCTCAACTACTTTATTAGATGGATTTGTTTAGTTCTAACAAATCTCTCTTGCAACATTGCAGTCGTATAGGTATCAGCAACAGCTGAGGTTATTCAAACAAGCAGTTTCTTCAATCGGATCATATTTTTGCGCTAATGCATTCTTTTGGTTATTCTAGTTATTAAAAGTGTGTATTTTGTGTAGCACTACTATTCCGCTATATGCTTACAGAAACCCAGATTTTAATATTTTATATGGCGTATTGGCGAAATAAACACAGTTATCTGTATTGTAAGTTGGATGAGATATCAAAAATAATATTACAGACTATTATTTTACAGTCGCAGAACTTACTATTTAATAAGTTGTGGTTGTGCCATTCTGTTAGGATCCATAAAAGTAAACATTTACACTAACAAAAGTTGCCCCGTGATATCTGCGTCTTTGTTTCCTTCGCCAACCGAAATAGTGTTGTTCAGTATCAGTTTAAGAGTACATAAATTTGATGGTGAGTGTATTTAGTGTGTTGTTGACAGTCAAACACAAATTGAAATGCAGAGTCTGGCTATTCAGAGCCACCTCTACCACCTATCTTACCCACTCATCGCGGACCGAGAGAACGTAATGCTGTTTGACACTTGAACAGGGTTAGCTTATTTGGTCCTTCGTCATTATGGTGTAAAAGATGGTGGTGTACAGTTATCAATCAGCAAGCAATACAAAATCATCTGGGTTACGGCAAAAATATCTCATCATTGCATATTGATTGAGAGCCTACGGCACTGAAAATGCTGATTTATCCGTCGTAAAGTCACATAAAATCTTGGCTGCTAATGTAAAACATTTTGGTGGAAATACGTGGTGTTTATTGATCAATAATGAATCGTTTCGTTGATATGTTTTCTACAACTGGTTGTTCATCGGGAAAAGAAACTCTTGCCATCCTTCTAACAGTCCAATACATAACTTGTTTCATTCGTAACTTGTAATTTTTTTCCTGCACTTCGTAACTTGTAACTAGCTTGCATAGGTGTAAATGTTTAACTGACTATCTCTTTTCTACCGAGGACGCGCCGTAAACTCAACTGCTCTCCTTATAACTCTTTTAGTCCAGTTAAATAAGGATTAAACGTCAGAATGAAAGATAACAAGCTGAAAAGTTGCTTAAACCTTTTTTTGACATTTCATAAGTTGGCTCAAAAGTCTAAAAAAAATTCGTGTACGCTAGTCAAGATATTCAAGGACAAATGTCACAAAAAAGGTTTTTTACAAATATCTCTCTTCGTTTACTCTAAATATTATTTTAAGTTATTAGAAAAGTTGTAGAGCATAAAATTCTCTACAAATTTTGTCATAGACAATATTTCATAAATCTAACTCTTCTTGCGACAAAGCGTGGAGAGTGGGGACCGCTTAGCTGTATGGACGATAAACCTACTGTACGATACGTAAACAGTAAAATCCAATAGACAGTACGATTTATAATGTTACTTATTTATTAATAATGTAATTATGAATAAACTGTAATTATTTACTAATTAATAAATTGTATTTATGGGTATTATATTATGTATAAATCATATATTAGTTTAATATTAATTTAATTAATAATAAGATATTTAAATTCACTTTAATTATTTTTTTATTTCCCAACAGTTTATCATAAATCTATTACAATTAAGGTTTTAATATACAGTTGCTGTTACTGCTTATGTCAAGTATACAGCTCAATATACTTCATGTTCGTCGTCATATTCCTCTTCTAGTCGCTCAACTTAATTTCTAATTCATTATCATCATCGTCGTCATCCATTAAATGTAGTTCTAATCCTTAATGGACTTTAGATACATATTTACTTTCTTCATCCAGATCATCTGGGTATACTGAAGCTTTGAGGCATGCTTTTCCATTACACTGACCACAAGCTGAGGATCATTGTAACTCTACTTTGCTGCATTCGCAATTAGTAGTCTACCTCAGCCTTCATTGCAATTATAGCTTCATTTTGCTACATCCACCCCCATTCCTGGGGTTCTAAATCATTCCCTAACCAAGTTTGGATTGATACTAAGCACAATTGATGTGTTGTCGAGTTGCTGCACTTGTGGCTGAAAGAGTGGATAACTGGACTGGTTTGTTGAATTTAGCTGATTTGATAAATTGCGTATATCGAAAATCGTCTGTGCTGTATTCTGATTTTTGAGCATTATACATTGCTAAAATGACACGTACTCCATTTTCAAACTTTGTTTCTAGAGGAAACTTATCTTGCTGAAAACCTTGAGCTGATTGATCCAAATCGGAATGTTACTCGAACATTTTAATAATTGATAGTTTTCTATTTTTAAAAAGTGCGTATGTTGCGTCACATAATTTGTTTCTTAGAACGAGGATATTTGTCAAAGCTTTTAATCGAATATATTTGTGTTTCCATATTATACTTACCAATTTTTAAAGAAAAAATGCTGATGTGATTGAGTATGTCCTATTAAAAGAACTAGTAGGCCGATATCTTCTCCTATGATGTAGACAGTCTTTTGTTGTTTCGATTATGCAATGACTGTTTCGAACATCTGAATCATCTCTGGATTGTTTTCTAGCGATTTTAACAGTTTTTAAATTCCCAAAAAGTATTTCAATAAAGTTTTTTTTTATTACATCGGTTCTATAAAAAAATTACTTGGCTGATTGGCACAATCATAGTTTTAACCAAAAAACACTTTACCTTGAAAGGGCTGCAGTTCTTTTTACTTTAAAACATGAATCGCAATAGATTTACGATAAACTGTTGGCATATAAAAATATAATCAAAATGCATTTAAACTATTTCATTTAAATATCTTATTAATATTATTAAATGAATGTATTATTCATAATTAATACAATATCCATAGATAAAATTTATTATTTAGTAAATAATTAACATTATAATCGTACTGTCTATTGGATTCTACAGTTAAAGTATCGTGCAGTAGAGCTATCGTCCATGCAGCTAAGCGCTCCCCACTCTCTACGCTCTATCTCAGGAAGGGTTAAATAAATTGCCTATAACGAATTTTGTAGAGAATATAATGCTCTACAACTTAACTAATAACTCAAAATAACATTTAGAATAAATGAAGCGAGATATTTGTAAAAAAAAATAGATTAAAAAACCACATGTTTTGTGACCTTTGACCTTGAATATCTTGACCAGCGTACACGAGATTCTGAGACTTTTGAGCCAACTTATAAAATGTTAAATCAAGGGTTTATGAACATTTTCAGCTTGTTATCTTTCATTCCGAGATTTGTCCCTTTTTTTCGCCTTATTTGACTGTATTATTTAATTTATTTTGAAGTGGAAACGTCTTTAAAATATTCTCCGATCCCAGAAAAGTTTACGATATGGTAAAATTATGACACCTTTGTATTCGTTTCAACTTAGTTACTGCGAGTATTTGGATGCGATGAGTTTGTTGGAATAATAAGCTATGGGTCGCATCCCCCCAGGCGGGTTCCGCATGCCTGCGAACTTGTGTAATTGATCGATGTGCGACGCTTTTTGGCTCTCGATTCACGCTCCGGCGGAAGAGCAAACAGGTCGCAGTTCAGCAATAGAGAGAAATAGACATGCACTTCTTATTTGTAGCTATCGAACTTACCGAGCTTCGAAAAGGGGATTGATCACAAGAAAACTATTATTATTAAAAAAAAAATTGCCATAAATCGACAAAGAGTAAGATGCACTTTAATAAACGGGAAAGGACCTGAGCGAATGAAGGAGAGACCAAAATGCGAACAATTCCAAGAGAAAATATACGGAACTAATGAGAAAGTTATGGGATCGGCCAGTATGTCTCAGTGCGCTGGATCGGGAATGAGCCCAGACCTCCACGTGGTGGCCGTCTTGACTGCTGTTTCACCCAGTCATCAAGGCAAATGCCGGGATGGTCCACAATCTCCACCTCTTAAAATACACATTTCACAAACAAAAATTATAACTACCACAAACAGAACTTAGTTATGCATTTCATAGACAGATAGCAACACTTTCTCTACTAGTATTTAGTAGGTATAAAATGTTTGGCGTTAGCAAGGGCTGATGCCGTAAAACAAAAGCTCCAAGTTTGACTAATGCCAATGACAAGATAAACTCATCAAAGGTAACTAACGCCTGATGTTAGCAACAGGTGTTGAAGAATGAGAAAGTTGTGAGATCGAAGGCTTTCACGGCGTATCGATGAAATGTAGTCTTCACGGGTTTTCCGCCGTATGTTGTTGAAATGCGACAACGAGCTTTCGGCGGCTGACTCTGCCGCCATCTTCAGGTTGGTTGTTGTGCAGGGAGAACCAGTGCAGCTCTGGTTCTCCCTGCACAACATCGAACCTGAAGATGGCGGCAGAGTCAGCCGCCGATAGCTCGTTGTCGCATTTCAACAACATACGGCGGAAAACCCGTGAAGACTACATTTCAATGAGAAAGTTATTAGAGTCCAGCAAAGCCGAGTCGTAGGACCCGACTGTAGCGCCTCCTAGTGTGGCTACACAGGAGAAGGCTAACTACCGATCCACCCAAGGCGACATCGAGGATATGCATGTCAAAGAGAAATTCATCAGAAAATTTGAATTACATCTACTGGCAGAAGACCAAGTCTCCTCCTGTGCTTACTTAAATAAGTTTGTGCATGGAGTGATGTCGACATTTTTGACCGTGGCTTGACTCCTTTACTACAAAAACCACCAAGAAGGAGACAGAAAAGAGTTCAAGGCATCGATAGGAAGACCCTTAGACTTATGAGGCGAAGACATATGAGATGTAAAAGACAACTCGTTCTACCGCGTGTATTTATTGATTCACGCAATTAATTTATTCAATCGTACCTGTAATAAAATATTGTATTATGTTTACATAAATACCTCTTTTTTCTGCCCACCTGCACATACCCATTGATATTAAATGTCATTTTTTATGATCAATGCTTCCGACATTAATGTTAATGAAACGATTTATTCTCGTGTACTGTGGACTAGTGGGAACTACTGCAGAGGAGCACAACGTGCAATGTGTACTGTAGGTTTTTTTTTTTTTTTTTTTTTTTTTTTTTTTTTTTTTTTTTTTTTTTTTTTTTTTTTTTTTTTTCAGGGAAGGTATCCGATTGTGTTATGGGCACCGCCGACGGCTGTGAGAGGAATTTCCTGTCACAATTTACCTTTATCGTTTCATTCAAATGTATCAACATACTAACTATGATATCTTCATTTTGGAACTTTCTTCTGTAAAATCCTTTCTGCAATGATCACTTGCAGCAGTTGTTCGATTCTTGGTGCCAACGTCTTCTTTGTATTCTGAATTGTTCAATAGCACAACACTCTAATTGGTTCGTTTTTGTTTGAAATTCGTTTCAAGAAAATGTGTGCTCAGCTATAGGAATCTGCAAGTCCCAGGCAAATAGCTTGCTTCGAGGATGGCCGTTTCCGCTAGTGCTTTTCACCATACTCACTCGTCCTCCCCATCACATGTCTCACCATCCTTGGTTCTACCTCATTGTTGATCTCGTTGTCACCCTCATAGTTCGTGATCATATTTCTCCCATCATGCTGATATGCCAGTACAGCTTCTTTATTAAGATATTTGGAGTTAAAATACCATATTTTCATTTCCTCTGGTCTTCGACGATGTCACTTCCAGCGTGGTCTCATTATTTCCTTTTGTTATTTCATAAACTTATCTTGCACCCACTTCGATCTGTCATTCTTTTATTTTATATTATTTTATTTCTTAAACTTTGATATTTCTGTATAAAACTTTTTAGGGTCATCACTGAGTGTGTGTTAATTTGAGGATACATTTCTAAGTCTTCCTCTGACCTTATCTTCTGCCGAAATGTCGATTTCCGGGAGTGGCCACATTGTTTGTCACCAATCTCGTCATAGTCCGTGGGAATGACGTACACAGCTTTTGTGTGTGTGTGTGTGTGTGTGTGTTCACTCTCCTCTACCAGACCATCTGCATTACAGACAGTTGAATGAAGACTTACTCAAAGGCACACAGCACACATTTAAAAATTAAATTTATGTTAAATACATATGTACATATGTCCACTAGTTTTTATAGCCACATCACATTTGGGATTTACTTCTCGCAGTCGTAAGGATAAATTGTTTTAATAGATTATATGTTATGATATACTTAGTATTCCTTACTTACAATTGTAACTGTATTTTGTTTGCGTCTTTCCCTTGCTCTTAAATCCCCTTTTTTTTTTCTTTAATTTTGGCATTAACCATCTCTTGAGTCTTGACTGGTTTGATGCAATTTCCCATTCCTTTTTATCTTGCGCTAACCTCATCTCAACAAACCTCTTTCAACTCACGTCCTCAATTATCTGCTTCATATATTCTAATCTCTGTCTTCCTCTGCAGTTCCTGCCTTCAACTGTTCCCTTTTCGTCATTTTCAAAACTCGTTCATTTCGTACTTTATCCACCCACTCAGTTTTCAGCATCTTTCTATAGCACTACAATTTAAATGTTTCAATTTCCCTTTTTTTCTTTTTTGTATTCATTCCCATAAAGTGCTGTACTCCACGCGTGGAGTTTTAAAAACTTCTTTCTGAGTCCTAGATCAATGTTTAAAACTAAAAGATGTCTCTTCATCACGAAGGCTCTTTTCGCTAGTGATATTCTACTTTTAACACCATTCCTGCTTCGGCCATCGGTTGTAATTTTACTCCTTGAGTAGCAAAATTCACTAACTTCTCTATCTCATTCGACCCTTATTTTTGTTTTTAATCTACTATTATTGGTACCATTTCATTACTTTTTTTTCTCCCTTTGGTTTATATTTAGACCAAAATCTTCCTCCAGTATTTTGTTCATCATATTCAATAACTTCTCAATAACCTCAACCTGTTCTTTTCACAAGACAATGTCATCAGCAAATCGTAGCATACTGATTTTTTCTCCTTGAACGCTTATGCCACATTCAAATCATTCTTTATTGCTTCTTCTACATAAAAGCTGAATATGAATGAGGATAGACCTCAAACTAGTCTCACACCACCTTTAACTGGTGCGTTTCTCTCATGATTCTCTACTTTTATTAAAGCTACTTGATTCTTATAAACATTATAAAGTATTCTTCTATCTCAGTATTTTAGACCTGACTTCTTTAAAATTTTGAACATCTTGTTCCAGCTAACATTATCAAAAGCTTTTTCTAACTCAACAAACGCCATAAAAGTATCTTTGTTTCTCTTGATCCGCCCTTCAAGAATTAATCGTAAGGCCAGAATCGCTTTTCTTGTACCAAGGTTTTTCCTAAACCCAAACTGATCTTCATCTACTATTCCTTCTACTACACTTTACATTCTTCTGTATATGATTCTGGTCAGTAATTTTGAAGCATTTGTTGAAATAATTCTACTGATATACAATCTATACCTTGTAAGAGAGACAAATACATTGAGATGGCTGTATAGCTAATATAGCCAAATGCCAATTTTTGAAGAAGAAAAAAAAATGTTGGCTTCTACTAACGAGGCGAACGGACATTGTCGATATTGCAAATCTCAAAAATGGAAGCCAGAAACGGCAAACTTACTTTTTTAGAGGCAAAGTAACTATCTCATTTATAGACTAACCGAATGAATAGTTGAAAACTCTGTTTTCGATTGAAACAAAGAAATCAAGGTATTTGATTAAAATAATGTGTAAATACAACACCTCTTTCCATGTGACATCTCTTATTGCAGACGAAGTTATTACAATTCACAACTCTACAGCAGCTTATTCCAGCACCTTCACGAGTCTAAATGTTTTCAAAACGTGTACCTGCAAAACTTTCTGGAAAGACGGAACCTATGTCCTAATGCATGGCGAAAGACCAATTAACTGCCAGAATCATCAAGGATACGACATTTTTATGAGCGATGTGACACTCATTATTTCACTTGATTTTTCCTTCATCTATAGCATTTTGTATTTACAACACGTAAATAAAATATTTTCTTCCTCTTCTTACTTATAAAAAAATAATAATCAATTTAAATCACAACAGACAGCTTTGCAATTCAACAACGATATTCTTGCCGCAAAATAACATTGATCAGAGATATTATAAATTAGAGATTGTGTGCACAGTTCAATACATACGTTACTGCTATGAAATTAATTGCCATAATACAGTTTTTTTGTAGAATATTATTTATAAAATTGTGGGAAAACATTTCCGCTAAATTTTTCAGTAACAAGTAACAAGTTACTAATGAAGTAACAGTTAAAAAACTTAAATTTCTCATAGTGTCTGTTACAACCACGAATGCCAAATTTCATTCCGGCTTAAGCTAAATTTCAACTTAATTAAAACTTTCAAATTTGCTGCTTGATCAAAGTTTATATATTAAGGTTTATTCGATTTTTACTTATTTTACTGACAACTTTTGTTAATATTCTTTATTCACGTTCGTTGTACGTGGGTTTATAAGGTTATTTGAAGTCGATACCGGCTAAAAATGTTACCGAATCGAGTATTCTGACAATTCGTTTCTTCGAAGTTTTCAGCTATTTAATAATCTGGAATCCGTATAATTTCTCCGGCAGTTACAGAAACTATCACCAAAGACTACATTACGAATGTTTTTCCAGCCTCAATAAAAAAACAGGGTGATGCTTTCGAAGCAAACAGGAATTCATCAAATTTTGCAGTATGACATTTTAGGATCAAATACAAGTCAAGTTTGTATTTCAGTAAGTTCGAGTTTACGGCCTTTGAAGCAAATAAATGATAGTGCCATTGTCTCTGTCCGTGTTTAATACGTCTATTTAAATTTCTGAGTTGTTCAAGCTCAGAAATTTTATTCACCCTAGTATCGCAGATACGTCGACTACATGCTCGGATCATTGTTGCCAGGCCGCGAATTACGGTAAATTGAATTTACGTCTCGCAGTTGTGTTTATAAATTGGATTTATATATAAGTATATGAAATAAAAGTATTGTTGCTGATTATAGCTTTTTAGTAATATCATCCTGTAACATTAAACATTATATTTTTAATCATTCCTATGAACTCCTGCAATCTGTTCTCCAGGGAAAAATACCAGAAAAGAGGAAATCTGGTAGAAGAAGAACTTCTTGGTTAAAACAATCTGAGAACAAAGACCTCCAAGACAACTACGGAGTTAATCCGAGCATCAACCAGCAGAGACGAGACAGCCAACATGGTTGCCGACATCCGGAACGGATAGGGACCAGAAGAAGGAGAAGAAGAATCATTTCTATGTACGTGTTAAGTCTAAAAGACCAATTTCTAATATCTCTTTAACCGGTCGGTTTCAACATAGCGTAGGTTGGTAATTAATAATTTTGTCTTATCTTCACACTAATAACCTCTATCTTTTCTGTTAATCGTTCTTATGGAGTGCTTGATTCTGATAATTATGTTTTCAGAATTTCGGCCATCACTCTTGACCTTACAAATATTAGAATTCATTCACTTCTTACATCGCATCATTTCAAATTTTTGTTCTTCCTTGTTGCTCTCCACTTCTACCTTATACAATGACCTTGCCACATGGTAAAGAGAATCTGCTTACCATGGAAAATTTTAGGTCTCTCAACTCGTTAGTCATTTGTAGTGTGACACAGTACGGATCAAAATCCCGGTCTCAGACAAAAATTTCACTTTTAACAAAACTTTGTTCTGTTCGTGCTAAGTTCTTATAAACACCTTGCCCGTGTCTAACCATATGCGAGTTACCAATGTGGATGCTTACCGCTCTATGACAACGTCTGGGAACACGAAACTGGGGTAGTTTCCCGTTGTCGTCCCCAGTGTGACAGTGTTGCTGTAAGTGTGGATGAATGTGATGGTGTGTGTGTTCAGTGTTGTTTGAGTTGTGGACGAGAGATGAATACCTGTTGCCAGCACATTAAGGCCTATTTTTCTGAAATATACCACATC
>JARYHS010008074.1:144405845-144462850 GCA_031002005.1 Vandiemenella viatica
GTTCGAAAACCTTTCGACACTTCATAATTTGAGATTAGGACCCACGCCACACCTTCCATAAATGAGGTTTTCGGCGCTATGTGATTTTAAATTCTTCCAGAATTAACATAATTATTTCATCATAGAGAATGAAGTAAAGGAGCCAGTGTGGTTGTTTATCCAGGATAGATCACTAGAATACCTTATTGGATGAATGAGAAATCTGCTTACCATTTGCAAAAAAAAAAAAAAAAAAAAAAGGTTGTGAATAGTAAAGTCAAGCTGTTGTTGCTACTTAAATTTTTCTTGTTTCTTGTTTCATTGGTTTACCTCCTTCATTAGATAGCAATTTGAGGGTATCTACTACTTATCAGCCATCTTTCGTACACTCCTGGAAATTGAAATAAGAACACCGTGAATTCATTGTCCCAGGAATGGGAAACTTTATATACACATTCCTGGTGTCAGATACAACACATGATCACACAGACAGAACCATAGACACAGGCAACAGAGCATGCACAATGTCGGCACTAGTACCGTGTATATCCTCCTTTCGCAGCAATGCAGGCTGCAATTCTCCCATGGAGACGATCGTAGAGGTGCTGGATGTAGTCCTGTGGAACGGCATGCCAAGCCATTTCCACCTGGCGCCTCAGCTGGACCAGCGTTCGTGCTGGACGTGCAGACCGCGTGAGACGACGTTTCATCCAGTCCCAAACATGCTCAATGGGGGACAGATCCGGAGATCTCGCTGGCCAGGATAGTTGACTTACACCTTCTAGAGCCCGTTGGGTGGCACGGGATACATGTGGACGTGCATTGTCCTGTTGGAACAGCATGTTCCCTTGCCGGTCTAGGAATGGTAATACGATGGGTTCGATGACGGTTTGAATGTACCGTGCACTGTTCAGTGTCCCCTCGACGATCACCAGAGGTGTACAGCCAGTGTAGGAGATCGCTCCCCACACCATGATGCCGGGTGTTGGCCCTGTGTGCCTCGGTCATATGCAGTCCTGATTGTGGCGCTCACCTGCACGGCGCCAAACACGCATACGACCATCATTGGCACCAAGGCAGAAGCGACTCTCATCACTGAAGACGACACGTCTCCATTCGTCGCTCCATACACGCCTGTCGCGACACCACTGGAGGCGGGCTGCACGATGTTGGGGCGTGAGCGGAAGACGACCTAACGGTGCGCGGGACCGTAGCCCAGCTTCTTGGAGACGGTTGCGAATGGTCCTCTCTGATACCCCAGGAGCAACAGTGTCCCTAATTTGCCGGGAAGTGGCGGTGCGGTCCCCTACGGCACTGCGTAGGATGCGACGGTCTTGGCGTGCGTCCGTGCGTCGCTGCTGTCCGGACCCAGGTCGACGGGCACGTGCACCTTCCGCCGACCACTGGCGACAACATCGATGTACTGTGGAGACCTCGCGCCCCACATGTTGAGCAATTCGGCGGTACATCCACCCGGCTTCCCGCATGCTCACTATACGCCATCGCTCAAAGTCCGTCAACTGCACATACGGTTCACGTACACGCTGTCGCGGCATGCTACCAGTGTTAAAGACTGAGATGGAGCTCCGTATGCCACGGCAAACTGGCTGACACTGACTGTGCCAGTGCCCAACCGCTGCGCAGCTAGCGCCCTTCGACGGCCAACACTGCTGTTCCTGGTGTGTCCGCTGTGCCGTGCGTTTGATCATTGCTTGTTCATCCCTCTCGTAGTGTCCGGAGCATGTATGGTGGGTCTTACACACCGGCGTCAATGTGTTCTTATTTCAATTTCCAGGAGTATATGTCTAAGAAAATTAGGTTCCACATTTTGATCCAAGCTGAAACTAAGAGCCAGAACCGTGGAAGCAGAAATGATCTTCCATTACGTCTGCAAGGTGTGACAGTGGATTTAAGGGAAACAAGTTAGCACATACCGATGGTTGTCGGTTCGAGTCCGGCTGAGGACATGGGTGTTTAGTTTGATTGTTGTGTTGTCCTACAATTGAATGTTCACATAAAATTCGGAAAGATTCATTAACATTGACGATATATAAACGTACATTGAATGCTGGCTGAGTGGCTGTAAGACCGACTGCCAAATACAAGTAAAAAAAAATAGTTAGAACATGTACTACATCTATTGCGTTTTCCTACAAGAAACAGAAGATACTGATTCCTATTAGTCACTTGAACTAAGTTGTTCTGTAGCTACAAATGGGAATGCTGTTAGCACAAGACAACTAAATGAAGTGCCAGTGTTCAGAATGCTTCCTGCATAAGAGAAACGAGGAAAAGGAGTTGGCATGTTAAACGGCAACATAAGAAAAGGAACAAAACAAAAATTCTAGGGTAGATAGCTTGCTTGATACCGTATTCCATTAATTTTTACCCGGTGCTGGTATACCATATTATTACCGAATGGTAATACACAATATTCATTAGCAAACTTGTATATGGTTAGGGCTAGGCGCCCTTTGACGCCAAAGTTGTTCACCCGAGAGCTTCAACGTAGAACCAGAGGCTATTGGTAACACGGAATCCAACATATCATCCCCAAGCAGCCATCGTTCAGCATAAAATCAAACAGAGAGGAAATATCTATAATAATCGGGCTTCGGTCCGAGCACATCATGCTAAATTCCGAAACGATTCTGTCAGGATTGGAAGAGTCCACAGAATGCGTATACTGTGGCGCCTACGAAGACATAATACGCTTCATCGTCGAATGCCCCAGATTCAGCCAACACAGGAAAGCAACGTAAAATCGTCTCGATATTTCGACCGGGATAGCGCGTCAGTAGAAATACAAAGCGACGTTTTGGAGCTTGCCTCTGGCTTCATCTTCCGGCTACAACTTCACCGGAAGGTTGAGCCAGAGGCCAAAACGTCGCTTTGTATTTCTACTGACGCGCTATCACGGTGAAAAGCACGGGTATATTTTACGCAGCTGACCCACCGAGAAAGCATACATTTTTTCAGAGGAAAGCAACGTTTCAGAGATATTGTGATACCACAATTACATACTATGAAAGTCTAGTTTGCTGCCTAGCATATTTAATGAACACAAGGATAAAATTGTAATGTAAATACGTAAATACTTTAATAGAAACTGAAACACTATATGTCCTAACAATTTTTCTGCCTCCTTTACGTGTCATATGTGCTTCCATAAAGAATGATTATGTTAAATAACTATGTTATTATAACACACATAAAACTATTTTAAAACTTGTTTAATGATCTGAGTTGTATTGTAAACGAATTTTGTGTTAAGTAATTATTTTTCAGATATGGATGCATAACCTGCCAAAAATGTGTTTGTTGCAAATTTATGATTTTAAATACGGCTTGATAATGTAATAAAATGTTTAATACAAATCAATGTACCATGTGGCTGTCCAATTAGCCCAAGATCATGAAAAGAAAAGTCGTTCATTCTTATCATGGTAAGGAAAGAAAAAGAAACGAATCATAGCTTCTTAAAGGAACCATCCAGCATTCGACTGCAGTGTTTTAGAGAAACCATGCAAAACAGCATTTTGACCGTACCGGAAATCGAATTCACGTCGTGTAAAATGCAAGGCTTCAACAATAATCTTTTATTAACTTGAGGGGAAGTGATTTTTTCGTAATTTGAGGCATTTACTTTGTGATTTTTCATCATACCTACAGCTCAGGCGTGATTAAGGACAGTATAAACTGTTATGGCCAAGCCATGTTCTGAGACTAGAATTAATATGGGTCTGAGCGAGTAACATTACTTTATACGGTCATCGGCGCGTCATCACATAGAGGGCGCACGAGAGACCATTTAGGTCAAGTCCGCGGTCGCTCAATCTTGTTTCGTAACGCTCGAAGCCCCTTACCATATTGGTTAAGGCCCAGAGGTGTTCGAGCGGTATATAGGTCGCCCAAGCCGTAGGAGAGTCGATTAGTTGATCAGTGGATGAGTAAGTCAGTAAGTCAGTCGAGTTCACTCGACAAGTTGAGAGTCTTCTCCACCCTGTCTATTCATGTGCTATTACTCTCTGTGAGAATACTTGTAAATATTCTTCCTTACGCCCGGTGTCATTACTACTTCTAGCATAAGCTCCACATAAGCGCTAAACCCTCTTGGGGTGCTAGTTAGGCGCGTCTTTCGGGGTTAGAAAGCTATGGTTACCATACCAGGGGGGGGGGAGTGCTAAGGCAAACCCTGTGACCATAGTCTGTAGAGGTGTCCTGCGATCCTATGTTGGAATAGGACCACAGCAAAACTAAGGAAGGAAAGTGGATACGTGAATGTTAACTTCTGTACGTGTCACGTTATTTAGTTTGTGAATCGTGTACGTTTGAAGTATAAACTGAGGTTCCATCTAAGTGACAAATGTGGTGGCGGTTCAACGCGCCAAGCCATACTGCTGACCGAGCGTGGCGGTGTAACGGGTAGCGTTCTGGCCTCGCATTCGGGAGGACGGTGGTTCGAATCCCTGTCCTGGCATCCAGATTTGGGTTTTCCATGGTTTCCCAAATCACTCCAGGCAAATGCCGGGATGCTTCCTTCAAAAGGCCATGGCCGAATACCTTCCCATTCCTTGCCCCATTCCTTTCCCGTCTCTAAAGACCTCGCTGTTAAGAGACGTAAAACAGTAAAAAAAAAAAAAAAAAAAAAAAAAAAAAAAAAAAAAAAAAGAACTGCTGATTCGTTGCGTTGAAATCTATATTATGCCTTTGTAACAACAGCTGGATCTTTTGGACTTAGCATTCTGGAGAAAGTTTATTCGAGTACAATAATGTCCATGAAAATATAATTTTCAATGTAGGTTGGTGGCTATGGAAAATATTTGAATGGATGGCTAAAGAACAAATTTTTTTTTTATTTTTCTTGTTTTCTTAAACTATTCCATGATGCACAATAATATATAAAGTTACCTGCTATTTTAATACCAGTGAAAAATGTTATGCACGGTATTTTCAGAAGACTATTGTATCAAACAGAATTATTGAAGTTGTGTTGACAGTAGATTTTATACATATTTTAAAATTGGCTATCACCTAATTATAATTTTATTGTATTAAAATTTTATCAGACGTTCTTTGTTTTAGTTAGTGCAAAAACACACATGCCAACACACAGCGGACATTACACCTAAAATTATTCATGCCTCAAGCCGGAAGAAACCAATATCCCTCGGATGCGGAGTTTCTTATTAAATTATTTCTGCCATCGAAACATCTTAGCTATGTGTGATGTAGAAAGTTCCACCTTTAGAATATGCTTTTAATATAATTAAAGGGAATAAATGCTCTGATCAAATCTGAAATAAGTCGCATTGATCGCAGAATGCTTAGTATGATTTACAGACTGCTTTTATAAGATTGTTTTATTCAAGAAAACAAGTGGCGGTTTTATTAATTGAGACAACATAGAAGTAATATCTGTGCCAAGTAATTCTGTCTGAATACCGAAACGATAAAGATTTGCTAAAGCAGTTACGGTCAAAGGGGAAGAAATCAAATTGCTATTGGTATTGCATTGCATTGCCCCTTCAGAAAAGCATTTGGGCTACCACAAGGGGGAGACCACTATCTAAAATGAGAAATTTGTTAACTTCAAGCCGTGACGCCAGCTTTTGAAGTTATTTCATAACTTATTGTTTCGTGTTTAATTTGTATGGAAGCGGAACCTTCTGTTTTCGCAGACTGAATGAGAGAATCGGATCAAAAATGTTGACTTAATAAATCTAATTAAAGAGAAGTAGCTCTGTGTCGAAATCGTACGAAATAGAAGGTTGTTTAAAAGGATTTGCGAAATATTCACAACTGATGAACTTAGCATGAGAGCGAAGTTTTTGAGGAAAGACATTCAGACAGATGAAAGCAACAATTCATGTAATAAAATTAATGTTTAAAAAACATAAAAACTGCCTTCAAAAAACACACCAAAATTTTTAAAATAGCTTTATACCTTGCTTAGAAGAAAATAAATCTAAATTAACAGTATTTTACATTATTGTTACTGAAATTTTTACATTAATCAATTATTTTGGAGTCGTTGCCAGCCGTCACATCGCGAATAACGAATTACTGAAATTTATTTGTTGTTCGAGGCGACACAGAAGAACGAACAAAAATCGGAATATTTTACATCATGTAGTGAGGCAGATATTGTTATTGCGGGGGACAGTTTAGGGGAACAAATTAACAGTATTTTAATCTGTGGCTAGACGTCGTTAGTTGTCGGAGCACATCTCTGGCGCTACAGTGTAATATCTAGGCTGCAGCATGCGGTAAACGCTTTACAGTTAGTATAATATCGGCGTATCGTCTGTAGGTTTCAGTTTTGTTAAAACATGTTTTTGCAAGTAGGTACACGATTTTTATGTATTACTGATATTCCTTATTGTTTTTATTTGTTTATTTTTCGTACTTTGGCTGGCACCGACTCCAAAATTAACTGATTAATGAAAAATTTTAATAACAGTAATGTCAAAAACTGTCTATTTAGATTTATTTTCTTCTAAGCAAGGTATAAAGTTATTTTAAAATTTTTAGTGTGCTTTTTATGTTTTTTAAACAATTATTTTTTTTATAAAATTTTTAGTGGTGTTATAGTTTGTTTTGTATTTTAAATATGCCGCAGCAGTTCCCATTTTGCGAACTTTCTGGTAGCTCAGTGGCTAAGGCGCTCGCTTTGTAAAAAATTATTGTTTGATATACCCCAACAACTTCCAGAACGGGGTGAATTGGATGCTGTGTTGAGGAATATCAGCATCGGTCCAGGCTGTGTTTCAACCTAATCAGAACATCTGCTAAAGCTGCTGCTTGATAATCGAAACATATAACATCCAGGCATTAATACAAACCACATACAAAAATCTGTCTCTGGGATATACCTGCTTATCCCGGCATCACATAGAAAATATTGGTTTTTAATTTATTTCAATGCGTGAAAGCTTGGGCTCCAAGTTAAAATATGAGGTTCATGTTAAGACATTTTATGAACATTCTGCCTTATCTTAAAAATAGTTGAATTGATTTTGAGGAGATTTAAAACTGTGGATTCCTATAAAGAACAATGGAAATTAAAAGTGGTAGAGGTAAAGGGGAAGAGAGATTGGGCTTTTGAATACCTAATTTAGGCTGTCTTTTCTGTTTTTATTTAAAGTAGATGTGTGCAAATTTCCACTGATATCAGATTAAAAATGTAGGGATGTAGAGGCGAAGATTAGTTTGGTCTTTGTAAAAATAGTTTGGACAGTATGTTTCTCTTTCTTTTAAATTTCCATCGAAACCAGATAAAAACTGTTGCTTTGTGTAAAGAACATATGCCAAAATTAAATGGGGTAAGGGAGTGAGCAGTTAGGTTTTGTAAACAGAATGTAGACAGTACGATTCCTTGTGTTTTTACATGTGCAGTGTTTTATCAAAATCTGATAATAACTGAGGGTATCTATAAAGAACATTGCAAATTAAGAGGGGCTGGGGTAGAAGATAAAAGGCGTTGGGCTTCTATAAACCAAATTTAAACAGAATCGTTCTGTATGTTTTAAAGTGTACGTGTACATACTTCCTTCAAAATAGCGTAGAAACTGTAGATTTTTATAAAGAACATTGACGGTAATCAAGGGGGTTTAAGGGGGGACAGCGATTGAGTTTTTGTAAAACTAATGTGGACAGTATTTTTCTTTTTCTCTTTGTTTTAAAGTATGTGCATGCAAACTTCCAGCGAAATCAGATTGAAATGTGGGTTTGTACAAAAATCAAGGGATATAAAGGAGGAGAGGGGTTGGTTTGATATAAGTTTTTTCATCAGAAATCTTGTCCATGAAAAAATACGTATATGTACCAACTCTTATACTGATTGATCAAATGGTATCTGTTTTAGCTTCTTATAAACAACATTGACAAAATTTAAGAAGGTGGAAAGGATGGATTTAAGGGGGTAGAAGGGGTGGTTTCTCAATGAAATTTATATGGTATCATTTTGAAGGTACACACTACGCACTAACAAAAATTCATTAAAATCCGTTCACAATTGGCGAAGATATCGCTGAACATACATAAAAAAATAAAAAATTACAGAAGAATTGAAAACCTCCTCTTTTTTTTGAAGTCAGTTAAAAATAGATAATGTCTCATGGTTGTTTTGTGGAAAAATGTCTGAGAGCTTTTTCGGAGCCAAGTCTTCACTCTACAGTGTGTATTCGCTCCACTTTCTGAATAAGAATGTTTTTAGGTGTTATGGATCGCTGAAAAAGATAATGCATGTCATAATTTTTACTGAAATGAAACATGTATGAATAATTTTAAGCATTTCCAGATAAAGTTAGCTTTTGTCTACATCTAATATTGACAAAGCAACACGTTTAAAGTATTTATGGAGGTAGATGTTTTACTATTTTGTAAACATTCCATGAATAATTTGCCAAGCACCATATAACTTAATTTTGAATCAACACTCCTTAACAGCGAGAGAAACCATTCTGTTACAGAAAGTGAAATGGATTCACACTGTAGAGTGAAAACGTGTCTCAGAACAAAATCTCACAATTTTTTGCCTCCAAACAACCACGAGATCTGGCCTTTTTTTTTTTTAATAAGAATTGTTTTTGTGGGATCTCATTTCTTTCTGCAAGTTGATCGTTTCTAAGTTGTCGCTTCTACGAGTTATATAAAGGTTCCATTTGAAAATCCATGTGTAAAGACGTTTCAGAATTTAGATCTTCTGAATACGGTATGCGTGTTTCCGGTACCAACAATGTCCATGCTCTTTTCAAACAATGGGTGTGTTTACTGAGCGAACATTGCCGAATACCTTATGGGCCTATAAATTAACTAACTGCCATCATAAGTACATTCCCAGTAACTTCCAAACTAAGCATAGGGACAAAGTAAAATTCAATGTGTTAAGCTTGCAGATCTCTATGCATTACGGAAATTTGAGACATATTGCCTCCTCTATAGCAAAACAATTAATCAGAAAATATGCTTCAAAATAATTCATGGTTGGGGTTGCAGTTCGGTAAATGGAAAATCAACTGTATTGTACTTTTTTTTTATGATTTGAGGGCGAAACCAAATAAATGTGCCAAGTTACCTGTACTAAACCCATGGGAATCATAATGGAATTATTATGCAAGGTGTCGTAGTTGGTTATAAATTTTGATTTCCACTTACCTACAAAGTAAGGATTGGATAGAGCAAAAATTAGTATATTAGTTAATCTTAGTAAGCTCTATAATTAAATCTGAAGCATATAATGACATTAGGTAGAAAGCGATTTCATATTTAGAGTAGATATAAAGAAATTTACCAGTTTTAGACTTTTCCTATAACCTGGGGTAAAACTGTACCAGTACGAAAATTTAGCTTCCCACGAGTGCAGGAAGTACCTTATAGTTATGACGATCATCAGACAGTCAGTTATTCAGGCAGTGAGTAAATGAGCGATAAAATTGGAGAATTTTGCATGTGAATAAATTTGACGCTATGAACAACAACGAAACATATTCCAATGTGTTTGCTAAGATTGCTGACATCTATGTTAATAGAAATTAGAGGTATGTAGCGTCACTCAGACAGAAGAAATTGAAATTCAAAAATGACTTGGAATTCTTCGAGAAAATGATAATCAGAGTTGCCTTAGAATAGAATTGGGGGATGCCCTCATAGCATGCGAAACAAATCCTTGATATAATATGAAGCTGTAGATGTGAATAGGCTATCTTTGGGTGGGTCAGAAAAGAAGGGGGCTTGAACCATCATGGAGATTGATAAACGCGTTAGTTTCAATTATACGTAAATTTTGTACTGGACAGTAGTTAAATATATAAAATATACAACTTTGAATACTTTTTCTTCAGTGTGATGCTTCATATCCGTGTTCGAAATTACAGACGCATAAACTCTTAATATGTTCCGCAGATAATTGTTTTCACCAGAGCTAAAATATGATGACAACTGACAAGTGTAAATTTATTGTGTTTTCAGACACTTTGTTTAGTCTCTCATCAGATGAACGCACTACTAACATGCGTGATAGTTATTCCATTTTACTATATGTTTTACTAGTTGTCTTATATCTACTGTTTTATAATCCATGAGATGAGATTCGGTAGAGAAAGCCGTTTTTATATCTGTTTCACATCTATTTCTCTCACGAAATAATAAATACTATTCGCAGATTGATAACATCATTAACTGAAATACATGTTAAGTAATCGATTAACGAAACATATATAACGGTTTTGTAAATTTATTTCTGCTCCAGTTAAGGACCAATAAATTATATCAGTGCTATATTTTCTTTTTCAGAAATGAATGAAATGTTAAATGCAAGAAAAATTGTGCTGAGAGGAAAACTGGGGTCCCTATAGATCTTCGCGTAGACGTCAATGTGGGAAATATTTGGCTATAGTAAAACCATAAATAACAACACGCAGAAATGATTAGAGAGAGATGCAAGGAATCGAGAATATTAATGCAGTGAGATGGTTTAACGGACAAACAATATATAATTTATTATTCACTGATAATATAGTTCCATCGAGAAGAAAGAGGACACTAACCAAATTCTGCAGGTATGAATAAAATATTTATAAAGGATTTTTTAGATAAATATAAGCTAAAGATATGTATCGTTGCATAAATGACAACAGAAACAGTAAAATAAAAGATCATATGTAATAGAAAGAATAAAAATTGCTGAAGGATTTCAAAATTTAGTTGGTTGGTAGATAAATTTGTTCTGAAACTGATGTATGAGGAAAAAGGATTAGGAAAGGAGAGAATGGTGGCTCAAATTTCAAGAGATAAAGCATAGATAAATTTAACACAGGAGCTAAAAATCAAAGATAGAGTTGTAAAGGAAAGATAAAATGGTGTTATTTGGAGTAAATACTTGAGGAAATGGGTTGCAAAGGGAGTGTTCAGTTAGAGAGACTAGCTCAGAAAGTAAAGGGAGGATTCAAGGATGGTATTAAAGCATTCTAGATAATTCTGAAGAAAAAATACCTAAATTTTTATTACATTTAACTATTAACAGAATCACATTTCTGAAATGTTAATTTGCTAGACGTCGTTTGCTTATTAATGTGTTCTGTAGAGACACTATGGGTTTGTAGAATTTAAGTTCTCATGCATCAGAATAGATAGAATTTTAAAAACAAAGAAGCACCTTCTAAATTACATTTTCGCTTTGTTCAGTCCAGTTATTTTATTTTGAAACTCTTCTACCTTGTCGTTCTGTGATCTACAGAAACTAGCGCTAATTGCCTTTCTTTCAGTCTACTACGAAATTAAAAAAGAATGTTATGAACCCTTCTTTTATTTTGGAAACTAAAGCAGGTAATTAAACAGTCTGGCGGTAACGGTTTAAGGGAAGTAGAAATCACCTTGTGTTTGGGTCCAACTATACGTACAACCACAGAGCTCCTTTGAAGCCGCTGACATTTTGGCATGCGGTGGACCACAGCAGTCGGGTCGTGTAGACTTAAGGACGAATTTGGTCTACCGCAACCCCGTGAACCTTCTACAATCTGGACAGCGCTTGCTGCGGACCTGAGTCGCTTGGACGATCGTTGGAGCAAAGAGTAGGCAAGCGGAGAATAATGTGGAGGAGGCATCTTCATCACAAGGCTATAATAATGTACAGTCAAGGCTTAGTAAATTTAAAAGAAATCTGCGCGAAAGGAAGCGAATTTCAGTTACAAATTATTTTGTTATATTGTATTTAATTGCTAAATTCACCCAAAAACATTGCCAACGGTTACCAAACACAACAGATGAACCATTGTAGTAACTCTGACACACTCACATGTGTGCAAAGCAAGTCATTTCCTAGACTCGTGTCGTTGATAGAAAACTTTCGATGTTTTATTTACGACGCAGATCTAAAAATTTCTATAGTTCTTCGAACGCGTTGGTATGTACAGAGTTTCCTCAAAATGTTTCCTTTAGTTTTATTTACATTCCATGGTTAGGGAATGATACACAACATGTATGTAAAAAAACGTTTTTCAATACTTACTATTCTAAATGTTTTGGAAGGTTTTTCAGAAATAAAAGGGGAGCACCATTTTGTTGGGGAATTTATTTGATTTGTTCCTATCTGCACTACTAAAACTGATTAGCTTGTCTTCAGTTGTATAAGTTTTCTAGAGTAAACTTTGTTGATTTAGTGGTTTCATTTAGGTCATTTAATTTATTCGTCTGGAAAATATTATATTGCACTAAATATTCACTAGGTAGCTTTTTTTTTAAAAAAAAAAAAGAAAAAAAAGACGCTTTGCCAGTTTATCTTTATTTAATGGCAGCGAAAAGAGGAATAAAAATGGTTCGAAGTTAGTGTACATCGTTTATGAGAAAAGGTAAGCACTTTTTCCCGCAAGAGACCAGGTGTAGTGACTTTCTAGAAAAGCGAACATCTTTGTAAAAGTTCTCCCGTGTAGTAGTATGTATTCTAAGGATACAGGAGATATCGGAATATGGAAGTCTCCGACTTACACCCGTTAGGAATAGTTTTGTCTTAGTTGTAGAGAGAAAAATCTTAAAGATACTTTCTAAGTTGAGAACCATAGGTTGCTACTCATTCATTTAACTGAAATTTACTACCCTACTAATCTTCTATGCCCTCTTAGACTTGCCTACATGCGATTATCAAATCCGGTAGATGCTTTTCCATTGCGATGTATGCATTCTTAAAAAAGTGTCAGTTTGACACTAGGACACACGGTAGTTTTAGTGGTATTGCGATTCTTCTAGTGACTGAATTTCTGCGACACATTTGTTTCACTTAGTACATATAACACAGGACAAACGGAACATGGCTTATCCAACTACCCCTTTAAATTTTTAGACGCGCCAGGAAACACCAAATAGTGAAACATGAGCAGTGTCTGAAGAGATTGCTGGAGAGCAGTTTATAAGAGGTAGAAGACACTCCTCCTTGCTGAATTCTTACCTTACCTTCGAGAATTGATTTATCCCGCGCTGCCATGCACTTCTATTTCAGCTACGCACAATTACTTAAGAATATCAATGATCGATTTTTTCTTATAAAAACATTTTTCCTATGTAAATATGAAAGAAATGTGACGAAGGATCAATTACGAATAATTTTCGGTTAGCCTCATTAGTTTGAAAAATTTTACTGACTAAAATGAATTTCCTGGAATTATTAAATATGCTCATCTTATCTTTGGTACTGTTGCTATTATTTATTTAATTAAAAAAATAAATGTGATCTTTATGCTTCATGTAATTTAAGACTTGTAATGTAGCAGAAAAAATATATGTTTGAGATATTATGCGTAACATCGAACAATGTTTTTATTTTTTGACTATTTAACAAAATTGAGACATGTAATTTTTTGTGAAACGTGGAGTGATACTACTTTTACTGAGACAGTGAAATGTTGCTTCTAAAGTGACAATTCATTGCATTATCTTTCGCGTATTTGTCAGAATCTTTCAAATGCAAATGCAAATGCAAAAAAAAAAAAAAAAAAAAACTATGGAATCAACTTTAATCTTCGTTGGTCCAACAAGCAAGTAACATTTCTTATTTGGCAACTAAACTACACAGTGTTTAATCTTTTTCTGGTTTGCACACACACAAAAACACACACACAAAACTAGCTTGATCTATGAGTTTCTCGAATCGCTGCTGCCGCAATAGACTGAATACCTAAGTCACCTTTAAACATCATATTTCACTGAAAATGTAAGTCAATCCACGAATATGTATATCAGTGACGATAGCAAAATATGTTGTACGTCCATTTGCCAATACAGTGTAAAATCTGTACACTAATGGTGCGCCCCTCCCAGTATACTCGTATCTACAGGTAGGCAGCGGGAAGGGACAGAGTGTTATATCGACCCTCACAAAATGCTGGTGGACGAACGAGGCAGATGCTGACAGGATGTCCACGCCGGTAATGCGGGCATCTCATTCATTACTGCACTGGACGCCCGGATGGATAGGCCACCCGCAGCTCTCTGCCGTGGACACTGCCCGCACAGTAGTAATGTCGCCAGCGACAAATATCCGCCCACGCCGCAAACACGCCAGCGCCGTTCGTCACAGGAGCACTCGCCAGCATTCATCTGCGCAGCATCCCACGCTCCTATAACCACTGTCAATCTGATCTATTTCACAGCCCATACTCCTTATCAATATAATCAATATCATTGTCTTTTAACCCTAATTTCCCGCGTACTCTTCCTACCGCTGTACATCTTTCAATCTTGAACATTTCCCAATTTTACTATCCGGTGGCTCATTGGTTATGGCGCCTGACTGGAGATCGAAAGTTCCCCGTATTGAATCCACAGTCTCGGCTGGAATTTTCAAAGACCCTTAACCCGACCATCACCTTTGGCAACTGTGTAATGTGAAGTACGCCATCCATGATTTTCTTTACTTTTACATCGGTCTTCATTAATAATTGAAAAACTAATGACGAAGCAATATCAAACGGAATGTTTAATATTTCTCAGGAACAACAATATAATAAATGAAAAAAGCTATAAATAATGCTTTATTCATGCCATACTAATTATTTTATGAGTTTCATTGTTCTAGATTTCTTACCAACGTATGTGTGTTTAATTAAAAAATGCTGCTTTTTGAGAGCTCATATTTTTGTTAATTGGCGTAGCAATGTGTAATAAATAGCATATCTATTGGTATTTCAGCGTCTCACTTCAGTGTTAGTGTGAAATATTTATTAAAAGCAATGTGTTTGGATATTCCTACGTACGTGGTTGGCGGCCTTGTATTTCTCTTTATGGCAGTGTTACCAGTTGCTGGGAAAGAAAAATTGTATTAATTTAATTGGTGAACCTAATAGTTTCAAAAGTACATTTGTGTCAATGATATCTGCAGCCATGATCAACACAGGCTGGTGTAACAAAAATAATAAGTATGTATCTTTTGGACTACAAGAATGTGCAAGAAGAAGGCTAATTGTAATGGACGATCCAAACTTTGATCCCGGCAGTTTAGAACAGTTAAAAACAATTTTTTATGGAAATTCAACTAACATATCTGTAAAATTTGAAAGTGATTATATATTACCAAAAACTCCAGTTATTGTATGTAGCAATGTGGATTATTTTAAAGGACATGTTTGGGACGAAAGGATTGAAAGATTTTATTGGAGAAAATGGAATTGTATACTTGTTAAAGAATTAAACCCATTTTCTTTGTACAATATATTTATTGAGTACAATTTATTGTAATACATGTACATAAACTTACAAATATTAAATACATTTGTTTTGAAATTTATCACCTGAGTGTACCTTTATTTAAATCCTCTACTTCTAGATTAATCTTTTCCTCAATATCTCTCTTTCTTTTCTTGCCAATATCGTCAGTAGTAATTGCTGCAGCATGATCACTACTTGCATTTACTGTTGTCGCTACAGTTGGGTTGCTGGGGTAGTTTCTAGCATTTTTCTATTCTGTTCTGTTGTGAAGTAAATCTAAATTGTACAACTGGCCTCATATCACACATAAGTTGAAACTTTATTCTCTGTTTGGCTGCAGTTTATTACGTGTGTCACATACCACCAGGAAAACTGTTCACTACCGTTCCGTAGACTGTCCTTTAATGTTACAATTTGAATGCATAATATCGAAGTCTTGTAAGTGAGTTGTATCGTTTGAGGGGAAAATTCTTACAGTATTTCCAGTCAGATCTTTTAGAGTTCGATATTCCATATTTTCTGGATCTTTTCTCTCGAAAAATTGACAGAGCTGGTTCCTTGTTCAGATCTTATCCTTTCTTCTTAGCATTCACTAAGAAGAAGGTGTGTCCCCTGAATGAATCAGAAGAATGAAAGGAGCCAATTCATTGTAAAGGTCCTCGGTTAGTTAAAGAAATCTCCTGACAGTGACGCCATCCCATTTTCTGCACACAATGGTGGCTTAGCTGTAAGACACTACTCAACTACTCATGCATTGCGAGAAACGTTTGTATTCAATATTTATATAGTTACAAATTCACCCGTGAACGTCGGCGAAATTAAAACTGTTCTAGATGCGCTGACTTATTTTAATCTGCGCTAAACCTAATTAACAGTAAATAAGTCAGATAATGAGCATTAAAACTTACAGTTCTGTTTACTAGAATCTCTCACATCGAACAATTTTCTGATACTCTCACTATCATATTCCATGGAAAACAGCCTTCTTACTCCATGTATCCCAGACAAAGGGCTTCTAACATTCGTGCTCTAGTGTATCTTTCACACTACATACTTTTAATTCTGCTACTTTCCTGACTAAATGCACTATCGACATAGTTACTAATTATTCGAATCGGTTAAACTCTGCTTTTTTTTGTGGCCAAACATTTCTCGGCCATCAATTAAATATAAAGAGTACTGGTGATCCACTCCCACAGAATTTGTGCCGGCTCCCTGTCATCAGCTGAAAGGCTCTTGTCTACAAAGCAAAGTGACCAGCTTGCTACCTCACAATTTTGAATAATCCTATCGCATCTCCCATTGCTTCACTAGTGATATTTCTTGCTGATGTTTTACATTCAACCAGTAATTCGGAAAGCAATCAGAGGAGCCAGCTACCTGCGAAACGTATAAGCGTTGTATAAATGTGCTTTATTTTTGGTCTAGATTATAGTTTTACGGGTACTGTTCAAATATTCAACGTGATTAATGCTAAAAATATCTAAAGTTCCTTTAGCAGGAGATCTGAACACTGTTATAAATCGTCGTATCCAATATGGCGGCGTTTATATATATATATACTTATATATTATACACCCTTCCTTTAAAAGTATTACCTTTATTATAGAATTTTAGCCTAAAATTGCTTATCCAGCCACAACAACTTATCTCTTCAACTGTTTTTCTTGGTTAATGTACGGTAGATGACGTCTGGGGGAATTTCGTTCATATGACCTTTTTTCCAAACTTCATATTCCGAGCTAGTGTAATGAATTTTAAATATTGTGTCGAATTTTGTTCGTATCTTGTATTGATGTTTATTCATAAATCGAATTCTCGCATCAGCTATTTTGGTTTCACTTTATTTTACCACCAATACGATCCTTAATATGCGAAAAACTTAATTCCCTTTCAAAGATATAAATTATAACCGAAAAAAAGACGTAATGATATATCTTTATAGTGCACAATGAAACAAATATACGAAGTTTAAAATAAAGACGTAGATTATTATTATCACTTTCAATAATTAATAAAAAAATGCCAGAGACGCCTGAATTTTTTAAGGGCTGACGGAGGAGTGTTAACACTGATCTATACCGCATCATGAAATTCCATGCTAGTAATTTTATCAAGTAAGCAACCTCTATTGCTTTAGGCAGAACGTTTCTCCTGTCTGATTATGACTTGGAACAACTGTGGTGTTGTACTCTTCATGTAGAGTCCTACATTACACAGAAATGTATTTCCAGCTGGTGACCCCAACATCGCAATCACGCCATTTTGAGTCGCAAATAGAGAGCTGTTCCACTATTGTTCTACATAACTCCATGTTACAGAAAACAGCAATCAGGGGAACCGGTATACCATCCACGAGGTTCAGCGCAATTTGTTTGTAACCCCCCCTCCCCACACGTACTTTGCTGAGTTTTAACGTTACGGGCTGTGTGGGAAGGCCGATACTACGATAGGAAAATGTTTTTTTCTGGGGACAATAAATGTTATTTTGTGCTTCTGACCGCGTCGAATGGATTTAGTTTACTTCTGTTTGCGTCAAATGAAGAGATCGTTACCCCTGAATGATACATGGGCTGCCTGGCTGGCACGGAGCCAGGGGTGTCGGCCTCTCGCATTGCTTGTTTATGAAAAGCCAACCCACGTTCGGCCACCTCTGCCACAAAATAATATAAATACGGAATTCCCATTTCACGCGGCGCGGGACATCTGAATTACACGTTACATCTACAATTACAATGCGGCTAAACATTCCGTATCGGCTCGTCTCTGCGAATTTCCGCTCCAAATACATCGCTCAGTGCACCGCGCGCTGGACATGTCGACCCTGGTCCGTCGCGGTTGAATATTTAGCGTGAATTATACGGCGCTATGAGCACGCTGCGGCGTTTTGTTTCTCTACATATCCATTATAAAACCAAGCTCCGCAAAACTGTCTACCACTCTTTTATTCGTGTTCCGCTGCCCAATTTTTTCTGCCCGGCCTTTTGTCAAATAAATTGCTGGCAGCAGCGAAAATAATTGAAAGGATCTCCTTGTCACACCTCGTATTTAGTCCGTCACTGGCACAATGTTTGTGGTAATGGTGACTGAATACAGTAATCTCTAAAAAAAATCCACATTCTGTTACCTCTATAATAGACAATTATTCACTCGGATAAAGTCTCTAGTCTTGTTCTGCTTACTCAGGCCGTTACCAATAACCGGATTAATTGGTTCGAGATCCGATGGTGAACGGAACTTGATTCGTTCGGAACTAGGCCGGCTGGATGTGAGAGGTGGTCTTGCATGATTCCCAACCAAGAATGATGAGACAGCTGTAGCGTTTGATCCTCGCATTCCAGAGGGCACAGGTTCAAATCTTTGTTCGGTCACAGGTACAGATACGACCGTTTCAATATATTAGTCAGTAAGTGTGTTGTATTGGCACGTGAAAAAACAAATTTCCCTTCGTAACTGACTAATATTGGTGTAAACTTAACATTCACGTAAATTTTCTCTCAAGTTTTATTGCGGAATTGTGAAGTGAGTGCGGTGTTATCACCAATCTGAGTAACAAATAAAGTTTTATAATTTTTCTTTAGCCACAATAACTGCTGCTATGGCTTAAGGATTTTAACATGTATATTAATAGAATGTTATCTTAGCGCAGTGATTAAATTTCTGGGTACAATTTGTTTGGATCCTTATATCGGTTTCGAATTATATATATATATATATCTTAAGTCGGAACTACCAGCTAATTGGACTAAGGCGAAATGAACTACTAGTTCGTCCTTTAATTCATATTATCCATGCGATTTTGTCATAATGCAAGCTCCTGAAATAGCTGTTAAGTTGGGCCTAGTTTCCATCACAGACTCAGATGATGACATGGTAATACATAACTGTTACTCGCTGCAACTATACCGTTATTTAGGTAATAGTGTGTTATTCCTTATCATTTAAACCAAGGACCGGCAAAAAAAAAAAAAAATATCAAAATAATATTTTTAAAAAATCGGTGGGCCAGGTTGCAAATTCGAATAGGTATATTTTTCAATAGTTGTGTCTACTCATAAAGTAAAAAATCAAGAAATAAAACCAAATAAACCAGTAAAATTATTTCTGATGCCTCAAAACTTACTAGTATTACAAACATTTTAATGAACTAATATGAAGAATCCGCGAACCGTATTGAAAACAGGTGGCGGACGAGATTTCCCACGGGCTGTAATTTAAAGAACGCTGACTAAAGCAAATAGATAAAAAATTACATTTAAATACCTTAACAGTGGAATTATAAGGAAAATTGTACAAAATTAAAGCAGACATAAAACCTAACATAAATAAATAAAATTTTAGTTCAGATGATATACAAAGGATGACAGGTCTATTATGAAATATTGCTAAAACAAAGTGATTTTCCTTAGAGAAGTAACAAATAGTTTCAGTAACCATCAAGAAACGTAACTGATCATTGCCTGTAATGAGACATCCCAAAATTTAAATTTTTTGCCAAAAAGCAAATAGATCTGTCAGATTAAAATCTAAACAGTCCACATAAAAATATGAAAACTGTACTCTGGCAGGTTCACGCGATTCTTGATTCTCGGGCAGTCGACATGTAACTCAACAGGAAAATAGGCAGGGGAGGTTCTCGCATTTTGTACTTTTATTACTTTTTTTTTGTTGTACTTATGGCTTTTCGTGCGCACGAGAAGACTCACCGAGAAAGATGGTGTGTTTAAATTGTCAAACACTAGTACCACACTTTGAAGAAAAAGTTATTGTGTCAGGAAGGGAACGGAAACCAGATTTTCAGTAGCGTCTGTTTTGTTAGCCAGAGAGAAACAGAAGTATGTTATTTACAAGCTAATGTTTATAATTTTCTGATCACCTGGACAAATTGGAGGGGGTTGCGCTGGTTCCTGATTGAGGTCATTAGATTCAGGACGTGTGGGGAGAATTCTCCTCGTAGCAAAAAGACGTGGTGAGTGGGAATTCTGACCTGATCGTCGAGGAGATTTCGCGTACGCTGCTAATAATTCTGGTTCGATCATCTGTGGCGAGAGTGCTCGCATGTAGACTATATATTCTGTTGTAAGCTGCTTTACAGAGAACTATTTCTCTATTACTACCGACGCTGTACAATGGCATTTATGTACCACTTCTCCATTCATCAACGTAATACTTCAATCCACTGTACGAAGGTCGATATCAAGACACAATGTACGGTTGCATTGTATCGACTCATCATTTACCGGCATACAACAATATGGTAATATATCACTGTCCACTACAAGACGACCCAGAGCTTGCCGTTTGATTAAGTATACAACCTTTTTTGGCCTACTAAGGAAATGTTAAATTGTTTTACCGTTTTAATTATTTTCATTAAATACGAAAATATTCATTTAAATTCTCATCTTTAATAAATTGTGAGTTAATGTCATTTGAGAATTCATTAAGGCTTATCACGACAATATTATCCGTCACAACACATATATAATTACTTTAATAATTATGAGCTCATTGTTTGGGAGGACTCTCTCTTAGCCCTGGAAATCTATATTCATATGATTGAGTAAGCGATAGAATACACAAAATGTTGAACGACAGCTTGTGAGTTAGTTTTGCATTGGGGAATATTAAAATTTGGATTTTATGCCAGAGGTTAACCAAAGTTTCAGTAATTTAGTAAGTACGATATGATTCAATCTTAATGAGTCTGTTGCAATCGTTTCAAACAAATTTTTATTGCCTTTCTAGAAAAAAAAAACAAAACAAAAAACGATAAACGTGGTAGCTACAGTAGCTCTAGTAAGAAGAGCGATGTCAACCAAACATTGTATGAGAGAAGAAAGGTATTTTATAGGGAACCAGTCAGTCGAAATTTGTAAAAAATCGTATATACAAAACACGCTAAATTTCTTTCCGATTGATTGTTTGACATAGCAGTAAAACAACTTTAAATAAGGGACGTTATAATCGTCGACTGACTTGAAAGGATGGCATATCACAGAATCCATTAACTCTTGAGGCCCTGAAGTTTAATCACCACGTTTGTTTCATTAAGATATTGGTTATTCCTCCTCACTGATTTAATGACAACGGCTGTTTTATTTAAGTTTACATGCCAGAAATTAGTTTAAAACCCGCATTTTATCACACATCTGTTTATACCTGTAAATAATATCTACGTTGTAGGTATTTAATTTATCATCTAAAATGCCTTTCCAGATAGCTACTGTCAGCTAAAGTAAAGGTAAGTAGATGTTAGCAGAGGTTCTTCCAAGAATCGACTTTCATGTGGCACCAATTGAAAGATATTTATTTTAAAAACTTCGTCTACAGAATATTGTCTTACTATTCCAATTTTCAATTACTTCATCTCCATTTTCTAACAGACACAAATACGTGAATAGTCTCCAAGTTCTTTGTTTGTGTACAATCTTGATTTTAATTAAATCAGTTCTTGCATTGTGGAGGCTATCATGCTGCCCTCGCATTGTAAGGATCGTCGGTTCGCGTTAGGGCTCGGGTATGAGTGGTTTTAAGTAAGTGTTGTGTTCATCTCGTCATATATATATATAGTAGAAATGCAGACTGTTGATCATGAATATTTAAGAAGCGTTTTAAACAGCCTGACTAGTAATACAAAAGTAGGATTTAGTGTAATACCCATCGTTAACTTTCATTGTTCTGATCTAATTTCTATACAGATTTCCGTGCCGATTAATATCGTAGACTTGGCTGCTCATCTTTGGCCAACATAAAATATAAATTTAATACACTGATTTCTAACACAGCACCTCAATTTCAACATTTCTGAAACGTTATGTAGAGTCGGTATAAAATTCAAAATACAGTGCTATAATTTGTCTCTAAAATAATAAAAAAAAGGATTAAGAGATTAAGTAAAATACTTAACGATAGGTACTGTCATTGAATTAAATTTGCGAAAGCGTTACTGTCAAAATAACAGGAAAAGCAGAGTTTTAAAGATAAAATACAATTTAATGTACGAGGAGTATGTTATTTACCCGTGAGATACATACTTCCTGTCTGTTGAGTGTGTAAGGTGACAAAGTCCCTTACAATTTAATTTTTGTGAATAATTTATGTTAAAAGTTAATTAAATATTAGTCTTGCTTGTGTTGTGTATACAAATGTGTTAAATTGTTATGAAAAAATGATAAAGATAAATGTATATTAAAGTGCCAGAATATCTATGGACAATGGTTATCTATGATAATGTATATCTTTGGACAGAAGAAAAAAGAAAATATGGCGAGGGTATGGATGAGAATATAAAATACAGTATATCTGGCAAGTCGTTGAATAAAAGGAATGTAAGAAGTGTGTTTTGACCCTTGTGAATATAAATAAAAAGTGTTTTCGAGTGTTACTTCAAAGAATTCGTTGTCTAGATATTTATTTGTTTCTGAACTGTGAATGGAAATAATCTGCCGGCTTCTGCCGCTTAGATTACGGCTTGATGACGGGCAGATTACATATACCTAAACCTAAATTAAGGAAGAGGGGATCTTACAAGTGGTATAAAAATATTTAATATATTTTTAATTTTAAAGAAAAAACAACAATAAAACTGGGAAATATATTTTAATTAATCGTAGTTCTAAAATAAATTAATAATTGTTTAAAACACATACAGCTCGTCAGAAACGGGAGCAATTCTGTCTGGTTATTTTCCCTTTTAATTTTTTCGCCAGTGTTTTATTAAATATTTTGTTTGTTTCATTGCAACTGCGAACTGCAACCTCATAAAAATATTAATTTCAGGATGTTTGCTTAAGCATGTGTTCCGTCGCCCTAACAGGACGGTACCTTGACTACCGTGGGAGGAAACACTCTATACAGGATCAGACAAAGCAGTTTTCAGCCTCGTGCCGTCGGAGTACAGCGTACCGTGGGGAAAACATTTCTTTGTGCAATTATCTTAGTAGCAATAAAAGGTGGCATTAAACAAGAGAATTACAGCGCTGTTCCTGGGAGGGCCGTTTTGCCGAGCGAGTGGTGCGACCTCAACCAACCAACCCCCCCCCCCCCTCGTCTCCCCCCACTCTGGGGATAATTCATAGCGAACTGTACGGCGCCCGCGGCACTAATTCAAACCTGATATGCATATTATACGGGTAAACACATTTTCCGGCCCTCAGATTTCTGTGCGCTGCAGTGGGCGGGGCGGAAAATAAACAGACCAACAGACACGTGGCATGGATGTGAGAAGGAAATTCTTCCACTCCACTGGATTTTTTATAAATGTTTATGAGTACGAAAAAAATCACGGAATATCCAAATTCGTCTTTAGTGCCTCCCTGTAACGTAATCTGACTTAAATTTTAATTTAAAGTAGATAAATTGTACTATTATTGCTATGACTGCACTAATACGTTGAAGCCAATTTTAACATATTTCAGTCTTTTAGTAACTAGCATGCAGTGTTATTATTAATCACAGATATCGGAGATGTAGAAATGTAGGACTTTGAAAAGAAACCAGGATTTTTTTCTTCCTATCATTTATCCCACATTACAACGTCTGCTTTAGAAAAGAAAAGAAACAGTGCAACCAACTACTATAAAATTTTTGAAAAACTTAAAGGTTTTAATGGTGAAAAAGTATTATTGTCAAACTTAAATATGAACTAATTGAGAGTGAAATGCACGCTAAAACAGTACGCTAAATAACGGAGTGGTTATGTTGAAAAATTACAGTAACAATGAATATAACACAACAACGTGTTTTGCAGAATTTGTATTATTTAAAAGTTCCATAAGGAAGTTTGTTATGAACTTTAGATACCGAGTGTTGTGGGTGAGCGGCGACGCTCTGGCCTCGCATTCGGGAGAACGCGGGTTCGAATCCCCTTCCGATAACCAGATTTGAGTTTTCCATGGTTTCGCAAACCATTCCAGGCGAATGCCGGTATGCTTTCTTTAAAAGGCCATGGCAGAATTTCTTCCCGTTCATTGTCCCCAGTTACTGATACAAACTCGTATCACATTTCTTTATTGTTTGTTAGCCAACCGTATTTGGTCTCTTCATAACTGTTTTATCACGATCGTAACGCTGACGTTTGCGTTTTTTTTATTTTTATTTTTTTATTTTTTTATTTTAAAATGGCTTTCGGTGGCTAAGGCCATTCAGCCAGCTCAAAGTGATCATATTTTAGCTTCCAGTGAACAATTAGTCATCTAGTGTACATCGTATCTTTCTATGTACGGACACCACGGGACGGACAGGACATTCACACAGACACACAACACTTAACATCCATGCCCGCTGCCGGATTCGAACCGGCGACCTTCGGCACGTGGAGCTAGCACTCTAGCCCCTACGCTACCGAGGCCGGCTGACGTTTGCGACCGGCCTTCGTTACCGGAGCAACTGCGGCCAGAGATGTTACTGCAAAATTATGGTTATGGACGCCTTAATAACAATTATATTTAGTTAAAAAGAAATTAATTGCTAGAACGCTGAAGTAAGTATATACTGCGTTTAAATTGACACAACACTACTTAGTTGCTTTCTGTTTGGTTAAATTCAGTCGATGTAGATGTTTTCTGATACTCTGTGTACAGGGATATCCGTGTTGCAGTAAACTAAGAAATATATACCACATTACATGGTTTTTAAGGCTGTGAGTATTATTTAATAACAATTGTGTTTAGTTAAGCAACTACCAGGAAAGGAACTGCCACAACACTGCGTTCAAGCCGTTATTTTTGAGGGGCTTACACGGTATTTATATTCGGTGAACATATTTCAGCCATATTCTTTATCATTGCAAGAAATTAGCTGCGAGAAATTTTCGTTCAATACGGTTTTTGATAAAACTGTAACGACTAATACACACTTTTTTCAATGTAAGATTCCTTTCCGTCATTGGGAATCAAATTATACAGGGTGTTACAAAAAGGTACGGCCAAACTTTCAGGAAACATTCCTCACACACAAACAAAGAAAATATGTTATGTGGACATATGTCCGGAAACGCTTACTTTCCATGTTAGAGCTCATTGTAGATTGGTAGAGGCGGACCAATTCCATGGCCTCCGCGCTCTCCTGACCTCAACCCTCTTGACTTCCATTTATGGGGGCATTTGAAAGACCTTGTCTACGCAACTCCGGTACCAAATGTAGAGACTCTTCGTGCTCGTATTGTGGACGGCTGTGATACAATACGCCATTCTCCAGGGCTGCATCAGCGCATCAGGGATTCCATGCGACGGAGGGTGGATGCATGTATCCTCACTAACAGAGGACATTTTTAACATTTCCTGTAACAAAGTGTTTGAAGTCACGCAGGTACGTTCTTTTGCTGTGTTTCCATTCCATGTTAAATGTGATTTGAAGAGAAGTAATAAAATGAGCTCTAACATGGAAAGTAAGCGTTTCCGGACACATGTCCACATAACATCTCATCTACATATCTACATCTACATATATACTCTGCAATTCACAAAATTGTGGGTGGCAGAGGGTACTCAGCACCAAAGCTAATCTCTTTGCTGTGCATTCCAATCCCTAATGGTACGAGGGAAAAAAGAATTCATATAAGAATCAGTCCGGCACCTTATTTCTCTAATTTTATCTTTCCTGTCCTTCCGACTCAAATAGGTTGGTGGAAGAAGTATTTCACTACACTCAAAAGTGAATGTGGGAGTATGCATGTTTTCCAATAAGTTTAAACGAAACGTGTGTCGTCTATCTACCAGAGACTCCCAACCTAATCTACTAATCAGTTCTGTGACGCTTTCATAAGGACTGTAACAAGCGGTCACGAATCGAGCGGCTCTTCTCTGTACATTCTCTATACTTTCGATCAATCCCTTACGAAACAGGTCCCAAATGGCACAAAAATAATCCAAATGTGGACGCACAAGAGATTTGTACGCTATCTCCTTTGTTTGTTCATTACAATTTTTCAAGATTCGACCTATGAATCGCAGCCTAGAATTTGCTCTACCTACTAACGAATTAATGTGTATGTCCCATTTCATGTTCCTTTGTACTGTTACTCCCAAATATTTCATAGAATTGACCATATCAATAACTGAACTGTTTACCTCGTATTTCTGAACAATCGGATTCTTTTTGTTAGTTATGCTCATTGTCTTGCACTTTTTACAGTTTAGAGTAAGTTGCCACTCTGCGCACCTAGCCAAAATAACATCCAGATCGCGCTGAATTTCTAAGCAATAGGCCAAATTTCTTACTTCCCTATAAATAACAGCATCATCAGCAAACAATCTAAAAAGGCTCCAAGATCGTTTATAAAAATCAAGAAAAGAGGTGGTCCTATTACACTTCCTTGAGGTACACCCGATGTAACATCTAGATTAGAATAACTTTCTCCTTCAACGACAACATACTACGACCGACCAGTTAGAAAATCCTTTATCCATTCACAAAGCTGATCCGATATACCGTACGCTCGAAGCTTCGCTAAAAGGCGGTTGTGTGGCACAGAGTCAAAGGCTTTCTGGAAATTAAAAAAAAATGCATCTACTTGTGAACCTGCATCGATAACTTTCATTACGTCGTGTGTAAATAGGGTCAGCTGTGTTTCACATGATCTTTTCTTCTGAAATCCGTGTTGATTTGTTGTAAGCAAATTATTATCATCTAGAAAATTCATAATGTTCGAGCATATAATATGCTCCATAACTCTACTACCAACAGATGTTATAGATATGGGACGATAGTTCCCAGGATCACTTCGATCACCTTTTTTGAAAATCGGAGTTACTTGCGCGTTTTTCCAGTCTGAAGGTACTTTTCGTTCTTCTAATGATTTACTGAATATATATCTTGTTTGTGTGTGAGGAATGTTTCCTGAAAGTTTGGCCGTACCTTTTTGTAACACCCTGTATATCATACCGCAGTTGAAAATTTGGTGTCGAATATTTTTTTAATGTAGCGTTGTTACCTTGATACACATAATGTCATAGTTACCGAGTAATAAATTTCATAGTTGTTACCCTATAATTACAGAATACTCCCTCTCCGAAAAATAAAACCGGTATTACCAGCAAAAATAAATAAAAAAATAAAAATTATTAAATAGAAAAATAAAATATATATCACTCAGTAGTCTTCCAAGCGTGAAAGGATTAAACGAAATTCCCAACGTAGCAGAATAACAAAGCGTATTGACAGGAGACTTCATCGGAAAAAATAGCTAGTTCGCCTCTGACATTTTACATATTAAATTTTTCTGGGTCAGGCTTTCTCATGCGTTGAAATTGATAACTGAACTCTGCTTATAGTTAGATTATATTTTGAATGTGTGATTTAAATAACATCGTTCACATAAAGATGGTGACTTTGCGGCAAGCTGGCTGGTAAATGACCTATCGCAACTGTAAAGTGAGTTGGACACTGCAGAATAGAGGGAAAACGCTAACTTACATGTTCCCCGGAAAAAATAAAATAAAAAAAATATACCCACCAGGTTTCGGATATAAAGATTGCGGTTAAGCATCATTTTACATTATTTACTTCTATACTACCTATTTAATTATTTTCGATTGTTGTTAGAGATGTAATTGAAATAATATAAAAGGATAAAAGTAGTGAATATCCATAAAATGACGAAAGGTAATCTTAAGGCGCCACGAAGTGGAAGAATATCTCTGTCGTTTCTCGCCAGTAGCACTAGCGGATCGGGTGGCAAATCGAACCTTGCTGTCGACTTTACCTTCGATATAAAAATCCAGTGCTATTTCTTTCTTCTTTTTCCGTCGTTCTGATTGAACGTGCGGCTGGTGTGCGAGATATGGAGCGAAGAAAAATCATCACCCCTCTCGATATTTGATCTCGGCCCTACGAGTCGACAGCCAAGTGCTCAAATACTAGATTCGTACAGTAAAATAAATAGGCATCACGGAATCTCGAAAAGATTTACTGAATCTGAAATGGATCTGAAATCTGATTTATTATGACAAACTTATCTTCTTAACACTATTTATCACTAATGTTTATTCTAAAATATGCAACAGGACACTGACTTGTTAGTACAGGTATCAGATAAGAAATTGATCTTCTAGGACTTTCTCGAAATTTTTTCGGAACATGGACATTTGCATGGCTTAGGTTTGTTCATTTAAATAATTTTGACTGTTTGCTCTCCTTTTATTTTTAATTATATTGTTGTTATGTTTTATTTTTTCTGTCACCAGGTCCCAAACAAACTGTCTCAGCAGTGTCGTGCTTAACATTAACTCTTATCTTGTACAATGGTATCTAGTGGAAATAAAACTATGATACAAAACGATTCATAAATTTGGAACTGGGTTCGAACATAGCATTCCGTAAGTTTTTTGTACAGTAATTTTTTAAATTGCATTCTGTTATTAAACTATATTATCCTTTTTTTGTAAAAGGAAATTTATAGATAAATCGTAACATTCTAATTCATTCTTTTATAATTTCTTTGAATCTTTATTTTACACCAAAATACTTTCTTCACGCATTTAACTGCTAATTGTTCTTTTAGTAATTAACAATGACGAGAGATTTGATTGCTTTAATTCCAATTTTTTGTGAAATAATCATGAACCGTACTATAAATCCGGGATTTCCATTGAGAATATTTAGAGCGCTGTAAATAGATCTAATTTTATCTGTGACATTATTATTTTTATCAATTAGCAATTAGTATTAGATTACTATTTCTATTACTCCGTTATTAACTAAAAGTGTTTGGCGGAGGGTGCATTGCACCTATCAGGAAAGGTAATGGTTTGGAAGGGATATACGGGAGATGGCAGGAGGCGCCCATGGGCTATTGTGAGGAACCATCCCAGCATTCGCCTGGAGCGACCTAGGGAAACCATGGAAAACCCAGATCAGGATGATTAAGTAGACATCCGCGGTCGTTGTCAACTGTTTTCTTGGATTTCGAGTGGAACCGTATCAGTGTTTTGAGCCACATTTCTGTGACTTTAACAGTCCTATGATGAAGCCAAAGAAAAATGGCTGTAGCGTTAGTTTTCAAAACATTAACGCCGTTACATCCTTCAGCCAAAATGAAAAGTATTATATTGCAAGAATGATTTTAATTTAATCCTCTGGATATGACTACTCTTCTTATCAGTATCTTATATGGAACAGGAATCAGTTTTTAATATACCCATTGTTTTCAGGGACGGAAATAAGCGTAAGTCTACAATTTTATTCCAAGTTACGGATGTTTATAACTACAGAAAGCTTAGGACGACTCACATTGTGTAAAAAGTTAATTTGTAATCATAATGTTTAAATCGCAACTAGAAATTTTACGTCGTTACTAATTAGTTTGGGAGTAAATTATAAACCGGACGAAAACCTTGGCAAGAGAATCGTGGCACATCCACTGGTATATTTAATCACTTAATTCACAGTAATCAATTTATTTATGTTCAGATTTGTGATGAATTAACCTTGGTAAGCTTGATTCTAAGTGTTCACCACTCTTTTTTACAATTTTCGTTATGATTTTTTAAATTAGTTCGCCGAATCAATATGACTTGTGTACACATATCAATCAATGTCGCCATATGTATTCAATAAGAGTGACGTACACTTAGCAATCAGTAGTTTGACAGCTTACTCCAAAACTTACTCTTATTCAAATGAAATCTAATTTAAAAGGAAGATTAAACAGAGCTTCTGTTTTTCAGAAATTGAAACGATGTTTTATTATGTACATACATTGCAACGTTATTGAAGAAAAGTGCTACGCTTCAATCACACAGTTTCTAATAATCCTTAAAGCTAAGTTATTTATATTTACTTCCATGGGATAACTTTGTAACTCCAACAGTGTTATTGGTTTTGTTTTTATTTAAAACGGATATCGTTAAACGTGTCAGCGTATTTTCATTATCTCTATCGTGAAAGTAATTATTCCATTATTAATTAAATAAATTAAGATCGTGCGCTAAGTTAGACCTTTTTTTCACTGCTTACCTCCCTGAAACATTTAAGCATGTTGATTATAGGTTGTTCTAAACAGCAGATGATTTTACCTTCCAACAAAGCCACTTCCTCATGTCTTTAATTAACGTGTCACGGCAGGCTGCATTTTCTGTTAAAATAACAGTTAACGAAATAAAGAATACTTATTTCATTACTTCCATTGGAAAGTCGTTTAGTGTACACCAAAACTTCTATTCATCAAAGTTTTCTGAGGGGAAGAGAAATAATACATCATTCTACAGAACAAGCAGAGGCACAGCAATAGAATTCCGTTAACTGCGAGGCACTATACCGCGCCGAGGATTTCTAATGCAGTGTGTCTATTAAATTGAAATCTCTTATTTTTCTTACGACACCTCTTTTTAAAAATAGTAACAAGTAATTTTTAAATCGGTTCATTGATCTTTTGTGAAATGGTCTTTCAAATGATACAGATAAATAAATAGGATTTAGAGACGGAAAATTCATTTGGAAGATCTCTCAAAATTATTATACACTATCTGGCAAAAAAGTGAAGCGCCCAGAAGGAGAGGAGGAAGGCTGAGAGGGTATGTGATATTATATCCGTATTTACAAAACAGCGTCAAATTTACAAGTAACTTGGTAGTGCCAGCCCACTTTTTCCCTGGATGCATGCATTGATTCGGCGGGGAAGGGTGTCATAAAGCCGTTGTACAAGGTATCCTCTGCGGACGGAAGCTGATCCACAACTGTTGAACTAGTACTTGATATTCTGGATACTGGCACTGGCACGGAGTGATGTCCATGTTGGTCCCACACCTATTCTATCGGGGACAGACCTCGCCAACTTGCTGGCTACGGGTGTACGTCAAAATCGCGCAGACAGTTTATAAAGACATTCAGATGTAACACGTGAGGACGCAGGATTTCCGTGACGTACCGTTGTGAAGTCAGAGTTCCTTCAATCATTACCAGAGGTCACCTTACGTCATATCCGAAGGTTCCCCACACCATGACATCAGGAGTAACACCGCTGTGGCTCTCCAAAACATTGGCTGTATGGGACACTTCCGCAGGTCATCGTCATACTCGCCGACGATGGTCGTCCTAATTAGTGCAGAACCGCGATTCATACAAAGCAACGCATTGTGTTCAGTGATTGTGCTCTATCTGCTGAGCACGTGAACAGTTGGTTGTAATGGTCTTACGGTGGAGAATGTTGAAGTCTTCAGAACCTGGCATTATTATTGATGTGTATAGCAAAAGTGAACCGTCGAAATGTTTGAAGTTTCCTCATAAACAGTACGAAATAAAGATGAATTTCAAATTCAGAGTTGATCAGGACAGTTGTTTAAGCTACGATAATTCAGGTATGTGAAGTAACGGAACAAGCTGGGAAAACTTTTTTCATCAAGACATAAGAGATGAACCGTTTTTTCTTGTCAGTAACATCGTCAATATTTACTCGTCAATATGTTAGTAGTACCGATCCGCCAAAAACGTATTAACTCACAATATTAGTAATGTAAGTAAAAAGGTTACACCATTTAGCTGTGAATATACAATTAATGGTACTGTCCTTAGAACGGTAGATTCCGCTGAATACCTAGGGGTAACAATTCGTAATAATTTCTCGTGGAATGAGCATATCGAGAATGTAATTGGGAAAGCAAATCGTATGCTTCGATGTCTAGGTCGTAATTTAAAACAATGCACTCTGGACGTTAAATCGATTGCATACAAGTCACTAGTGCGTCCTCACTTAGAATATTGTTGCTATGTATGGGGTCCCCATCAAAAGGGATTAATGGAGGCATTAGAGATGGTCCAAAGAAGAGCCGCCCGATTCGTGACAGGTATATATAGTTGGAGGGAAAGCGTAAGTGCGATGTTGAAGGAGATAGGTTGGGAAGACCTGAAGCACCGAAGGCGTTGCTCTCGACAGAAGCTAATTGAAAAATTCTCGACTGACGTATTTCGGAATGACAGCAAACAAATATTGCTACCAGTAACATTCATATCTCGAAAAGACCGCGAAAATAAGATACGAGAAATCAGGGCCAGAACCGATTCATTTCTGTATTCATTTTTTTCTACCAGTGATTAGGGAGTGGAATAGAAAGGATTTACTGGGCGAGTAAACATAAAATCTAACAGGAGTAGCTTTCGATAAAGCACTCCGGCCATCCTGATCTGGGTTTTCCATGGTTCCCCTAGATCTCTCCACGCGAATGCTGGGATGGTTCCTCACAATAGCCCCTGGGCGCCTCCTGCCATATCCCGTATATCCCTTCCAAACCATTACCTTTCAGGATAGGCGCAATGCACCCTCCGCCAAACACTTTTAGTGAATCGCGGTGTAATAGTAATAGTAATAGTAAAAGCTAACATGTAATATTAAGCACTCTAATTCTCATGCAAGAAGAATGTTTGTCAAATTATTATTTTAGTAGATGCGAAAAAGAATTATGTAAACACTACAGATTCTTTAACGTCTCTCGAATTACGAGATATCTCTGCTCGCATCAAACAAGAACAAATGAAACTTCGATAACTGGTGAGGTTTGAATGAACGAGGATATCGGATGCTAAGTATCATCTAGAATTCATGTAGCGCTAAAGCTACTATTACAGTATAAATCTGGATGTATAACGCATTAGAATTAAATCCCTTGCTGCGGTAAAACGCGTATTAGCTGTGAACACGCCAGTGAGTATTAAGGGATTACACGCGGCTACATCGAAGCATTACTCCGTGAGTCTCCAATCGGCGGAAAAAAAGCTCTCCCACGCCTTTGTATCGCGGTATTTTGCGTTTTTTCCATTCCCTCACCCACTTCAGCCAGAAATCCCTACTGCATAATCACTCTGCTATTTCTCCGACTATCCGCAACCGTTGTTCTCCTCGTACCATTAATCGCGGTCAGTAAAAAATCTGCAAGTGAGATTTGCGCAGTGGGTTGGCTGTGCTGTTACGGCGTCCTTAATGGGATTGCGGGTCGCGATCACGAGAAGCAAAAATCCGCAGCGGCGCGGAAGCAGAAGCAGCGACCGCGGTGCAAATTGCAAATTACAGCTTGAAACACGGCCTCGGTCTGCAGCGGCCAGGGTCTGCCTGCAATTTAATTAAATCATTTGTCGGATCCAACGCGTTGGTGCACGCACTGCTTCACGTAACCGTTCCTTCCGTAAATATTTGCAACTGACTTCCGTATACAGATCAAGGCAGCAACCGAAGGAATTAATAACGTGGATGGTTCTATAAAACTTAACCACATTTCAGGAAATCAGGCTAATGGAACTGAATGCTCATAAGCTGTCTTGTAACTGATGCATCCCTGCTTTGTTGCTAAATGCAATAAGGTCCTTTTGTGTGAGAGGAGATCAGTGTAGGATGCTCTGGAACTTGAGGTAGTTGATTTATGGGGAGTCAATTGATTGATAGGGTGTGGTTCTACGATTCTTTATTAATGTAATCATTAATCGTAGTGTTACCCAAAGGACAATAGTTAATTTATTAAATCTGAATTTGTGAATAACGCAAAACATACGTACCATTTACGATTACACGAAATATACAGGGTGATTATAAATAACGTCTAAGTTTCAAAACGCTCTAAAAAACGAACCACTGATTACAATGACGTCAAAAATGAACGGCGTATTATTGAAGAAGGGGGAAAGAACATTAATAAAAAAATAGTTCCAAATTTTAGGGACAGATGGCGCTGTAAGTATCAGAATTTCGTCTACAAATGACAAATCGTAAAACATATCCCGCAGATGGAAATGGGCTTGGTCTGTCCACAGAATTTTCCACAGCCAGTCTTTGTCCACTCCCATGCGAGCAAGAAATTCCAAAGCAAAACCCTCTCTTGCTGGCAGGTCAGAAGGAATCAACTCCAGCACATGGCAAATTTTGTACGGATAGCATTGCAGGATGTTATGCACCGTGCTCACAGGCGTGTCCAATGTTCGGGCAATTCTCCGTGCACTGCATGGTTGCACACCACCGCTCAACGCCTCCTGAACTGCTGTGGCCACTTCAACTACCGTCAAATCACATCTTTTCCTTCCTCTACTAGACTGCACATCAAATGAACCTGATTTTTTTTCATAATTTTCTCCAAACTCATGACAGTCATCGGTCCAACGCCTTTTTTCATACCCTTGATGGTCCTGAACTTCTGCAGAGCTACTGGTGCAGAATCACCGTTCACGTTCTTTCCCCCTTCTCCAATAATACGCCGTTCAATTTTGACGTCATTCTAATCAGTTTTTCGTTTTTTAGAGCGTTTTGAAACTTAAACTTTAATTATAACCACCCTGTAGTTGAACTCATTTTCCTTGATTCATTTACCAAGTTTTTAAACTATATTATCTTAAGAAAGTCAACTGCCCTATTTTCCGTATGGTTTCTTATTGTTCAATGCGTTAGTAGCAACTGTTTTCAAATGAGACCGACAAAATCACAGTCGGAAGCTGCTCAGCCACATGTGGAACTTCTCATATTAACTTATCACTCCTTATTATCTCTGTATCACACAAAGGTCGTGGTGAAGTACCTTATCCACTAATGTATGTGCCTTCTTCTGGTTGAATTATGATGCAATTATCTCTCCGTGAGAAATTCACATTTGCTGTGATGTTTTCCGTTGTGGAGACAGAGCGATGTCTTGTTGGTCTCAAGTCATCGCACTCCACTTGAGGTCTGTAAGCGAAGTCGTCGCCCTACATTGGGCGCGTTGACTGAAGTTTTGGTCCACTGAGCACCTTGGCCGAATTATTATCTTCTCTTGTAGTCGTGCAGGAAAATTCGGTGTTTGAATGGCGTGTTGTTCAATCGTAATACATGTCTCGCGGTAATATGAGACATAGGAAAAGAGTTGCAATTCGTAACTGTCGTTATCTGGTTGCTTGTTACCGCTTTCTACCAAAATTCGATATAAAATGATGTAGCGTACAATCCTGTGACGAGAAAGAGATGATATTGAAAGAAGATCAATATTATTTCTTTTGATGAAGAAGAAGCTGCATTCGATACATGTAACCACATACCAAGAAGAGAGTATTTTGAGTGTCATAGAGTTGAGTAAGGTCTACGTGAGTGTTAAACAATTTTGATTTGTCTGATCCACAACATCCGGATGCCAGTTGTGTACTTCGGCCAGGTAATTTCTTTATAAATGTGTAACTTCAAAAATTATTTATCGATGAAGGTATTACTCCGAGCAAGGATTGTAGACGTGAGTTAGTTGTTTTATTTTTTACTAATCCATTAGGTGAATTAGTAATCTGTTGTAGCAACGTAAGTTTATTTTTCCAGAGTGTGACTTACCAAATGATGCTAGTTTTCTCATGTAAGCAGTTAAGTTCGCTTGAAAATAATTTTTCTTTTTGCTATGCAAGATACGTCGACGTTGAGATCAATAGAGGAAGAAAACGTTGGGAGACAAGGAGCGAAAAGTAATTTCATCACCACTTTGTTGAAGGATCAGTACCATTATTCACTATAATTTTGAAAAATCATTGCCAATTGAAATCTAGACGGCTAGAAGGTGATTCAAACCAGTGTCTTTCCCTTTGCAACGCTATAGCATTAACAGCTCAGCTACCGGTGCTCTAGGCTATGGAATTTTATACTTGGGAAGCCTTTGGTTTAAAGACAGTGCCATCGTTTAGACTTTTTAATTTTTGATGATATTTTCTGTAATTATGTTAGTGAATGGTGAGATGGACTCGTATTTATACTTTAAAATACTTCTTTTATAGATTAAATAATGTAATATGTCTAGTACAAAGGCTACTCGGTGCACAGACAGATGATTATGACAGTACATTATTCTTAAAAGTTTTAAGATATTTATTTAACCATTTGACTGCTGTTGACGTCTATACACGTCATGCTGCCTGCGGGCCCCGAGTGCTGATGACGGGTATAGCCGCAGCCGTCGGATTTCTCCTGAGTGCTGATGACGAGATAAGCCGCACCCGCCTGCCGCTACCTGTGTGCTGATGACGAATATAGACGCACCGCTATCTGAGTCGTAAAGCGGACTTCTCGCCACATTTCTCAATAGCCTTTCGCTGTTTTGGTCGCTAGCTTATTGTACGAATGTTTGTCTGCTGGGAGCCTAGGCTTCTCTCTACAGTTCACTGTTCAACGAAAATTACATCAGTGTTCTTTGTGTCCTGTATTTTATAAAGAAAATTGAAAGACGTCGTGGGTGCATTGAGGAATAAATCATGGAGATTCTTACGATGAGCGACACTGAGGATGAACTAGTTCATTTTGATGGAAGTGATAGCTTTTCCACAAAATCGGAAAGCTGTATTCCTAAAACATACTCGTCAGAAGGGGTGACAATGCAGTCTCATGTTTCAACAAGTTAGTTGTTCTGAAGAATCAGAAAGTGATAGTGAAACGGCTACGAAGAAATTACGTCTTGGCGATAAATCTAACTAGAAAATCATTTTCGTCCAGTTAGTCACGCATTTGATGTTACACTATTGGGAAATGCGTGTCAAATAGGGAATGTGTCAAGTATTCTGTCAGTTTTCATGTTATTTCTTACAAAAGAACTGACGAAATATATAGCTGATGAAAAGAATCGGTTTTGTATAACCACTATGAAGAATACTCCAGAATCAGAGCTTTCTCGAATATCAAAGTGGAAATATACTGGATATGATGAAATGTATTGTTTCAGAGCTATTTGCCTTCTGATGCCTAGCGTGAAAAAAAAATGAAAATTAGGGATTATTGGATCAGAGATGTCATTCTAAATACTCCAATTTTTAGTGAACTTATGTCCAGATACCGCTTTTTGTTACTCTGGTGAGGTTTCGTGCGATTTCGCCGCAACCCCCCCCCCCCTCTATTTTACATCACGTAATTAATGGACAGACACTTCATAGCTTAGAAATGAAAAATCTGTTGAGTGCTTATGTGGAACAAATTTCATCAAAGAAGCAAAATTACGTATAATCGGGTAATTACAAAGCGCAGCAAACATTCAGTCAACATCGAGATATTTTGGGTGTCTACATCTACAAAGATATTCCGGAAACCAAATTTCGGTGTGTGGGGGAGGCTGCTTGAACAATTATCATTTTAAGGTCTCTTTCTATATTCGTGAATAGCGCGAGGAAAAATCGGTTTGCTTTAACTCTCTGTATGAGTTCGAATATCTCTAATTTTATAGTCGTGGTCTGAACGCGGTATGTAAGTGTGGAATACAATATTTCTAGCATTTTTTTCGAATCAACAATAACACTCTAATACAGTAAGGGACCTACAGAAACTGCCAAGAAAGAACTGTAAACTATTGACGTAAATTTAAGAATCACCACGCTTTCGACAAGAGCTGCAAAAATCGAGAGAAAAATGCAAGCAAGAAATAATTATTAGTTATGAAAAATAGGGTTAATGATTCAGTTTTATTCTGTAGTAATTTATTTGCAGAGAAACTATGTAGTGAGAGCATTTATTGTGTATCAGTCGTGAGAGGTCACAGTGCTTCGCCAGAAACATTCAGCACAGGGCGGGTGGAGCCGCTCGGACGGCTCCGTCCCCAGGTATAATCACTTAGCGCAGGTAGCAGGCCACAGCGCGGCAGGTACACGATCCGCCGTTAGCAGTCAAAGGGTTAATTAGATAATATCAAGATCTTAATATTCAGCCAGAGATAAATGTCACTAATTGTATTGCATTTTTTCATTTTGTTTCTTAAGTAACATGCATATTAATGTCATTATATTAATGATATATTTTACTTTATCTTATGAAGGAAATATGTCTACAAACGGTAGCCAATATGCGACATGATTTTGAGTTAGCAAGTTGTGTTGAATATTTATCTGCTCGGTGTACTGATGTACGTAATTTAATAGGATATTTCTAAAAATTACTTTATGTACCAACAGTATGCTGATCAGTATGTAATTAATCAAGAATAAGAAACATATGTGATGTTTCCACTTAAATCAAAACATTAATAACAGAGGAACTTTTGTTTGTTTGTTGAAAGTCGATCAATAACTTCAGTTTAGTAATATAACATTGAAATGCATTATATAATTTATTCATCCTTAATAGAGTATCGAAACTACATGGTAATTTAATGTAAATTAACAATCAAATTATAACCGATAAGTGTATTTTGGAATCAGCCATTCATTAACAGAAAAAATACTATGTGCTATAAAACTTATATTAATAATTATTCACGTGTTCAAAATATAAGATAAATTGATTTTCAATACCAGTCACGGTAATTGTTAAAAAAAGTTATTGAACTCCTAGTTGATACGTCTTCAGATTATGTAAGAATTTATTACATAATTAATTCTATTAGCCGTTCCTTCAGATTACTTATGATTGAAATTCTTGGCTGTACTAACCATGCATACTCTTATAACTTTTAATTTCAAAGTAAAAGGTTTTCTTTGAACTACGAAATACCTTCAATCTGGATAGTTACCCAGTGTGTTGTACACAGTACTTTCTTCTATGTTATTGGTATAGATACAGCTGGTAAAACGTTTTAATATTATGGGTGTAAATTTTATTACTATTGTTAAAAATATTTGTAGGATTTACAATGCTAATTATGTGTGCTTTGGTTTCCCAAATCACTCCAGGCAAATGCCGGGACGCTTCCTTCAAAAGGCTATGGCCGAATTCCTTCCCATTCCTTGCCCCCATCCTTGCCCCCCCCCCCCATCCTTTCCATTCTCTAAAAGACCTCGCTGTTAAGAGACGTAAAGCAGTTAAAAAAAAATGTGTGCTTCAAATATATGGTTCAGTATATGTACATATGTGTATATTATGTTTACGTCATTGTTGAAACATATCTTTCACACATTCTGTGCAGAGATTTCAATGTGTGTTTACAGACAGTATGCCAATTTCCAGAGACAGTAAGTACTTAGTAAAGCAAAGAATCAATCTACGTGAAATAAATTAGTTTCCCTTGATTATGGAGTCAAATAAAACGTGTACAAAGTTTTTTTATTTGATCCACTCAGTAAGAAAGTTTCTTAGTTTCGGCTACATCTCCAATTTTGTGGAGGGTTATTCATCTGTTTCCCATCGGTTCCATCTGGTGGAACAATAGACTATCAGGCCCTTTTGTCCGAAATTAATCTACGGATCTTGTCTGGTTTTTTTTCCTTTCTATTTACTTTTTTGTAGGTACGAAATAACGAGAGGAATGGCGTTCTTGTTGTACTATCACTATTTAAACGGAACAAAGTAGGAAAATGTTAGTTTGAGCTTCTGTGTAACATGCTTAAATACTTGCAGAAATGTACTTTACATTAAATGAAAATCACAATTACATTTAGTCTCGTACATCATGTCTTGTATCCCTTCTAATGATGTATTGCATTATACTAACGTGATTATTTTAGATGTTAGAGAATAGTTAGGTTTAATAAAGAAGTGAATATTTCAGAAAAATGTCAAAAATTACTTTTCCATTTATCATGAGATGTGTTAATAATATTGGAGGTAAGATGTTCAGAGTTTTAAACAAGTCAGATATGAGTTGGAATATTAATTTATAATCTATATAAAAACCGTAAAAGTGGAACACAAAGAGTAACAAACATCAAACAAAGAAGCGCTAAGGCAAAGGTTTTTTTTTTTTTTTTTTTTTTTTTTTTTTTTTTTTTTAAATGTATATAAAGAGGAAGCAGTGAAAGAATTGAATTTTTTTGTTTATTTAGCATAGTGAAAAATAACGAAACGGCGTAAAAAATATTTAAATCGAAGCAAAAGAAAAGTTAATGTAAATTTTACAAAAGAATAAATATAAGTAGGATCAGATGATGATGAAGAATTAAGAGAAATTTTTTGTTTGTGAAGTGACTTTTCCGCTGAATGTTGAAACAAGAATGATGTCGGAAGCTGTGTAAAACCTAAAGAATGAGACTTTTTTTTACAAACAGAAACCTTTTAGTATTAAACATTCTAAAATTTTTAGGTATATGTTACAGAACTTTCTGGAACTAATTATTAGATTTCGATACACTATAAAGGGGAAACAAATGAATCATTAGAATTCAACTGTTGCAGTTTTTTGAAAATTTCTAGATGAATTTCTCAGAGGTTCGAATTTTGTGGAATGTGAAACTGGTTAGTTTATTGGGAAAAGGGAACAATGAGAGAGGTGGATTGTTCGAGAAGATAAAAATTATATTATACGAAAGATATTAATGATGATGCAGAAATTGTAGTAGGAATGTTTAGATAAAGAAATCAAGGTGAATATAGAACGTGATATAAAGCTGCACGAAAGGAATATAGAAAATTATGATAGAAATAAATGGCCACACTGAACTTTAAGGCTTTTGATGTAAGAAACAAAAATAAATAATCCAAAACAAGATTTCAGAAATGAAGTTTAACAGGTTGAATTCCGAAATCTTCTGCAAATACAAGGAACAATCATATCGTCATTACAATGTATGTTAAAATCTCTGCCTAGCATTTTCGTTACATATGAATTCAATAGTGTTTTATTTATACGTCACTAGAAGTATATTTCAATAATTATCTCGAATATTGTCTATAATAAACTTTTTAGATAAATTAATTCGAAATTTTTTACTTTCATAACAAAAGTGTGAATAACAAATAAAAAAATCTCAGTTCAGTAACTATTTAGTTTTACGGTAAGTAAGTAATTCCACAGACTAACTGACGTTTGAACTTTGTCTCTCACTTTATGATAAAAGTTACATCGCTTTCCAAGGAAGTAAGATGTGAAATCCGGTCTGTTGTTTGGTTATTTATTACTATATTTCATCGTACTGCTTCATTCCCAATAATGACTTTGCTTCAGTCCTTCCAAATAACCATTACATTCCTTGCATATTTCATTTCAATTGTGCAAATTCCATGGCACATTTTTTCGTATACGTTTTTTGTTTGGTTATTTATTAGTATATTTCCTCGTACTGCCTCTTCCCGTTAATTCCTTTGCCTCAGACTTTCCAAGTAACCATTACATTCCTTCCATATTTCATTTGAATTAAAAGTCCATTGTACATCTTTTACGAATTTTTGTGTTTTAACTATATCATTCGCAAACAACAGGTTTTACATATCTATACCCTGGGGGTACTACCATTGACGGTTAAGTTGTATTGGTAAATATTGAACAAAGCAGCTGATAAATAACACTTTATATTACTCCTGTATGCGTATGTCTTTCATCAGATTCTGCTTTCATGTTCGAGTTCTTATAAGTTATTTTGTATCTTGAAACAACGCTTCAGTAATCTTTGTCATATGTTGGAATATTCAAGGATATTTGTTTAAACATTTCTGTTCGCTCCATCAAAGGTCTATCTATACTTGCTATGCTTTTTTTCAGATTTCCATCACATCTCTTTCATATGTCCTAGTAAGTTAAAGTTATTATTAAGGATTTTTCCTTACCTAAAATCCTTTTCTAAATCCAGTAACACTGATCCTATTTTAAAAAAAACATAAAATTTATTATTTTGTTATTTTATCTTTAATATATGTCACATCCGTTATAGCACAGATGTCCTGAAAGTGAATAGGGATTTTTTTTTCCATCAGTCCCACAACAAGGATCTACCATTCACCTGATTGGTCGGCTCCTACCCTGCTACATCGCGGTATCGGCCGTCGTGTCAAGTCTGAGAGGCGGGTCAGCGTGCCAGTCAGGCGCACGGGCCATAGCTGCGATTCCGTCGCAGGCAGCCTAATCAGAGGGCCGCGGGCCGCACATATTGACACAGCCTACAACAGAACGCACACAGCTTCAGCCAGCACAGCCATGCTTGGCCCACGTACTCGGTGGATTAGCCGTACTGTGCGCCATAGAACAACTTGGCAGCCTGCTTGGATTGGCAACCGAAATGTGAACCCAGAAATCGGTAAATAATCCATGGCCAAAAATGGTCCCAGCGATTAAAATATGCTTTAGTATCATTATTTAGTAATAAAAAAATAATGTTACTATTAGTTTACCAATGAAAATAAGTGAATAATAGATTTGACTCATAATAAATTAGTCCTGCGAATATAATTAATTGTAAGGTTGGGGGTTTGTAACAGAATGAAAGAAGTATCGCCTCATTTGATTCAGTTGTTTAGTGTAATAGGTACATAGCAAAAGTAGTCGCCAGTGAAGCAGTTTATCAATATCTCTGTGATATATGCTATCTAGCAGCTAGGCTGTGAACAGTTTCTTACGCGCGACTTTCACAGTTAATACTTTTGTCCTTCAAGGGTCAAATTCCGAAAAATTTCTTTCTTAAGAAATTGTGTGACCAAAGCAGAGGATATTAATTGTGAACATGATAGCTCATTTATTTATTTCGGTTAAATATAATGGGAGATAAAGGGCTCATGATAAAAAAAAAAATACGTTCCGGAAATAATGATAATTTTGCTCTCTAAGGGTCTAATTCCGAAAAATTTCTTTCTTAAAGAATGATGTGACCACGGCGGAGATCTTAATCTTTAAAATGATACATCATTTATCTATATTAGTTATGTATCAAGGGAGATAAATGGCTCGTGACACAGATACGCGTTCTAGAAATATTGATACTTTTGCCCTTTAAGGTCAAATTCCGAAGAATTCCTTTCTTAAAATATGATTTTACCAAAGCGAAGAATTTAATTTCTAAAATAATACCTAATTTCTTGAATTTGGTTAGATATCATGACAGAAAAAAAAACTATAAGATCTGGAAATAATGATACTTTTGCCCTTTAAAGGTTTAATTCCGAAAAATTCCTTTCCTACTATATGATTTCCCTAAAGCGAAGATCTTAATCTTTAAAATGATACTTGATTTATTGATTTCGGTTAGGAAAGCAGGAGGATAAATGGTTCATGGTAAAAAAAAAATCGCTTTTATAGAAATATTGATCTTTTGGCCCTTTAAGGGTTGAATTCCGAAAAATACCTTTCTTAAAATGTGATGTGATCAAAGTGGAGATCTAAAGCTTTAAAATCCATATATTTCGGTTAGTTACCAAGGGAGATATTGGTTTGTCGCAAAGAAAACGCTTTATAGAAATAATATATATGATTTTGGTGCGAACTTTCTACGTTATTTTCAACACTTCAAAAGATTCTTTGACACTGTGTAAATAATATCCCAATATTTGAAAATAAATTAACAACTTTGCATAAAAAGAACTCAGTTAAATCAGAACCCAAATACTTTGTAAGTTATATTCGTATAGTGACTGTATTCATAAAAATATATGTATTTTGTCGAATAGAACTGTTTCAGCCAATTAGAATGCATTAAAAAACGAAGAAGTTGTTTGGCGATAAGAGCTTTCTTTTGTAATCGGTTGACATAACTATTCTAACTGCTTATTATAATCTCTGAATCAATGTGGCTTAAATGACAGGTTGTCACATTACAGTAAGCCAACGATCTTATATTTTAGTTGGAAATACACGATTTTGTTAATATTTAACTATATATTTATTTATGGCAATTGAGGTAGTGATTCGACTGATCGAATCGTGCACGGCTATGGGAGTCGTGAAGAACAGCAGTAGCTGGAATGATTCTTATGAGTGTAGTTGTGTGCCTATGCGTGCAGTGAAACATGCTGGGTCACTTTTTGTATACTTTATACGGTCTTCCGTGCAGATAACAGTAGTAGCAGCAATATTCGGACAATAAGGATGGCTCGAGATCAAACTGCCAGAAGAACATTTAAAGTGTATCATAGTGAACCATTGTGTAAACGACTGCACAGATTTAACTTAGCTTGTATTTCTCACTTGATAGGACTTACAATCTTCGGTACATTATTACGTTTAATTAGATTATGAGTAATATCATAAGTTTTGTTTGGTGGTCGGGTATAATGTACTATCTAAACTGCGATAGTAAAAGTGTGGTTTTGTATCTGAAATGCAAGTGCTTGTGATCTATGACGATTTCCTATCTCACATTTGAGACTTGAAGCATTGATATTGAGCAGATTAAGATTAAACTAACCATACAACCGCGGCGAACGTATTTATTGAACAGATCGAAGTCTATATGTCTATCCATAAGTAAGTCATTAATTAACGAGGACTCATTAACCATATTAAGCACAAATTTTTACTTGGTTTTATCGTGACCAGGACCGTAAAAATTAAATTAAATTTTACAAGGTATGAATATTAGTAACAGCTTACAAAAAAATTAAATTACCTTTTCCATATACTGAGGAATAAAGGATGTAGGTTTAAATCAGTGCTATTGTCTAACCGGATATCCTGATTAAGGTTTTTCGTAGAAGTCTGGATGAATGCTAGGTCCTAAAGTGCATATCACTCTGTCACAACAACATTTTCTCAAAACTTACATATTTCAGAGATATATGGATGTCTCACTAGCCTGTATCGGGCTAGTGACCTATATACAGCAGGACGTAATGAATAGTAGAAATAAAAGAATCATATTGTAATTGCAGGGGGTTATATATAGGTGATCAAGGGGGTTATTATGGCCTTGCAGTCCTCGTGTGGGCATTATGATTGATATGGGAGGTGTTCTTAGAAGCATCTTAGGATTTTAGGCTATCTTCCAGATTATACTACTTGTGGGCACCAAGATGTTATTTGTCAGGATAAGGATATTTGACACCAGGACGATCTTTGTTATAACAGGGATCCCTAACTGCTCTAACAGTGATATACTTACAATAGATCTTACCTTGCCGATATATCACAAACTCTTTCACATAATTATCTGAAATAACTTGGGTTCTAACCTAACGACTGTAAATGAATGAGGCGACACAACTGATAATTTAAACATACTTTAATTATAAAAACCTAATCATACATTTATACTCAAATCTGTCTAACGTTATGCTGGAAGGGAAATGACACGCAAGCATAGATACAATTGTTATCAACATACTAAATGAATGAATAGCTTCTTTATACGAGTATAATGGAAAGATAGCTTTACTGATTAAATACAAATAACTGAATAATTAACGATCCTGATTATAACCCGACATTACCAAATAAGATTATCACGAGGCTACAACATTACGACAACAACGGCGAACAACTCATTTAAGTTACACAGATTGAATAATGACTTAATAATTTATCTAACTACTTTGACTAACCAAATACTAATTAACGCGAGACAAGACTATGGGCAAGCTATGCTTGCCCAGTGCCGAAAGGCACACAGACAAGACACAAGTCTTACCTCTTACATGGCTGCTGGCAGAATCGTTACCGAATAGAATAGTCCGATGCTACGCGGCGGTTCTTATTCACGTTATCACGTGCTAGACGTATGATGCGTGCTTTGTGCAGCGCAAGCACTGGGAGTCAGCAGAAAGTCTCACGTAACCACTGTCCGCTTGCTTCGAGCAACTCGTAATATTCACAGACTAAAATATCAAAACTCCAAATTTAAGCCTTAATGCACAGACTGCCCGTTACAATATCATTTAAACTAGTGTAGTTACATAACCCAATCAAAAAGAAGTAAAAACTGGAATACAAATGTTTGGTAGTTCATACACCGTTTACAAGAACCTTTCTCCAGTAATTTCGTAAATTTTTTAATACGATTGATGTCTGCAATTATTGGTGATCTACAGTTAATCAAATTTGTGAAATACGATCGAGAGAATGGTAGCTCATGGCATGACTAATTTATACAAAAAGAGGCGTAGGCCTATTAGTATGAAGGTTCTGACACAACGTAATACTTTAGTATAAGTTAAACTTCAATGGTTTAAATGTCATCTTTGGTAATTATATTAGTATCATTAGCGTCGGCAATAATGTCGATAACTTTTCCCTAATTTTGGTGGTCTTACAGAAAATATTTTACTATCAAGTGTTAATATGTCCCATTAAAGCATGTAACTTGTAATTACGACTTTTAATTGATACGTATTTACAAGATAAACAATAAAGAGGTTATCACCTTGTAGTCGGAACGATGCCGGGTTCCTACGAGCATCAAGATAATTTAATCATTTGAGTGGTTTAATTCGACGGTCCTCGTCAGGCTAGGTACCAATGCTATTTCCAAGGGCTTCCGTTACCAGTTAGAGTTTGAGGATAAATTGGTAATGTCCACAAGCAGTTTTTGCTTTTACTCGCGAACAAAATGTTGCAGCCAATTTTATCTGCAAGTACAATTTGAATCCCTCCACAGAGGGAACTACGTTTTTATTTATAGTAGCGAGAGGTCAGAGAATGCAGTAATTTTAAGCAGTACTAAATTTTGAATATTTACATTCGTTTACTAGGCATATTAGTGTCTCTTCGCCAATAAGGAAGAAATTGACGCTTCTGTCATCAGTTATAGTGCACGAGATTAACATCCGAGAACATGGTCAAAATTTCCAGAACAAGTACTAAATTGAAGAGCTATGGTAGAAATGAACTAATTCATCAGTTAGTCACTGATAAATTTACCATAAAAATACTGCTCAATGTCCGTCGGACACGTATACCATAAAATTCCGTGACTTACTTAAGTTTTTGTTTCCTATAGGTATAAAATTAAACAAATTTTTATTACATGATCTTTTACGGTATCTTACTTAGATAAATGAATTCAATTCGTTTTGTTATACACAATGATGACAGACATCCAAATTGCCGTGCATTCCACCTGATGGAGTGAATTTAAAGTTTGTGAATCACGGAGATTCATACCGTGCTTCACACGAACAAAACAAAGATTTACCAGATGTAACGTTCAGATTAAGCACCCGTGAAAATTCCTTGGTGGACTGCGATTCTAACTGAAGGCAAAAAGTTTCAAAGTAGGCGCCATAACCATCGAGCTGCCAAAACGCTTATTAAGTACATAAATTTTAAAGTTAGACATACCTTAGGAACCACAAAATTATCTTGTTGCTAATAAAATAATGCGTAAACATAAAAAGCTGGTCATCATATCTTATCAAATTTTAGTTCAAAGCCATCATCTTGAATTTTCTTCAGATATTTAAGCTGTTTGGGTGTAGCATTGGAGAGGATAGATATATTATTAATTACATTGTTTGGCACATCTCGCGAAATACGTAAAAAAAAGAAAAGTGTCCCTAACAACCATATTCAAATAAATTTTAATAGACTACCTGTAAAACATTAATTTGTTTTTAGATGTGAGGTACCATTTTTCAGTTTTTGCCTGAATAACTCTTATGCTGCCAAATTTCGTCATAATCGGGGAAAAGGTGTTGTTAACGACGTGTTGACGGACGGATGTGATTAAGCTATAATAGGTTCTTTTCATCCATTTACGTTACGGAACCCTAAACCTGCGCATCTACACTATCATAAATCTGTAAGCAAGCTGTGCGTGTCTCTTTATTTGAACGGGAACGGTGCAAAAATAACCGCAACAATTCGGGTGGTGTTTTCAAGTTTATAGATCTAAGGGTAGTGGCGTAGCTATGGGAGGGCAGGGCGGTGCGGTTCACCGGGGCCCCCAAGCTTAGGGGACCCCAGCTCAGCCCAGGGAAGTCCCCAAAGCTCAGGGAGCCCCTTCCAGCAAAAAGAGGTCGCCTATCTGAGGCCCGCAATATTTTTTTTTTTTGCACCGAAGCCCTTGTTAACCTAGCTACGCTACTGGCTAAGGGCCCAATTAAAATCTGCGGAAGTAGCTGATGACTAGATACCGGATTATACGAATTTGCATATGTATTTGCGTCTTAAGCCAATTTTCACCGGTTAATTCATATTTTACCTAAAACCCAGTGATGATGAATATTTTCGCTATATTTACAATATTTTTTGGTAGTTTACGTAGTTAATAAATAAAATTTTACGTTGTAGCCAGCAAAACCTACTATCAGCACAGCTCTTAGTCTACTACTACTCGCTGAAGATCTGCGACCCACGTTTGGGAATGTAAATAAATTGATTTCATCAACAATGAAAACGTTTCTTAAGGCACTTTCCCGTAATAATGACTATAAAAAAAATTCCAAATGCCTTTACCTCCGAACACAGCGGTAACTCGATGGGCACCGTGGGTTGAAGCTGTACTGTTTTGTAATGAACATTTCGAGGCCATTAAAGCTGTAGTAAACGACTTTGATAGTGCAGAAGCTATGACAGTTTGTCAGTACAGCGAAGCATTTAACAATTCTAGTTTTAGAACCATAGCTGCGATTATCATTCGTTTTTTCCACATACCTGCGAGTGTTAAAAGCTTGAAACTCAACTTTTGACGTTGACTGAATCTATTCAGTTAACGAATAAAATCCCCATTACCAAAGGTATTCCTGTGTGAACTTAAAGTGGAGGTTAAAAATATTTTGAACAATGACCTAGGTTTTGAAAGCTTGTGTCAAATTGATAGTTTTTGTAATGGGACGGGTGAACTTTTTTTTCCAGAAACATTGAGTGCTAACACAGCACCCAATTTCAAATACTGCCCAGTTACATCAGTGTATGTGGAACGCTCCATATCCACTTATAAAAATATTTTGAGAGTTCAAAGAAACAATCTTACTAATGATATTTGGAACAGTACCCGAATGTTTACGTTTACAAAAGAAAAAAAAGTTAAATAATTGTTGACTATCTAATTTATAAATATATTATTCTACTACTTACTAATTTCATGCTAATTTTAAAATAAAAAATTTAAAAATTAATTTTTTTACATTATCTGATGCTGCATATTTTGACAATTTTCATGCATATTTTAAGCATTTTTCATGCATATTTACATGCATATTTCTAGCTTTTTTTTGCTGCGTGCTAACCGGTATCTAGTATTGGCTTATATGTCCCGAAGTATGAAGGGAATAATGAAATACATTTCTAGGTACAAAATTATGAGTTACGGATCACACTGTAATTGAGATGTTCGCTTCTTGCACAAAAAACTGAAAAAAAAATAACTTAGAATTTTTGTTTAATATTTTGACTTCGAATATTTAGTTTTTCAGTTATCTTGAATGCAGTAAATAAACGGATTACCTGAATCAGACGTATTAAGCATCACTAATATCGGTATTTAATTACTGTAAAAACGATGCGTTTAACCAAAGATGAATATCTCTGGCTTGTATTTATTTGTGTTTGGTTATAAAGTCCCGACTTTATTACTTTTGATAAATGTAACTATACGGATTGCAAACGACTACATTATATTTTAACTTAACCCTTCAATAAGAGTAACAGAAGTGTAATATTTACGGTAAGTAATTTTGTGCTTAATATCGACAGAAAAGGGTTATCAAGATGCCGGGTAGCCGAAATTTTTTAGTGAATAGCAATAGAAAATTAGAAAGTAAAGAATATAATTTTTCGACATATGGCTTACCGGTAGTTCTCGAGATATCGGAAGTCAAAAATCAATTATCTGTATAGTTCCTTGTGCCTTTGGTGACGTTTTTAATCCGATCCAGCGCGTGTCTTGCAGTTCAAACTGAAGTTGTATATGAATTTAATTGTTATAATTTGTGCTACGCGTACTTTGAATCCTGAAATAGACAATGTTTTCATTAACAAAAATGTATTTAGCGATGCATTTAATGCGTGTGGGTGTATATGCATCATTTGATTTTGAAGCGGCAATATCAGTATAGACTGTGGTTAGGTCTAAATGTAGTTTGGACCACAATGTTCTTGGAACAATAAAAGGTATGGGAAATTCAATTATTGTTAGTAATTAATAAGCTGCTTCAATGAGTGTCATGTTGGTGACGACGTGTACTCCCCCCCCCCCAAAAAAAACACCTGCTGTGTATGTCCAGCTTATATTTTCGTGTCGCTTTGGCGACATATTTTTCCTGGTCCAGTCAATTTTAAGACACGATGAAGAAAAATGGTTCGAAATTTGGGTAAATGCATAGAAGTAATAAACAAGAAGTGCATGCTATTCTCCACGACATAAGAAAGTATACATATGGTGTTACGAAATGTTGCCACCATTTTCAGGGCAGTTCTATCATTACTGTGGTGCCAAAATCTGATGATGAATTCTTGTAGAACTTGACGAAACAAATCGAAAATAAAGAATAAATCTTATTGATATCTTGCTTGGTTTCAGATGTAGCATGTTAAAAAATCAGTTATAGGTATAGTTCCTGGTGCTTTTGGTGATATTTCTTCTGGTCCAGGCCGTATTTCAACATAACAACAAACCATTAGAAAGGAAATAAAACACCTATAATGCATTTCCAGCATGCAGCTGTAGTGGTTTTAGGGAAATTTTTTTGTCCAGGCCGTATCTCACCCTAACCTCCTCACTTTTGAGATATAATACATCGAGAACTAAGTGAGATACAAAAAGAGTATTCTTTATCTTCGATTTCTCTCGTCGAGTTACATACGAATTCAACATCTAATTTGAAACTTTTCTTCTGGCCCAGGTCGCATTTTAACCAACCACGTCAATTTTGAGATATGATATCTCGAGAACTAAGCGAGATATCCAAACATTTTATTCTTTACTTTCGATTTGTCTCTTCGAGTTACGTAAGAATCTATCATCAAATTGCGGCGCCATGGTTAACATAGAATCCCCATTGTCAGGATCGTTGTGATTTAAATGCAATCATTTGGCGGTGAAGATATTTTTATAAATGACCGTCGAGTGTACTGCCAAAACTATCGCAGACGGTAACTTTCGTGTTGCCTTAGGTACATTTGTTTTTGTTTTAAAATGCACTTTTTGTCCTCAGGAAAGAGTGTTCTAAGTTTCTAACCGAAAGTACCACTGATTCTCGGTACGCCCTTATTTGACCGTAAACGATAATATTTCACGGAGCTTTAATTTCTTATATTAATATATTATATTGTGTAAAATATAAGTGTAACAAAAAACTATCGAACTATAGTCTTATAACCGAATCAAAGGTAATAATTAAAGCAAAGGAAATATTTCCATCAAATTTATATTTTTTGCCTCTCCAAGTTAATATTTAGTACTTAAACAAAAATGGGTAGTATATTTCTATAAACGCTAAGACCCGCGCGTGCGAAACAGCGGGTAAATGCTAGTAGCTATATTACAAATCGCATGTCATTACTACTTTAGATGCTTGTTCTAGTTGTAAAAAATGTATCCTCAAAACTCGAAATCGTTCTGGCATTATACTAAATGCATTTTCTATAACAATTAGAACAGACAAACGTTTAGGACTAAATTTTCGTTCTAAGCTATAAAATAATGCATAAAATATTTGTATAACACACCCAGGCAGCCAAAGCCTTTATCTAGAAATAACGCGTTGTTTCAACGCTATCCGATATTTTGGCGTTGCATGTCGTCTCTATCAGAGTAATGGGCTGTTTATCCAGCAGCGCTGCAGGATACATCTGCATTGTTAAGTACGATTTCTGGGAACGCTGGGATGGGCTAAACAGAAAAAACACCAGGAAATAATATTCTTGGAACACCACAGTTTTATTAAAAAAATCCACAGTGAAGGATATTCTGAACTATACATAAATTGCAGTTAGTAAATGTCTTAACAATGAAGTTATAACGTACCATGCAGATTGAATGGTGTAGAAAACAATGCTCAGTGCTGAAATCTGAACAAATCTCTAACAGGAAGAATTAAGTACTTCGTACGAAAATGCTATTCTCTCTTCCAACGGTAGCAGTGTCAAAAATTGCTCGTGATTGCATAAAAGTTCCAAAGATCCGGTGACCAACAAATATCCAGCTACAGCAAACAGAATTACGTTGTTCACAATCGTAAAGTATTTTATTTTATCAGCATCGCACATTTTACAAAAATTCTGAGAAACACTATTCCCCAAAGAGACGTATCGCTTATCGGGTTTCACATTTTGGACACTTCCCTAATGGAGGATATCAAAAGAATTTATGACATGCAGGTCGTGAGTTGAAATCAGAATGAATGGTGTGCGCTGAAGAATTCTACTCGCTTCAACAGCCGAAGTACAAAATCCTGAAGAGGTGCCTTCTGGCTTCTGCACTCTAACTAGGTCTCCAACTAACCAAGCAGGCACCACTTCTTAGAACTAACAGTCAAAAAATTAGAAGTGAAAACTAGGAGGAAATCAATATTCACACACTATCGTGTTAAGTTTTTAGTTACAGATACGACTGATGCTTTAAAATAATATAAGCGTACTTGTTCACCTTATTAATTTGAGGCACTAGGTTTATTTCTAGACAGAACTAATGAGTATTATGACAGTAATCAGACTGAAGCAACTGAAAATGAATTCTATCATTTAGCTGAGGATACAGAAGAGGGTGTATGGTATAATCGACGGTTAAACAACTAATAAGAAGCCCCTGTTTGGATGGTCAAGTTGAGTGATGATAGCTTTATCAAAAGGGATGACTGGAGAGGTACTCCGTAGTCACGAGGTGCAGGGTAGGACTGTTAATAATATATCGAAATATCGATATTATTTTTTGAAAATATCGATATTTATGAGTGATATTTTTTGGGACGATATATATATTTCGATATTTTGATAGGTACTGAAATCTGGATATCGCCGTCAATATTTTCTACAATAAGTGATCATTTTTTTTGCTCTGGATGACACAATGTCCGTCAAAATTCTGTTACATATAAAGATGAGCAAGGGTAAGTAAATCTTACAACGTTTCTATAATTAATTTGGAAGTCTTAGGTACAAAGTCTATTCAAACGATGTCAACAGTGTAGGCAAGGCATCGCTCGCCCAGCACGAATCGAACGCGATCCCATTGTTTGAAATGAGCGTGCATACTGTAGAAGAAAGTCCAACTAGAAATTAGTGTGTTAGCGAAAATAGTGGGAAGTGTAAATAACAAATAGCTGCTAATTATAAAACAAGAAAAGTAAGACAACTCAGAATAAGCTATCAACATACAGAACTAAATGAATTACAAAAAAAAAAATTCTACCTAAATCAATGCCTCAACTGTATTGCTTGTCAATCTTAAAAATAAGATTTGTTTCGAACCTCTTTTTAAATTTTATTAATTTTTATGAAAATTATAACAGGCATAATGGTTAAATTAAAAAAAAATAAACTCATCACCAAGAGAACCATTTGATTGTGAAAACTTGGTTAAGAACAATATCACACATTGATTTACTAGTGGACAACCTTATTGCTACAAGATTTGTTTTCATGAAACTGCATTTATCATTTTATCGAAATATCGATACTTTTTTCCTACATATCGACAGCTGATATTGATACTTTTTAAAATATCGATATATCGAAAATCCGATATTTTTAAAAATGTTAACAGCCCTAGTGCACGGGCAACCATCAGTGTGAATGCAGACCACAGTCCAGCTAGTACTAACCATGAATGAAGAAAGAATTACTGCTAGTCAATAGAAATTTGCCATTTAACCCTTACGAAAAATGTATGGTTGTATAATCTGGTTAAAGTGCAGTTTTGACATTACTTAAGAGTTACAGAAATTATTTCGACTGTGAGAAGCAACTGACGTATTGTTGACGGCGATTCACACAGAAATTAATATACTGATTTTCATTGTGGTTTTGAAGAATGTGTAGTCCAGAGTCCCAGGACTGAGATATATTTTATCTTCATGTTGTAACATGACGCGCTGTCGCCACGTTACAAGGTGTATTTTTTATTATATATGTCATAATGTTAGAGTAATTTACATAAATCTTGGGCGACCACCTAAATAGATTTTTGTTGTAATTTTATAAAGTACGCAAGATTCCAAGTGAGGACTGTAATGAAATGGTGAACATACAGTGTATCTTGGTATAGCGAATATTAAAGAGTTATTGAGCTGCGTAGGCTTGAAGCTAATCGTGGTCTTCCCGAACCATGGCGACAGGACGTCGCGGATCTGGGGTTTTGCCGGGACCACACATTCTGCTCCCTGGGGATGGGTGGTCAACAGGGTCACTCACCTGGCGGGAACTGCCTACCGCCCGACACCCGAATGTGCTCTCACCCCGGCGAACTTAGCCGAATATGTCCGACCTCTGTGATATGAGCGGGGCAAATCATATATCGGGGATATCACGTGACATTAGGTGCCGACCTGAAGATCCAATCCAAATGAGCGTATAACTTAAAATCCTGGGAATTTCTGTTATATTCGAGCTTCGAGACTACAAGGGGCGGAGCGAGAAGTTTTCCTCGTGGACCGAAGAACGAGGAGCTGGACATTCTACCTGCGATTCTAGTCGAGTCTAGTCTGAGGTGGACTTGGAAAGTTGGCTTCTCTCACCAACTGCCGTTGTACGATTACTGGCTGCCAGCTTGCCTTGCTGGAGCAGGCTTATCACGGCGACACCGCCAGTAATGCGATGATGCGCATTAACAGACAGGACGTGTCTGTAGCCGCCGTGTGAGATAATCTCACATACCGTGGGTCATCTCCGGTCACCGCAGACATCAGACGCAGAACTACAATGGTAACTTATTACGACCAAGCCATCTGATTGTGCATTCCGTGAAACAGAACCCTTAAACGACTTTGAGAGGATAGATCCATGTTCTCACTTTGTAATTGTAAAAACCCCTGAGGCTAGCGGCATAATTTGCCAGAACTAGTTATTTTCGAATGATATATTGTTTATTCGTGGCACCCATGATTTTCTTTTTAACTGTAAACTCACAGTATTATGATACCTTTGTCTGAGGTCGTCATAACTTGTATTTTTCATTGTTTCCATTTGTCATTATTTCTTGCATTTTGATTCTGAGATATATTTAAAAGTAAATATACAATTGTTTGCTTGCTTATGACGGCTAATTGTACCTCTGAGCGTTGCTTTTATGATTTTGCCAATTTGTGTTAATGTTAACGGTAAATTCGCTCAGACTTGTAATCGCCAGTGATAAGAAAATAAATGTCATATCGTGACAACTTTTCCTAAATTCCAACTAACGTCGAGATTCTTGCAAAATTAATAAATTTTCACTCCTTCATAAAGATTAAAATTAAAATTCCACAATTATTAATCATAAAGGTATGAAAGATAATTGTAACGTAGTTTGCCCACCAAGGCACCCACCACAATGTGGCGTTGGAAAGCAAAGAAATGAAGAAAGCAGTGTCCGATTGTCTATGTCTTACGTTAATGCGATTCGCGCAATCAGTGAATTCTACTTGACGATTAAACATGGTGCACGACGGTGCTCTTCCTTTGAGCATGCGCAATTAAATTAAATTATTACTGCAAATCATCATCTGAGAATGATTACCGCATTGGATTTCCCCCTTTGGATCTCCATGGTTTCCCCAAATCAATCCAGGAGAACGCTGGGACGCTTCCTTTAAAAGGACATAGCCGAATTCCTTCCCGTTCCTTGCCCCCTCCATTCTTTCCTACCTCTAATGACCTCGACGTCGAGAGGCGTAAATTCATAAGCGAAATTTTGTCTAGTGCGATGATTGCCCGTGCTAGTACTTCCGCATAGTATGTGGTTTCATTTCTAACCATTTTAAAATAGAAAACCAAGTCACTAGCCGATCGGGGAGGTACAACGGGACGAGGATCGAGTCCTGGTCCCAACGTTCCGAGCGCCCTGATTGCCGTTTCCAGCCATCATCCGGAAAAAAACAAACAAAAATACACTTGTCACGCAGAACATAGTTACGCATTTCGCAGCCAAATGGCAGCACAACATTCCTTCAATTGAGTAAATGCTACAGATCTGACTAATTTGGTTCTATCCCGGGTATGACAGATGTCCTTCTCGCACCATCAAGATTACACACCGGAAAAAAGAAAGTTTCAGGCAATAGTTAATCTTTTCCTCTAAGATGACGTTCGGAACGGCCCCCCAGGCCCATCAGGTTGCTACTAAATGAGTACCGTCGGGAAAACTCCGCGGGAAGGTAGAGAAAAAGGGTCGGACCTGATCGCTGACTACGACACGTCCACTCTAGTGCCTGCGGTCAAGATATGGAATGCGGAGCTCTACCTCCACTAATCCTACGGGAATAAGGCTTGATAGCTGTGAAAACCCATTACCTTTACCTTATATATTTGCCATTTCGGAGACGGCTCTAACGATTAGGATAACATTTTATAATTACTTAACGTTCCGGACAGTCACGGAATGGAAATGTAATAATGTGGAAATAAGTAAATGAAAATATATTTATTAATGAAAGGCGTTTTTATTGCGAAGAGTAGTAATAAATATCTCTTTTATTGTAAAAAGTCGTTATCATTAAATACTACTTGCTTAACTGTAAAACATTTAAGAATCAGGTACTATGAAATAGATGTTGGCTTTGTCACATGTGATTTTTTCAAACTTCTTTGTACTTTACAAAACTTCTTTTTTAAAAAAAAAAAAAAAAAAATAGCGGTTATAATTTGATCATCGTTTACATTCTGACTGTTTGTGTCTTTAACACAAACATATATATTATTGATTCTACAAACTTGTGAAAAAGCCATGTACAGGTGTTCATGAGAAAAACAGGTTCTGTTAAATACAACACTGTGCTTTGAAGCGTCACACCTTGTTCTCTATTAGTGATCATAGCGAAAGTTACTTTTATTGGGAATTGTTTTCGTATCATTTGGAATGGCAAGGCTGGACAAGAAGGTGTGAGGCTAATGCGAATTATGAGCACAGTTTTATAGGAGTGAATGAATTTAGCATCGACGATGTACTCGTCTAAGTGAATTAGCAATAACCATGCACCATTAATTAATCGCTGATAGGCATTAAGATTTCTATTTAACAAATTAATAGCATTTTTCTTTAAAAGCATTATGGGATTGTAACCCGGACGATTTTGGAAATGACTCTAGAGATTTGGGAGTGTCCATAAACTACGTGGCTCAGTCTAGTGGGGGGGTGCGGGGTTTCTAGAAAGCTACGCTGGGAGTGAGGGGGGGGGTCCGAGCCAGGCCACGTAGCTTTCCGTTCATATTATTTGTCACAGT
>JARYHS010008074.1:144463850-144528432 GCA_031002005.1 Vandiemenella viatica
CTGTACGATACGTAAACAGTAAAATCCAATAGACAGTACGATTTATAATGTAATTTATTTATTAATAATGTTGTAATTATGAATAAACTGTAATTATTTACTAATTAATAAATTGTATTTATGGGTATTATATTATTTATAAATCATATATTATTTTAATATTAATTTAAATAATAATAAGATATTTAAATTCACTTTAGTTATTTTTTATTTCCCAACAGTTTATCATAAATCTATTACAATTAAGGTTTTAATATACCGTATGGATTTTTTGTTGTTGTTGTTACTGCTTATGTCAAGTATGCAGCTCAATATACTTCATGTTCGTCGTCATATTCCTCTTCTAGTCGCTCGACTTGAATTTCTAATTCATTATCATCATCGTCGTCATCCATTAAATTTGGTTCTAAACTTTAATGGACTTTAGATACATATTTACTTTCTTCATCCAGATCATCTGGATATACTGAAACGTTGAGGCATGCTTGTCCATTACACTGACCACAAACTGAGGATCATTGCAACTCTACTTTGCTGCATTTGCAATTAAAACCACAGCCTTCATTGCAATTATAAGTTTATTTTTCAACATCCACCCCCATTCCTGGGGTTCTAAATCATTCCCTAACAAAGTTTGGATCTGATAGTAGGCACAATTGATGTGTTGTCGAGTTGTTGCACTTGTAGCTGAACTAGTGGATAACTGGACTGGTTTTTAGAATCTAGCTGATTTGATAAATTGCGTATATCGAAAATCGTCTAGGCTGTATTCTGATTTTTGACCATTATACATTGCTAAAATGACACGTACTCCATTTTCAAACATTGTTTCTAGAAGAAACTTGTCTTGCTAAAAATCTTGAGCTGATTGATCCAAATCGGAATGTTACTCGAACATTTTAATAATTGATAGTTTCCCTTTTTTAAAAAGTGCATATGTTGCGTCATATAATTTGTTTCTTAGAACGGGGATATTTATCAAAGTTTTTGATCGAATATATTTGTGTTTCCATATTATCCTTACCAATTTTTAAAGAAAAAAATGCTGATGTGATTGAGTATGTCCTATTAAAAGAACTAGCAGACTGATATCTTCTCCTATGATGTAGACAGTCTTTTGTTGTTTAGATTATGCAATGACTGTTTCGAACATCAGTATCTTCTCTGGATTGTTTTCTAGCGATTTTAACAGTTTTTAAATTCTCAAAAAGTATTTCAAGTTTTTTTTTATTACATCGGTTCGATAAAAAAAATTTCTTGGTTGATTGGCACGATCATCGTTTCAACCAAAAAACACTTGACCTTGAAAGGGCTGCAGTTCTTTTTACTTTAAAACATGAATCGCAATAGATTTACGATAAATGTTGGCAGATAAAAATATAATCAAAATGCATTTAAACAATTTCATTTAAATATCTTATTAATATTATTAAATGAATGTATTATTCATAATTAATACAATATCCATAGATAAAATTTATTATTTAGTAAATAATTACAACATTATTAATAAATAATTAACATTATAAATCGTACTGTCTATTGGATTCTACAGTTAAAGTATCGTGCAGTAGAGCTATCGTCCACGCAGCTAAGCGCTCCCCACTCTCTACGCTCTATCTCAGGAAGGGTTAAATAAATTGCCTATAACGAATTTTGTAGAGAATATAATGCTCTACAACTTAACTAATAACTCAAAATAACATTTAGAATAAATGAAGCGAGATATTTGTAAAAAAAAATAGATTAAAAAACCACATGTTTTGTGACCTTTGACCTTGAATATCTTGACCAGCGTACACGAGATTCTGAGACTTTTGAGCCAACTTATAAAATGTTAAATGAAGGGTTTATGAACATTTTCAGCTTGTTATCTTTCATTCCGAGATTTGTCCCTTTTTTCACCTTATTTGACTGTATTATTTAATTTATTTTGAAGTGGAAACGTCTTTAAAATATTCTCGGATCCCAGAAAAGTTTACGATATGGTAAAATTATGACGCCTTTGTATTCGTTTCAACTTAGGTACTGCGAGTATTTGGATGCGATGAGTTTGTTGGAATAATAAGCTATAGGTCGCATCCCCCCAGGCGGGTTCCGCATGCCTGCGAACTTGTGTAATTGATCGATGTGCGACGCTTTTTGGCTCTCGATTCACGCTCCGGCGGAAGAGCAAACCGGTCGCAGTTCAGCAATAGAGAGAAATAGACATGCACTTCTTATTTGTAGCTATCGAACTTACCGAGCTTCGAAAAGGGGATTGATCACAAGAAAAATATTATTATTAAAAAAAAAATTGACATAAATCGACAAAGAGTAAGATGCACTTGAATAAACGGGAAAGGACCTGAGCGAATGAAGGAGAGACAAAAATGCGAACAATTCCAAGAGAAAATATACGGAACTTATGAGAAAGTTATGGGGCCGACCAGTGTGTCTAAGTGCGCTGCATCGGGAATGAGTCCAGACCTCCACGTGGTGGCCATCTTGACTGCTGTTTCACCCAGTCATCAAGGCAAATGCCGGGATGGTCCACAATCTCCACCTCTTAAAATACACAAACACAAACAAAAATTATAACTACCACAAACAGAACTTAGTTATACTTTTCATAGACAGATAACAACACTTCACTTTCTCTACTAGTATTTAGTAGGTATAAAATGCTTGGCGTTAACAAGGCCTGATGCCGTAAAACAAAATCTCCAAGTTAGACTAATGCCAATGACAAGATAAACTCATCAAAGGCAGCTAACAACTAATGTTAGCAACAGGTGTTGAAGAATGAGAAAGTTATAAGAGTCCAGCAAAGTCGAGTCATCGGACCCGACTGTAGCGCCTCGTAGTATGGCTACACAGGAGAAGTCTAACTACCGATCCACCCAAGGCGACATCGAGGATATGCATGTAATTGAGAAGTTCATCAGAAAATTTGAATTATATCTGCTGGCAGAAGACCCAGTCTCTTTCTGTGCCTACTTAAATAAGTTTGTGCATGACGTAATGTCGACATTTTTGACCGTGGCCTGACTACTTTACTAACAAAAAGCAAGAAGGAGAGAGAAAAGAGTCAAAGACATCGATAGGAAGACCGTTAGACTCATGAGACGAAGACATATGAGATGAAAAGGACAACTTGTACTACCGCGTGTATTTAATGATTCACGCAATTAATTTATTCAATCGTACCTGTAATAAAATATTGTATTATGTTTACATAAATATCTCTTTTTTCTGCCCACCTGCACATACCCATTGATAGTAAATGTCATTTTTTATGATCAATGCTTCCGACATTAATGTTAATGAAACGATTTATTTTCGTGTACTGTGGACTAGTGGGAACTTGCCCAGGGAAGGTACCCGATTGTTTTATGGGCACCGCCGTCGGCTGTGAGAGGAAGTTCCTGTCACAATTTACGTTTATCGTTTCATTAAAATGTATCAACATACTAACTATGATATCTTCATTTTGGAACTTTCTTCTGTAAAATCCTTTCTGCAATGATCACTTGCAGCAGTTGTTCGATTCTTGGTGCCAACGTCTTCTTTGTATTCTGAATTGTTCAATAGCACAACACTCGAATTGGTTCGTTTTTGTTTGAAATTCGTTTCAAGAAAATGTGTGCTCAGCTATAGGAATCTGCAAGTCCCAGGCAAATAGCTTGCTTCGAGGATGGACGTTTCCGCTAGTACTTTTCACCATACTCACTCGTCCTCCCCATCACATGTCTCACCATCCTTCGTTCTACCTCATTGTTGATCTCGTTGTCACCCTCATAGTTCGTGATCATATTTCTCCCATCATGCTGATATGCCAGTACAGCTTCTTTATTAAGATATTTGGAATTAAAATACCATATTTTCATTTCCTCTGGTCTTCGACGATGTCACTTCCAGCGTGGTCTCATTATTTCCTTTTGTCATTTCATAAACTTATCTTGCACCCACTTCGATCTGTCATTCTTTTATTTTCTATTATTTTATTTCTTAAACTTTGATATTTCTGTATAAAACTTTTTAGGGTCATCACTGAGTGTGTGTTAATTTGAGGAGACATTTCTAAGTCTTCCTCTGACATTATCTTCTACCGAAATGTCGATTTCCGGGAGTGGCCACATTGTTTGTCACCAATCTCGTCATAGTCAGTGGGAATGACGTACACAGCTTTTGTGTGTGTGTGTGTGTGTGTGTGTGTGTGTGTTCACTCTCCTCTACCAGACCATCTGTATTACAGACAGTTGAATGAAGACTTACTCAAAGGCACACAGCACACATTTAAAAATTAAATTTATGTAAAATACATATGTACATATGTCCAATAGTTTTTATGGCCACATCACATTTGGGATTTACTTCTCGCAGTCGTAAGGATAAATTGTTTTAATACATTATATGTTATGATATACTTAGTATTCTTTCCTTACAATTGTAACTGTATTTTGTTTGCGTCTTTCCCTTGCTCTTAAATCCCCCTTTTTTTTTTCTTTAATTTTGGCGTTAACCATCTCTTGAGTCTTGACTGGTTTGATGCAATTTCCCATTCCTTTTTATCTTGCGCTAACCTCATCTCAACAAACCTCTTTTAATTCACGTCCTCAATTATCTGCTTCATATATTCTAATCTCTGTCTTCCTCTGCAGTTCCTGCCTTCAACTGTTCCCTTTTCGTCATTTTCAAAACTCGTTCATTTCGTACTTTATCCACCCACTCAGTTTTCAGCATCTTTCTATAGCACTACAATTTAAATGTTTCAATTTCCCCTTTTTTGTATTCATTGCCATAAAGTGCTGTACTCCACGCGTGGAGTTTTAAAAACTTCTTTCTGAGTCCTAGATCAATGTTTAAAACTAAAAGATGTCTCATTTCAACGAAGGCTCTTTTCGCTAGTGCTATTCTGCTTTTAACACCATTCCTGCTTCGGCCATCGGTTGTAATTTTACTCCTTGAGTAGCAAAATTCACTAACTTCTTCTATCTCATTCGACCCTTATTTTTGTTTTTAATCTACTATTATTGGTACCATTTCATTACTTTTTTTTCTCCCTTTGGTTTATATTTAGACCAAAATCTTCCTCCAGTATTTTGTTCATCATATTCAGTAACTTCTCAATAACCTCAACCTGTTCTTTTCACAAGACAATGTCATCAGCAAATCGTAGCGTACTGATTTTTTCTCCTTGAACGCTTATGCCACATTCAAATCTTTCTTTATTGCTTCTTCTACATAAAAGCTGAATATTAATGAGGATAGACCTCAAACTAGTCTCACACCACCTTTAACTGGTGCGTGTCTCTCATGATTCTCTACTTTTATTAAAACTACTTGATTCTTATAAAGATTATAAAGTATTCTTTCCATGCGACATCTCTTATTGCAGACGAAGTTATTACAATTCACAACTCTACAGCAGCTTATTCCAGCACCTTCACGAGTCTAAATGTTTTCAAAACGTGTACCTGCAAAACTTTCTGGAAAGACGGAACCAATGTCCTAATGCATGGCAAAAGACCAATTATCTACCAGAATCATCAAGGATACGACATTTTTATAAGCGATGTGAAACTCATTATTTCACTTGATTTTTCCTTCATCTACAGCATTTTGTATTTACAACACGTAAATAAAATATTTTCTTCTTCTTCTTACTTATAAAACAAAATTAACCAATTTAAATCACATCAGACAGCTTTACAATTCAACAACGATATTCTTGCCGCAAAATAACATCGATCAGAGATATTATAAATTAGAGATTGTGTGCACAGTTCAATACATACGTTACTGCTATGAAATTAATTGCCATAATACAGTAATTTTTGTAGAATATTATTCATAAAAATGTGGAAAAACATTTCCGCTAAAAAACGTGTAACTACGAGTATTTTTCAGTAACAAGTTACTAATGAAGTAACAGTTAAAAAACTTAAATTTCTCATGGTCTCTGTTACAACCACGAATGCCAAATTTCATTCCGGCTTAAGCTAAATTTCAACTTAATTAAAACTTTCACATTTGCTGCTTGATCAAAGTTTATATATTAAGGTTTATTTGATTTTTACATATTTTACTGACAACTTTTGTTAATATTCTACATTCACGTTCGTTGTATGTGAGTTTATAAGGTTATTTAAAGTCGATACCAGGCTAAAAATGTTACCGAATCGAGTATTCTGACAATTCGTTTCTTCGGAGTTGTTCAGCTATTTAATAATCTGGAATCCGTATAATTTCTCCGGCAGTTACAGAAACTATCACCAAAGACTACATTACGAACGTTTTCCCAGCCTCAATAAAAAAACAAGGTGATGCTTTCGAAGCAAACAGGAATTCATCAAATTTTGCAGTATGACATTTTAGGATCAAATACAAGTCAAGTTTGTATTTCAGTAAGTTCGAGTTTACGGCCTTTGAAGCAAATAAATGAAAGTGCCATTGTCTCTGTCCGTTACGTCTCTTAAAATTTCTGAGTTCTTCAAGCTCAGAAATTTTTTTCACCCTAGTAATTTGGTTATTTTTTTTTTTTTTTATTTTTTTTTTTTTTGTAGAAGATAAGAAATAATTAAGTTTACTAAAAACACAGAAAAAAGTTAACATGAAACGTACATAATCGCAAAATGTATCAGTCTAATAAATAACAGTTATCCGTTTTTGATATTATCCATCATTTAAAGCAAAATGCATTTATTTTTAAAAAAATCTTTTTCAATATTCCGAAATCTAAACAGACTAAGGTACTCACGTCACGAAAAATATTATTAGAAATGTTTCATATTCGTTTTTTCCTTACTAGCTTTTCCAGAATAAATTCCTATTACCTCCACACGTGATAACCGTCGCTTTCGATGGGTATTAAAACCAGTGATATCATAAGTGTGCAGATGAATGATTAAGATACAGACAATTACGCTTGAGAATTTGCAGAGGATGATGACAATTTTTCGACTATAATTAGCAATGTAATTGATAAACAAGCGTTAGGCAGTGGGAATCTAGACAATGAAGACGTAAGTAAAGAGAGTGAAGAAGCAGATAAAAGAAAAATACGTTTTGAAAAAATGTAAGTCAAGTGACGATCAAAACTTATCACTCCCTGTGGTAGACGAAAAAATGATAGGGAAACAAGCCCAGTTGCAGTGTACGACGAATCTGACACAAATACTTAAATATTAGGATGAAATTTGAAGTAAACATATGAAAAAATATTTCAGGTAAACTAAAAGAAGCAAATGTTATTTTATGTTAACAAAAGAAGGAATACATTTGTTTTAGTTTAATTACATCTTATTACATACCATAATAAATTTTTCAATTCGTATTTGGCCTCTATGGTGAAAGTAAACAAAATTATATGTTTAAAATTTTTATGAAAATATTATTATGTTAACATAAAAACAGTTATTTTCTATGTTTACCAATATCTAAAAAAAAAAAAACGAACCATTAACTATTGGGGTATAGAGTAAAGGGGTGCGGAAGTACTATAAATAGGTGTTTCTGGTATCTGTTAACTGTGGTTTCTTGTTTGATGGTAACAAAGAAGAGCGAAGAATAATTTTTTTACTTGTTCGTGGGGGTGAAATTTTTCTATCATCTGTTTTCTTTTTACAACAAACAAAATCGCAGATACGTCGATTACATGCGCGGATCATTGTTGCCAGGCAGCGAATTACGGTAAATTGAATTTACGTATCGCAGTTGTGTTTATAAAATGGTTTTATATATAAGTATATGAAATAAAAGTATTGTTGCTTGGTATTGCTTTTTCGTAATATCATCCTGTAACATTAAAAATTATATTTTTAATCATTTCTATGAACTCCTGCAATCTGTTCTCCAGGAAAAAATACCAGAAAAGAGTAAATCTGGTAGAAGAAGAACTTCTTGGTTAAAAAAATCTGAGAACAAAGACCTCCAAGACAACTACGGAGTTAATCCGAGCATCAACCAGCAGAGACGAGACAGCCAAGATGGTTGCCGACATCCGGAACGGATAGGGACCAGAAGAAGAATCATTTCTAAGTACGTGTTAAGTCTTAAAGATCAATTTCTAATATCTCTTTAACCGATCGGTTTCAACATAGCGTAGGTTGGTAATTAATAATTTTGTCTTATCTTCACACTAATAACCTCTATCTTTTCTGTTAATCATTCTTACGCAGTGCTTGATTCTGATAATTATGTTTTCAGAATTTCGGCCATCACTCTTGACCTTACAAATATTAGAATTCATTCACTTCTTACATCGCATCATTTCCAATTTTTGTTCTTCCTTGTTGCTCTCCACTTCTACCTTATACAATGACCTTGGCACATGGTAAAGAGAATATGCTTATCTTGGAAAATTTTAGGTCTCTCAACTCGTTAATCATTTGTAGTGTGACACAGTACGGATCAATATCCCGGTCTCAGACAAAAATTTCACTTTTAACAAAACTTTGTTCTGTTCGTGCTAAGTTCTTCTTATAAACACCTTTCCCGTGTCTAATCATATGCGAGTTACCAATGTGGATGCTTACCGCTCGATGACAACGTCTGGGAACACGAAACTGGGGTAGTTTCCCGTTGTCATCCCCAGTGTGACAGTGTTGCTGTAAGTGTGTATGAATGTGATGGTGTGTGTGTTCAGTGTTGTTTGAGTTGTGGACGAGAGATGAATACCTGTTGCCAGCTTATTAAGGCCTATTTTTCTGAAATTTACCACATGATTTGGTAGTTTGGTGTATCCCGCACAAATTTACACGGATCTGCAGTCCAGGATTGACCGGTTGCATTACCCCGCTTGCCCTTACCCATCTAGTAGAGATTAGACTCGGGTCAACATATTATGTGTATTCTTGACGCCCGTAGTGATTCGTAAGTAAACAGGTTTCTCTTTTGCGTAAGAACTCCCGTTTGTTTTTGTTATGAATTGCTATCTGAATTACGTTGCCTGTTTAGTACGATTTTCTAACTATTTACTAAGGTTACAGTGGTCCGACCAACAAACCCCTTACAACCCACGTCCTCAATTATCTGTTTCATATATTCTAATCTCTGTCTTCCTCTACAGTTATTACCTTCAACTGTTCCCTCCACTAACAATATTCGTAAAATTCTAACATTAACTATCTATTTATGAAAATGGAGATGTGCCTATATGTATCTGCATGCTATTTTACAATCTTCAGTTTTTATTCGGTCTCGATAAAACTTTGTATACGTATTCTTTAAAACGAAGGGGAAAATGCTGTCTACATTTGGTTTACAATCACCCAACTTAATTTCCCCCTTACCCCCCATAATTGTTTCAAATGATCTTTATACATACTCACAATTTTTATCCGATTTTGATGGAAATTTGCACACGTATTCCTTAAAACAAAGATAAAAATCCTGTCTACATTTGATTTACAAAACCATAATCCTTCACCCACTTTATCTCCTTCAGCAAAATTTACATATGAAACTACTCAGCTGTTTGAAAATACATCGAAAACGGTAGAGAAATCGGTTAAATTGATATTCTGCCCATAACGTTTCCTGTTAAACGGCGTTGACCGATTCCGATCGGACAATTGACGACAGAAATTCTAACATGAAATTTCAAAATTGTTTTAATTTTGGTATGACGACACACAAAACTATATTTTTATTAGATCTCAAACGATCTGTGCGTACGTATGCTTTAACAAATGGTAAAAAAAGTTTACTTTTGGTTAACAAAACAGCACCCGCTCTAAACAAATTTACACGTGCAACTTTTCATTCTCTCTTTTTTTTTTTTTTTTTTTTTTTTTTTTTTTTTTTTTTTTTGCATACATCTCGAAAGCGATAGGAAAATTGGCCAAAGGTGATGGTGATGGAGAATTTTTACGACAATCTGATAAAACTGTATAATATATCAGAACTTTCATGCCCAAAACCTGAGCAACGTAATATATATAATATATATAATATATATTCCAAAAATTTTGATTCAATTAGTATATTAGTTTCTTAAAATTATTCGGTATTATGGAACAATGATATGAATGAAATGTGTTTTTGCATCAATATAATATAATTAACTACTTGTATTGGTATAACATAATGACTGCTTAAATGGGAGTTCAAAAAGAGTTGGAGGTCTTTTTATTTTTATTTTTTGCACGCTGTGGGGAGCGGAAGACCATTCTCGGCTACTGACTGAATTTGAAATTCTGTAATTTGAAAATGAAACAATAAGTACTATTTGTTCTTAAAATATTTCTTCCAAAGCATAAGTGATTTATTCATTTACGAAATATTTCATTTTTAAGGTGCAATGAGATTTTCTATTTTTATTTGGATATCTTAAGTATAAATACCAACTAAAGTGATCGTTTCATTGCTCAGTAGATAGATAGATTATTTTGCAAACTGATATGATTTACTGGAAAACATATTATGTGAATAAAGATTGAACACTTCCTATATTGGATTAATTACTAGAATTAGATTTAAAAACAAAAATTTAAAATCACAAGATTCCTTTTAACGCATAATAGATTAAATTATAATTGTAGCACACGTAACAGAGGATAACATTAATGGCTCTCTGCCATCTAAAATATTTTTAACTGTTGATTTTAGTTATTTAGTATTAAATGTGATTTTTACTTAAATAATTAGACGGTTAATATTTAATTTGAGAGCAGTTTAAAAATCTGTGACGCATCCTGCGGGATTTGCACCAATCTGGCAAATATCCTGCTGCGTTGCATTGCTTAGTTAGGTCCGTTATACCCGATAGGAATAACGGAGCGTGGTAAATTTTAACCGTGTGACTTAAGCCACCGAACTATACTACAGAGTCCCCAGACGAATAAAGAACGAAATTTTCTAGGTGAGATCAATGACAGGATTTTCTTTTACTAGAGTTTAGAACCAAACTGGCTATAACACTTCTACTCTCACAGAGGCCGTTATCTTATATTAGGTAAGAATTAAATAAATTAAATAGAAAAAGTGTCCACATAATGTTTCATATATCTCCGAGTGTATCTAGTTGATGAGCTAAATATAAAAACTGTAGAAGCACAGTCGTTTTCATTTTTCGTAAACTGCCTCATTGTTTCTGCATAATCGGTGCCTTAAGGAATGAGACGTTATCTTTAAAAATGGAATCTTTCAAGTAGAAAGCTGAATACCTTAAAATAATGAGTCATAAGACAGAAGTGCGATCTATAGAATCGCTTCTAGAAAATTAAACCGGAAGCAATCTCCGGTTAAATCAGTAATTGCACCAGACTTTTAACAAATGCATCACATATATCACTGGTGATAATTGGTAAAACAACATAATACCAAAACAAGTTCTAGAGCTTACAGCCGTCTTAACATGTCACAATACTAAAGCGTTTCGAGCTTCCAATTTTCCTGGCGCATTCACAACGTTAACACCATTCGTTTACCTTCCCTTCAGAGAGCTGTTAAAATCTTAGTAATCTTAGATGATTTTTTTTTTTTTTTTTTTACTTATGGCTTAACTACTCGTCGACGTCGAGTTCATTATAGGCGGGATGGGACTGGGGACAAGGAATGGAAGGGAATCTCGGTATTCGCCTGAAGTGATTGGGGGAAACCATGGAAAACCCAAATTTGGAGGCCCGGACGGGGATTCGAACCGGCGTCCTCCCAAAGGCGAGGCCAGAGTGTTAACCGCTCACCCACCACGCTCGGTAAAATCTTAGATGACAGATCCTACCTATATTGAGATGAAAACCTGTATGCTTGTCAACCAAGAGTTTTTTGTTATTACTTCAGCATCTTCCGAGAGACGATTTCTCAAATATTACTATCCCGTTGCGGCAGCAGCACAATACCCCATCGTGGTCTGGTAATATAATCTACATTCAACATCAATCCACTGCTGTTATATTTCTATCTTGTAACAACTGCGGACTACTTATGTATAGACCTCTATGAACTATGCGATTCTGAAGCGGCCTAGCATCAGTGTTGTTTTGCGAAAATTTCTCATGTTCTCCAACTATTAAAATTCTAAACGCCCCAGCAACTAGTAATATTCATCTGGTAAACACGTGGCTTTATTTACCAAAAGTCAATAATTTTTTATCATGTTTAGTACCTATTGATTATAAAAGTTTTTAACTATAATCTAGCGTTTCTGAAAACCTATTAATCCGATTTTAATAGAATTTTAACAGCTTCAAATCATGGAAACTGAATTAAAAAATGCGCTATACATCATCACCTAGGGACAGAACAGGCAACTGAAATTTAATCACAACGTTAAACATGAAAGTACAATATTTATTTCCTTAAGTGCATCCATTTTCTGCAAATTTTAGAATTCTGGTTTAATTTTATTGTCAATTAAATTTAAATAAATTTACATTGCTGGCAATACCAAACAGGATGCAATTACATTTATATTTACTTTCAGTGATTTAGAGACAAAATCAAGCGAATGAAATATAAATAAGTGTGTACTCTATTCGTTAACTAGCTTTTTGCGATTAATATCGTTCCATGTGAACTTCGCAGGGATCTGCAACTAGATTCCCTTCCCTTGAGTCAAAGTGTTTTTCAGTATTAATGTATGTTTCGATGAATGTTGTGGTTTGAACGCTCAGTATAGTACTAGCTAGTGGTTTATAATTAAAATGGTAGAAATAATGGGAAAGGGCAACCCTGATGCTGAATTATTTAGGCCTACTCTTCCCAAACACTCAACTGTGTCACCAACATTAACTTATCCATACAACGGACGAATAGGTATCGAAAGTGTTGTATGCTCTCACCAAAATGCATTATGCAGAATTTTGTATTTAAGTCGGGCATTTGTTACACAATTTAGCTCTTCAACTTTCACAAATGATCAAAATACACTCCTGGAAATTGAAATAAGAACACCGTGAATTCATTGTCCCAGGAATGGGAAACTTTATATACACATTCCTGGGGTCAGATACAACACATGATCACACAGACAGAACCATAGGCACATAGACACAGGCAACAGAGCATGCACAATGTCGGCACTAGTACGGTGTATATCCTCCTTTCGCAGCAATGCAGGCTGCAATTCTCCCATGGAGACGATCGTAGAGGTTCTGGATGTAGTCCTGTGTAACGGCATGCCAAGCCATTTCCACCTGGCGCCTCAACTGGACCAGCGTTCGTGCTGGACGTGCAGACCGCGTGGGACGACGTTTCATCCAGTCCCAAACATGCTCAATGGGGGACAGATCCGGAGATCTCGCTGGCCAGGGTAGTTGACTTACACCTTCTAGAGCACGTTGGGTGGCACGGGATACATGTGGACGTGCATTGTCCTGTTGGAACAGCATGTTCCCTTGCCGGTCTAGGAATGGTAGAACGATGGGTTCGATGACGGTTTGAATGTACCATGCACTGTTCAGTGTCCCCTCAACGATCACCAGAGGTGTACGGCCAGTGTAGGAGATCGCTCCCCACACCATGATGCCGGGTGTTGGCCCTGTGTGCCTCGGTCGTATTCAGTCCTGATTGTGGCGCTCACCTGCACGGCGCCAAACACGCATACGACCATCATTGGCAGCAAGGCAGAAGCGACTCTCATCACTGAAGACGACACGTCTCCATTCGTCCCTCCATACACGTCTGTCGCGACACCACTGGAGGTGGGCTGCACGATGTTGGGGCATGAGCGGAAGACGACCTAACGGTGCGCGGGACCGTAGCCCAGCTTCATGGAGACGGTTGCGAATGGTCCCCTCTGATACCCCAGGAGCAACAGTGCCGGGAAGTGGCGTTGCGGTCCCCTACGGCACTGCGTAGGATGCGACGGTCTTGGCGTGCGTCCGTGCGTCGCTGCTGTCCGGACCCAGGTCGACGGGCAAGTGCACCTTCCGCCGACCACTGGCGACAACATCGATGTACTGTGGAGACCTCGCGCCCCATATGTTGAGCAATTCGGCGGTACGTCCACCCGGCCTCCCGCATGCCCACTATACGCCCTCGCTCAAAGTCCGTCAACTGCACATACGGTTCACGTACACGCTGTCGCGGCATGCTACCAGTGTTAAGGACTGAGATGGAGCTCCGTATGCCACGGCAAACTGGCTGACACTGACTGAGGCGATGCCCAACCGCTGCGCAGCTAGCGCCCTTCGACGGCCAACACTGCTGTTCCTGGTGTGCCCGCTGTGCCGTGTGTTTGATCATTGCTTGTACAGCCCTCTCGTAGTGTCCGGAGCAAGTATGGTGGGTCTTACACACCGGCGTCAATGTGTTCTTATTTCAATTTCCAGGAGTGTTTAAATAGACTCTAGCCGGCAAACAATGTTTTGTGCTCACTCGTTGCTGGTAGGCAGAATCTTCGAGCAGGCGTGGGACTGCTAACTGCCATCCATCGCTCAGCGCATAACACTGTTATGGCGGCGCCCTTACACGGCTCCCGCTGCGGTTTATCGCCCGTCCCACCGGTTGCATACATCGCTGGGGCTGTGTAGACGACAGCACTGCAGTGATCAATGGCACCAATCTGCCCATTGTGTCTGCCTTCCACAGTGGACAGAGATAGACTGCAACATTCAATCAGTAATCTAATTGCTTTAAGTGCTCACGTTTTTTGTTACGCAATAGGTTAGTAATCATTCGACTGTTTTTCACGCGTAATAAGATACTTCTTTGCGGCACCAACGCGGTAAAATTTTTACACCATCTCTGATGGTTCAATGGTTCCGGTATGAAGATTTAACAAAACCAAATATTTTGTGCATGTATCTAATATTTTGTTGGATTCTCGAGGAGGAAGGGTAATTCCACAGTGTTTGACAGAGACAGACTGTTAGTTTCTTTGCTGTGTCCATGTGAGCTGCATTGCATAGGTGTATAAGAGAATTATGAGTGTTATTCAATTTACATGAAAGACAGGGGAATAATTTGAAGCATTCCACAGGTTCATTCAGATCTAGTCTTCTGAAACGCATAAAGGGAACAGTCAATTTTAAAGTTTCCATGCAACAAACGAATCACCATCGATGGTGTTGTATGATCTGATTCTGGTAAACAATGTGTGGATAGAAAAATTCTCATCGCTGACTCTTGAGCCTTCTTCACCAAAATAATGAAAAGTCTTTTCACCACAGGGTATAGAATCAGCAAACCCCTTGAACATTCCTAGACACTTCGACACAATTTCCCAGCCACCGAAGTTATATGGCCGGTTCACACACAATCGATCACTCTTTAAAATTTCCCCATGAATGTCTAACCTTTTCTTTTAAATCTTTTTTAATGAATATCACAACTCATCGCACTACTCTGTTACCATTTCTTCGTAAATACTTATCAGAAGTTCGATTATAATGCAAAGCTGTAATAAAGTTGCCGTCGATGATTCATAATGCCCGATACACTTATCAACGCTCCCGGTATACAAACCCGACAGCAACGGAGGATTTTTTTCTTCCTACAATTGTCTTAACAAACCATTTTGTTTGTATGGGTAAAATTTCTTTCAATTTATTTACAGGCCTTAGCCAAAAATTCGGATCTTCCCACTGGAAACAGATTCATCCTTGTCGTTAAAATCTTCTGTATTTCATGCGCTTAAACAGATGATAATGTACACCAGTGGCTCGTAATATCGTTCACGAGACACATTAGTTGGTATCCTTTTGACAATCCCGCCGTCATACTGTAAATATCTATTTCTTCTCTTTACTTTTATTATTAAATCACCTATACAAAATTAGCAGCAGTTTATCAAATAATACGGTACAGAGAGAGAGGGAGAGAGATTGAACAAATAAATGTTGATAGAGGGGAAATAGTTTACCAATGACCCGAAAGCACTAAAACCATAGCAGCATTTTATAAAAATAAAAAAATAACGTGAAAAGAATAAGTAAAATTATATTTACAATACAACTCAAAACCCAAATGTCAGCTTGCTAAGATTTTTTTTTAACTGCTTTACGTCTCTCAACAGCGAGGTCTTTAGAGACGGGAAAGGATGGGAGCAAGGAATGGGAAGGAATTCGGCCATGGCCTTTTTAAGGAAGCATCCCGGCATTTGCCTGGAGTGAGCTTGCTAAGAGAAAACCTAAAACATTCACAAATTAAAACAAAATTACTTTAGGTAGAGGAGATTGATTATCAACTATTTTCATAGATTAAATCAAACGTTAGGTAAAAGAGTGTAACCTACAAATAGATTTCAATCAATAATTAAACAAGGTAACGAAAAATATCAGATTTTAAGGAAAGGGATACTATGCTCCCAACATTGACACAGAAATTGTACTAAAAAATTGGGGTTACAGCTATATTTTGCACACCAGGTAGACCTGATGAGAAATACTATGCTTCAAATGCTAGAAGGAAAGATATGACAATATATAGGTAACGGTGAAGATGATGCTGTAAACAAATTATTAGGAATCATAACATGAATTCCTTCCCCCCCCCCCTTTTTTACAGACCAATGTCGTAGAACGAAGTTCCTTTTCTTCGTTGTCATTAATATCTCACTATATCTCCAGAGCTTGGTACGCCTAATCGGGTACCTTGCACATGTTTCAGGTCCAGCAATTCATTTCCTTTAAAAACATGTCTTTTAACATTACCGTCATATTTACCGACAAATATTTTATCTGGCTATCAGCATACATGTTTCATTAAAAAATATTTGTTGCAGAACATTTCAAACGAACCAATCACTGAAATCCACTCTCAATTTAATCTCCCACGTCCGAGGACGCAATACATCCTTGAACCAACGCCCGGTGCCAACGACTGCGCTCCCCAACAGCAGTGAATAAATTAGCTTAGAATCAGATCTGTTAACCAGCATAAAAACTGTGAAACAGATTATATCTGATAATTTTAATGGAAGAGAAGCTTGGAAATTGGAGTGGATAGCCTCAGCCCCACCAGAATGGCACTCCCTGTTCGACAGTCAACAGGCACTAAAGGGACTCGACCTTTCTCGTAAGACCTGGGCAGCTCTTAACAGAGCTAGGTCTGGTCATGGCAGATCTGCTTCATCTTTGTACACATGGGGAATGCGAGATTCACTAAGATGCGACTGTGGTGAGGAAAAACAAACCATCCGACACGTAACCTTTGCCTACTTCGAGCCTTCAGGGTATCAGCGATAGATTTTATTACTATATCAAATGAAGCTCTAGATTCGCTACAAAATGTTAATTTTGAATTTTAATTATAATTTAATGTTAAATTGTATTATTTTTTGTGCAATGGTCATAAGTTAAATAAATAACCAGCAACAGCACTCGTTCTACATAATAACAACGATCGGGTGTGTGTCGAGCCAGCTTACCAAAGGACTCCGTAACTTTTTTTCTGTTCAAATTATACGGCTTATCGACGTTGAGGTTATTAGAGATGGGAGTGGTTGGGGCAGGGAACTGGAAGGAATTTGGCCATGGCTTCCTCAATTAACCATTCAGGCAAGAACCTGTATTGTTTTCTGGAAATATGGAAGCCGAAATCTAAATGTCCGGTCATGGAGCAGGACAGAGCCCCGTAGCTTTTATATTATGATTATGCTGATGTCCATCACAAACTTCTATAAGAGCACATACCACTACAGTCGGATTCAACTTATATAATGTTTCGATAGTACTTGAAAGATGTTAAATATCTATTTTGAAACATGTTAGCAATACACACGAGAAAAATAAGTAGCCACTGTAATAATGTAGTACATCAACGATTATAACAATCAGTTCTATTGAAATTTTTTTTTTCAAATCGTTTTTAGTTTAAAAATTGTCCAAGAGATGTAGATGGCATATGACTGGAAATTTCATACTAATCTTTCTCAAAATCCCCAAATCTGAGGATAGTCATATTACTCTAAATTGTTAAGTTCTGAGAAATCTCCACAATAGTCTCATCTGATCATAAGTAAAGCACTACCAAATTCACGAAAATCAGAACTGTCAAAAAAAAAAAAAAATCCACGAGTACGTTCGCCACCACAACAGAGCGTTCATGTCTCCCGAACTGTACGAGTATACTATCGATTACAACTTGCGTTTGAAAATGAATGATATGCCTTCACCAAAGATTCTTTGTACACGAGAAACATTGGGTAAATTATCGCTTTTGTACTTTTTAGTTATAAAATTTAATAAGAGTTTTATAAATGTATTTTTGTTCCTTAATGAATAAACTTAAGTTTATGTAATGGACTACAAAATATAATTTATTAGCAACAGAATAATGTGAATCACCACCAAGAGTGTTACCCAAAATTTACTGCGGAGAGGTTTGATATTTAATTAAAACCTTTAACACATGATTCCACAATATGAGCATCCCATCATCTCCTATTGTTCTGGCCAAGTAAATGTGATCCAGGTCAGTCCTACCAACTCTGCCGCCGTCTCCAGCACCGCGATCACGGCTCAATATTTGGATTTCCGAGAGGATAGCGTACTTTTATGAGCAAGCAGATTCAATCCCACTCTACCCTTCACAATCCGCTCACTTTTTTTGTGATAAAGCGCGCACTTGTTCGAGAACAGCTGCGCAGTAAAATTTTTGCGACTGGCTGAAATTAAATTTGACTGGTCTGAGTGCGTCCTCAGAATGGAATACAACGGGTGGTCAGCCACATGGGAATGAAAGAGTCTCTCGAAACCTTTCTGGCGACGATCTGCTTGTACGCACTCCGACAAGTGCCTCCCTCTCTCACACTCCGTTTAGTCTATTTCTTCCTCCAGTCCCGATGATGTCAGTGTCAATATTTCCGCCCTTCCCTAGCAGGACTTGAGTGTACTTGAAGAGTTAAATAAGTGAAGAGTGCTTTCGAGCCGGACGCTGAATAGAAACTTAATTTTTATTCCTACTGGGAAGGGTTTAAATCAGAAATTAGATTTTTCTGTGGGACTTCTGGAGAAGCGGCGTGTAATTCTGTTTTATTCCCTGCTTTAAAGCCTCTAAAAATAGTATGTTTTTCCCGACAAATTTAAAAGTTCATGATGATTATACCGGATGGTTATAATTAACCTTTCCCTATTTAACACGTTATGACACGGAAACTAATTACCGTACGAGTGTGAAACTTGGTACCATTAATGTCAAGAACATGGGGAACACAAATAATGCCAAATCAATTCAATTGAAAGACTTTTAATGTGCTGCTACGGTATATCATATCATTAGATACCGGTACCATTACTGCTACAAAAGTGGCTCAATATGGAGCCCATCAGTGTCCAGAAGAGTCTGCACACCAGAACGAAACATGGCTACCTCTCTTGATATGCTGCGCTTCAGATCAGCACATGTGTGAATGTTCCCCTAGTAAACCCTGTCCTTCGGGTAGCCACACAACCAGAAATCACAGGAAGTGAGGTCAGGTGATAGTGCGGGCCAAGCATTTGGAAACGATCGGCTGATAATTCGATCGTTTCCAAATGAGTTTCGGAGAAGCAGTTGAGACTATGAATCACGATGACTGATCACGGCACTTGGTGGCCATAGTTGGAACTGGACGGTGGCGCTGTGACGCATGCACCCCATACTCTGTACATTAATGGTACCAAGTTTGGTACTCGTATGGAAATTAGTTTCCGTGTTAAATAGGGAAACTTTAATTATAACAACCCAGTATCTCCTTGAAAGTATAATATGTAACGACTGCGTCTACATAACTGTCATTCTAAAAAACGATGCAAACAAGGTGTTAATGCACCACTAAAGACAATGTTTTCAAACTAATATTCAGGATTTCTACAATATTTTGCAAATACTTATTTCTACCTTTTCTACTTCTTCACACTTTTGTTGTGGCCATTTTACTTTGCTTTTTTGCATTTCCTATTTATTTGATTTCTAAATTGCCTGTATTGCTCTCTTCCTGCTTCATCCTGAGAATTTTTGTGCCTTCTCCACTGATCCATCAGAGGAGAAGGCATAAGTGTTCAGGGCGAAAAAAAATCATTATGCTACGATTTGCTGATGACATTGTCTTGTTAGCAGAACGGGCTGAGGATATTGAGAAGTTACTGAGTATCATAATCAAAATTCCCGAAGGAAGATTTTGGACTGAATATAAATAAAAAGGAAGACAAAAGTGATGAAATGTAGCAGATATGATACCAATAACAGAAGATTAAATATAAAATAGGATCGGCTGCAATACGAGTAGTAAATGAATTCTGCTACTTGGGAAGGAAATTTACAACCAACGGCCGAAACAGGAATGATGTTAAAAGCAGAATAGCACTAGCAATAAGACCCTTCATGAAAAAGAGAAATCTTTTTGTTTCAAATATTGATCTAGGAATTAGAAAAAACTTTTTAAAACTCTATGCACTTTTTGGTAGAGAAACATGGACTTCAGGAATACCAGAAAGAAAGAAAATTGAAGCATTTGAAATGTGGTGTTACAGAAGAATGCTGAATATTAAGTGGACAGACAAAGTACGAAATGAACGAGTTTTGGAAATGATATGTGAGGAAAGAAATTTGTGGAAGAAGCTTACAGGAAGAAGAGACAGGCTGGTGGGTCATATTTTGAGACATGCTGGATTGGTTAATTTGTTAGTGGGGAACAGTCGTAGGCAAGAACTGTAGAGGAAGACAGAGATTAGAATATATGAAGCAGATAATTGAGGACGTGGGTTATAAGGGATATGTAGAGATGAAGAGGTTAGCACAAGATAGGAAGGGACGAAGTATTGCACCAAAGTAGTCGAAACACTGATAACAGCAAAAAAAATCTACCTTCTTACGTCAACTCAATAATTATAATGTGCTTTTCAATATAGTACTTCACTACTCAATTAGTTTTTTAAATGTCAATGAGACTCAAACCCATTTTGTTAAATAAATAATAAATTTCCAAATTACCTTTCATGATATTGGCTCGCCCTAGAGTGGATAGCCAAATTTACTACCAACAAATTCCCTTCGCCATATTGTTTTATAGCATGTTCAATGCGCCTACGCAGCTGTCCAGACAATTATCGTCTTTACATAAATTTAAACCGGGTTATCCTATGCATCTGAAATTGTTCTAGTGATTGGTCTATGTGGCTTCTTTAATACGGTCAACCCGCTTGTCAAAATTCGATCTGATTGTAAATATACTTCAACTGCATTAGTCACACTATTTGCCTCACAGTTGTTTGCGTTCTGCAGTGACAGATTGATCGACATAAAAAATATCGAATGTTTCTCGATGCAAGAACTGAAGTTTTTTTTGACTACCGTAGGAATATACTATAGAGCTAACCTGTTTTTTGAAAGGAAAATTTGAGTGCCATGTAAATCAACAGGTGAAACCTCTCATGATATCAGCTCGTCCTAGAGTGGATAGCCAAATTTACCACCAACAAATTCATATAACCAAATTTAACTCCAGACTAAACATAACGATGCACTCACAAGATATGGGTCACTAAAATAGAGCTAAAATAGAGGCCTATTTGAGTACTGTTAAATTAGACTTTGTTCTATATTCAATTATTTATTTTTAAATGATTTTGAAGTCACTTCGTTCATTTCATGAATTGTACCCACAACTCCGGTTAGGAACTTCACATTTACCGTAGGAGAGATAATGATTTCAGCTACATTGTATGGAAGAGACTATGTACTTTTTTCGTTCATCTTCACCGATCCAAATTGCGCATATTAAATTAGATTCTCAATTAATTATCAGGGTTAACTGCAAAGTTCGTCTTTAGTTTTGTATCTAACCGCATTTGTAACTTCTCTTTGATAAGTTGGCTATTCTTTTATGGTTATTTGTTTAAGATAGTAGCAGAAAAAGGTTAGTTTAATCTCATTTGGTTCTACTGTTCAGATGTGAAAACAACACTAATATATCAGTCAGTACCAAGTATCCTGGTTTTGGTGGAAGGGGGGGGGGGGAGAGGGGGTCTTAGGTTGATCGTCAGAAAACCATACTCGCTAACGATAGTCAGCAACACGATTCATCGCTGAACACAATACGACGCCATTTAATGTGATCAGCGATTGTGCACTACCTCGGATGACCACAGTCGGCGAGTATGGTGGCAAACTGAAGAGAGGTCCCATTCTTCCAATATCTGCGAGAAGCACAGCGGTGTTACCCCTGACGTCATTGTATCGGGTATGACTACAAGTCATGACTGTTAGTGACTAAAGGAACTCGGATGGCACAACGGGACGGACATCCTGCGTTCTCATGTGTTACACCTTATGTGACAATATAGTGGTATCATTTTTCAACAGCATAATGCTCATCCGCGGTACGCGTACGTGTGTCTATAAACTATCTGCGCGATATTGAGGTATCCCCGTGGCCAGCAGGATTCCCAGATACGTAACCGATTGAAAATGGTGGGGCCAGCTAGGACGTCAAATCGGTCTCAGCGCCAGTATACAGGATATCAAGAACCACTTGTGAATCAGATTGCCTCAGGAGAGGATACAATGGCTTTATGACACCCTTCCGAACCGAATTAATGCCTGCACCCAGGCCACAGTTAATGAAAAATCCCTAAGTGACCTCATACTGCCATGTTCTGTTGTCAGCTTGATTCGGTTTTGTAATCACTCTAAACGTATTAAGTTTCATTTCGTTTCCTTTCACCCTTCTGAGTGCAGTATTTTTATTTTATTTTTTCATTTTTTATTATTTATTTATTTATAATTTTTATTATTATTATTATTATTATTATTATAATTTTTTTTTTTGACGTAAGGTTTCAAATGAACTTGTGAACAATCTGAGCTCATTTTGTCTCAAGTTCACCTTTCCCGTAATGTAAACTGGGATATCTTACAACTTAAAATGAGCATTTCTTTTGCTTAACCCTTTAACTGCTACGGTTCGGCCGGCCGAGCCCTCGCTGAGTGCGGCTTTGTTTACGCCTAAGCTGTTTACCTGCGCTGGAATGCCGCATTAGACCGGACCGCTGTGTGCTGAATACATCTGGAGCGTTGGGTGTGGAGTTCTTCTGCTGTCGCTCTGCGATTTGAAACCGCAGATACAAAATAAATACAGTTAATATAACATCTAAAGTTTTTAAACCACTTCATAGTGAAAATATAGTGTGAATTGATTCTCGCGTATCTGTTGGTCTCATCAGCATTAGATATCATATGATATTCCGTTAGAAATATCAGGAAAAATGACAAACTGCTGGAATGTTAACGTAATCCACACTTGTGTCCTGCAGCTTAATCGACAAGCACATGCTGTCAAACACGTCACTAAAGCATTCTCTTTTTCCACATATTTCGCTCGAACAATCTGTAGCTTCAAACTCTGAAAAATGGTCATTTTCCACTAGATGATGTACACAGCTTAGGAAAATTACATTGAGATCCTGTCGAAGGGTTATCACTGTCATCCATATTAAAGTGATTATATTCACTGTCGCTTCTAGTAATAATCTCCATGATTTCTTCTGCGGTACAAACACGACGGCGTATTCGGGAGGACGATGGTTCAAATCCCCGTCTAGGCATCCAGATTTGGGTTTTCCATGGTTTCCCCAAATCACTCCAGGTGAATAACGGGATGCTTCCTTCAAAAGGCCATAGCCGAATTCCTTACCATTCCTTGCCCCCCCATTCTTTAACATCTCTAAAAACCTCGCTGTTAAGAGACGTTAAGCAGTTAAAAAAAATAATGACTGTATGCCATTTTCTCAGCGAAAACTAAAAGGAAAAGAGCAACACAAATTAGATCGCAGCTGCCAATGCTCAAGGGCCGAATGAGGAAAACAACTAACCACCCTGGGTGGAAATATGGCTTCATAGCCAGGCCGCTAAGAGGCTAGCGTGTTAACACGTCTGGAGTACAGACAGGGCGGCGAGGCGGCGCGTGTATACACGTCTGGAGCAGAGACAGAGCGGCAAGGCGGCGCGTGTATACACGTCTGGAGCACCTGGGCGCAGTAGTAGCCACGCGCGTTAACGCGTCTACAGCAGTCAAAGGGTTAAGGCCTTAAAGCCTCGCCAAAATCGAGAACATTAGACACAGGAAAGGATTGTGACAGGAATAGGAAGGAATTCCGCCATGAGTTTTGAAGAAATCATCTCGACATTCGCCTGTATTAATTCCGATAAACAATGAAGCGAAATTTGGATGATGGGACCTCGATGTGAACCCGCATCCGCTCAAATCCCAGCCCCGAGCGTTATCGCCTATCAACCGGAGTGCTCATTCGGGTGTGTTTGTACATTTATAATAGTGTATATCATTACGTGTCAACAGAATTATTTTATTCATTTCCTCTCACGTTATAATTAAAATATGCCGCATATTTACACCTTCGTGGTAGCAACAGACACAAGATTTGAACTAAAATACCTACTTAAAAGATAAGTCTAAACTCAAAGCCTGTACCGTGATTAAGGTTAAAAACTTCCCTACTGCAGAAGATTAAATGAAAATACTAGCCTTTTTGCCAAGGTCGGCAACAATTCTTTTTTATAATAAAAAATACAACATGTAAACCGTGCACTGGCATTGTCTTTCGTACATTGTTGACATTTTATTCTTCCCAGGATGTCCAGGTAGCAAGGAATTTTTCAATTTAACCAAATCATCTGTATAATGTCTCACCTTAACGTATTGTTCGAGACGGTGTTAAGTGGTTCCAACCCCGGTAAAGAATGAAGATTTCAACAAAAGTGACTTAGAGAGCAGAGAAAAGAGATTTTTAGAATCACCAAATTGTCTTCCGATATTTTGGTTAAATCGCAAATTCCTCCGCATTACATATTGCGATCCCGAATGTATTCGTCAAGAAAGTAGGCCTGAAATGACCGGATTTCATTTTTTCGATTATTTGAAGGAGTCTTTGAGTAGATCACTGGCGTATCTCTGGTTAATGTATTGCGGAGATCATCACTGGCGTTCAACCCAGAGAGTTTGTTGCGTTATTGTAACACATAAATCTTTTTTTTTCAAAAAAAAAACTAAATTTTTACTGTACGTAACAAAGACTAGGAACAAAGACTACGAACAAGGACTTTAATCTGTTAATGTTATCGTATGAATTATACACACAAAGTGTGAAAACTACAGCAACTGAAAATTGTTTATGTAATTGTGTGAATAACTGTTTTATTTACAAAGAGAAGAAGCAGTTGATTTGATACTAATGAGAATATAAGTACTAATTTAAATTTTATTAAATTCAAATTGTGTAGACGCTTATTAATGAAATTGTTTTAAGATTTTGTTTTTGATCACTAAACGACATAATTTTAAGTAGTGTTGTACAGTTGGTAAAAGTAACACGTCAGATCGTCCATTTACAACAACCGCAAACGGTATAAACGGCAATTTCGAAAGAGTAGTAACTCCATATTTGGCATTCCTTGACAGGGCATCTCTACCAGTCAGAGTACAGAAATCGACAACAGCCGCACAATCTCAGTCATTAACACATTAATAATAATTCTAACAATGGAGAAGGTAAAGGGTTATAACAGCCTTCAGATCCAGACCCTTTTTGGAATTGTTATTTTAAGAAATTGCGTATAGCAAGACCGGAGTTGATTAAATGTATATATTTTTTCATGTGATTAATTGTGAGTTTGTGTACTTTCGTCATGTAAATGAAAATTGTTTTATGGAGCGAAACTGTGCAAACGATATGTGATCAGGGACATCGTTATGCATGAAACATTAATTAAAAGACTGTATGTGTTGATGTGTGTTTGGAGGACAATTCCCAGTGGTTTGTACTGATTTATGTTGAACTTTTTGTGTGTGAATTCATGTAAACGTTATTAACATTCATTTCAAGTTGTTTTCTAAAGATTTTGTACTAATTCTGATTGTTTTAATGTTATTTTGATTATTGGCTGTATTGTCACCGTTCGAGAAACATCCGTCGTCACTCTTTGAGGCTTTCTGGATGTTTCTGCGGCGATTGTTTAAACGCGCGGAGATGGCGAGCAGTTTGTTGTTGGTTGTCAGTCGTCAGAATTTTTGTTTTTTTAATTTGGAGAAGTCAAGTGCCGTATGTTATCTTCAAGCTCAAGGAAAAACAAATTTTAATTGAAAAGCGATTCGTGTGTCGTCATTTAGTAGAACTATTTAATTCAGTCAATAATAGTGGTAATCAGTAACCTTTCGGGAAAGCTAAAATCCCCTAGCGACCAACAACAGCAATCTGTAACTGTAAATTGGAGAACGAAGTGAGTAAGAGAAATCATTATTAATTGACTACAGGACGAATTGGTGCCTGTCAGGGTCTCAACCGAAGTTACAGTTCTTTGAAAAGTTGCCCAAATCGCTTACAGTAGACACTTGATACCAGCAATCGTCATTTTGTGCTAACAAATTGTGACCCCTCGCCTTTCCAGACAAGGGTTAAGTTCCGATTTAAGAAACCGTAAAAATTCTAGCCAGTCGTGGGATTCGAATGGAGTACATTTAGTACATAATTCACGTGTCTTCCAGAATTTCGTATGTAGAACAATTATTTCCATGATACAAGTAGACAACAATTTACGATCAAAATTTTGTTCGCGCTCGCATGTATGAGGATCGGTTTCAGTTTATATATTCTTAGAAATAAGATTTTTTATAACTTGTTGACCGGTCGCACATCATACAAAATATCTCCCTTCACATTAAACTGGAATCGATAAATGAGGTATCATTTTAAAGTTAAGCTATCCGTTTTGGTCATACCATTTTTTAAGAAATTAATTTTTTCAAATTCGTTCCTTAAAGGGCAAAAGTATCAATATTTATAAAATGCTGTCTTTCTTGTCACGAGCCATTTATCTCCCTGGATACCTAACCGAAATCGATAAATGAAGCATCATTTGAAATATTAATATCTCCGCTTTGGTGCAATCATATATTAAGAAAATAATCTTTTGTAATTCGACCCTTAAATGGCAAAAGAATCAATATTTCTACAATGTGTTTTTGTATCACGAGCCATTAATCTCCCTTGATATCTAACCGACACACATAAATGAGGTATTATTTTAGAGAATAAGGTTTCCGCTTTGGTCACATCATATCTTAATAAAGGGATTTTTCGGAATTCTGCCCTTAAAGGTCAAAAGTATTATTATTTCCATGACGTGCAATGGCTTTTTTTTTATCCTATTACATCCTATTACAAAACACCAACCTAACTAACCACCGAGCGTGATGGGTGAACGGTTAACGTTCAGGCCTCGCATTGGGAAGGACGCGGGTTCGAATCCCCGTCCGGGCATCCAAATTTGGGTTTTCCATGGTTTCCCCAAATCACTCCAGACGAATGCTGCGATGCTTCCTTCAAAAAGGCCATGGCCGAATTCCTTCCCGCTCCTTGTCCCCAGTCCCATCCCTCCTCTAATGACCTTAGCCGTCGACGAGGCGTAAAGCAATAAGAAAAAATAAATAAAAAAAACCAACCTAACTATTCATCGTAATCGCGAAATATTCGCACGAGTCATCAGCTAAAGAATCATTGTTATATTTTCATGTGTGGCTATCGGTACAATTTTCAGTCGTGGTTATCTGAACTGGAGAGAGAGAGACGCGATATTGGATTAGCCGTCATGCAATCTACTATACGCAGGTATAAGGGAAAACGTCCCAAAAGCTTGATCCTGTAAAACGAATTGGGAAATCTGAATGAGCGTCTAGCAGTGAGCAACAGACTATTAGGTCATAGCTTTAACGCACTGGGCTCGGTTAACTGGAGAGCCGCGTGCGGTGTCGGAGCTCGCTCTCCACTGTGCTGACAGTAATTGCGGCTTGTCCGCAGTGCGCCGGCGAAACGTGATTAGGCGCGTTTGTCGCGCCTGACTCTCTCCAAGCTGGCACACAAGCAACTCGTGTACCACCTGCAGCTGGAGAACAGTGTCGCGTTTTGGAGTAGCTCACAATACTAAGCGACATATAAGCTCACCTTCAGACTTTGCCACAGTCAGTCCACAAGCCAAAACCATATGGAGTTGAAAAGCTTTTGGTTGCATGAAACAACAACTCCAAAAGATTAATTTTCACTTCGGTTTATTTTTCCGGGAGCTTTACAATGACATTACACAGTACACACAAAATAGGCATCGGCGTCGACCAGAGATACTACGCACAACCATACAAATATTCCAGCGACTCAAATTTTCAATTAACTTGTATTTTTTTATTATGGCTAAGTCACTCATCGACGTCGAGGTCATTAGAGGTGGGATGGGACCGAAGACAAGGGACGGGAAGGAATTCGGCCATGGCCTTTCTAAGGAAGCATCCCGGAATTCGCTGGAGTGACTTGGGAAAACAATGGAAAACCAAAATCTGGTGCCCAGATGGGGATTCGAACAGGCATCCTCCCGAATGCGAAGCCAGAGCGTTAACCACTCACCCACCACGCTCGGTAATTAACTTCCAATTCTCTGCTCAACTAACTAACTAACTAACTAACTCGTCTTTTCCTCATGTTTATGTAGACACTACAGGAAGATCCAGAGTAATTCAAAGATTACCGACCGATGTTTCTGGAATTATAACAGTATTTTAACAAATCCATACAAATAATTAAAAATTGCACAAAATCACTCACAATTATTATAAAACATATTGAAATGAAAGTTAATAGTGTTTACATGCGTTTATCAACATAAACCTCTCCAAACCGTCGCAAATTGTCCTACAAAAATCGTGGCTCACAGCAATACTTGCAACTGCGATCTTTTAATTTATTTTTCGTACATAATACTGTCCTTGATCGTATTATATTTCATTTGACAGTTTCTCTCCATAAAGAAATGTTCATTTACATAAATTCACAATTAATTATGTAGTATATTGAGGGATTTTAGTTATAGTATATTGTAATTTTTACTCGGGATAATTTTTATCAAGCTACAGCCATGTAAATTAATTCCACCCGACGCAGCATAGTCCAAGGTTAACAGGTTCTCCTCCCGTGAGAAGAGACCTCCCCTCCAGGGTACATTCAAAAAGCCCTTAGTAAGGTGTTTTAAACGAATAGAACTAATGTCACATGATTTCCCCCACTCCGCCTCTACGTGCGAGAGCGCAGTCTGGCGCAGCTCTCGAGGAGTCTATTCGTCCAGCCTCAGGATGGAGCACAGTGCCCGTAGGCATGAAGAATTTATTAGGTAAAGTCTGATGCATCTATTCCCTTCTGCTGGCTGAGAAAGAATATTCCGAGTGGCAGAATTTTATTAGTAAGAATTTTCATTCATGAGAGCTATTTTATGCAGTATTTTTCAGTTATTTAAAGTGTATTTCTATGTGCCTATTTTTATTGAAGTTATTAAAGTCACTCAATTCTTTCAACTACATGTTTTCATTTGTATCGCTGATTCCTGCTCATTACTAACACTACGTGAGGGCAGAACGTAATTGCTCTGATTCTATGACCACATATCTTCGGTGAAACTGAAAAGTATATCAGTGGTTGATCAGAGGCGAATCCAACTTGACTGTGGCGAAAAACCGCTCGTTCGTTACAGTAATACCAAAAGTATACAAAATCATAAGTAATCAACTCTCAGCTTATTTACATAATTCTTAAAATTACATTTCATTAAAGGGCTGGGTCTGAAGGCCGTTATAACGTCCTTGGCTCGCTGTAAACTCCCATAATGTAACCTTTGCCGTTGACTAAAGCAAACTAACACACAAAAAGTCAGAGTTCTAACGCCATTCATATTCGACATTTCAACCATTAATTATATTTTAAAATCACGTTAAAGACGTTGTAGGCACGTTCCGTGGTAAAGGCGGTGTAGAAGCTAATTACGAACTGGTCCGAAGTCGAAGATATTTCTTCCAGCGGTCCTATGGGGTGATTTAGAGATGTTTCATTTAAGTGTCTATAAGATTTTGCAATATAATGTTAATTCCTCGAAGTATGACAATGGTCAATCCAACTTCATTCATGTGGGTCGTATAAAAAATAATCCTTCAGTATCGCACTAATCACGCGAGGGGTGGGCAAAGTTAATATGTTTAATTTAGCAAATCGTTTTGATAATTTCAGTTTGTTCTCTTATTGTTCATAAGTTTTTAAGGTATTCACAATACAAAGCTATTCTCTCGGTCAGTTCTTGAGATGAATATTTATTAGTTGTTTAAACAGGGACTTAGAATAATCTACTATATAATTTCGTAAGGTCATCCACTCACCTCGACAGTTATTGGCTGAAAAAATGGTGACGTCATGCGCCAGCCTTCGCTCGCAAAACAGCGACCAGAGACACCATTACAAGAAATTCGAGGTTATGTCAACAATTTAATACCTAAGCACCAAATTAAGTTTGATTTTGATAGCATTTCATAGTTAAAAAAAAAAAAAAAAAAAAACATACCGATAAACTTTACTGTTAAAAAAAAAAAACTTGTAACTACTTTCCAGGAAGATGTCGACTGTATAACCAAAGTTTATACACGTGCTAGCTGTTGAATGAGCACTAAGCTTACTTTTTACATAGATTTATAGGATATTGACTATATAAACGCGATGTGAAACACATTAATTCACTTGATTTTTGCGTTTTGCTGCAGCGTTTAGTATTTAAAACATGTGAATAAAGTATTTTCAACCTCTACTTATTTGAAGAAAAGACAACACTTTTAACAACGATATTCCTGCCGTTAATGAACAACAAGCAGAAATTGTAGAATATGCAGTGTTTAATACCTAAGCAACTGAAAACGTGGGACTACATTTCAGTAACATGTCGACGTGAAGAAACTTGAATTACTATGAAATGAGCAAGCATTCAACTTAGATTTTAATATACATTTAAATCATTGAGGATATGACTACTTATACGCGATGTGAAACTCTTTAATTCAGTTAATTTTTTAGCTTTATTGCTACAGCATTTAGTATTAACAACACGTAAATATAATATTTTCTTCCTTTTCTTATTTGAAGAAAATACAGTACATACTTTATTTAACCAATTTAAAACATAAAAAACAGCTTTTCATTTATTTACCGTAATTTGTGGAAATATTGACACCAGAAAGTGACCTTCATTTTTCTGAAAGAGCCATTGTATGTCCAAAGATTGATGATGTTTATGAAATTAATGAACGAATTTTGGACATTCTTGAAGGTGAAAGTGTTACCTACTTCAGTTCAGACTCTACGGAAGATCCAAAGCACCAAGACACAGAAATTTATCCCATAGATTTTTTTAATAATCTAAGGCCTTCAGGAATGCCACTACATCAACTGAGACTAAAACTTGGAGCAATCGTCATGCTACTGCGCAATCTTAACACAAAACGAGGCCTGTGCGGTGTGCAATGGCACTCGCTTGATTGTCAAAGACTTTAAACCAAATTTGATTTTTGCTAAAGTTCTTACTGGATCTGCAAAAGGAAATTCAATATTCATTCCGCGTATTAATCTTGCTCCAAGCAATTCTGACCTACCATTCATTCTGAAACGAAGACAGTTTGCTGTCATGTTTGCCTTTGCTATGACTATAATTTATAAACAATTCACAAGGTCAAACATTCGACAAGGTTGGACTTTACCTCTCTGAGCCTGTTTTCAGTCATGGATAACTTAATGTGGGTTTTTCCAGAGTGCGACGGTCAGGTGATATTAAAGTTCAAATCATCAATAACGATCGCCAAGGTAAACTTCTAAAAAATTGTAACAGTTTTTACAAAGAATATTGTCTACAGTGAGGTACTGGAGCATCAATAAGTGACTAATCGAGCTACCTCTGTACCAAATAATTGACACCTAATTTCCAAAGCACAATAAATTTCTGCAAGGTTGGGAATAGCATAATGTATTCACTTTGATTGTAGTTAACTAAACCACCGCTGTAGTAATGGGGTTAAGTAACATGGGTTAAATAACATGTTATCGTGTAGTAACACACTGGAAACGCATCATATAGTCAGGCCGCATCTGTCGGCACAAATCTGTATTTACCGATCTAAAACCATTCACATTAAAAAGACATTTTTCAAATTTTGCAAAGTGAACTTTTGGAGTCAAATAAAACTGTATTTCAGCCAGTTCCAGTCAAGAGACCTCGACGTTTGAAACAATTATACGAAAGTGCGATCGTCTTCTGTCCATGTATAATACGTCTATTATTGTACTTCTGAGTCTTCACGCAAAATACAATTTATTCAATCTAATGGTGAAACACAGGTCAAGTTCGTATTTGGCCAGGTCAGGTAAATCTATCATAATCTTTGACCCTAAAAACTAGAACTATTCTAGACCCGTGACGATACGCAAAAAACAGTCACGGGCTTGCACTAGTCTATATCAATAATTCAATTATCAATCAGTGAATTCGTAATCTGCTTCTCTTGAAGCAATTATCTGACGTCACCAGGCAATGCTATAAGCTAAGGACAAAAAAAATATATACTGAGAGGTAGGGACCTTTCACTATTCAGTCAGACACAACCACAGAGAAATCAAAACATTCAAATAACTATTAATTTACGCATCTTTATTTTTAATACGCCCATTGTTTCCTTTGTTTCAAATGAGCTAGCGCCATCTTTCCGATATCTTAAGTATTTTAATAAAGCAAATGTTTTCTCTGAAGTCGAGAATCAACACATTCTACGCCATGTTTTATTCAATTTATGTTAGCTTATATCACTATCTGGTGGTTCGTTGGTTCCAAAGTCGGTCTTGACCCTTAACGTTACTTTCTTGTATGCGAAGGAAGCCAGAAACGCTTCCATGTTTCGGATTCCATGTTAAAGTAAAATTCCCATAAACTCAGTAGGATTACCAGGCTAGGATAGGTGGCAACGAAGGAGGCAGATTGCACAGCCGGTAAGAAACTCTGTCAACCAGATCGTAAAAAGACCTTACGAAATTATTATTATGTACGCTTACGTCTGACAATATATTGGAATCATACTGACTTCTGAGTCTTTCACAAATTTCGTTGGCACCACATTTTCTCAGAGAAAAATATTAATGATGATGCTTTGCATCATTATTGTAATTATTGAGTCACTCACACCGGTTAAAAAAATGCAGTGTATACCGATCGTTGAACGAGTGAAATGGGTTGCAACTTGTTTTAACGCATCACGCAATGTTGAAATCGTCGAAATTAATTTCTGCTATAGTGAACCAAATTCGAATTGTAATTTAAACAGTGTTGGTAGTTCTATAGGCCTATATGGATTTAATTTCCTTTAAGAATATATCGAAAAAGGAAAAATTAACTTATAAAATGAGTAACTTATAAGAGGAGTATTATTGATACATTCTTTTGGAATGTAAAACAGAGTTTGTAATTTTCGTGATATTCAATGAAGTCAGTACATTAGTTTTAAGTTTCTTAACAGTTATTTTAGAACAATATCAGAGAAGCTATAACAACAATTGATGTTGATTACACTTAGAATCGCCTTCCTATCAAATTTTTCAGTAAAAACACGCATATTAAATAGTTTATCTCTTAATTAATGCCTTATCCTATGCAAAGATATTGAGTAACATGCTCCTTTTTAGGTATTATCTAAACAAATGAGCATGTGACACTATTGTCTCTATCAGTTATTTGAGATGCAGTAAAGGGTACCATTTCAAATGAAAGGAACTTTGTCGTGACATTTGATTATAATTTCCATAATTCATTTAGAAACGGAGTCATAAAACATGTAATTGTATTTCATGCCTTGAAGTTCTAGCGCACTACAATCATCAAATATCACAAGCAACTTGTTTGCACCTCACATTTTTATATTAGCACACTTAGCTGGATGAGAAATTAGCATTCTGCATACTCACATTTTTTTCACTTATCGTAATACAAACATAAACTGAAATACCAAACGTCATGGTGTACGACCTAAAGCTAGATTCACACTTGGATACTTTTGTCAGTACCTGTATCTGGATTCGTATATTTGACATGTTGTGGTAGATATCCTCATACAAACTGCTCAGACACTGGTAAAAATCAGATCATCCTGTACAAATCGCTCACATATCTTGTATATGCTCGTTTTATTTTTTGATTTTAAAAGTATCTCATGCAAGCGTATGCGTATTAACCAAAAAGTCAAACGCAGGAAGTAATTATTCGAATAAATTGCCAGGAAAAATGCTGTACAACTAACCAGAAACGCTGAAAGAATTTAAAATCAAAATTCGTAAAGGGAAAAGTAGATGAGTGGGGGAAATTATACAGGTACACAAAGAATTTAAGATATTGAATAATAATAAGAAAGCAATAAATTGGTGAATAGGCAAATTACCACCAGGCCATGCGCTCCATTGCAAATTAAATTAAGATTAACACTACCGTAATTGAAATGTTTCCGTTGTCTATTCAGTCACGAGGAGAAGTCTTCAGTGCGGAAAAGGGGACAGGAGAACGAAGATGGCGGATGTATGTTATGACAGCTCAGGTACTTCATACCAACGCCATTCGTCCTAAAGAGCTCTCGTTCGTTTACGAAAAATTTGGAGTTAAAACTGTAAAATTTTAAATGCTAAATATACATTTGTAGCGAAGCCATCCTAGGCGAAGCAGCCAAATAGTCGCGTACTGTAAGGCGTCCTACCAAAATACTAAATGTTGTATGCTCCAACCTGGCTTGCGGAAAATATTTGAATTTTCTGATCGCTTGAATTTGAATGCCAATTTGCAGTTTACAGCATTACAGATTCGTTTTTAAGCAAAATAATCTGTTTTTTTCTTCGATGTATTTACAAATGTTTTGATGATGAGAGCCATGCAAATACACAGGCACTTATAATGAAAAAGTAATTATTTATCAAATGACATTTTAATTCATAATACTTGGACAATACAAATTAAAATAATGACACTTTTACAAACACAACAGAATTAGATACTTGTTTGATAAACGCCAAGTCCATACGCACACAAGTCAAAGAAGCCCTCATACAAGTTCTTATACAAATCCCGAGACATTTTCTGAATGTGTGCCAGGTATAAATGTAGTTTAATATTGTGTGGAACCGTCTTTGGCTCTGTCAGGTGCAGCATCACGACGTGGTATTGACTCAACAAATCTGTCCCCTGAAAAAATATTCAGCCATGCTTCCTCTTCAGCCGTCCATAATCGTGAATGTGTTGCCTGTGCAAGACAGAGTGCACGGACTGACTTTTCGATCATCTCCTAGATCCATGTCTGGTGATATAGATGGCCTTATCATTCGCTGGAATTATCCGGGATGTTCCTCAAACAAATCTTGAACGATATTGTCTCGGTGACATGGTGCATTGTTCTTCTGGAAAAGTCCGTCGTTATGGGAACATGAAGTAGCTGATCATACCCATTTCTAGTAAACTGACGGTTCCGTTTCACCAGAGATTTCAGTCCATGCCATTCAAACACTGCCCATACCAGGATGGTGACATCACCAGTTTGTACAGGGTCTTCCTGACAACATGGATCCATGGCTTCGTGGAGTCTGCCCAACACACGGACCTATCAGCAGTAAAATGATTCGTAAGACTTGCGCAAACCGTCTTTGATCATGATTAATACTTAATAGATTTTCGGGATATACCGCGTTGTTTATTTCATAATCTTGGATTTCGGCTGCCATCCTAAAGCGTTTGTCAGAGATACTGTTTATGTTAAGAATGGAAAGGGTAGTACAATAGACAGTAGATGAAGATCAGCTTGGGTTTAGGAAAACTCGTGGTACAAGGAAAGCAATTCTGGCTTTAAGAGTAATAGTCGAAGGGCGGATCAAGAAAAACAAATATACTTTTATGGCGTTTGTTGATTTAGAAAAAGCTTTTGATAATATTAGGTGGGACAAGTTGTTCAAAATTTTAAAGAAGTTGGGTCTAAAATATCAAGATAGACGAATAGTTTATAAACTATATAAGATTTTGGCTATAACAAAAGTAGAGAATCATTAGAGATAGGCATCATTTAAAAAGGGTGTGAAACAAGGTTGTAGTCTATCCCCGTTAATATTCAACTTGTATGTAGAGGAAGCAATGAAGAAAGTAAAAGAAAAATTTCCATGTGGCATAAGTGTTCAGGGAGAAAAAATCAGTATGCTGCGATCTACTGATGACATTGTCTTGTTATCTGAACAAGCTGAGGATATTGAGACGTTACTGAATGGCATGAACAAACTACTGAAGGAAGATTTTATACTGAATATAAATCAAACTAAGACAAAAGTGATGAATTATACCAGAAATGACAACAATCACAATAGATTGAATATAAAAAAAGAATCGGATGCAATGGGAGAAGTAAGTGAATTCTGGTTTCTTGGGAAGCAAAATTACAACTGATGACCGAAGCAGGAATGAAGTTAAAATCAGAATAGCAATAGCAAAAATAACCTTCATCAAAAAGAGAAATCTTTTAGTTTCAAATATTGATCTCGGACTTAGAAAGAACTTCTTAAAACTCTATGTATGGAGCACAGCACTTTATGGTAGGGATGTATGGACTTTAAGGAATGCCAGAAATAAATAAAATTGAAGCATTTGAAATGTGGTGCTACAGACTAATGCTGAAAATTAAGTGGGCACACAAAGTACGAAATGTACGAGTTTTGGAAATGATGGGCGAGGAAAATTTTGAGACATGCTGGATTGGTTAATTTGCTGGTGGAGGGAACCGTCGAAGGTAATAACTGTAGAGGAAGAATGATTTTAGAACATATGAAGCAAATAATTGAGGATTTAGGTTGTAATGGAGTATGTAGAGATGAAGAGGTTAGCACAAGTAGGAAGAGATGGAGGATTTCATCAAACCAGTTGTAAGACTGATGAGGAAAAAAAAGCAACGAGTGCCAAGCATTTGAGAGTTAGTTGTTATTGTTGGTATTCTATAAAATTTCTGCTGCCTCTTTCAAACGTGGAGGCCACCACTGGTCTTCTCTCCATAGCAGGCTTGTGTGTATCATCAATTGTTATCAACTGTAATCACGACTAATCTGACTACTCAGCTACTCCAGCCACCTAGAAACCAACCGTAATGTTTATGAGCCCCTTCAGCTGTCTTATTCCATCACCGCCAAATTTCAATGTATTTTCCGTCCGAACACGTCTGTTATACTTTTTAAATTGAGCGTTGCTGTTCTTTGACCGAGTGTTGCTTATCTATTATCAGTGACACCTCGACACCAACGTCGCAGGTATCCCTCATTAAGTAAAAGTGGTCGGCCACTGCATTGTCAGTGACGGTATCAATGCCTGAAACTGCATATGCACGATACACTCTTCACACTGTGGATTGAGGAATGTTAAATTCACGAACAATTTCCTAAATGAAAAGAACCATGCCTCTAGCGCCAAGTATATTCTCCGTGTTCAGAGTTTGTTTATTAATGCCGTGCAGCCGTGATCATATCATTAAATCTGTCACACGAATCACGAGAGTACAAATAAAAGTCCCGACGCTGCAAGCCACTTCTTCCACGGTGCTGAAGACTTGCATCTTCATTTCCCAGTACCTTTTGGCGCTTCAGTGTATATCGGGTGTATAAAGACGTATTTAAATACGTGTTTCAAACTTTAAACGTTGTGTAATGAAAATATCACCATACTAGGTGATAATTGGAAATCTTGCCACAGTGGCTACACCTCTTTCCATTGAAGGAGTTGAAAACTTGACTGCATAGTATCTTGAAAACTAATGTACACCGCAGAAAATCTCATTAGCCTGTAACTCGGGGGATACTATCCTACGACATATATAAGAACTATCGAAATCGATTAATATGAAGCATGTCGGTCAAGTGCAGTTCACAGTGCTGAACAGTTTGAATGACGTATTTCACAAATTTATTAATAGAGATACAGGTTTTCAGTTGTTAATATCGGGTGTTCCGTCGCCCTTCGTGTACTATTAGTAATCAGGACAATCCTTACGGTTTTCACAAAAACTTATAACACTAAAAAGCTTGCAACATATACACGGTACCAATTGAAGTGTAGCTGCGTCCTATACACAAACAATGAAATTAAGGAAGACATTTAACAAGCAAGTGTGTGTCGCTACCTGTTCACTCAATGCCTGGAGTTTAATAGTTGTTGCTGCAATCTGTTTGGACTTTTGAGATAGGGGTGGGAAACCGAGGATGGTGGTGTAACGGCTAGCGTTCTGGCCTCGCATTCGGGAGGACGGTGGTTCGAATCCCCGTCCGGGCATCCAGATTTGGGTTTTCCATGGTTTCCCAAATCACTCTAGGCAAATGCCGGGATGCTTCCTTCAAAAGGCCATGGCCGAATTCCTTCCCATTCCTTGTCCCCCATCCTTTCCCATCACTAAAGACCTCGCTGTTAGAGAGACGTTAAGCAGATAAAAAAAAGGGGTGGGAAAAATTTCCCAAAAAAATATGTCTTTAGCTGATCACCTTTCTCGCAGTGAAAAATACATCTTGTCTCTTTAATAATAAGAAAATTACAAATATTCTTCATTTTGAATTTAAGAATCACTCCTATTTAAGTTAATGAGACTCCTTTAAATATATAACTATGCTAACCTGTGACAGGAAATTCTATAACACGTTACAATGAAACTGGTTGAAAAATTACTGTAGAAAATTAAATCTTACTACAGCAAAAAGTAAAGGCCAAATTTGTAAAAAAAAAAAAAAAAAAAAAAAAAAAAAAAAAAAAATTAATCTGAATCAGTATAATTGTAATATAATCATTTTTGTATATATCAATATGTTTTTGTATCGTAGCGTTAGTAGGTTTAAAATCAATGCAGTTTTTCCCGTGTCACTGTATAGCCTGCTGCGAAAAAAGATATCCCTCAAGGGATTTCGTTATTAGTTAATTTCGCTTTTTTGTCTTAATGTCATTAACTTTACTGAACAATCGTTCGCACCCAGAATTCGAGTTTGGTAAGCTCAAAATAGCAGTACGGGATTAATCACGTAGCAGGAGGTAGCAAATGCTAAGGGCCTCGCGCCTTATAACGCTTTCTCTTCGCTGGTGTTAGGGAATCTTCTTCTCCAGAAACGCTGTCACTTCTTTTCAAATTCAAAATGTCAACCTAAGAATACTAACAGACTTAATTCGAAGTTCTTAGTATTCATCTACTATCAAATACGGCAATTACCTATCAAAATTGTTCGCGTAATATCTCGAAGCTCAAATTGGGGAATTCTCAAAAATTAAACGCGTATAAAGGAAAAAAATAGTGTTGTCAACAGAATAAAAAATAAATACCCAAATAAAACTCAGGATGCATTATCATCGGTCATAAACTCTTGAAATTTGAATAATTTATCACAATTACCTAAAAATTACGATTCCCTAAATTACGGCGTATTTTGCTACCGTAGTTATAATCCTACGGTAGGTGGTAGATCTATGCTGAATACGGTGTTTTTACCGTAATTACGGTGTAGTTGGCAACACCGCATACGGATGACGATTTCGAGATTTTCTGATTAGAGTGGTTAATTAGCTGATTACAACATCCATGACAATCCATGAAGAATCAAATTGTAAGTTAAAATCTATACTCTATAGAAAATTACAGCGTGTTATGGATTCAAAAGCCAATCTTATCACGAACACATTCTCTGGCCTCGCATTCAGGAGAACGTGGGTTCGAATCCCCGACCGGGCATCCAGAATTGGATTTTCCATGGTTTCCCCAAATCATTCCACGTGAATGCCGGGATGGTTCCATCAAAACGCCATGGCCGAGTTCCTTCCCTTTACTTATCCTCATCCTTTCCCGCCTCCAATGACCTCAACGTCGACGAGGCGTAAAGCCACAAGAAAAAAAATGCGAACACATTCAGGCTGCTACTCATTTAAATTTGAGGTTATAAGACTGTTAATTAATATATTCAGTCAAAAATGAGGGGAACTATTGCTAAAAAGGAATTAAAATCACTGTTCCAGGCCTCGGAAATGGGGCCCGTGACAAATTCATCGGATGGGGCACTCCCTCACGCCAGATGAGCGATCCGGGCCCGGGGTACATTTGACCCACATACCCCCCTCCCCAACGCTGGCCCTGGTCTTGGAAACACACGATTTATTTTCCAACTGCATCCATTCAGGTTCAGACACAAATCACCTGGGATACTTCTCTCCTAGGGTGTGGGGAAGTTCTTTCACAGTTGTGTGCATCTCATTCCATTTTTTGTTTAGTTTGTCCTCAGCGTTATTGGTGGTTTCTTTACTGGGCATGTCAGGCCCGGATGGCCGGCGTCAGGGGGGGGGGGGTGGTTAAGCGGGTCAAATGTACCCCGGTTCCACCGGCCGATGGGGGGCCCGATCACCGGCTGTAGGAGCCTCCCAGGCCAAGAATCCGCCCATTGCGCAAGGCAAGTTATAGAGCTAAAATAAAAAAAAATAGCAATTAGCAAAATCAATACTCCAATATGCGTAACAAAACTGCTTATTTTGATTACAGACACACATTACAATCTTTTTTACCATCTCCATAATACGGAGCCTGAGAAATATACACCTGCGTTACGACAATTCTCGTACGAGTCTCTCCTAATCATATACAATTAATTAAAGAAAAAGAATGATTGATGGGTACCATACGATGTAGATTCTGTTTCGAGGAATGAACATGACATAGATTTGTGCTGAGATAGTGACGTATGAATTAGCGATACTGTTTCAAAAATACGTAGAAAACTAAGGAACCGAAATATTATTCACAATGATATTTAAAGGTAACAAAGGAGCTATTGTAATGGATATTAACTTACCCGTACCATAGAAGCCAGAGCCTGAGATAAGTGTTATCTACCAATCATCCAGATTTTAGTTTCAAAGAGTTTCCCGAAATAATTCCAAGCATATTGCTGGAAGTTTCATATGCAAGGCCATATCCGAATTTATTATCATTCCTTGTCTTCAATCCTCCGACTAGCCATAAAGCCATACAAAAGTAAAAAAAAATAAAAAATCTATTTGAAAAATGTGCTCAGTAATTCTGTTAAGATCAAGTGATATATAAATTTATGGAATATCGAGTAATTAAGAATGCCAGTCTTACCTTTGTTACCTTACAAAAAGCTTTGATAGTGTTAGATAGGTCAGGAAGTTGTAAATTTTAATGAAAGATGTATCATCGAGATACAATATCAATTAATAGTTTCCAGCAAAAGACTGAGTTCACTGCATTAAAAGTACAGGATCGTGAGAGACCAACAATAGTTACGAAGGGTGTGAGGCCTGGTAGTCGTCTGTCGCCAAATTTATCTTACCGAGCGTCGCATTCGGGAGGTCGTGGGCTTGAATCCCGATCCGAGCATCCAGATTTGGATTTATATGGTTTCCCCTAATCACTCCAGGTGAATGCCGGGATGCTTCCTTCAAAAGAAGGCCATAGCCGAATTCCTTCCCGACGTTGTCCCCAGTCCGATACTGCCTCTAATGACATCGGCGTCGACGAGGCGTAAAGCCATAAGAAAAAATAATAATATCAATATCTGCAGAGGAATTGTAATGATTATCATTACGGACCACGTTTCCATAGATCAATATTTTGGTGAACCTTCAAGATCATGAGTGGACTGATGTTTAAGTCACATTTTTGAGTAAATATTATGGGAATGAGAAGCAATATTTCTGTTATGTTTTATAAATTTGAAATGTCTAGGCTCGTTATGCCGAGAAAACATTTTCGTGCATGAGATGCAAGATTTTAATTATTAAAAAATGTTCTTTTAATATTTATTTTTAATTGCAAAAAGCAGGATTAAATTTAAATTACACCCTCTAATTACAAAAGGAAAACACAAGTGCGGAATTAAAAAAAAAGAATACATTTATGAATAAAACACTGAAAGAAATACATGTTTGTTTAACATTACACAAAAAATTGAAACTCAGCCAGCAAAAGAAAAAGAACAGAAACTGACAGACAATAAACAAATTGTTCCCGCCTAGGGAGAGCACGAAACTCCATCAGTTTGGGCGTATACTGGGTAAATGTTTATATGAATTTTTATCACTTATCGTTATGGAGTAAGCTGTCGGTGACCTCGATATTTCCTTCACAATGATGAAACACCTTTCAATGCCATCCACCAACTGAGGAGGGTTCATTCTTGGCAGCACATCACGAAAAACAGCACGACAAATGATGTCATGACAAAAACGCGTCCTCCACGTTTCTTTGAAAAGTCCGCGTACACACACACATGCGGACTCTATGGGGTCCAGCCCCCAAGTGCCCGCGACAGTTTGACCACTCTCACCCCCCGCCTCCGGGAGTGACATCTCTACCTGCGTCAAACAAAGCAACCTCACCGACAACAGGACGCCAGCAGGAATTTGCCAACCTTCCCTGTCTTCCAAAACGGCTGGATGAAATGTCTCACAAATTGAGAGGTGACGGAAAATCAATGACAGCAGAGGCTGGACATTACAAATTTGAATTAATAATAACGGTATATTTTGAATAAGCTTTTTAGAATATAATACCATATAAACCGCAAATGAAATAAATTAGAAAATAAAGTACTGAATGATCTTCGTTAATTTTTTTAATTATTATAATTCGATTGCCCGCGTATCTCTGGCGGTAGAGCGTCTGCCCGCGGAGCGGACGATCGAGGTTCGACTCCTGGCGAAGCCGAGGATCTATTCCTCGAGGCTAGAGGTGCGAAAGGTCACACTCAACCTGCTATCCAATGAGTACCATCGAGGAAACTCCGCGATAATGCAATGATCGGCCGGAGTGTATCGCCGATGTCAGTATCATTGAAACATGCAGAGAAACGGCAGTGAGTCCAAGGATCCTCTAGCCTTTCCTTACACTATTATTATTATTATCATTTTATCTGCCCAGATAGATCACGAGACACCGGAAAATGTACAGGCGTCCAGTGTGTAATTATGAGGGTGGGAAGACACGTGTCCTACCTGTGATAGATTATTTTTTGTTTTACGCCTAGTCGACGTCTAGGTCATAAGAGGCTGGAAAATGGGGACTAGGAACGGGAAGGGATTCGGCCATGGTTTTTTCAAAGAATCACCTCGACACTCACCTGGAGTGATTTTGGGATCTGGATGCTCGGACGGGGATTCAAACCCGCGTCCTCTCGAATGCGAGGCCAGAGCGTTACCGCTCACCCAATCGTGATAGAACCGGATTTACACCTCTGGAGGAATGTTGTGATGCCATCCGTCTGCCAAACTTGTAATTATGTTTATGAGGCGAAGATTGGGGTCCATCGCATCATTCGCCTAAATTATTGCGTGAAACCGTCAAAGAAACACAGCAGGAACCAGAACTCAATCCTGAGGTTCAGTTGTATCTCCTTGATCCAGTTTGATGCGCCCTAATGTGCGCAGCCACACTTTCAACCTGTTCTCAAAACTAATGAAAAATAATTTAATTGATTTTTTATAACTTCTTCTAACTCAGTTGGAGAGGTGCAACTGTTGATATGCGCTTCAAAATTGTTTAAGTTTTGGCTCTGTGTTAGTTATATTTAATTTTAAGTCTCTTTTAATAGTTGTTCGTTTTAATAGTTGTTCGTTTTAATAGTTGTGATACCACAAAAAGCATTTAAAAAAAGCCTAAATTAGTTGTGTGAAATTGTGTTAAATGTTTCAAGATATTTCTCTATTGTAGGCATGAAATTTCAACCAAAAACTAAAATGCTGATAATCATCGCAAACATTTTCCAAGTACTGACCTTTTCTGTGAAATTTTCACTCTATTGGCTGAGGAACGGATTTTCAATCCACATGTTATACAGACTAAAAACCGGAAAATATTCCTCAATGTAGATGACAGTCCTTAGTGCCAAGCAATTACACTGGTCTAAAAAAATAAACTTTTGTTCTTTCACAAGAACAAAAACATGAGATTCTAGAAGTATTTTGCATGCTGAATTCAAAAATAATTTTAGTCTTTCCCCATCAGGCAGGAATTTTTTGTGATATTCATTTGATTTTTTTATAATTTGTTATAAAATCAGTAACTAATTGGTATACTACTCATTTTGACTTGCCTACAAAGTGGTAGATAGTGATTTTTGGGTACATCTCTCTTCTTGGTCCAACAGAAGTCTGCCTACATATTAGAACTCCATTTGCCTTGGTACCTCTTTTCCATTGTAGAAATCTGCTGATGAAAACGCTCATCATGCTCATCTCTGACAGCCCCAAGATCTTCCGGGAAGAAGTTTAAGTGAGAGTTCGAGAAGTAAATTTTTAAAGACATATTGCATCCCATACCTTCATAAGAATCCAGAAGAACAACCACTGTCATTATCGTTTTCTGCATTATGGTTTCCTAGTAAATTGCAACAAACTTTTTTGAAAGACTGCCAGGCTACTTTTTCTAGTAGATTTAACGTCCTTCAAAACGTTCATCAGCCAATAATGACAGTATTTGTGGTTCTATAAAAATTCCTTCCTTCAGTTTATCATCAGTAACTTAGGGAAATTTCGATTTCAAGTATAAGAATCCATCAGAAAGTTTATCCATACCCATTACGAAATTTTTTATGAATCCTAATGTAATATGCAATGAAGGTAAATATATTTTTTCAAGATTCACTATTATTTTTCTGACCAGGGATAAGAGATTCACGTTTGGGCCATGATTTTATAACGTAATGAGACTTCCTATATCTGCTGTCCCATTCGCAGAAAAAAAAAAAAATAGTGAACCCAAGTTGCAAACCAAGCAATAAAACAATGCCCTTTAAATCGCCACAGATATGCCACTTATACTTTTCATATTAGATTTTTTCTAAAACTAATTTCATATCAGCGGCATGTACTAGAGGTATCGATGGAAGTTCATTACCAATATGTTTAACTTTAGATGAGTCTATGAACAACCGCCACTCATCTGATCTGTGTTGACGGCCAAGAGCTTCCATAACAGAACAAATGTCACTGTAAAACACAATACGTACCATTTACTTCAAAAAAGCAGTCTTGAAAATCACTATGTCGGTTAAGATAACTACATATTCTTACATCTTTCTGGAGTAGATTCCAACTTTTGAGTCAGGAAGTTAAAACTACAGCTTGCTGTCTAGACAGATTTAAATCCCGAACCAGGTCAGTATGGTAAATTATGGTTGTGATGAATAGTAACTGCCTTCATATGAAGGATCATTTTTGTAGTCATGATCATAGGAATCATTTTCAGTTTGAACTAGTTCAGAATTAGAGTAACTGGTTAAGGTCTTATCTGCATGATCTGGTACAGGGAAATCTTCATTGTGTAAGACAGGCCTCATAGCATATGGCAAATTCGAATGCTCATAACGGCAATACTACGATATCCGAGACACTGAAAATTTGTAGATTTGATGGTTGATTCTTATAGATCTCGACGAGACAAATCGAAAATGAAGAATTTTTTTAAAATATATTTGCGTTAAATTTAAACAGGCAACAATACATATTTCTTAGATAATAATTAGTAGTGAAGTGTAAATTTTCCTTTCATTAAGATGTGATATCTCGGAAACTAAGCGAGATACCAAAAAAATTTACTCTACATTTTCGATTTGTCTCGTCGAGATCTATAATAATCAACCATCAAATCCACAAAATTTCAGTGCCTCGGATATCGTAGTATCCCTTTAAATGTGTTATCATACGATGCCACTGTTATTTTGCGTTTTTAGTCTCTGCCTCTGCTCACAGATTGATTCGTAAAATTTTCTGAATACTAAAAGAATAAAATAATAACTAGGTGGTAGATAGCCGAAAGATTTATATCGGTTACAGCGTTGCCTTGAGAATGTATTTTCAGCTTTAGTTCGCAAAAGTCATTTGTGGGATGAGTCAGAAAAACGTGTGACCAATAATACGGTGAAACGCATTTATCTCTTTAAACTGGTACTTTCAAGTGATTGTTTTAATTCAATCAAAACTTCATAATGTCATTTTGCAGCAGAGTGGAATTAAATTGAATTTTGTTGTAACATATACCGCACATGAAACTTCTAGATATTGTTATAGGATTGTCAGTAATTTCATACACTCGCTCCATCAGAATTTCGTGGTAAATGATGAAATCTCCCGATTACTTCTCAATATTTTGCCTCAATTGTTCGTGGTAAGTCCACAGCGGCAGAGTGAATTAATTCTACAGGCCTGCACAAGTACGTTTGATTACTTCACATCTAAACTCTAATGAATTCTCACTTTATTACCGCTCTTTGTGGAATTTTCGCTTACAACTCTGGATGAGCCCGTCTCAAATGGAATTCCTTATTTAATGGGTAATAACTCTGTCAATTTAGTGGGAAGCACTGGATATGAAATACTACAACATTTCTGAGTTATTGCCTTAGTTTCTGACCACCGGCTCCCTGTGTTCTCTCAGGAAGATACGCAGTCCAACGAAATGAAATTACCTGTAATATGAGTCTCCAGCAAGCGAGCGACAAACTCAATACACGTAGTCGTAGTTCCAAATAAACTTCTTGCCATCTGGACTGAGTGTCGTGAATGGTATGTTACTGCCTTCCAGTGTAGCTACAGCCAACGGATCAACCACCCAGATAAGCTTATTATATCTCAAAATATGTACACTAAGATTAAGTAGTCATCATTTTCCAGCCAGAAGTCCGATACCAATACAGATGATATTGTAGGTTACGAATTGTTCCAGTAATAACCAATGCTCATGAGTGAATTCCAAATGCGTAATTTTACTCTCTGAGAAAACTGTTTTCGATTTTTTCTGTTTATAATTACGCAATCTATGTCCTATTTTTCATTACTAGAGAAAGACTGTTTATCTAATCAGATATCCAAGTCATTTAATCGAAAGTTGATAAATTGAAAACTTTCTACATGCTCTGAACTAATGCTGTGAGCTTCGTTTTCATCGTAAGCAGATTTGTTAAAGTAAAGTAATCACTGGTTTCTTAGATGTGCAGGAACTCCTTTGAAATAACGGGATTAACTCTAGTCTACAAACCTACAAGTAATCTGAAGACAAATTTATCTATATAAACTACAGTCCATACATGGCGACCATTTTTATACGTAAACGTAGATCTGTGTGTTACTTTTCATCTTTTGAGGAAAGATAGTTTTGTGGGCAGATGAAAAAACTTTAATGCATAAAAGATTTCGTAACAACTATAATTATGGTACCCGTCGTAAACTTTATGCATCTGTTCTTTCTAAAATGTCAATGTTTTCTGCACTCTGATAAATTGTCAGTAATTTTTCTAGAAAAGTCTTCTATAAAAAACACGGAATTCTTATACAATTATCCTAGAAGACCTTTGTAAAAATACTTCTTAAAATCTCGTCGTTACGCATTCAGTTCTATTTATATTATTTTGATGCCATTTTATTCTCAGAGCATAACCGCGAACGTCAATTCCAGTGAATAAATTAATACGTACTCACATCAGTGTCCAAGATGGCTTACAACGAAAGCTTACCGAGAAGAAGCGCAGAATGAGTAATACATGTATTTTATAACTGTGCGTTGCGTTTATAGTTCTTTTTTCACAAAGAATATTCCACGTTACACAAAGAAAAAATAAAAAAATAAAATTATTTCTAAGGAGTAGTAATAAATCACGCAGGATGTGTTATCCTTATGTACAGAGCTAACTGTCCTGACCAAATAGAATACTAGGAACAGAGAAATATTTTAACAAAAATTTCTCAGGACTCTAGTCGCTGTAAATTGCGAAATATGACTTATAAACCAACATAATCACTGTGGTTGGAATGTAATATTTCAATATCTATGTCACTAAAATATAGCGTAATTTGTGTTGAGAATTGCCACCGCAACAATGTTATAGAATTGTTTATTCACATGAACGCCTAATACTGTAGCTACGTGTCCTAAATGTAACGAACGCCACAAGAAGGGAAAGCGAAGTTAGGGACTCGCGAACAAGAGGTAGTGAGGATTTTGTTATTCAAGAGTTGAAACGCATTCTCCATGTGACAAATTAAATGCTTAAAACATTGTGTACTGTGAAAAGCACCCAGGGTGAACTGAATTTACAATTTATTGAATCTGAAAGGATCATATCTCTAAACTGTTTAAACATCGACGATATGAACGGTCATCTAGTTATCACGTATCCTAATCAAGCTTTTTGGTATTGACTGTTACTATTGCTGTATCCGAAAATCTCTTATAAAGATCTAATCATTGTAAGAATCAGCAAATCTTCGTTCTGATTCTATAAATTGATTAGTCCTATATGGTGTATTGTCAAATCAACACCATCTGCATCTGCGAACCTACTTTGGAACAAATCACTTATCCTTATTTCTAGATAGTACGTAATAAAATATTACTCCAATTGAATGTGAGTTTGGTTCCTTCAAAAGGCCTTGATTGCATTTCGTTCCGTTTCTTGCCTCACACCTTTGCCGCCTCTAATTAGTTCAAGTGGACGAGGTCTCAAGCCTGTAATGAATTAAAAGGTACGGTGCCATTAGGCACTAAGTGATCCCACGGTGTGTGTGAATATTGCCGATGCGTCGTGTCAACGAACAGAAACGTGACGGAACTAAAGCGTCCAGATTTACACGCACCTTGGGGGGTGCTGACAACGTCCTACTCAATGTGGACATAAAGCGGATTTATAACCCCCATAAATAACTGAGACCCGCTTTCTATTTTCGCACGTTTCGGAAAGTTCCCGCCGAAAACTGGCGCGGACTAGCAAAAATAAACCTTAGTGACGTTTCCTAGTAAATGAGTGCTTTATGAGAGTAGGGGAAGACGATCCAGCCAATAGAGAAGCCGCCTCAATTTATTGCCGTGTTGGTGTTTTTTCTTGTCTGTTCTGGGGCCAATATGGTGCTGGTCCTTTGGCGCGGATTGCGGTGATTCGCCAAGAGCCGGACTCGACATCGCATTACGACAAGTACAGAGTCTTGCTCGGAGGAGAAGAACGGACGACGAGACTCTGGCGCAGATCTTCATCGAGTACAGCCGAGGTGACCTTCAACGACGCCGGAGCTGGCATTCACGCGGTGCGGTCGAGGAAGCTGGACGACCTCATGTGGCGCTGGTCTTGCCTGGTCGCTAACCTGGGCTGTGAACAATGGTAAAAGCTACGACCCGGACGGAAACTCATGCAATCGTTCCACCCAGTAATGACCCTGAGATTTTGCTCTAACTGTTTGACATTCAATGATATGTAATTGTTAAGCTCAGAATAAAAACAAACTTCGTGTTTGCCTAATTTCACAATAATAAATTGTACACCCAATTTTCAATTTTCCTATTAATTACAATAATATTTCATGTGATTAGCTGAAGATTAAGTATGATTTTTTGATATTCCAAATTGATAATTTTGCTAATGATAAAACAGTACGACCCAAAAGTAAACGTCCCCAAGGTAGACGTTACAACATGGCACCCTAAACGTGGGGCTATCGAAATATGAATGATTGCAAGAGTTTCTTTGAAACATTGATATTAAATGAATGGTGAAATTTTATTTCAGTGGAAACCAGATGATCCAGCAGAAAATTTTATTTTATGATATATGTGATATGTTAATGCTCTGCCATTGAATTATTTTATTTTAGTCCTGCAACGGAGATGGATGCAGTTTGAAAATCATACTATATGATATATTGTGTTGATACATGTTCAAATCGACGTTGAAAAATTGTTTTGTTTGTCAATGGTGAAAATATGATGTGATGATTGTCTTTCATTCGATATGTTGTTGTGTTGTTGAAATATGATTTTTGGTTTTCTTTCGATTGTGATGTGGTTGTGTCTAATTTTGGTAATGGATCTGTTGAGACGATTTCTCGAGACTGGTGTTTAATGGTAAGATTGTTTCGTCGATTCAGCGTTGAAAAATGGCATGTTTGATTTTTGAATGTCTTCTGGGACGGCTATTACATTTATCTTTTTCGTATCTTGCTTATTCGTGTTTTATGTGTGCTGACGTGTCGACAGAATATTCATTGTGATTTACCTGTGGTATCGGGTGTAAAATTACGTTTGCTAGAAATCATATGTCACGAGAAGTGTTACTGCACGTATGTGTTTTTAAGTTGATGGTTGATTTTAAATTAAAGCGGGCTGACATCTATTTTTGGTTTGATTTCTTTCCATATGATCACTAAGATCTCGCGTTATGCTGAATTTTTTTTCTAATTGGGTTTATTAAAACAAATTCCAAATGCTAATAATACGAGATCTATGCGCGCGAAGGTAAATTCTGTGATTGAGTTTTTAATATCTTGCGGGAAATGCGAAGGCAGGTCTCGGTTCATTTTCTTTGATACCGTTGTGTGATTGAACTTTCTATTGATTCTGATGATCCAGAAGCTTGTTCAAGTGTCTATTTTATTTTCCATGTGGTATTCGCGTAGTGTTCGTGGAGATTGAATTACGGGGGGGCCGTAAAGATAATTTAAAGGGAGGTTTGACTAACTTTTATGGCGTAAACGATTCTCTAAATTAACACTGCTTTCAAATGCGATTGCTAAAAGTTGAATTGAATGCTGCTCCGGAGTGGAAAGTTTATTAAAATGGCACAAAGTTTGAATCAAACGGAGTTAGGAAATCTTGACGTAGCGATGGAAGGAAATCACGCGAATTTGATAGATAACTCCGCGATCGTGAATTTTGAACAAACTCCTAGTGAAGCGGGTAATATAGTTTGCGCTCCGATCAGTGATTCCCGGGACGAAACAGTGAACCCATTGCAAAGCAAGCCGGACGAAATTCTAGCGCCTCCGTTAAACGACTTAGGTATTTGGGGCCAGATTATGGGGATGTTACAACACAATAATGAAAACCTCACTGCCTAAATAACGGGAATGAACGAAAAACTTACTGCTATTAGCGAACAGCAGGAAGGATCCAAAGAGCAAATGAGCAGCATGAACGAAACATTTATTGCCCATAGAGCGGAAATGGATGAAAAACTTACTGCTCTGAGCGACCAGCAAGAAAAATCCAAAGAGCAAATGAACGAAATAAATGAAAAAATTGACAAAAAGCTGGATGACTTCGGAAAGAAACAGGTTGAAATAATGAAACAATTTAAAGTTGATTTGCTAAAAGAAATGTCGGAAGTTGATGGCTTGAAAAGTGATGGTAATGGTCCGGATGGAATAAGTATAATTCTTCAAGAAAATAAAATGGCTAAAGAGGAAAGGTCTAAAGAAATAGGAACCAGAGATATGGATATAGAATCTAAATCTGATGTGTTCTCAATGGAACCAGGCAGAAAATTGTTTGAAACTGGGAAGAAACAGGAAGACCGTGTGTGTGAAGATAACAGCTTTGCATTTTCAATTACCGAATCTACAAAAATCAGGATGGTGGAGGAAATCAAGTTCATCCGGCAAAAGCTGTACGCTATCATACCAAAACCAGGAAAAGGAAAATCATAAAAATAAATCCATATGGTGAAGAGGATATCTGAAATATGTAAAATTTTTGCAAGTGCAAGAAACATTTGACGTGATCCGAAGGAACCGTAACTGTTGCGATAGACTCCAGGTAGAACACGACCCAACAGGCCATTCACAGAGAGCTAAAAGGAATTCTCGAGACGACTGCAGTGCCAGAACATATGTTTCGCCAGAATTCTTGTGTAGACATAGAGACAACAAGTGACCAACAAAACCGAAACAGATCGTTGATCGTCGATGAACAGATATGTTTGATGCATCGAATGATTTTTAGTATCGATGTGCGTGAGAGCACAAATTGTGAATGCGAAAAATGGATCCAAAGATTACATGGCCATTTAAAATATTAAAAGAATGACGGAGCCAGTTTTGAAATCCCAGATTTTATGTAAATGACCGTGCAAGATATTGGTTAGGTTGTAAGTGAAATGTAAATGCAGTATAGATGACGTAGTTTTAAAATTTGTCCTGCTAGTTAAGGAAGTGCATAAGAATCCGTAGAGGTAATTTTAAATTGATAAAGTAAAGATATTTACGTCTAAGAATGACATTTTAGTTTGTTTGTAGAAAACATTTCAAACCTATGACGAGCGGCAACCCTAGAGTGAAATATGAAACGTTGATTGTTTATTAATATAAAACTTCCATGCGCAGCAAAAGCTATTATAAAAATAATAATAATAATCCTAGGAGAAATTGTTAGAAGTGAAAGATCGTGTTTGATTACGGTTTCAATTCGAGACGGGTTTGCCAAAATAGTCGCGACGATTGTAAAATCATTAATATTCCGTGTCATTGAGTTGTGGATTAAAATTGGTTGGAGTTTGACCTATTAGAAGAATAAATAATAGCAGTGTGTTGATGTGTTAAAATATTAAGAGCAGAAAGTAATGACGTGTTCGCGATAGCGCAGAGTAGATAAAGTTCGTTGAATGTAGATCAAGAAATGATCGTCTATGAAGAGTTTATAAAGAAGAAACAAAAATATTGCGGACCGTGAAACCAAAGAAGGTATCGGCCAATATTATTGTAATGACGAAAGAAATCGTCAGTTTGAGTTTAGAGGATGACAGATAGTCATCGAACTTAATAACCGAAGCTAGAATGAACATGTACTTAATAAAATGTGAGTAGGGCTTGTTCCAACACGCTAATAATTTTAAGAAGAGGAAAGTCGAAACCATGAATAGATGAAACACTAATGACACGAAGTTATTTAAAGAGAAATGTCTAAGGACGTAATCGTTTGTTGATTAAAAATAAAGTGTTGGGTGAACTATGATACGATAAGAAACAAGAAATACTGATGAAACCGCGATGAAAATAAATTACTGCATATAGAATCAGAGGATATGGTGTAAAACAATAAATTTTTGAATACAGAGAAGAAGATTTAATTAAGAAGTATGAAAATGTTGGTTGCCGCTAGAAATATGTCATTACCTTTAAGTCTATGGTTACAAGGGCTTATAAAAAGTAGTAGTAAAAATTAACAATACGAAATAATCACAGGAAATATTATCTAATAACCTATGTGAATAAACCTATCAGTGCGGAAGATGTTGAGGATTTATTATAATTTTTAATTTTACTGAAATAAGAGATTTTAAGAGATCGTTTGACAAGTGAACGCTAAAGTTGATTGTAAAACTTGGCGAATGCAGCATAAACCGAACGGCAGGCAACTGTAATCTTTTGTCCAAAAGCCACAATAGGGAAACGACCCGTCGCGCTGTCGAGAACCAATGTCTCTGTTGTCTTGGAAAACATTCAATAAAATAGTATCTGTTTTCAAATAAATAAATGGAAAAAGGTACCAGTCTGGGAAATTATTTCAACAGAGGTTGTAAAAAAAGAGGAGGCTGTAATAAAATTTTGTAATTAATTACAAGCATTAGGATTTAAAATGCTAGTATTTAAAATGCTAGTTCATGTCATGTATTGATTTGACAAATATAACTGTTAGGATACTTTTGTGATGAAAAAGTGAATTAATAAGTAATTATAAGAATAAGTGTTAAAAAAATTATAGATAATAAATGATTTTGCATATTATAATAATAAAATGATGTAATTTTATTTTAATTGAATATTTTTTTTGAAAAAAGGGCAATCTAAGAAAGATTTAAATTAGTTGTATAGAGAATGATATATGTCACATGCTACTCATAAGATATGTAATATGTAGTTATAAGACATGCTGGATTGTCTCGCGAGTTCACTGAGGAATCAAGTAGGGCACAAGAGTAATTCGTGAAGTACAAAGCTATCACATGTTGTATTAAAATAGAGAACTGAAGATGGGTATATCTTAAGAAGTTTGGTAATGTAACTATTAACAAAGATCACAAACAGTTAGAGAATATTAGAACGAACTAATCTCACTCACAAGGAACATTAACCCAATGATCAGAAATAAGTGAAGTTATAGTGAAAAACTGAATTGAAAATTATCACATAGAATAATTTTCAATTGTACGGGTGATGGGGTAGTTGTAATGAATTAAAAGGTACGGTGCCATTAGGCACTAAGTGATCCCACGGTGTGTGTGAATATTGCCGATGCGTCGTGTCAACGAACAGAAACGTGACGGAACTAAAGCGTCCAGATTTACACGCACCTTGGGGGGTGCTGACAACGTCCTACTCAATGTGGACATAAAGCGGATTTATAACCCCCATAAATAACTGAGACCCGCTTTCTATTTTCGCACGTTTCGGAAAGTTCCCGCCGAAAACTGGCGCGGACTAGCAAAAATAAACCTTAGTGACGTTTCCTAGTAAATGAGTGCTTTATGAGAGTAGGGGAAGACGATCCAGCCAATAGAGAAGCCGCCTCAATTTATTGCCGTGTTGGTGTTTTTTCTTGTCTGTTCTGGGGCCAATATGGTGCTGGTCCTTTGGCGCGGATTGCGGTGATTCGCCAAGAGCCGGACTCGACATCGCATTACGACAAGTACAGAGTCTTGCTCGGAGGAGGAAGAACGGACGACGAGGGACTCTGGCGCAGATCTTCATCGAGTACAGCCGAGGTGACCTTCAACGACGCCGGAGCTGGCATTCACGCGGTGCGGTCGAGGAAGCTGGACGACCTCATGTGGCGCTGGTCTTGCCTGGTCGCTAACCTGGGCTGTGAACAATGGTAAAAGCTACGACCCGGACGGAAACTCATGCAATCGTTCCACCCAGTAATGACCCTGAGATTTTGCTCTAACTGTTTGACATTCAATGATATGTAATTGTTAAGCTCAGAATAAAAACAAACTTCGTGTTTGCCTAATTTCACAATAATAAATTGTACACCCAATTTTCAATTTTCCTATTAATTACAATAATATTTCATGTGATTAGCTGAAGATTAAGTATGATTTTTGATATTCCAAATTGATAATTTTGCTAATGATAAAACAGTACGACCCAAAAGTAAACGTCCCCAAGGTAGACGTTACAAGCCATAAGTAAAAAATGATCCCTGCATTTCAATGAGAGAATACTATCGTGAAAATATAAATATAAATTTTAAGTGTTTTTCCGGTACCCACACTTCAGTAGAGAATCTTCTTAAAGTGTTGCTGACCAATTTATTCAATTTCTATATCAGAAGGATGTGTATAAAATACATATTGTAGGCTAAATTTAATATATGCGTTTATATTACTATAATCATAAAAGTAGTATCCTTAGATTTTTATTAATATTTGAAAAAACTGACATGAACAAATATTCGGTTCATTTTTTAAGACACTACCTGAAACGCACATTTCTTTAACTGTCGTTAAAATCACGAACAACTTATTGATGGACTTACATGTGGAATAACTATATGCCACTTTGTACTTTGTTAAGGAATACAAAAATTCTTTCTCCTCGACTATTCGTATTTTTATACTTCACAACACGCTCTAAGTTTCTTTTTCGATCATTTTTGTGTAAATAATAAAAATACTTGTACAATCGATCAGTAAGTTCCTGGCAATAATCACTAAAACATATTAGGCGTTACTATTTCCTTCTTTACTTAATATTCGTCAAGTAATAGACAGTTGCTTTCGTGAATTCAGGTGGAGTCTTTCAAATTTCTTTTGTAATTCCATCTTTACAATGTTGATGACAGTTTAAACTGTAGAACTGGACGAATAATTGTTATTCTATCCTAATTACCATTCTTGTATTATACTGTTAAGTTACGTTTACTGGGTTACAAAGAAGAACCGATAGACACTGAAACGCAATGCAATTATTCCTGTGCGTTTCGCTCAACAATTTAAAAGAACTTTCGTTTTATTTATCCTAACTAAATGAATGAACCCCGTGCAAAGCAGGAAAGGTTAACACTAATTTTTAAGCCAGTAAACCTTCCCTGTATCCCTCGATGCCAATGTGTGGTGTAGGTACTCAGAAAGTTGCTGTTTTTGCAGTGGTGTTAAAATCCGTGTAGGCTGATTGTAATTAGCGTTACAGCTCTACACATAGGCTCAACTGATGACGTGTGGCTGACGTCAAACATGCTCACGTCACCGTGACAAATCACGGTTCAGGAGAAAAGAGTAACGCTGATGTAGCTGCTAATGTTACACGGGAACGGTATTACCGTGAAACTGCAAATTGAGCACCTTAACAAGGTCTGTAAACGGGTGTAATCTAATTAATCACAAGTTAAACAGTTCTGCTTATTTGGGCCGTTAACAGACCACCATTACCTGCTCTGTATTTTGCATTATCCCCCAAGAGCTAATCCGGTCGTTCAGTGCTCGATACACAGAATGGCTGTCCTGATGCTCATATTGTCGTCAGTATCCAGTGACATTCCATTAACCAAATTGATAGTAAACGTTTTTAACGCCGGGTGTGAATTGAACAGAAACACAATCAAAAAAAAATCTTGTTTATATTAATTTTTACACAACTCTAGGCTACTCCATCACACATTTACAAATAATGAAGACTAGTTTAGATAATTGCTGCCTGCGACAAATAATTAAAATTGATTTTATATTTGCATCACTTAGAACATTCTGCTTTTAACTGAACTTGGGAAACTGCAGGTACCACTCATCTATCTATCTATATTTCACCCTTAAAAACTCATTTCTGTTAGAGAAAAACACACACACAAATACTGAGCAAATCTCGATGGGGTTTTTACAGTTTTAAATCTTAGGATCAGGCTTGACATGTGTGTTATGTCTTATGTTTTATGGTTGCTTGACGCCGGAGCAGTAAACGGAATTCTGAACGTGTCGTGAGGAACTCCAAAGATGCAATTCCAACCAGATGCCGAGTGCATAATACTTCATAAAAATAATATGGCTTCTACAGAGTCTTTATTTAAATGTCGGTTATTCTGTCTTTAAGATGGAAAATGAAACTACGAAAATTAATAATCACGAAGAAAAGCTAGAGAACATCGTTGTCGTCGACGTTGTCTCAGGCAACGAACCTACAATCTCTGACTACCAACTACTGTTTTTGGGTGAAACTGAGGCTTTCGTGTTATTAATTAAATCAATTTGAGAAAATAATTTTTAACACTCGATTTGCGAAACATATTTTAATTTTGAGCTCCAGCGCCAGACGCAGTAGCTTAATGAGACAATTTTCAGCGCCAGCGGCAGATGAGGCAGTACACACCTAATATTTGATACCTTAATAATCGATTCAACAGTTTTCATCTTATGCCAGATTCTTCATAAAATAAGTTTATAGGAGCGTATTAAGACATGTCAGACTTTAAATCGAACCCCAAGATTTCAAACTGCGAAAAATCAAAATATGTACATATTTCAAAATTTACAATTGTGAGTTGTATTCCATTACGAATTGTTTTGGAAGATTGATCATCATATTCCTCTCTGCTAAATTCATTACCAATCAAGCACAGACGTACAGTCTCAGTTGAAATCCACTCACATTTCAAGATTGGTTTGGGGGAATAGTGAATGCGAAGTACTTTAAAGTATGAAAGAATAAATTTTAATTATGTAATTTAGAGAGCAAACAACCATATGTTGAAAGTGTTGAATGTATCTAAAATTCCAAGTGCGAAAAAATAGTTATAACTTTAAAATTGAGAGGCTTTTCAGGAATCGTGATCTACGCGTGAACAGGCTGAGTTTGTGAAAGATTCAAGACTAAAGAGTAGTATTAAACATCTGAAAGAACTTTAGCTGTATGGAGGTCAAACTTGTACTCTGCTCTGGAGATTATTCCATTGCAAGGCAGAAGAATAAATGAGTGAATATGAAGTATAAAAATTATTGTAATATAAACCACATCATTATCCAATCAAATCTTATATTTACAAGAGCTTTCTTCAATCTTCGGGAAAGAGTCCACACATAGAGTAAAGCGAATAAAGGATAGTCTGGAGTCCAAACAGTGAAAGTATATAAAATTAAATAATAAATAAATAAGTCGGAAATAGAAGAAGAACATAAAATAAGGAGGGGGGAGGATTACAATGCCCCAAAACGAAACCAATTCAACAGTGAAAACAAACAAACAAAAACATTCGAATCAGTTGTGGCCAAAGCAGCAGACAAACAATGGAAACGGTCCAGAGTTCACCAGCTGCTGTCAGAATTGATTAGTTATAACAGGAGGAGAATGTTTTCATTATTACGTTTAGAAAGAAGGGTAGTTTAAATAAGATATCCCAATTTAGTATTTCCACCACTTTGTAAGATCTCGTCGGACTACTTAACTCCAATAAGCGATTTCGTAACGGATCGCTGTTAGCTAATACATGCTTCTTCTAACGTACCATCTTCTAAAATATAAGAAATTCCGGGAGTTTGTAACCAGAGGCAAAGCCTACGGATTACTAGCTCACAGCCGAGGCCTTATCGCCTGTTGTCATCTGAAATCGAGAAAATTCTAATGACTGCCGGACCGAAAATAATCTTGAAAATAGTGAAAAGGCCTTTGGGAATCTCGAGGGGTAAACTACGTTAGTACAATGAGGAATTAATTATTCTAGGGCACATCTATTACATAAAATTGCAAACAATATAAATCAACTTATTGTCAATAAAGAATGTATTTAAAGAATAACTAATATATTGTCTTATTGGCAACTTCTTCTACACCATACAAGAATTTGTACAACAGAATTAATTGTATCTAATATGAATTTTGCAAAATTGAGTTAAAAATTTTAATGTGTGTTTTTTAACAGTTACAAACTATCATTATTATTCATATTGTATGTTAATAGATTAAACATGAAATCTTCCACATCTGAGCCGAAACCTATTGAACAAGAGTAATAAATAAAATAACATGTTGAGATTCAGGCCCTTTCTTTCCCCCAGCTGCTTTGATAATAAGGTTCTGTGACTTATCCGTCTAGTGCAGCTAAATAAAAATTCATTCAATGATGCGAAACAATAGTGTGCTTTCAATATAAAGCAAGTTTGTGCGAATAGAAAGACACCACAGTTTATGTGCGAAACACATAAATATCAGCAAATCAAATAATGAAATGTAACTTGCCCAGACTTCAATGTAAAAACAGGAAACAAAAAAAGTAGAATGTAATATTAATAGCATTTAACGTCAAATCAGGTAAATAAACTGTTCTAGGACACCGAGGATGATTTAGATTGTTTAATCTAAACGCGTCTGCCAAAAAAAAAAAGTTTTTTATTTAGCTGTACTAGACGAATAGGTCACAGAAATCTTATAGAAATAAAATAACTGTTGAAACATTGCGTGTGAAATTTTTGATTATACAGTACTTCGCCATCACATTCATAATACCCTTAGAAACTACGTCTTAAATACTGGCGTACTGCTTGAGTGGAAGAGCTCCTCGTGGTATAGTCTTTCTCTTCTCAAAGATCTTATCATGACAGACCCAAATATTCTAAATAAACCAAACATTTAGTATCAATTCGTATTTACTCCTTTTTTTCAAACTTATAGTAACTTGCGGTCGTATCCTATTCCATCACTTTCTTAAGGTCATTTCTTCGTCTCAATTTCCCAAAATAGCTAAAGAAAACTCTAAATGCATCATTCAGTATTCCTTTTCCGACCATAACATTTTTTTTTACAACCGTATCCTTAATTTCGTTCTTTTTCGTAGCTTATTCTTTTTTAAATTGTTTTATATATTTCCAGCTTCTCTTTTGCATGGTGATATCATCAGTTCTCTTTTTATTTAAATCATAAGCCAAATCACATACCTATAGTAATAAACATGTTCCACGCTTTCTTAACTTCCAATTCTGCAAACAAAACAACAAAAATGCTTTTTAATATACCAGTACCTCTCCCCATCAATTAAATGGTGTGAAGTAGGACTGTAACGAAGGATATCTTTATGGATGCAGATGCGGATGTTCAATGCTCGAAATCCACGGATGCGGATGTTTTGCGGATACGGATGTGAAGGTGCAAAAATAAATTTATAACTATTTAGATTTTAATAATTTATCAAAAATAAATTTAAAATCAAAATAAGTATAGTTTTATCACAAATTTTACAACTTGTATAAGCATAAAATAGTATACAACAATTCTGATTTTTTCCTCACCTTTCAACAACAAAAAACGTGCGGCTATTTACATAACTATGCACACGTCAACAAAACAATCTTTGTCATAAGAACTATGCAGAGTTCGGGGCTCGACTAATTTGAGTGACAAGCACCAGGCCTCGTATCCGTACCCGCCACCCGCCTTTCTACCGTTCTAGTGGCCCATTCAAAGTGCAGCTTGTAGAACCTACGATGATTCGATTTTCCGATGCAAAAACTCTTGTTGGGACGTGAAAGGGGTTGCAGGACTTTATGTAGCAAATTTTGAATGTTGTTGGACTCCCAGTCAACCAACACGGGCCGCTGTCGTCCAACAAGCTATGAAGTTTGATTGTGATTGAAGAGACATCCTAGACGTGTGCGATAAGGACATTGATGTGCCGCAAGAAAGTACGAGTGCAAGAAATTGCTTGGAACATCTTGTTGGCCCACTTCTAGTAGCGTGAAAGCATGAGCGCATCCTTCCATAGTTCTACACGAAGGTCCTACAAGTTCGACCGTGACTAGCCATGCAAGTTTATACTTTTAAGTTCGTCGCTTAAGTAACAACATCGTTCAGTTCATTATTACTTTTATTGCACAATTGTAAGAAAAAAAAACATCCACATTCTTGTTAGTTAAGCGACGATGGGCCGAATCTCGTATAAAGAGAAAAGAATAAGATATATAAATTGTAATATTAACAAAACCTCCGTTGTACCTAGGGTTGCCGGGACATTTCTGGGGTTAAAAAGGTATTTCAGTGGTATGTTTAAGGAGTGAGCAAATATTCAAATTAATTTAAAAAGTTGTATTTTAGATAAAAACTACACTACATAATATATATAAATATAACAGATTATTAATTCAACTTCGGTTGAAAATCACTACGTGATAGTTGAACAGTCTATATACACTGTCTCTGGTCGTCAGTAAGGTGGAGCGCTCCTCTACCTCCCGCTGCGAACGCGAAATGGTCACCTTGGTATCCTAAGTTTGAGAAAAAAACTGGCATACGGGAATTCCGGGACAGTAACGCTTAATTCCTGGACACGGGACAAGATACAAAATTCCTGGACATTCCCGGATTTCCCGGCCATCCGGCAACCCTGGTTGTACCACAGCATTAAAAATTTCGGATGAGGATGCGAAGGTAAGATTTCATGCGGGCGTTCCGTACTTGTGGATGTGGAGCTCCATTACGCCCCTAGTGTGAAGTAGCCAATAAATGTTAAACTTTAACACGTAGATGCTGCAAAAATTTAGAAGAATCATCTGAACAACTTTATTGTACAAGAATGTTTAAATACAAGTATACTCATTATAAACAACGAAAAGAATACATTCTAGAAACGAAGTGATAAGCAAGGTTGGGAGGTCACCGGTTCCAGTCCCCGTCCATGTATCCCGATTTGGGTTATCCATGGTTTTCCCAAATCACTCCAGGCGAATGCTGGAACCCTACTTTCAAAAGGCCATGCCTAAATTCCTTCCCATTCCTTGTCCCGGGTCCCATCCGCGCCTCTAATGACCTCAACGTCGACGAGGCGTAAAGCCATAAAAAAAAAAGCAAGGTTATTACAAAATGGTAAGTCTTAATTTTATTAGTCTTTGTAGCGAATACAACGCAGGAGTAGATTCGTAGAAAGAGATGAAGATTTAGGTATGTAAAACAAGAAACTGGGAACATTTGTAATGGCAGATATGTGATTGAAGAGTTACGCGCGAAAACAATAAGGAAGCCTATGAATAGATAAATGACTACGAGTAGAGGGGTCGACATAGAACAGAATGTACTGTAACTAAACTCCACCGAAGTTGCAGAGACTATAGTTTCAGCAACCACAGCGTTGTGCTGTCTGCAAGTTGCAGTCTATCTCCGCGAGGCTACTTCACCGCAAGGAGAAACCAAACTTTTCGTTCAGACAGCGGCGTGCGGCCAACTGGTTCCTCTTGCGCCGGCTAATCTAAGTTGGAGTATGGAGTCGACCACTGAACGAGATGTGATGGATGCCCGCCCACGCTGAGTGGCTTTCCACAGGCCCGGCCCACTGCTAATAACATCCCACTGCGGAGGCCGATTCCGTTAGCGAACCGTTCCCTTCCCCTTCCGGCCGGCGAAGGAAATTTCCTCTCTTCGAAGCCTCCTACCTCTTTCCAGCCCACTCTTCATTTCTTCTCTCTCTTCCTCCCGCACCCGCAGCGCTCCCAACTGCAACCGATATTGGTAATGCCGGCACGTCATTTAAAATAATACTCTTCCTCGTTAATGGAAAAGAAACTACTGATGCGAACCGTGTTGCTAATTCGGGCGCGTTCCATCAGTCGAAGGACTTGGATAGCAGGTAATGTAATTTCATTTGGGAAGAACGTTTCAGCAGCTGCTTTGAGCATTTGAATCACTGGAGCGGACTGCAGTTTTAATTTATTTTGCAGATTTTATTTCGGACAGGATAGTATTCGATCATTACTTGAAGTAATAGTATTATAATGCAATTTGTATGATTTTATGAGAGTATACTGGACCCTAAAATGTCTTTGGGACAGGACAAATTTTCAGAAAGTGTTTTAAATTGACCAGTGTGGATATATTTAGCCAATAAAAATAGGAATTTACTTAAATAAAGCTTTATAAGTATATAAAACCATGTGTAAATATTAAACTGTTTAAATTCCCGCGTAAACAGTATGTCACGTGATCTCGTCGCTCGTGACGTCAGACGTGTATAAAATAACTTGACCTCCGATTTGTTACTCCAACAGTATTAAGTGATTTTAAGCGTTTTGTGAAGTTATAGTCATAATGGAACGAAAGGCGTATCGTTGGTGCGTAGTACGTAAATGTACCAATAATTCCGTATCTTCTCCAAACAAATTATTTATTGATGTACCACGAAAAGCAGAAATACGAATCAAGTGGTTTCAATTAGCAAGATGTCAATACGACTGAATTTCAATGCATACGATTTCGAACGAACTTTTCGTTCCGTTCATACCTTGCACTTGATAGTAGTACGTATACCCGAACCACGACGAAGTTGTTCATATCCTATGGCATCGTCACCGTAGGATTGTCTCACCGATCTAAAAATACGATAAACCAAAACTTAAGTCTCATAGGTATGTACTAAAAAATATCAATAACACGACATTCATAACAAAGATTACCCATTTGCGCTCGGTAGAGGTTATGTCGCCCTCGTGCGTAATACACATTTGACTTTTTTAAACATGTTTCGAGGCACACGCTGGATTTCACCTATCTCCATGGACATTATTATTTGATAGATTTTGTTTTCAACTTCTTCCTATGTGTGAGGATTTGATTCATTCACCGTTCTATTGAGCTTTCCCCAAATACAGAAGTCACATGGGTTTAAATTGTGGTGATCTGGCGCCACAAGCCACGGCTGATTTCACGTTTCTCTTACTTTTTTTGACTAAACGCAGAATCGTTGCCTTAGCTGGCAGTAAAGCGCCAGGATATTGTAACGTTCTGACCTCATTACCTGATTTAAAATCGTAATTAATGTTATTATTTTATTGAATGATCATGAAAGGGTGAACTTGCGTGAATACTTTATATGAGAAATCACAAATGGTTTTATTTCAATTACTGACATGACATATACTAAAAATTAGTTAAAATTAATCAGTTGTCCTTCTTTGGGCGCCAGGGTATTTTATATAAAATACACAAAATTAAACAGTAAAAAAATTCAACATTTTGACTGTTCACTTCTGAAAAAAATGATTGCTCCGGGCTATGAGAGTTCTTATCTGCAGGGTCGAAGCTGGGCAATGCTATGAACTTGCACTTGTAACTAGCACAATGTCCTTCATATGGCGATATATAATTACCGAATTTTAATGTCGGCCACGCACACTGGATGAAGTTTTCTGCTCTGCTACGGAACAGTGTGGCACAGTTCCTCAGGACATCCTTTGCCTGAGCACCTCCCCTCAAACAAAGTGGCTGATGTCCCGTTCCAGGCAGCACAGTTCAATTAACGCACAGACAGTGCACATCGACCAATCGTGCTTGCCGGCCGGCACCGAATGTTCCTCCGTGCCACATGAAAACAGAAATTCCTCTCCGTCACTCTGTAAATCTACCTGGCTAGCACAATACAATACTCCCCTCTCCCAGCGTCGCATCACCCCAGCAAAACTCGCCCGCCAGTTCTAGGAACCTGGCCAGCTGACATTCCTGACCAGCCGCTTAGCACCCACAAGCTAACTAAAATATTCTACATTAAAAATAAATAAACATATAGTTTATTAATGTAACTAACGGTCACAACACGCCTTCATTACAATATATGCGACGTTATTTACTGCGACACCTGTTAATGGACTTTTTCTTCACATATGTATCATACAGGAGTATTCTTCGTTCGAAACTATAACGTGCTGTAATTCAACTCACGCTCAAACACGATACTGATTAGTAACAGACTGAAGTCACAAAACAGTTAAACCTCAAAGAAACGTTTACACACAACTGATTAGAAAGATACTGATGTCACAAACCAGTCAAACCGCAAATAAGTCGGTCTTAACAATGGAAAAGTTTGCATTATACTGCGTCATTTGACTGTTGGTTTTAATCTTGCCGGTGATTCACGCTACCGTTCGGCGAGACCTCGCCTTTCGCAGTGAGATGCCGTCGGCAAGACAGCAGGTATGTAACGTTCCAGGCGAGCACCCTGTACTTATACAGATGTTTTCACACTTCGAAACTCAGCAGCACTACAATCCAAATAAGT